>JANZLQ010000100.1:8044970-8086042 GCA_026212715.1 Elanus axillaris
TGGCATGCAGGCTGTGTGATTGGGGGATAGGAGCAGCTACTTGAATCCACTTCCTAGTTGTTGTTTTGTTGTTTTGTGCTCTGGGGTTTCATCTCTCAAATCAATGAGCTTGTTTCTGCCTTTTTTGTGAAGAATGAATTGGAGAAGTATTTTAAAATGCTGAGGAAACATTTTGCTTCAGTAGTTCAGGACTTGTTGGGAAGGTAGAGAGCTGTGGAAACGTGCAGGCGTTCCCACAACAGATGTGCCTGGCTGCCCAAAATGGAAAAGGAGCTTGTGGTCATTTGAGCCTTTCAGAAGGCACTTTGTATGGTCTTTGGACACTGTGCAGGTTTGGCTCATCCAGGGAAGCCTCTCAGTATTTTGGGCAGTATTTTGTTTGTGGATGGGTCTCAAGTAGGAAAATTCTATATGTATTTGGACTTTTACTTGTTTTTCTATGGGTACTGTCTTTGAAATTCCTGTTTGATCATGACTTAAAGGAATTTCAAAGCATTGTAAGTGGTCTGCACTTGTTCACTTGTGGCTTTGATAAATTATGTTTGACCGAATAAGCTCCCTGAAAATGCTTCTCTGAACAAAGATTTCAACTTTCTGGTTGATGTAGCGTGGTATCTTAACCTGATGGTATGGTCTGTGGTTTCCAACCTGCTCTATCATTTTACACCAGAAGAAAGAACAGATATACTCCAAAAAACAGTGGATGACTTTGCTATTGGGGAAAATTTCATTTTTTATCCTTCTCAGGACTTCTTAGGAGTTGAGCACGTCCCCAGTGGGTGAGAATTACCACCTAGAGAGGCCTGCATCTGATTTAAGTATTTTTTGGATAATTAAGCAGAAAGTCCACTCCACCATAAGTGAATTCCTCTTTTGGTCTGGAAAGAAGGAAGAATAGCAACAAAGATCTAAAAAACTTGACAGAGATTGGCAAGCTTCTGATAGTCACATTGCTTCATGTGACTGACTTCCAGAAGGGCAGGAAGGATTATCTTGACCATATCTTTCTAGCCCGTACGCCCTTTGTCTTTTTCCCAGTGTTGCATATAGTGATTTGTGGAGCAGGGGGCACTGCTGTATGAAGTACTTAAAAAGCTTCCTACAGTAGATTTGAAGAAGAAAATTGCAGTCCCATTTATTTGATTTGCATTCTGATTTGCATTTCATAAGGATTTCAAACCAGCCTTAACATCCTCCTGGAGGAGGTATTCCAGGACTTGTGGAAAAACTAGTCTAGGAGAAGGTAGCATAGATACTTTCGTGAGTAAAACTACTTTCAAATGAAGTCTGGAGGAAAATCCTGCAGGGCATTTAATTCTTCTGGGTTAGTCTGTCAATCTTGCTACTTCGACCAAGAAGGAGGGGAAGACTGAAGGTCATAATTGCCGGGGTTCAAATCTGTAGACTGTGGTTGTTTCTTGAGCAATATACATACAGGGTAAGGAAAAGGACTGGGCACTGCAAAGTCATCTGCTTGTCTTCAGTGCTAAAACAGGGAAGAGACTGCAAGCCACCAGCCTTGCTAGTTGCCCTGTCTCCCTGTTTTTGCCAGTTTGTGGTGTGTGCTAAAACAGTGTGCTTAAGGCCATCACCTTATAGTTTTAATACGTTATGCGATTAATTTCTTGGGGTTTAGATGTTCAGATTTAAGATTAATGGTGGAAAAAAAGTCAGTCATGGCGTGTACATTTTTTCATAGATATATGTAATATGTACACAAAAGAACAGAATTTTTGAGATTCCAGGAGCCTTTTTTTTCAGTATCTTGATACTGAGCTTCAGTTGTCAGTTAAAATTTTGCTTTGCTGTACTGATTTCTGTTGACCAATGTATAGCATGTTCATGTCTAGAAGCAAAACACTTTTTTTTTTTCAGTGATGGTACGTTAAATGTGTGTTTTGCATGTGTGTATTTAGAAACCCTGGGTTCTCTTCGATATTCTCTATGTAATCCCAGTCATACCTGCATGTAGTTTGTGTAATGGATCTGTGTCCTCACTTGTGCCTTTTGTAGCTCATCTTTGAGATGAGCTCATCTTTCTCCAGGAGTGAGGAAGGAAGTACAAAATGGACTTCGAAGTCTCCTTTTCTAGGTGTTCATGCGAAGCACTCTCAATCAGAGGTACTGATTAGTCATGCATGTGAATGGGAGATAGAACAAAAAAGGTTCAAATGTACTGTCTGTAGCATCTCCAGTATCTTCAGTGTCAAGTTTAAAGATGCCTAGGAAGGATATGAAATCTAAAAAAAGAAAAGCAGCAGTGTGTGTTGCCTTCAGAAACAAATCAGAAGTGTTTCTAGACAATGTAGAGACTCAAAAACTTTGCGTAAAGAACTCACTGAAGTAGAATAATGTTGAGAGTAATAGGCCTGACTTCATGATACCTAATCAATGTGTAGCCTTGAAATGAAGATAAAAATTCTCTTAGATGGGACTGAAGGAATGAATAAAAATGTAAGAGACCTGCGTATTAACTGCATTGTTAAGTCGGCCATACTCCCAGGATTGCAGTGCCTCAGTCTGTTGCTTAGGTCTAATGCTTGTGGATCTGAGAGGGGAAATTTTTGGTACAGGAATCTCTTGCAACTGCTGTGAAAGAGAGTGCATAGGAAGGAGGACAGATGAATGATCATCGCACAGCTCTAGTTCCAGGGTCTGTTGGGTTCCTCTGGCAAATCATTCCCTCTTTCCAGTGGTGGTGTTGCTTCTGTATGTAGAATCAATGCAAAAATGGATTTGCACAGGAAAGTAGAACAGCTAATACCCTTTTTAGATTGCCTCAGGAGAGGCAGTGTTTTGCTACTCTGCCATTCTTGAATAATAGTGTTGGCCCTCTTGTGCCTCTGATAATGCTAGCAACTTACTTACCTGGTTGGTATTTTTAACCTGGTGGTAGAGGTCCTGTTGATGTTCCCCTTCATTTTTACTTTGTTCCACTGTACATGTATTAGAAAGGTCATCCTGACCATTCCTTTTGGATCTGAGGCCATATCCTTTTCAAAAGCATAAGGAGAGAGTAATTTTCTATAATAACTGAAGCATTGATGTATTCTCTGTAATGGAGCACAGCAAAACTTCAAGTGTCAGGAAGTGAATTTTGAATTTGAAATAGACATCCTGTGATCAGTGGGTTAGTAGGAATAATCTCATCCAGCTGAAGAGAGAGAAATTGCTCATGTCACTTGAGGGCCTGGCAGCAATGCACGATTCCCTGAGTGTTGCTTGTATCTTTGTATTCTGTGGCTGGAGCTCTTCATAATAAATTGTGAAACATCAGGGAACTTGTTTGAGATCAAGGAAAGAAATTACTTTATCTCAGCTGCAGTACTGATAAAACATTTTACATTTTGTATGTGGAGAATTGCTCTGATTATTTTAGCTGTCTGAAGTTCTCTTGGCACAAATGAATGTTCCTGCAGCTCACGGATTTCCAAGGCCGTCTTCTGTACGAGGCGTCATCAAGCTGCCGTGCAGCTTTATTTTTCTGCCACAGCCTCAAAGGCAGAAATAGCAAGTTTGCTCTGAAATAGAGAATAGGTGTTCTAAGAGACTAGACATGAGTGATGATTTAAACCATGCTTTCAAGGATACGAACCAGATTTTGTGCCTAGTTTTTCCTTGTTTAGGAGGGCAGTGCCACCAAATACATCTTAATTTCCCAGATGATGATGTCCTACTCAAATATAGTGAAAAAGAACCTTTTCCAGGAGAACTGAATATAATAAAAATTAAAGCATGTCTTATTTGAAATTACCTAATTAACAAAGGCCTACATATTTGGTAGTCACTAATGGTGTTTCTCTCAGAATGTTTGTTTCTCTTAAAGTGCTGCTATCTCTCAGTGCATTATCTTTGTGGGTTTTATATCTATGTTTATGCTCAGTATGTCCATGTTATATTTTACAGATACGGAAAATAATTTTTTTTAAAAAAATCATTTAATCATTATGTAAACGATTCTGCATACCTGTAAACATTGAAGTCTTTAGAGGGCAATTTTAGCTTGTAGTAAGACAGTGTTTATGAAAGTGTGATCCTATTAATAGCTTACAAGTCTGGCCACATGTGGGATCTGACATACCATGTTCCCATGAAATAACTTCTAGCACTGTTACGCTTTTAAGTTTTTTTCTAAAAATAACACAGGGATTTGTAGGCAATCAGTAAAATTACCATCAAACTACTTAATATTGTACTCTAAAATACGTCTAGGAAAACAAACAGAAATGTTACAAGTAAACATAACATATGGTTCTTTTTTTAATCTCTACTTTAGGACGACGTAGACAGTCTAAACCCAGTTCTCAGGGATAACCCGCAGTTACATGAGGAGGTAAAAGCCTGGGTAAAGGAACAAAAGGTTCAGGAGATTTTTATGCAAGGTAATTATGTGGGAAATTGTGTTATTTTTATTCTGTGTTAGCTAGTTTAAGGCCACTAGTTGTGTGGGACTGATCCCATAGCATTTGTGATATAATGGAGAATATATTTCTAATTTGGAAGTTATTTTTTTGGAAGTATTTGTTAATACAAGAAAACAAGACTATGTAAGAAGCTGTGCGTGACTTCTTCACACTGTTCTTAAATTGTTTGATGTTTTAGCAATTACAGCAAATGCTGACTATCATTAGTCTGAATGCAGGTATTTTATAAAGTTTGTTGTGAAAATAAGTGTGTATGAATGGCAACCACATACCTTTGAGCATGTTTAAAACTGTTCTGTGCTCTGTTAGTGTTACTGTTACGTGTGATAATTTCTCAGATATCTGTCTGTGCTTGTAGTTCTTCACAGTTCTGTCACAGATGAAGAATACTTCCAGATCCCCACCCCGTACCCTCACTCCCTGATTGAAAAGTGCCTTTCAAATCAGTTACGATTTTGTAACTTGATTATAATGCTGGAAGGTTGCAGCAAATGCATGCATCATTTTTACAGTGTAGATACAAGTTAAGTGAAAACTAGTATGAATTCAAAGAAATTATTTTGGCGCAATCTTGCTGATAATAAAAATATTACAAGCATTTGCATTATATTCATTAACTTTCTGCAGAACTGACAGGCAGCTCTACAGAGGCATTCCTAGCAATGGGAGGCAGAAACTAACTTCTGTGGGTCTGGGTTAAAATCCCAGGCAAGCAGTAAAGCAATTCCAGGACAAAAATGCTTAAGCAGTCATTCTGTAAATTAAGGTTGGGAGGGGAGCAGTGAATAAGCTGGTATTGTAAGGATGGCGCTGAGGTTTGCTTGCAGTCAGGTTTCTTTGATAAAACTAAGATTAGAAGACCAAAGGAATATGGTAAGTATAACACTCAAGTTACAGAAAAACACTTTGTCTTTCCTTTTGTGGAGTTTCTAATTTGACTAGATGTGATTATTCTTGAGGGCCACAGAGAAAGGATGCTGATAAAAGTGATGTGTGGAATTGTTAAGGTAGTAAGGTTGGTATGTCGGTGTTAGTAGTTTGGATTTTATCTTAATACCCTCAGATACAACACGATTTAATAGTCTGTTGATGAAATTTGCAGCCAAATCTTGATTGAGAGGTGATGTGAAAGCAAACTAGAGCTATATGAAAAGGAATCTAAAATTGAGCTTGTTTATTGTATTTCATTAGAGCAACAATAATAAGACAATTACAAAAGCCTCTGTGTACACTGGTACAGAATCAATACTTGAGCAAAGCCCCAGCAATATTGAAACAGTCATCTGAATGAAACTGCCAGCCCATCATCCACACAATTAATTTACATACCATCATTTCAGGACCTGTATTTTTGTCTTCATACATATAATTTTATATAATTTCTCAAACAGATGTTTGGATGCTTAGAAGCACACAAATTAGGAGTATTTTAAATTACGAGATGAATCTAAGCCAAATGTCCTTGCAGACTAGCTCTCCTTGTCCAAGGAGAAGCCGCACTTCAAATCCACTTGCTCACCTGATGTGACGCAGTGTGGCCTGAGGAGAGATGTGCTTCCTCCGGGCAGTGACGAGCCATCCACCCAGGGCCTCTGCGGTGCTGCCACCTCAGGCCTGTGGGAGGTGGTCAGCCAGCAGAGACTGCTGTCACGTTCTCCTGGGGCTTAACCTGCTCCTGGTCACGGAGACTTTGCATTTGGCACAAGCCCTTCAGTGGCTTACAGACAGCCCTCTAGCAGTGCTAGTTGCTGTAATCTAGTCATGTTACCCTTCTTTTCTCCTCCCCTCCCTTCCCTGGTTTTCTTCACCTTCTCCGTTATTACCATTTCCCTGTTCCTTGCAATTTAAGCAACATTTTCAGTTCTACCTTGTCTAGACACAGCTATTAAGATTGCTACCATATTCTCTTACTTCATCCTCTACAGCACTTTTAGGACCCAGCCTTTTCCTTGTTGTCTCTGATGCTGAAGCCTTCATCTCCTATCTTAGTATTTTCGACTGTGACTGTCGCAGTTAAAACGCAGTTTATCTGAAGAAAAGAGTCGAAGAAAAAACATTAAATTTGGGTTTCAAATGTTGGAAAAGAAAGATGCAAATTTAAGCAGGGGGAATTTTTAGTCAAAACCAGTCCAATTATTTACAAGAATGAGACTAAAGAAAAAAATTGGCCCTTGTGACCTTTTCTTTGGGCAGCAGTCGCAGCAGCATGCTTTGCAGTAGACATTGTAGGTTTGGCAGGAAAGTAGTTTATTCCTTGTTTTAAAAAAACAAACTCCTCCCAAACTTGGCCAAGTTGAAAGCTTTTGGGACAAATAAAACCAGTTCAAGTAACATTGAAAAGTGTCTTTGATTTTTAACTATTAAAATCTGAATTTTTTCTTCCTATTAGATTTATTATCACTACAATCTCTGAGGCTGTGTGTATAATAGTCCTCCTGAAACACTGAGTGTGCTTCAGCCCTGAAGATATTTCCTGATAGTACTGCACAGGCTCTTTCAACAATGTGTAGCTGAGTGTGATTCAGCCAGGGACTGGAGACAAAGCCAAGCTTTTCCTGTAATGGCTGCTTGTGGCTGGGCTGGGCTGGGCTGGGCCGGGCTGGAGCTGAGCTGGGCTGGAGCTGAGCTGTCCTGTGTCGTATGACCACAGTTTCATCTTTCTCCTCCTTTCTGACACACCAGCAGCATGTAAGAACAACCCCCCACCACCACCACCCTGTTTTTAAAGGTAGATAAAGTCTCTTTTAAAAATAGGATAACAGCTGGGATGAAGGACAGACACAGACGTGAACAAGGAGTAAGAGGAACAAAGTTGGCACTGGGTCAGTGCAGAAGAGTTGAAGAGAAGCTGGAAGCTGATGGAGGAGGGGATGGAGCTTGTAAGCTGAGAAGACTGGGAAAGGACTTGGAAGCCAGTGGCCTGGAATCATAAATTCTAAAATGAGACAAGAAGCTGGGGAAAGGGGAGAGGCTGGTTCTGGTTATGCAAGAGACTGAAAATCATTGTGCAGTTAACAGTAGGATGCAAGAGATGAGGAGCTGGGATAGGAAAGTAGGAATGGGAAATTTGCACGAAGAGACACAGGCAGAATTTTACTCAGACTGTCTGAACAAGGCAGAGCTTTGGGACAGCCATTAAAAGTTCGAGACACGGAGAATGCGGTTGGGTCAGACAGCCAGAAATGTGGGAGCAGAGCTGGAGGCGTTTTGCAGGGGCATATGAAGTAAGGATTGGAGAGAAGCCATCAGGAAATGTGTCCCCACGGGAACGCTGTCTGGTCCAAGACCAGGAATGTGAGACATAAGCTTGTAGATTCTTCCTCTTTTTCTGTCCATACGTATTGGTGATTGGCAGTGCCCATGCTGGTGCACTTCTGACCTATGTCTTTGCAGCTGGAAATGTGCTCTGGGGATGAGTTAGTGCCAGTAGCTCAGGGGGTTCAGTGGGTCTCAAGGTTTCCGTTGTGCAGTGAATGATGCAGATGTGGGTGAAAGACAGGTGCCATTGCATGGTGTTTCTGTTCCCAGCTGTTTTAAAACCTAGATAATCACATGCAAAGGGTATTTTAAAAGGTCTTGCTAAGGTTCCAAAATTAAACCCTAAGACCACTTGGAAATGTCTAAGGTATTGCTGCTTTTGCACTTCTCTTGATCTCTCAAATGTTGACATCAAAAGCAGTCCTTATGATCACACACTTTCTCCTGCAGAGGGTATAATGGACCCAGTCATATGAATATGGATATTTTATTAGAGAAAGCTGTCACCTGCGAGGTCCCTGGCCTGTTCACTGTAGATGTTTGAGCTTGCTTTTAATGTACTGGGCAAGGGCTGGAAAAAAATGGTATTTACGAAAGACAGGGGAATTCTGGCCTTCCCTGTGCTGTTGAGCAACTAAGCACTCTTAAATCATTTAAGTTAGGCTTTTCATAGGTTGTTGCTGACTGGTTTTGCTTCCGTTCCTGTATGCCTGGCCTGGGACCTGGGGTTTGGTTGCAGAAGGAGCGAAACCCACACAGTTGGAACTGAACTCTGTGGCAGTGTTTCTTGGTCACAGAAAATGGTATATAAAAACTAAGTGCGATGAAACTTAGGGTCCCAATGATCAAGTGAGACACTAAATGTGAATAAAACTGCTGAATCTCAATTTCTGGGTCTTGAAACCAACTATAAAATAAATACTGTATCATACTATCTCCCCACTCCCATGGGCTTTTGGAAGTGAATTAAACTGATGTTTGCAAAAGGATAGCGTGCAGGGTTTCATTGCAGTTGGTACATCTGAAAACTGGAGCTAAAGCCCTCATAAGTGTGTGTGGTTTTGAGTGTTCTGTGTGGCCATAGCAGGGACGGGATCACTCAGCTGCCTTTCCGACTGCTGTAATGGAGAGAAACTCTGTGGTCACTTATGGGAAAGGCTTGGCAGATGCAGAGCCTAACCACCAAGATTTAAATCTTTTTGCCAGCAAAGCATCTGGGCATGCGACTAGCCTGTTAAATAGCTTCTGTATAACCTGCTGCTGCCACTTTCTAGCCTTTCAGATTACTTTTCTATGGTTGCTGTTTGTAGGCAGGAATTTTCCCATCATTTGTCATCGTGGTTGCAGAAAGATTTAGTTAGATAAGAAAACTGTATGTTGAAAATGTTAGCAGAATTGACCTTAAAGCAGCCTTATATGTACCATTTGCATTTCAAAATGTCTTCCTGAATAAAAGCGAAATCCACAGGCAGTGCTGTGCCAGGATTGCCTGTAGTTTGTTGTCCATGCCATGGGCACTATATGTTTGCTGTGAAGCTTAAAAAACCAGGAAAACCCATTTATACTTTGTTTTGCTTTGTTTTGCTGAATTCCTCAATGGCTTTTTTTTTATTTCTTCCCCTTCTAAAGGTCCGTACTCCTTAAATGGTTATAGGGTGAGAGTGTACAGACAGGATTCTGCCACCCAGTGGTTTACCGGTATCATTACTCATCATGATCTCTTCACCCGCACTATGGTTGTTATGAATGACCAGGTGAGTTTTTGGTATGTCATACTGGGAAACAAGCTTCAAGTAAACTACGTGTTGGGAGTTTTAAATTTTTTTTTTTTGTGGTACTCTGAAATATGCTGAGTTGTTCAGTTCCAGCAGGGCGAGTCTATTACTGTGCTGAAACTACAGCATGACTTTACATTGGACTAGCAGTTAAAACCATCCTGAAGCTGAATGTTTGTGCAATGATATGATTAGCACCAGTCCTACAGTTCTGCTTTTCTTCTGCTGTTGCTGTTTAACTAGTGAAGTCTTTGAAGTGAAGCAATCTAGTTTTAAGAACTGGTCTTCCCTGTCAGCTCTGTTGAGAATTTCTTTTCTCAACGCTGAAATCTTTTACCGCTGCAGTAGTGATTGCTTCTCCCAAGCAATTGAAATATCCACTTTCTGCAATTTATTGAATTAAGCATTTACTGCAGCCCTAATTTGCATTTACTGTGGTGGGTTTTAGTTGTATTTTGAAGTTGATGTTACAAAAAGAATTAATACTTGTATTTTTAGTGGCAGTAATGAATTCTATTTCAGGAGACCAGGGTAATGACTCAATGTTAATATAGTGAATGACCTGTCTACCTTGAAATGACTGACAAAATCATGTGTGACAGTAAAAATTTAAGACTAGTCTAATGCTCAAATACATTCTTTCCCTTAATTTGCTGTAATTAATTTTCCCCAAATACTTTTTTTCAATTTGTGACTTAATGATTAAAGATCTGGTTAGCATTTCCTTCTTTCTGAAACGTCCCTCACTAGCAACATTCCGCCAGCCTTAGAGTTCTTCTCTCCAGTCATTTTGGTTCCTGTCTGTCAGCAGTTTTGCTTCTGTTGGAAGCACTACTGTAATATGCTTCTGAAGTATATTTTATAGTATATTAAATAAATTTTATGAAATATTTGTGTGTTTTAATTGCTACTTAAGGGTTACTCTGTGAAGAGCTCAGTGTCTTAATTTCAAATTTGCAGGGTAGTGAAGGGAGGGAAGGAAGTGGTAGTGGAGTACTTTCTCTTTTACATACCACTGTAAAAATAACTTTTTTTTTTTAAAGACACATTTGCTTTGGTTTTACTCTGTTCCCAGCCTTTGTTGAGAGTCATATGTCAGTTCTGCTTGTCAGGATTAAGTAGGCTTTTCTCTGATTAGTCTTTAGCACATAAAATAGACTGATGAACACTGATAGAGAAAATACAGATTGGGCAGTGTCTGAACATCTAATAATTTTTTCTTTTTTTTTTTTTTTTTTAATAAACCAGGTGTTAGAACCTCAGAATGTTGATCCTTCTATGGTTCAGATGACCTTTCTAGATGATGTTGTTCACTCTTTGTTGAAAGGTGAAAATATTGGCATCACTTCACGCCGACGGTCTCGTTCCAACCAGAACAGCAACACAGTCCACGTAGATACATTTATCTTATTACCTAAGTATTTTCGTATATTGCGAATATTAACAATACATGTTTAAAATCACAGATTAAAATTGCATTTAAGTGCATTAATCACAAAATTATTTTTAGGGTCATTATACACGTGCGCAAGCAAATAGTCCTAGACCAGCAATGAATTCCCAAACTGCAGCACCAAAACAGAATTCTCACCAGCACCAGCAACAGAGGAATACTCGGCCAAATAAGAGGAAAGGCTCTGATAGCAGCATGCCTGATGAAGAGAAAATGAAAGAAGAAAGATACGATTATATAGGTCGAGGAGGTAAAAGCAGTTATTGGAAAGGGAGGGAGAGCTCCTTAAAACAGTATTAGACTGAAGGTGTGATTGATGTTTTTTTATCTTTTACAGAAACCCCCAAAACCAAAACTAAACACTTCCTTAGTAAAAGAAGAAAACCTGAGGAGGATGACAAAAAATTAAATATGAAGAGACTGCGGACAGACAATATCTCGGATTACTCTGAGAGCAGTGACTCAGAAATTTCAAATAAAAGATTAACAGACTCATCCTCAGAGCAAAATTCAGAAAATGAGTTAAAAAGCAAGAACACTTCTAAGATAAATGGAGAAGAAGGAAAATCCCAAACTATTGAGGGAGAACAGACACTAACAGATAGGCGGTCTCCATGGGATGAAATACAGGAGGATAAAAAACACGAAGAGACAGAAAGGCTGAAGTCATCCGTCTTAGATCAGCAGCAAAAATCATCACTCCATGCAGCAGAGCAGCCAACACCTTATGAACAGAATGTCAAGGATCCACATGTTCAAGAGTGCAATGCAGAAAAACATCACACTGCGGAATTAAAAAATGATCAATTTGTACCCAGACCTCCTACTCCAAAATGTGTTGTTGACATTACTAATGAAAACAACTCTGAAAAGGAGAGCCAGGATAATGCTGCAAGTACCTGTACCTTTGCTTTGCAAACAGTTCAGAAAATAGAATCTCACAGCAGCGATTTAAAACAGCAGTTTGCAAATGCAAATTTCCTTGAAGCAAGAAAACAGGAAGCTGATCAAAGTTGGGTTAGCAGTGTTGTTAACAAAACGGATTTGATACAACCTGGGGTTGTAAAAACGTTACCAGTAAATGAACACTTAAATCCTGAAAAAGAAAAAGTACAGTATGGCTCGTTCATGTCTTCGTTAACTGTAGCTTCTCTAGCAGAAGACAGTAAACTGCATAAACAAAGTCCAGTCCCCGATTCTGTGAAGTCAAAACCTAGTGCTTCAGTTGATCATCCTAAAACAAAGTCACCTGATGTTAAGCCTAAATTCACCCAATCTTCCGATACTGTGAAGTCTAAGGTTAGTTCCCAAAACAGCCATGCTACTGGATTAACAAGGTCAGCCAATAAAACTGATCATGATTTGCCTAGGTCTAGTTTTCATCCAGTTCCAGCTAGAGTTAGCACTCTAGAAGCTACTAAAAGTCCTCTTATCATTGACAAGAATGAACATTTCACAGTGTACAGGGACCCCACTCTGATTGGACAAGAAACAGGAACTAATCACATTTCACCTTATTTGCATCAGCATAATTATCCTCTGCATTCCTCATCCCACCGAACCTGTTTAAATCCAAATGCTCATCATCCTGCATTAACTGGTTCATCCCATCTGCTAGCTGGGTCTTCAGCTCAGACTCCTTTGTCCGCTATTAACACTCACCCCCTTAGTACCGCATCTCACCATTCTGTTCATCACCCTCATCTACTTCCTGCAGTGTTACCCGGAGTGCCTGCTGCCTCCTTGCTGGGTGGCCACCCGCGACTAGAGACTGCTCATGCTAGCAGCTTAAGCCATTTGGCATTAGCACACCAGCAGCAGCAACAGATGTTACAACACCAGTCTCCACATCTTCTTGGACAAGCTCATCCTTCTGCTTCCTATAATCAGCTAGGGCTTTATCCAATTATTTGGCAGTATCCAAATGGAACACATGCTTACTCAGGACTCGGTCTGCCCTCCTCCAAATGGGTCCACCCAGAAACTCCTGTTAACGCGGAGGCTTCCTTGAGAAGGGTAAGTTGAGCTCATTTCTAAATGATGTATTTAGCTGGGGCTGGTGTCTCCCAACAGTGGTTTTCTAGGTACAGATTTGGTAGTTTGTGTCACACTGAGTGTGTGCAGTGATGGTGGGTTTTTTGAGTAGGCAGATAACTTGGAATGGAAATCCACTAGTAACCGCTGTCTCACAGTGGACATGAGTAGGGAGTTCTTCCAGACCTTCGTTTCCTAAGTATTTTAAAGAAAGATGAAGCGTTTGCTTTTAGTTTATGACCAAGTGAAGTCAACCAGCTGGTTTGGGACTTGGAAGTCCACAGGGTAAATATTTGCTACCTCAAACTATGAAAGCCATTGTGTAAGTTAAATACTAGGAGAGGTAGGACAATAGTCTTTATAGTGCAATTTCGTGTATGCTCGCTACATAATGGAAAAAGGCTGAGATGGAAGGAGTACTAAATCCAGTGGGAAGTTCTGAAGAGAAATACTCCAGCATTTATAAATTTTTCTTGTACTGTACACCCATTTCTCTTGTCTTTACACCTATCTATGTACCCTCTCTTGGCATATCGTTGTCTCCCCTTCTGTTCCTGTTGACACACATCCCTGCCTTCCCATCTGCTTTCTACTCCTGTATTCAAGTCAGGGTGATTCCTCTGGCTGTATGCTGCATATAACCACTGAAGTCTCAGAAGAAATGGTTTGTGTTTTTCAGCCTAGTGCCCAGTGCAGTGGTGGTGTTTGGCAGGCAGACATGGCAATTACAGGAAAAGTTTTCTCAGCTCCTGCAGTCTTGGGATATGGCATGCTCACTGCAGGCACCTTAGAGGAACAGTGTAAGCTGAAGCATGTGTAGTACAGACAAACTTTGGAGAGCTTTACTGCCAGCTTCCATCAAACCTCCACCGAGCATGTGCATACTGATTTTTTGAGGCTTACAACTTGGCCTAATTTGGGCAGATTTTCACAGGGACCACAAAAGGCATGTCGCTGACAGTGGTCCTTCTGCCAGATTGTAAGCCTTTGCGTCAAAGCTTGGAGTTCCTGAATGGTTGTAAAGATTTTTTTCTTTTTCATCATGGGGAAGGCTATTCTTCCCCAGCCTCATTCTTGAGAAAAGCCAAACCATTGTGGCTAAGTCTCTCCCAAACAGTCAGTTTGAGTTGGCCTTGTAATATGAAGTCAGCTTGATCTAAAATGTGATAAAGTCAAACGCAGTGGAGGAGAAAAGCCTAAGAGAAAACTATAGGTGTATTTATCTTTTCATGTTGCTGCCTGCTCCACCCCATACTGAAGTCCGTTTTAAAGAACTTACGATAGACTCTGTTTTCACTTTGGCTGCCTGAAGTATGCAGTCCTGCATACTGAGGCACGTAGCTTTTTAATTATGTTGATATGTGGCAATTGTGTTGTGGTGACTTGTCTTCTGGCTCTTGCACTGGAGGCCTTTTTTAAATACGCCTTAGAAACCCAGAATGGACATTTCCAAAGTCGGTTTACAGGGATGCCACAATCACAGAAAGGGATCTGTGTTTGAGCTGTAATAGCAGCAGCAGCAGCCACCCTTGGCTCAGGGCTGAGCCATGTCCTTGTGCTGAAGGAAGCGTGCCCCCAAGCCCACCTTTTTCCTACTGTCCACAGGCGGCTGTGGCAGCTCCCATCTTCGGGCTGGGCTGTAGATGGTTGCAGGTGGAGTCACGAAGCTGTCAGGGCAATGCTTGGTGCTCAAGCAGATGTTCCCCAGCTCCTCTAGGGAGAAGGTGATGGGTCTTTTTTGCATAATACTTTTAATACAGCTTACAGGCTATTCGTGGGAACCCACCACAGCGTGGGAACTCCTGGACTAGGAAATATGTGCACTAAAACTGTTAGCCCAAACCCATGTGGTTGCTTTAAATATTCAAAAGTATAGAAATCAGAACTTCAAAGTTGTAGCACCTGCAAATCTATTCTGTGCTGCGTGCATGTGTCATGAGAGCTCTTGGCTCCACTTCTGCTGCAGCAGTTCTCAACTGGGAGTTGTCAAGACTGGGGAGAAGGAGAGGGATGGACTGGTGAGCAGAGGAGGGCGTGTTCTGGGCAGTGCCAGGAGTTAGGGCTGGAGCAGCACTGAGAGGCTTTGGGGTGCACACATGAGACCTCTGCTCACTCTTCTCCCAGTCCCTTCTTGGCTTGTCCCTAGTGCTTGAGCACCACTTCAACAGGGTGCCCTGCCTTTCCACTCCTCTGAGCACTGTTTCTCGTAAGCAGGTCTGAAAGGGGAGAGAGATGGAGAGCTGCTCTTGGTCTTTTCTGCAGAGTTTCAGAGAAGAAAACAGAAACATACCTAAGTAGTCAATTAAAAAACAGTTTCATAAATTAAGACTATCGCGGTGAGTGTAAACGAGGAATTTGGTGTTGACCACCTTTTGAGGTACACAGCACAAAATTGTGCATACTGTGAATTTGCTATGTTGCAAAGTATGGCAGGCATGTACATTTATGGTTTTAATAGAGCACTGCTGATGAAATTATGCCAAATAAAAATGCCTGGCAAAATAAAGCAGATTATTAGGATTATCGTATTTAATTGTTTGGTTTGGGGGAGGAGAGGAACCATCCAGGAAAGAGATACTTCTGTCCCTTATATTGAAATTTGTTACAAAGCTGGAGATGAAATTGTGTTCCAGAAATACTAAACCATATTTGCCTTTTGAAAGAAATACTTCTTGCAATTCATTGAAGAGCTAATGGTCTGTTTACCAGTAACTGAAGTTAAGTGCTGTTAGACTATCATCGGTTTGCTAATTTTGATGAGCTTGAGATGCTGTTCTAGAATTAATGATTCATGCTAAATACTTAAAATTCTAAGAATGCTTCTGAAACATGTAAGCTATTCTTTATGCAGCAAGTCCAAGGGAAGTACAATCAGATGTACCAGTTGATCAAAAAGTGACTTACACAGTAAATAAAATTTAACATTTTATGATTTGATGCTGAAATACATTACTTCACTCTGATCATTGGTAGGACTTGATACAGTAACTCTTGTGGTCCCATGATTATTTTGAAATCTGATTTTTTGTTTTGGTTTGGTTGGTGTTAACAGAATACTCCCAGCCCGTGGTTACACCAGCCCACCCCGGTGACCTCAGCTGACAGCCTTGGTTTACTAAGTCACATTCCTGTGCGACCATCCAGTGCAGATCCCCTTCGGCCTCTCAAACTGACAACGCATTCCAGTCCGCCGTTGTCCAAAAGTATTGTAGAGCATCACAAAGAGTAAGTTTGCTGTATAATTCTGTGTGAGAGGGTACCTTTCAGCAGCTGATTTTGTCTTCTAGCTTGATTTTAGTTTATTTGTAAACATAGGTGCCTGTGATAGAGAAAAGTTTGTCAGTATACTGCAAAACAGACTCTGCCCTGTTGACTTGGAATGGTACTTGAGTTCCTGAGTCACCTGAAGACTTCTGAAAATTGTACCTAATACGAAGAAGTTTGTGCTAATAGCTAGTCTTGTTCAGAGCATGGGAAGAAAGGTCTTCTGTTTAGCATGTTGTGCTACGTTCAGACTAACCTGTATCTGCTTAACCTTTTTCAAACAGAGAACTGGAGAGGAAAGCTTTTATTGAACCTTTACGTTCTGTTACAACTGCACCAGTAAAGACGGAGCTAGAGCAGAGCAGAACACAGGCAGCAAAGGAGAGCCATATGCACAGACATTTTGCAGATCCAATGTTGAACCAGCTGCCAAGGCCACCACAGGAGACGGGGGAGCGACTCAGCAAATACAAAGAAGAACACAGACGGATACTCCAAGAAAGTATTGAAGTTGCTCCTTTTACAGCTAAAATAAAGGCACTGGAGGGAGAGAGAGAGAACTACTCCAGGGTAACATCCTTATCTTCAAGTCCCAAAAGCCATTCAGTAAAATATGACAAAGACACTGAACGCTCTGTGTCAGAACTGTATAAAATGAAGCATTCTGTTCCACAGAGTTTGCCGCAGAGTAACTATTTCACCACGTTGTCTAACAGTGTAGTAAATGAACCACCAAGATCGTACCCGTCAAAGGAAACTTCGGGTGCATATGTTGATAAGCAAACCAATTGTCCTTCAACAGCAGCTAGTCCCCAGTCTCTCCCCTCTTACATTTCTTCTCTTTCCAAACCTCCACCTTTAATTAAGCACCAACCAGAGAGCGAAGGCTCTACGAGCAAGATACCTGAGCAGCTTTCACAGTCAGTGCAGTCTCACTCTGTAAATTCTTTCAGAAGTGACAGCAGGAGCCCTACTCAGTTGTCAATCTCATCTTCAAATACACTCCGGAGTATGCCTGCCTTGCATAGAGCCCCTGTGTTTCACCCCCCTGTGCACCAGAACTTGGAGAAGAAGGAAAGCAGCTATAGCAGCCTTTCACCTCCAACTCTAACCCCTGTTCAACCTGTTAGTGCTGGTGGTGGCAAAATACAGGAGTTGCAGAAACCACCAACTTTAGTACCTGAGCCTAAGGAAGCTCAGACTGTTTACAAGGGCACTTCTGAACAGAATATGTCAGAAATATGGAAGTCAAATAATGCCCCAAATAACGAAAAAGTGGATTGGCACGTTGAAAGAATGAGTGGAAAGTCACAGTCCGCTACAGCATCTGTTATTGTGCGTCCTCCTTCTAGCATGAAATATGATAGCATACCAGTAATGCAGTCTGCTTCCAAAGATCGAGTTAGTGAGAGATCTTCAGCTGTGACAAATCAAGCAGATTGCCTGAAAACAGCGGAAGCCAGGGAGACTGGAAGAATCATTCTGCCAAATATGAACTCAGACAGTGCTCGCACACAGTATGAAAAGAAATTTCCAGCTGTCTCGCAAGGCAGCATTCCTCGTGCTGTCACCCCTACCACAACTATGATCTGCCGTACCAAAACGGATGTCACCGCATCGGCAGCAACATCTACCAGCGTGTCAAGCTGGGGTAGTTCAGAAGTGACTTACTCCTTATCGAATACGGTCTTGGCCTGCGCACCACTGGAGTGTACTGCCTCTAGAGTGGCAAGTCAGGCGGTAGTGCAGACCCAGGAATGCAAGGTCAGCACTCCAGCTCCGGTTACACCCGCTGCCGCTGGCAAGACAGGCAGCAGTGCTCAGCCCAGCTCGGGATTCTCCACCTCCACTGACTTTGTCCATTTGAAAAAGCACAAGGCAGCGTTGGCTGCAGCTCAGTTTAAAAGTAGTAACACCAGTGAGACTGAGTCCAACTCTGTGAAAAATCAGACATTTTCAACCTCTGTCTCCCTAGACAGTGCTATCGTCTGTAATACAATAAACAAAGCGAACTCTGTAGGCAGTGGGCAAACTTCCCAGACGAGTCAGCCAAACTACCACACTAAACTGAAAAAGGCTTGGCTAACAAGACATTCGGAGGAAGATAAAAACACTAATAAAAAAGAGAATTCAGGGAACAGCGTTTCAGAAATTATTAAGCCATGTACTGTCAATTTAATAGCTTCTACATCAAATGAGTTGCAGAATAACATAGATAGTAAAATCTTGGCAGATAAGTTTGCGAAGGAAGATAAGCACCCTAGGAGAAAAGCAAAACGGACTTACGAGTCTGGCTCTGAAAGCGGAGACTCTGATGAAAGTGAGAGCAAGTCAGAGCAAAGGACTAAACGGCAGCCTAAGCCAACTTACAAAAAGAAACAAAATGATTTGCAGAAAAAAAAGGGTGATACAGAGGAAGAAGTAAAACCGAATGGTGTTCTTAGCAGGAGTGCCAAAGAAAAAAGCAAGCTGAAGTTACAGAGTGGCAGTAACAGCAGTGAGTATATTAATCTGATTTGGAAGAGACAGACTAATGTGAAGTCTAACAGTGTTAATCCTGGAGGGTTTGTCATGCACAATAGCTGGGAAAAGAATTAAAAAGCATGCTTATGTAAATGAGTAGGTCCAGATTTATCTGTCTTGAGGCCATCTGAAATACCGTGGTTTAAGAAATTCAGTATTTTGTATATATGTGTTAACAAACTGGTTCTTGGCCTAAAAATAAGCAGTAAACAAACTGGTTTAGGCTGTCCATCAGAATTCAACAGACTGGTGCAGATAGTTGTGCCACTTGTATTGAGAGAGATTTTTTTTTTTCTTTTTCTTTAAGGATCTAATGCATTTATTTTTAGAGCACTACTGCAGGGAGAGATTCTCTATTGTTGAGCTTTAATTCATCCTTTGATCAGGAAGCCAGAGGCAGTTCCTTGAGAGCCTGATGCTACTCTGTTATGATTTGGTTAATTTAATGAAAGGTTTGAGGGAGAGTCATTTCACACTCCAAACTAGCATGTGTATTACATGGTGTTAACATCCCTCTTCTTTAAGGAATAAAGAAATTTAGGGAAATACAAACTTCAATTTAAATGTAATACTGTAGCATGTAGCAGATTGTAACTAGATTTATCTGAAAAGAGAAACTGGTCTGCCAACATGAGAGATTTTATTTAACAACTTACCTTATTTTTTATCCCAATTTATTCTCCTCCAAGGACTATTCTTTTGTCTTTGTTCTGGCTGAGTATGAGAAAGTCTACCATTAAATTACTTTTTGCAAGAATTTTGAAGTACGGGTAGTGAGAAAATGACTACTGCTCCCTGTAATTACATTCTCTGGCTTTTCACTGCCTTGTGTATAAAGTTACTCTTCTGGTATCTGAGAGTACTTGATGCTTAAGTTGTACTGGGTGGGTGCTGGAAGTGTTGCAGTCTGTCTGAAGTATTCTGGCTTGGGTCCAGGGATAGTAGTATTACTTTTTTTTCCCCCGACTAAGGGGAAGATTGAGGAGAACATGCCTATAAAGTCTTTCTTGGTTTTACTTCTTAAACTGTGAATGTGTACATGCAACATGTTAGGTCTTTATGACCTTTGTATTGTTGCAAAAGAATGTTTGTTGTAGAAGGATTGCTTACCTAAGTTAAGGGCAGGCAGTGACTTCTTGTTTTGGCTAGTGATACCCAAGTATAAAAGTGATATGTGATAATACATTATGGAGCTGTTTCATGGAACTTAGGTTGGGAAATGGGTAGGACTTGGTATTACGTTCTGTTGTGAGTCGCACAGCCTGTGTCCTGCACATGAACTGGTTGGGCCTGTCCCATGGTAGCAGCTGATCTGGGATCAGACCTGGGATCTTGATCCATTAAATAGATGAGCGTTTCCAGTACCCCTGTCAGTTTGTCTTGGGGGGAGCTTTGTTATAATTTCTGAGAGAGAACTGGTCAGAGATTTTTCTTATGAAAAGGACTTTCCACAAAGATCTATACGAGAACACAATCAACCTTGAGGAGCTTTCAGAAAAGAACCAGGTCCCTATGGAACAGCTGCCTGGGCTCCCTGTAGGTGGCTGAAGATAACAGTGCTTCAGGATCTGGGGCTTGGTGGCAGTTTTGCAATGTGGGTGGTATCTGGATACTGCCAGGGTTGAAAACTGCTTTGTCCCGATGCTGTTTTGGAAAGCCCCAGGAGCCTGTGTGCTAGCCAGCATGCTCAGAGCTCCAGGCTGCAAGGCTCCCTCCTGCAAAGCAAGTCATTTTACAGTTCTGCAAGCAGTGGGGGTCTTCCAAGTTTCTACCCACAGAGCTTGAAGTCTAGCAGCATCCAGATGACACCCAGAATCTCTGGTTCCAAGGCAGAAAATATTGTTTTGGACCAGCAAACCTGTACTTTGGCCTTTTCTGCTCTCAAGTTTTAATCTGGTTACCATCATGCTCCTTGGATGAGTTGGGAGTGGATTTTGTAAGCCATGAACTGAGGCATAGGCGGCCTGTCACTTGCAAAGTTTGTACAAGTCATCTCTGGCAAAATACAGATCTTAACCCAGGTACAAAGTGCGAAGTTAGCACCCTGACCTCTCTATCATCCTACATCAGATCCCTGTTTACAGGACATGAACTTTCAAGAGTAGTGGTAGATGAAATGACAGATAGTTCTATCTATCTGCAGATAATACTAGTGCCACTTTTAAAAGTCATTAAAATGGAAGGCTGGTTAGATAACAACAGGGTTCATTTTCAAAATGTGTATGTGAATATTGCACATAGTAGATTTGCTCCTTGTGTTACTTGGTGTCAGATCTGCTGACTTCAATATAGAAAATGGAATTGTACTGCTTAGCCTTGCAAAGCCAACAAACTTGACAGGGAGTAAATGGATTCTGTTCTTCCTTATGCTGGACATTTTATATTAAGTTCAAATAGAGCTGCTCTTCTGTAATCATATATGTAACCCTCAGCAAAAATAAATTTTGAAGAAGTAGGATATGGGGTTTTTTTAAGCTCTGCTTTCATTCATTAAATTGTTGCCTTTTTTTCATGCATCTTAACTTGAAAAAGACTTCAAACCTTTCTTGAGGTATTGTATTTCTTTGCTTGTTTTGTAAGAGTGAGATTCTGAAGGTGGTTTTCATGGAACAATACACCTAATGTAAGAGAAAATACAGCGTGTAGGTGTTCCTGGTAGCTCAGCAGGTAGTTAACAGTGTTCCTGCCTGTGTAAGTCTGATTGGTAGCCATGTTTTTTCAAAGTTCAGTGCTGACAGGTGGACAGATGGAAGTACTAATGAAATACGTTGTGCAGGTAACAAATGTACTTTCTGAAACGTTGAACACTGACTGATCTGACCGGGTTCTGTGAATAAAGGCTCCAGTACCTCATCTGAAACTCTCCTTACTTTTGCAGCTGGTATACCTCGCTCAGTGTTAAAAGATTGGCGCAAAGTAAAGAAGCTGAAGCAAACGGGAGAGTCCTTTTTGCAGGATGATTCTTGCTCTGAAATAGGACCAAATTTGCAAAAATGCAGAGAATGTAGGTTAATAAGAAGTAAGAAAGGAGAAGAACCAACTCACTCAC
This sequence comes from Elanus axillaris, assembly GCA_026212715.1. Lineage (NCBI taxonomy): Eukaryota > Metazoa > Chordata > Aves > Accipitriformes > Accipitridae > Elanus > Elanus axillaris. The sequence continues at coordinate 8,066,751 of JANZLQ010000100.1, forward strand.
CAGTATTTTGTAGATTTTACTATTTTCGGCGGTAAGTACAGCTATTTTCCTGACAATGTGGTGTTTTAACTTTTAAAAATGATACTGACAAAGGACTTGCATGCTTGAAAGCTTGTCTGATATTTCTGGCTCAGTCAGTCTGCCTGACACCATCTAATTTAACAGTATTTCCATTTGTACTTCTTACTTCTTTTGTGGATTAACTTCATTGCTGTTTAAAGCTTTATAGCAAAGGCATGAGAACAGCTGCCCAGGGTACCTTAGGCAAGCAGAAAATACATCACATCACCATTACACAGGTGTCTGACATTTGAAGTGGGATTTTCAAAAGGCAAGCTTCAGTTATTCTGGACAAGTTGGTCAACCGCAGAGTTGCACTTTTTCGTAATTGTTCTTATGCCAGTATATGGTGGGAATGCTATTCAAGGTTTTCTGGGAGTTTTCTGAGGACAGAGGAGTTGTGACCTCCTTTTTCACAATTAATGGCCAACTAAGAAAAACTCACAAGTCAGGAAGATAATTTCCAGGATGCAGCATAGTGTATGTGGTGCAGGCAGCACAGCTATTGAGACAGAACAAAACAGCTTTAATTTGCATGCGGGCTGCGCTGTCAGTATATACCCAAATTGTTTTGAACAGGAAATTTTTCACTAGATTGGGTTTAGTATGTTATAATGAAGCTTTAGTTACAAGACTTAGTAGTCCTACAGGAATCATTTCAAGGTTGGACTCAGAATACTTTCTGCATAAGAATATTTGCTTCCTAATGTGGCAGTGACGGAGTTTTGTTTTTTTTTCCCCGATATAAAGGAGAAAACATCAGGGATAAAGTTTTGCCAACATTTGAAAACACAGTTACGGAATTTAAAAATGTGAATGCTTTGAATATGTTGTGGTAATTTTTGCAGCAGTTTAATTATTTTCATTGTGTTTAGATAGTAGATCTTGAATTGTAAACAAAGTTTGCCCTACTGTTGGAAGTTGTTGCAACTGAGAATTCTTAATTTATTCTTTTTCATTAAAGACATCTAAATATCATTTTTTGTTACTCAGTTCTGAACTCGGGACTATTTTACTGGCATTGCTGTAAAATTCTTTAACTACTATAATAATTGCGTATGTATGATGAATTATTCTGTATTATACAAGATGGAATAATTGATTGTTACTGCTTAAAAATAGGCTAAGTATAGCCAGGGTTAGTGGAATGGTATTGGGCAGGATAACAGGAAAGCCTTGTGTTATTTTAAAGGTCAGAAATTGGTGGATACAAAAACGTTATCTTGCATTCATGATTTGTTCTACCTAGAAAGACTTAAATGTAGTGTTCGAACTCCTGTTTTCTGAGTATAAGAGCCGTAGGATAGAAAGATCTCTTAAAGTATGAGTCTGAGTGATTGCTGTTACAGACACTCCAAAAATTAAGGGTGAGGAATATGTGGAACCAAACTTTGACGAAAAAAGAAAAATAAGAGAATTTTCTTGTCTGCAATTTTAAAGCAGTAATAAATGTTACAGAGAGAGAACGATAAGTAAACTGAGTGCAAAAAGTGCCTAAAAAAATTAGTTTCAGTTTTCATGCTTCCTTACTGTTTGTTTTAAAACCATTTTTGGCTGTAGGATTTATTTTTAAATTAAAAAATATGGCAGGATGCTAAAGAAGGTAAAGAAAACTTACTTGTAAGACATAAGCATAAGCAGTAAGGTAAATTAGCAAGTAATCTGTAAGTCACAGAATATAATGACATATGCAGTTAAACTATCTGTTCTCATTTTTAGGTTGTCTTTTAGTAAGAACGGTGTGGTTAGGATCGATGGTTTCTCCTCTCCTGATCAATATGATGATGAAGCACTGAGTTTATGGACACATGAAAACTATGAAGATGATGAACTGGACCTAGAAACTTCTAAATACATTCTAGATATCATAGGTGATAAATTTTGTCAATTAGTAACATCTGAGAAAACAGCTATGTCCTGGGTGAAAAAAGATGGTAAGGAAATCTCGGATGCTCTCAAGTGTTCTGCAGTTTTACTCGAGTGTTTGCATTGATCATGACCCATTGCTTTCCTTTGAGTAACTCACTTCACCGGAATTTTCTTAGGCTATTTTCTAAGAGGGTATGTCAGGAAGAGGCAGGGACCTTCCTCAATGGCCCAGCCCATTCCCCCTTTCTGTGCTGGGCCAGGGCCAGGGCCGGGCTGCTGTTGGAATTGGAGCAGCCTTGATTCCCAGCTTGGCCTCTAGCTCTCCAGCCAGAGCAGCCAGCTCCAAGCCAAGGCTCACAGGGCGCCAGGTACCGACTTCTGCCAACAAACGTTGTGTCTCTGATGTGTCTCCTTCCCAGAACAAAGGAGAATAATGTGACCGTGTGAGCCGCACAGAGCATGTGCTAACACCATCGCCTTCTCCCCACCAAAGCCACAGTAGTCCGTCCTTCTGGCCTGTGGCAGATGGGCACAGGCTGGAGACGGGCGGGTGGCTCCACTAATTCCACACAATACAAGGAGGAGGTGGGGCAGAAAGCAGAAGTACTAGCCAGGTCTCCAGGACAGGCACCTCCCTCCCCTCCTGCTGATTTTAACCATCCAGCTCACCAGTTTGGCTGCCCTTGAGATGAAACATGTCTCATAGGCAGTCATGAAAAGCCCAGCTCTCTTCATTGCATGGGGTTAAAAGTATATGTTATGTTCTTCATAATTGCAGCCAACTCATGTTGAGCATGAATATTCTTTCTTTATTACTTCAGTCTGTGGGTTTTGGATGCTTTAATTTCTTTATAGTGTATTGATAGTAGCATTGATGGGGATGCTGTGTAATGCAACTAAGGGGGTAGATGCTGATGGTCTGTTTGTGAAGGATCACTTTCCTCCCCCCCAGCCAGTTGCGTCTGAGGGGAAAATTACGAATGCCTCATCTATAAAGACTATTCATTCTGTGCTTTGCATTTAAATTTCAGTCCTTTTATTCTGCTTATTTTGTATTTCAGCCAAAATTGCATGGAAGAGAGCAGTGAGAGGAGTCCGTGAGATGTGTGATGCATGTGAAGCCACGTTATTTAACATTCATTGGGTCTGCCAAAAATGTGGATTTGTGGTCTGCCTAGATTGTTACAAGGCAAAGGAAAGAAAAAGTTCTAGAGGTCAGTTCTTTATGAATTAGAGTATTGTATAGGCTGCTTATTCTAGTTTGTTGTAGAACTGCTGATCCACTAGTGTAACTGCCTTTCTGTAAAGCGTTAAATTACTGCTTGTGTGTTTTGGTTTCTCTTGGATCTTTTTCACGTCCTTTTTTTGTCAGTAGATGTAGAATCGGTCATTCAGAAAGCAACTGCTGTGGGGGCTATTTTAGGTCTTTGTCCACTTTTCAGTGTTTTTGTATGGATTGTCTTAGATTGCTTGTGCCTTGCCCCTCAAGGTTAAACCTTGTTCTTCAGCTGTGAGACTGGCACTCCATGACACCTCCCTGCTTTATGGTAACTCATTGCTGTCGAGACTTGCCTTGATTTGAGTGCTTTCTGGAGTCCTGCATTCAGACTTAACAGCCTACATTTTTATTATAAGAAAGAAAGAGATGGAGAAAAATACTTCACATATTATTTAAGACGAGTGTTAATGGAGATTTCACAATCCAGCAGCCTGCACACATACTCGGTTTAATCTCACTCCTGTGCTTTAATGGAAATGTCTAGTTTAGTCTGTAGTGAAGTGGAAGAGGACTGACTTGCAAACCTGTGGTTTCTGAGTGACCCAGCCTGGTTGCAATTGAAAGGAGGAAAGGCTTGGAAGATTGATCTGGTCATTCAGCCCTCGGCTGTGACATTGGTGCTCCGGCTGCCTGTTGGAAGAGACTGCCTTCCCCTGGGTGGCAGGCACCGTGCCCTGGCACAGTCCTGCGGTCAAACACTGTGCCAGGAACTGATTCAAGTATAATGCTGTTTTGAAAAGCATTCTGATGTTTGTCATAGCAGCATAATGTCACAGATGTGAAATGTTAGTAAAATAAAGTTTAACTGTTAGATGGCAAATCTTTGATAAACGGAGAGACTCATCCACTTTGTCCTTGGCTTGCAGTGAGAGGCCTCCTACACTGTGGTGATAGGATGTTCCCAGAGACTTCCATCAAAGCCTGAAGTTTCTAGGGAACTCATGTTGGCATTTTCCAACACGGAGAACAGTCGTTAATGCTTTAATGCTGGAGGCTGCTTCAGCAGCTCTTAGCTGGCTTAAGTCTGTGTGTGTGCATCCATCTGACGTGGCTTGGGATATACGCCAAACGTTATTTACCCTAGTGGGAACATGCAGTAAGAGGCTTTTTATAGTGTATGTATTAACCAGCCAGGAAAATTTTAGTAAAACGTCTTCAAAGCTTAAAAAAGCAGTATATAGAAGCAGGCTTCTTTTCAGTCTTCTAACACGGAAGATGTTCTCCTTAGTGTTCATCACAACATTACATGGAGAAGCAGAAGTGCAATAGCTTCCCCCTCCACGGCTTTATTTCTAATGATGCTGTAGGATTCGTGTGAACTGTATCCCTCGTTTGGCACTTAAAAGTTCAGAACCACCCACCCATCTCTATATAATAGCACTCTGTATTGCACCATTTTTCCTGGAACTAGTAGTTGTTTTTACAGTTGCTAAATGTAACGGAGAATACACTGGTTTCCCCCTACTTCATCAGGAATGTTAGAGGTTTAAATATTCCATATGCAGATATTTATCAATGACTTCTCTCATTACTACATGAGTGAATGAATATGCATCCATTGTTACCTTCAGACAATTAATGGCACCATCAAGTGGAATGCCTTGTTACGGCAATTCAGTGATAAAATACATTAAGTAGATACATGCTGGTTTGTTTTTTATTTGATTTCTATTTGTGACCAGTTACATATTTCAGTGTTTTAGGAGTTACAAAAACTGCAAAATAGCTAACAAATCTAATATTTCTTTGAAGGGAACATATGGTACGTTGTTTATCTACTACAGTTTAAGAAAATAATCCCCTTTTCAGAGGGAAATTGCATTCCTATTTCTGCCCCAAAATCACCTAGCAGATCGGTGACCGGTTGCTTGGCCAGACATTTTTTGCTCTTGTTCTTCCTCTCTCTTGTCTTTACACTGCATATTTTTCTGGCAGGGACAGTCTTCCTGAAACTTTATAGAAAGACCCTCTCTCCTACCAGTTAGGCCCTCCCTGCTGCCACGAACGATTTTCAACCAGTACATACAGGCTTGTGGTTTTGTGGTTGCTTTAATCTGACATAAATCCATGATGCAACTTCCCTCTCCTTTGTGCCACCAGTAACATCGATGCAGCTGCATGGTAGGCCAAATCAGAGAGTTAATTTGGTTACAAGTTCACCTTTTTGGCTTGTTTGGCCCTCTCTGGGCAAAGACAGCCACTTCAGCTGGAGCGTGGATTGTGTCAAATTAAATTAACCATACAGTCGCAGCCTAACTGTGTCCCTCTTCCGTGTTGGAATTCATCAAGAGAATCTCACTGTATCAATAGCAATTGTAAAGGATTTCGGCTTATGCTAAATTGGCAACTTGCTAAATGTAACAGAGGGAATATACTTCGAAACTTTGAGGTTATTGGCAAGAGTCTGTATTACAGATGCAGCTATTTCAGATTTCAATGTTGTCAAAACTCTTTATTCTTTTCCTTATTGTGAAAAGTAGCTGTTGTATGCAGATTTTTGTCACGCAGGATAGCAGGACAGAAGACTTACAGTATGTGTAGAAAACTGTTTTGTGTCGAAAACTGTTTCTAACTAAAACAAATCTGAAAAATGTTAGTTAGCCCTGTGTACCACTGTAAGTAAAGTGAAACAATTGACAATGTTATTTTGCAGATAAAGAGTTATATGCCTGGATGAAGTGTGTGAAGGGACAACCTCATGATCACAAACACCTGATGCCAACACAGATTATTCCAGGCTCTGGTAAGACCATGTGTGAACAAGCAGGATGTGTTTTTTCCCAGGCCTTTCTGTGAAGAGAGGCCAGAGTCATTTCTTGAAACTTCTCATTTTCCATTTAAAAACCTGTGAATTGTGTCAAATCACTGTGGGAAGGCAAGTGATTCTGGGCAGTTAACACCAAGGGACATTGATGACGAAAAGAGAAAGAGGAGTCTGCTGACAGATGTCTGAAAGGGTTTTGGGGACAGGAAGTGAAGAAATTCAGGGTGTTTGTTGTGACTATTTTCTACGTTCTCAGAGCAGAATAAAATGGCGAGAATGTACTTACAGAATCGGACCTTAGCTGTTAAAAGAAAATCTTGGACTAGTACTGCCAAGGAGCATTGTGTGACAACAGATTTTGGGGGATTTGCTTTTTGCTGTTTTCTGTCGTGTGTCGTCCCCACCCCCCCAAAAAAAGAAAAGATTCATGTGTGGTTTTGGTTGGACATCTGATTGAGCATTGTAATGCAAAATGCAGTGAAGGAGCTTGTGATAAATGGAAAAAAATGAGGATTAATCCTAAACCCAGCTAAATTCAGAAGTTTTTTTGCAACCAAGTACGTTTTACAAAGAAGTGTGTGGTGATGGTTATTAGCGCAACGTTACTTGTGATCTCTGGCAGCACTGATGCAGAGCAGAGAATAGAAAACTCAGATGTGCCCTTAAACTTGTGAAGTAAATTCCCAAGTTATTTTAAGCTGGAAATACAGACCCAGTCGTTACTTTATGGGTTGTTGCATGTTAGTTCAGGTAGAAATGAAGGTTGGTTGTATTCCATAATAAATTAAAATTGTGACATTCCACAGAACAGGTTCCAGACTGAAGCTGGTTTTAATTTTAAATTGTGAAGTGAACCACTCATCTGGAAACAGCACAGTGAAGACTGCCTACATAACCTCGATTTTGTTCTTCTGTGCATACCCATTACCAAACAGCCTTAAATTACATGATCACATACTAATTTTTTTGTCAAGACATGGCTGACTTCAGTCTGTCGTTTGACAGCTTTATTAAATGAAGCAATGATGCACCCGTTGAACAGTGAAGAGTAAATAATGAATGACTGGCTTGCTTGGTGTGTGCCATGTAATGGGTATGTAGAGTGAAGGTTAGATTATTCAGAAGAGTAGTGTGCAGTTCTTTACTTGAAGACCTTGTCTCTTTCTGCATGAGCTTTAAGGTAAACTGGACAGTCATTTTATAGTATTGTTGACTGTTAAATTTAGCATTTTTATTAGTTTTAACTTGGAGATAGCATTTTAACATGCCTGTGTATGTATTGTAAAGAGGGACACAAAATGATTGAGAGCTGCTGATGGTTTTCTTGTCTTCTAGTTTTGACAGATCTTCTAGATGCTATGCACAATATTAGAGAAAAATTTGAAATTAAATCCCATTGTCAGTGTACCAGCAAGCAGAACGCGCAAGCTGGCAAGCTTCCTGCAATGAACGGTGTGTCTCAGGTGAGTCTAAAATATGTGTATACATTGCAATTTTTTCAGGTGTTCTGATTCTTGTGGATTTTTGTATTTAAATAATACCAATTGCATTTTAATGTGCATATATGATGGTTAAGTGCTAACCTTGTCTTTGAAATACATTAAAGAAGAGTTACATACTTATAAATAAATTTGTTCTTTACAGGTTTTGCAGAATGTCCTTAACCACAGTAATAAAATTTCTCTGTGCATGCCTGAGTCTCAACAGCAGAATACTCCTCAAAAGTCTGAGGCAAATGGTAATACAAGTCCAAGGAGTGATGTGAGCACAGACAGCAAGTTAACACCGCCTGAATCCCAGTCACCACTGCATTGGTTAGCTGACCTTGCAGAGCAGAAAGCCAGAGAAGAGAAGAAAGGTATATGTTTGAAATTGTCTTCTCATGCCCGTGACTTTGGGGACACCAGTGATACATAATTAAATTAATTAGGGAAAAACCCCCACAGTTTTTTGTTCAACAAAAAGAAAAGATTATGTTCTTTCCCCCCTTAATTTTAATATTGAAAGTGCAATGCCTTGTCCTGGTGGCATCAGAATAAGTTACCAGAAGAGCACACTGGTGGAATGCATGTGTAATGTGGCAGTATTTCCAGCTACAGCATCTCTTATTTGTGACAGGTACTTACTCAGCTGCATGTCTGAGATGCTGAGGAAGGCCTTTTCATGGTCACACAGTTTGACTGCATTTTGAAGGATCTAGTTCATCCTCTGGTGTGTTTTCAGGTGAATAAAGCACTCGTGCTACAGTATATTACCACCACTGTAAAATGCAGGATACTGGTGCTGTTCCTATGTCTGCATCATGATGCAACAGTGTAAACTTCCAATGATTGTTTTTGTTTTAGAGAACAAAGAATGTCCTTCTGGAAAACATTCAAAGGAAGAGAAAGACCAGGATAATTTGGAGTCCCAAAACTGTAAAAGTTCTCCTCCTGCATCCCAGAACAACGAGCAGGGCTCAACATTACGAGATTTATTAACTACGACAGCAGGCAAATTGCGTCTAGGTTCTACAGATGCTGGTATTGCTTTTGCTCCAGTTTACTCTACAGGAATAGCAGTAAGTGTTTACAAGATGCATGGTTTTGATAATCAGAATTTGAAAAGCTCTATCGTTTGTTTTGGTATGTTGCAGTTAGAGCAGTCTGATAGCTGTATTGCTTTAAATACTCATTTATAATTAAAAGTTTATATGCACGCACACACACATTTGCATTAACATTTTATTTTTATTTTTTTATACATATATAAAATGGTAATTGAGACATACTATGAAGAAAATGTCCATGAAGTTAGATAAAGCCTAACCTGACAAAGTAAAGGAAGATTACAATATATTGAGTTTTGTAATAACTGTATATTTCTAACTTTTTCCACGTAAGAATGCATGCAGTTTTCTAGAAAGGAAGTAGATAACTACAAGCTTCTAATTGGTAATGAAATGTTGTCATTCTACTGCAAAAAGAATTGCATTAACTTTATTTGCTTTTACATTGTTTAAGCATGCATTTGTTTGTTTTCTAACAGAGTGGCAAGAGTGGAAGGACTATGCCAAACATTCTTGATGACATAATTGCTTCTGTAGTAGAAAACAAGATTCCACCAAACAGAGCACCAAAGATAAATGTAAAATCTGAAATAAAAGATGAGCCAAAGGATGATAGAAAATGTATTCAGGATGACTGCAGTAAACGGTACAGTGATATTCAGTATTCGTGGATCTGTGATAAGCATGTTTTGTGGCTCAGAGACCATAAAAACAACAACAACTGGAAGCTCTTCAAAGAGTGCTGGAAACAAGGAAGGGTAGGTATTGAGCCATTCGGTCTATAAAGTGACGTCAGCATGAATTCTGGGGGAGTTGTGTTAAAAGGCAAATTTGCCTAACTCCATGTTTGAAAATGTATTGTTAGCAGTGGGCAAAGCTTGTCAGGTATAACCCTCATATGAACGCCGTGTAGTTTAAACTTCAGTTAACTGCCATCAATAAATAAGAAATTACTGTTATGGAGATTCAAACTCCAGAAAGATGTGTGTATGACATCTTGGGTATGGTTGCCTTTGGAGGAAGTGTTAACAGCTCAGTAGGGCCAAGGTCTTCAGCGTATGTTTCGGATGCATTTGTATTCCAGTTTAATTGAAGGAGTTGTTTACTTGCGAAAGGATCAGTATTGATTTTTTTTTATTGTATTTTAATTTTTACAGCCTGTTTTAGTGTCCGGTATGCATAAGAAAATGAACTTCAGCCTGTGGAAAGCTGAGTCAATTAGTCTAGATTTTGGAAACCAGCAAGCTGATATCTTGAATTGCAAAGACAGTATTATTTCAAACACCAATGTCAAGGAGTTCTGGGATGGTTTTGAAGATGTTTCAAGTATGTTACTTTAAATGTATTACTCCCTTGATTCCAAACATGGTCAATGTTAGAAACTGCAGTTAAAAATACTCTTTATGGATCCTGACACTTTGAAGAAGCTTTAATTTAAAAAGAAAGCTCTAGGTAATTTGCTTCCAGAGAATGTGATGGAAACTGGCATTTTGTACCATTGCAGAATTAAAGATGTGCTAATTAATATACTAGTTAGGTCTGACTAAGAAACCAAACAAATGTCACCATTCCTCAGCTAGTTGACTTTGTTTTGGTATCATTCTTGAGTCTTGAAATTAATTATCTCCTGGTTTATGGGTGAAATCTATAGACAGGTTAAGAGTTCATTTATATATTTCAGTTGAATAAAGTGAAACACCTCCAGTCTATTAGTTTTTAATAATTTCTATGTTACTTGCAGAACGGCAGAAAATAAAAAATGGGGAAACAGCTTTACTAAAACTGAAAGATTGGCCTTCTGGTGAAGATTTCAAGGCTATGATGCCAGCAAGGTATTTTGAGTTTAATATTAGATATTCTTAAGTCAGTCTCCATGGGTGTTTTTTTCCCTGCCTATGTAATGACACAAATTCAGTTGCATTCTTCTTTCTTTTCTCCTCCAGATATGAGGACTTACTAAAAAGTTTACCCTTGCCTGAATATTGTAGTCCAGAAGGAAAACTAAACTTGGCTTCTCATCTGCCAGGATTTTTTGTCCGTCCAGATTTGGGACCCAGACTGTGCAGTGCATATGGTGAGTATGCCCTAGAAGCGTAGCAGTTACCTCTTCCTTTAAAAGTGTGACTGACTTGCATATTAACAGCACATGAACCTCACGCATGAGAGTTTATTTGCTTCTGCATTTCTTTGTCTTGTGCTGTTATAGTCTTCTGAAGCATATAAATGGTTAGCTACTTTTACACAGACACTGTCTTTAATAAAGCTGTGTGACAAAATACTTCCTGAAATAATATTGTGTTCATAATTCTTGTCATAAATAAATCCCAGCATATTTATCATAATTTGCATTTGTATTGTATGCTGTGCACCCAAAAACCTGTTTAGAAAAGGTTGTTTCCCTCAGACCTTATCCAGCTGCTCCTTCTTTTGCAAACAAATTTGTTCAATTCTGTTTTACAAATTGTTTTAATAGGACAAGAACTGGGTTGTAATTTGTGGCATGATGGCTTTGATTTAAAAAGTTCTCCAGATGTCCTTTGAAATTGTTTATTTCAATTTCAATTAATGATAGTGATCAAGGCATGGGTCTGAAGAACTGCATCATTAATGACACTTTCATGTAATACTGCTGCAAGCTTAGTGTTCTGAAATGTCCTTTTCACTTAAGCATGTATATTTTAACTTCTTAGAAATAAAATTAGTTTGCCTCTTTGCTTAGAGATTTCTTTTGATTAAGAACTCTGCTTACAGTCAAGCATAAAAGTGACACATTTGATTTGATAACCTTGTGTATTCATTGTACTTATATTCTGCCCCGAACAACCTGAAAGGTTGAAAGGTTGGGAAGGAATGTAATGGTGAGGAAATGCCTTCAATTATTCTGCTGAAACGTTTGTTGTTCTGACACAACTGCTCCATAGGGACAGTTACCTGGGCTAAGAGATATCTCAAGGTCTCTGTTAAAAAGTAACATTTTCGTGTTTAGCAAGTGAAACAAAAGCGTATTTGTAGTTTTTATGTCTGTGTATTTTCACATTAAAGTCTGTCTGTACATAAAATACTTTCCTGTGATGCTTGGTGTGCTTTCAGAAGTTTCTTCTCAGTTAGCTGTTGCACATTTCTATTTGAAGGTGAATATGCAGTACAACAAATCTTAATTTTATCTTGTAACATAGGTGTGGCTGCTACTAAAGACCATGACATAGGAACCACAAATCTCCATATTGAAGTTTCTGATGTCGTGAACATCCTTGTTTATGTTGGCATAGCGAAAGGAAATGGAGTACTTTCCAAATCAGGTAAAGGGAAGCTCATTGTAAGAGGTGTAGATGGACTGAATGATCTGCTCCTTTTATAATTGACACTGTTCTTCTGAAGTGGATGAAGGATATCCATAAGTACTTGTTTAATCCTGGGAGATTCTTTGTTTCAGGAATTTGCACACACATTAATTCTCCATAAAGTACACTGCAGTTCATGAATTATGAAATGGTATTTTGAACTCTTTACACTTTTTTTGCCATTACCTGTAATTGATGTACCATTCCTATGCTGGGGCTGGCAGGGTGAAGAAATGAAAGAGCAGGGTGAAAGATTTTCCCTGGAAGCTGTGGTAGTTCTAACAATTATGTCAGGATGATGTATTTGCCAAACCTTTTGTTTATTCTGCTCCCTCTGGATGCACTGTGTTTGCTCTGTTGAATTTGGACTGTAATGTAATTTTTCAGCACTGGAGAGCTTAAATTGGTGTATGTTAGTCATCTGTATGAGGTTTATTGCTTATGTGAAACAGTCTTTAAATCACTGAAATAGTTTTGTTTCATCCCTCTTACTCTTGTGTCCTTCTATTCCATAATCAGCAAATACAGATTTTGAGTGTGACTAACAGAGCTGCAGTAAGCTCTGCTGTCTTCTATTTGCTTTGTTTTCACTTGCATATGCACCGAGTTAATAGCAGCAAAACTTGAGCATATTGGGAGAGCTCTAGCTTCTTGACTAGCTGATGCAGAACAGCATGCACAACACTGCTGTTGCTGACTGCAGGAAAACACCTTTTTCGTCTTTTTTTTTTTTTGGTGCCATCCCTGCTTGTTTATTTCAGGCAGGAGAATGTGTTCTATCAAATTCAGGAAATGTAAAAAAGTTTGAACTTTTTTTTTAAGGTATTTATGGCATTCATGTTCTAGTAACTAATTACAAACACTGAACAAAAAAGGTCACCTGGGGGCTTATGTTGTATTCAGCGAACTTATCTGCTCAGTCCCACATAAGAAATTTGAAAAGAAGGTGTTTTAAGTTTTTCCTCTGTCTTGCTTTAAAAAAATACTGTTGTTGAATTTTAGGAGTTTTGAAGAAGTTTGAAGAGGAGGATTTGGATGACCTTTTAAGGAAGCGGTTGAAAGATTCAAGTGAACTACCTGGTGCTTTATGGCACATTTATGCTGGCAAAGATGCTGACAAAATAAGGGAGTTTCTGCAAAAGGTTAGATTTATAATATGTGTTTTATAAATAAAATCTAAGTAACTGGTAAATCAAAGGGGGCTGGCAAAAACCACAAACCCCACCCCTGTGCTTAGGGAAGGGAGGGAGCAAAATTCTTTCCTTTATAGCACATAAAATACATTATAATTTACCTACTACATCATCAACAAATAAAATATGTAACATGATACATACTGCCTTCTTAAGGGTTACAGGTAGCCTCCAAACTGAAGGCTCAGGAGGGCATGGAGATCTATTCTTGTCCTTCTCTAATACAAAGGATCATTTGTAGGATAATGTTCTTCTGTCACTGATCCATTCTTGCATTATCAGATGCTGAAATTATGGTAAATTGTCCTATGCAAAAACCCCTGAACTTGCAACCCAGCAGCTGCCGATCTTCATAAGGACTATGTGTCATGTCGGTTAGCTCAAAGAATGTGCCTTGGCTCTTAGTGAAGATGAAAGCAGTGGGGGATAATGTACCCAAGAGCAGCAGACTTCTTCAACGTTAGCCACTTCTTCAACAAGTTAGAGCCACATCAGAACCTTTCAGGTCATTGCTTACCACATAGGTTGAATATCCACTGCTTGGTCATTGATAGTCATCAATGGTGTTAAATGTAGAGATACCATCTGGGAAGCAGTTTTCTGTGCCCTTCTCTTTAGCATGTTTTCATGTTCTAGAAGGTGGTCTTGACAGATGACACAGAAATACCAAAATATCACTGAAGTGGTTGCTCGAGGAAAAGAAGTCCTCACTGCCTTGTACTGTGGGAAAAAAAATCAGATGAGTTTTAACTGGCTAAACCAAAGGGGTCCATAAACAGGCTAGAGGCCAAGGTCTCTACTGTGAGCAGGAAGAGCCTAAAAAATTCAGCAGTAAAGATTCTCTTGGACAATAAGGCAGTGTTTCAGTCCCAGGGCAGCTGTCCTCTGGTGACTCAAAACATTTGCTCTTTGGCAAGCTGAGCTGTGGGGGAAAATGAGCACTGGTAAATAAAATACAGCTAATTCCAGGAGGTTATGAATTACACAGCAAGGCTTTTCTGTTCATTCCAAAAGGAGATGCTCATAAAGTAGATGGTGGCTCTTCAGTTTGGCAGAAAGAGTTGTGAACAAAATTACAAATGCAACGGAATAGGTGGACAATGAGTATTACTGAGTGTTTCTTCTTTCAGAGCAATTAAGGAATACTCTGAAACTCTTTGAGCAGCAGATTTAAAACAAAAGCACTTAAGACAGTATGTATAAAGTTTGTCATTTGCTGCCACAGCTTGCCATGGTATCCAAAATGAATTGTGCACTACCTTGTATTTTTGGTGTGGTGGTATTTTTGAAATACTGAACTAGAGATTAATCGATGACTAGACCTTGGGACCACATTGCCTGCTGATAAGAGATAAAATCTCAGTATCTTGTTAGTATAGAAGATGACAATAAACAAAAAACGGTTTCAAGCTCTGCATCACATAATTAAGTATATTTAATATAAATATGAATAAAAATCTATGTTTTTAATGAGATAATTGTCTCCTGAGTCATGACAGATGGTTTGGATACGTGTGGGTTTTCTTTTAATCACTGTGATTTATTAATTAGCAATTAATTAAGGGTATTTGTTCCCCTGTAGTTAACTTGATGAGAAGTAGTTGTTGCAGTTAAGTCTACTGCTGTCAGGGAGTTTGTTTTGTTTGTTTGGTTTTTGGTTTTTTGGTCCCTCATTTTTTTCCAAATTCCTTGATGGGATGGTAGGAAAATTACTTGTTATCACAGAGTGGTTGAGACTGGAAGGGGACCTCTTGAGCTCAGAGTTGCCCAGAACAGGTTGCTCAGGACCATATGACCCTTAGTTTTATTTGTGGCTTTTTTCCTGAGCTGGGATTGTGGCCTTGCATCTGTGTCAAAACTGAAGTTTTTAAGCTTCAGGAGTTGGCAGCATAGGAACTTTAGAGGTCACATTTTATTTTCTTGATGAAAGAAGTCATGCAGAGAGCGTGTTGCTTATTAGTAGATTATTGTGCCGAGTTCTTTAAAGCTCTACATTTTGGAGTGGGAGTTCTGCAGTTGTCTTCAGTTCAGTGGGACTTGCCAGTTCTGTTGAAGTTATTTTGAATCCCTAACTAAAGTTCTTGTTTGGGTATTGGGAACACAGTAGTGTTGCTTCATAAGCTGGTTATACTTACACCAGCAAAAGGTTCAGCTTCTTTTGAAAGTGACTTGGGATCTTTTCTGTACTTACAGATAGCAAAAGAGCAAGGCTTAGAAGTTTTACCAGAGCATGATCCAATACGTGATCAGAGTTGGTATGTGAACAAAAAACTTCGCCAAAGACTTCTTGAAGAATATGGAGTAAAAACCTGTACAGTCATTCAGTTTCTTGGTGATGCTATTATTCTACCAGCAGGAGCACTTCATCAGGTAATGTACATCTGTTTAAAGACACATAGGATTAAATAACATAAATACAATAAAATAACTTTTTTCAAAGACATAACTTCATCTGTACTTAAATTGGATTTTATTTTCTTACTGGTAGCTATTAGCATATAGGACTGTATAATAAGGTACATCTGCTTGTGTAGATGACTAGCCAGTACTAACATACAGCAATTTGAATGCTTGAAATGAGACTATTACTTTTTCCCTTTAAAATGAAAAGTAAGCAGACTATTATTAACAGCTTTTTTCCACTTTTCATTTCATTAGCAAATTTCTAAATAAACTGGTGTTAGTTATGGCGAAGTCAGGTTAGTACTTTTTTTTTCTTCTAAACCCAAAAGTTTACCTAACCATGAAGAGGCAGGGAGAACAACCCAAGCAGATAAAAATACCTGGATGTCAGGTGTCATTGTTTTTATCTTCAGCCGTAGGACAAGTGTAGAGATAGTTCAGGTATAACAAGATATTTTTGTAACAGTATTTGGAGGTTGTTTTTCCACTCCACCTTAAGTTCCTTTGTACATAGAAGGTATATCAATCACCGGGAGTTGTCATTGTCCCTTCAGCAGCTTCCCTTACCATCAGAAAGAGCGATGTTACCTTAGCAGCAGCTGGGCTGATTTAATTCTTAGTTATGTAAGAAAAATTACTGCCAGTAGGGCAGTTCTGGAGAAACAGTATGAATTTGTGTGGGAAGCTTCAGTCCTCTCCTAGCACATAGGTTTTATTACTTGATCTTTTTGGGTGTTTTTTTTTTCTCACAGTCTGCAAACTGTTTCTCTTTGATGAAAGGAGGAGGAAAGCACAATTGTTTAGACATGATTTTGGGGCAGTTCTAGATTTATTTCTTTCTCACTCCATGAACATTTTCCTGTTTCAACAGGAAATGGAGTCTGCTTTCTTGCTGTCTTGCCAGCTGTCAAGCACCACTAATTAGGTAGCTGACTATCAAGGAATGAGGACCATCCCCACCCTGCAGGAGGAGTTGTAAACCATCTTGCTGTTAAAGATTTATCATTGATCTCTACTCGGGTTCAAGTGAGGCCAGGCCTTTCTGAAGAAGATGCTGGTTGGTTTCTGATCCTCAGATCAGTTTCCAACCACTGTCTCTTCTGGGCAGAGAGGAACCAATGGCATAGCATGTCACTGTGACCAGGGCAGTAGAGTTTTCACTGTGAAAAAAATGTCTGGGTTGTAGTGATGACAGATGTTACATCCCTAATCTGTCTGCTGGCTATGTCAGTTGCTGGGGCATTGAAAGCAACAGGTACCTTACCCAGACTAGACCCCTTTGTCATTCCAGTGAGTCTTTAGATGGTTGTTATCCCATCCAGATGTTAACCCTGGATGATCTGTGTGGGTTTGTTTTCTGGCAAAACAAACAAAGAACCCACCTCCCCACCCCAAAAAAAACCTCACAACCCAGGTGACCAAATCTTGGGTTGTTGTAGGTTGCTTTTCCCTGCACCATGTCTCCAGGGCTTGATGTTGCTTCATAAAGGTGAAGGGACATCTGGCATTGATGTTATTCTTAGCTCCTGTTAGGCTAAAGCAATTAGGACTCCCACAGTTGATAAGATTTGTATTCCCTCCTCCAGTAACCTTACTCTGATCTCTCGAAACAAGGGAGGTATCACAGATACAGGAGTGAAAAGGCAACCCACAGAAAATAAGACATGCTGGGAAATTCGTTTTATATAGCATGTGGCATTATATAAAGGCATACATTTTATAATACATGAAGTACTGGGACTGTTCCAGGCTTCCCTGCAGTTCATAGGTTTAAGGACCAAAAATAAGACCACTCTTGTCTTTATCTCCTTGGCTTTAAACTCCAGATTGCTTTTGAAGTGGTAATGTTCTAGCTTCTGGCACCAAGGAGTTAATAACGTGGTGTTTTTAAACCTTAGTGGGTGAAGCTGAGAACCTTTTCATCTTCAGTAAGAAGTTCCTGTGAATCTGCCACGTAGGAGGAAATGAAAGCATCGTGTTCTTTCATGTACATGTGTAGTATTCTCTGTATAGAGATGCATAAATACTGACCTTAGGGATCAGCACCAACACTTCATATATACAAAGCACATTTAAACACTTAAAAATAAGTCTGAACAAGAACACATACCAGGTTAAGTTTACATGTTAAGTGTTTCAGATTTACATGCACATAATGAATCTTTTATAATTAAAACTGGATGAGAGTTGACACTAAATCTGGTGGTAAATTAACATTTTTATTTTTATTTGCTCATCAGTAATGTTGTAGAGCAGAGGAAATCAGGTTGAGGGATGGAGTTAGGGAGCCCAGCTGCCTGTGGTCACTGCATAGTGTAGGTCAGACACTTCCGTCCTGGAGCCAGTTTGGATTATTGTCATGCTGCTGCTTCTGACACACTGGTCTAGAATTGTACTACTCTAAGATGGAGGAGCTTGTTTGTATTTCTTCTATGTATTCTTTTTTTCCCCCCCCCAGCTGCTATGGATTCATGTCTAGCTTTTAAATTAACTTGTTCTTAATATTTTATGGTAGCATAAAGCATTCCTCTTGCTTCCCACGTTTCCCCCTTCTCCCTGTGTACCTGCAGACAGAAGTCACATCCTCCTTGTGATCATTTCAGTAGGCAAGGTCAAACTTCTTCTGGCGGTGGGGTGGGAGGGAGAGCCTGTCCTGTGAGCTGTGATGGTCAGAGTAGCCTTGTCAGTACCTCTTGTGGAGGGAATTGCTCTCCTGGGGGGAAACCAGAAATAAATACAGTGTTGAACTGGTCTCCTGTGCAGATGATTCCCTGAACGTACCACGAGTGATGAGCTGTAGGATTATATCTCCTTTCTTCTTAGTTGTATGAGTAGGGGAGCTCAGAAGTGTCCCCTGCTTTGCTAACATCTGGGCCTTGTTCTCTCTCTGGTACTTGGAACAGCAAGCCCTCAGCTCTCCCTGGAAACGTCCCCAGCTAAAAAAAGGGACTTTTTACTGTTCTTTTGAATGATTCACTTTTTCTGCTGTTCCGCTCTGGGTCATTCTGTATCACAGTTGTCCTCTAGGGATGCCCTCCCTCCCTGGTTTTAATTTGGCGACTCCAAATCTGTAAAATATTACAGCGATAAATTAAAAGCTAGAAATACTTGAGTCAGTGATTGAAATGTGTTGTCCAGTCTATACGCAAAACCTGTTCATAGTAGAACAGGTTATTACAGTGTTTTTTATAGTGGTATTAGCTTGATTGAAGCAGGATTATATATTGTAAAATGACATGCTGGAGGTAATGTGACATCCTGGTGATGTTACAATAAAGATAAGATCTGGGAATTGTGTATGCAGAGCTGCTGGGCTGAGTGCTGGCCCGGGAGCTAAGCAGTGCAGGAAATGGCTGATCCAGTGAGGAGCTGCGGCTGGCTGTGAGGATGGACAGCCCTTTCCTCCCTGCCTGCTCACCCTTCCCTGTCCTGGCCCAGGTCTGAGGCTTTTCCAACGATCCACCTGTCTCCCATGCCCTGCTGGAAAAATCTCTGCGTGGGCTGGGGCCAAAGCTGTTCTCTCAGTTCGGCTGGAACTGGCACAGTCATGGGAGTGCTGTAGTCCTCGACCAGCAGGGGAACCTCAGGGGAATCATTGCTTAATTTACTTCTGTGTGTCATTGTATCAGCTTGTATTACAAATATTATAAATAGAACTGCCTATGGGCTGTCAGCAGTGCATTCCCACGTTAAGTACCAGACTGGCTGGGTAAAATCTGTCCTCCCTGTAAAGACTTGCCCACGGTGTTCAGTTTTGGGCCCCTCACTACAGGAAAGACACCGAGTTGCTGGAGCGTGTCCAGAGAAGGGCAACCAAGTTGGTGAGGGGCCTGGA
>JANZLQ010000100.1:8086142-8136628 GCA_026212715.1 Elanus axillaris
GGTTTAGGTTGGATATTAGGAAAAATTTCTTTACTGGGAGGGTTGTGAGGCATTGGAATAGGCTGCCCAGGGAAGTGGTTGAGTCACCATCCCTGGAGGTATCCAAAAAGCACGTAGACAAGGCGCTCCACAAGGCGCTCCAAGACGTGGTCTAGTGAGCATGGCTGATGGTTGGACACGATGATCTTGAAGGTCTTTCCCAACCTAAATGGTTCAATGATTCTAAGGGAAGGAGGCACAGCAGAATGAAAGATGTGAGGGCAGCAAACACTGCCCATTCTGCAGTGGAGTTAGAGGGAATCAGTAAAACCTTGTCTCAATGAGGAGAAGGTGAAAGAATGGTGTGGGATTTGCATGGGGTGGAAAGGAAAACAAGGGCAGGTAGAGACTTGAAACAGGTGAGAAGCCTGCGAGGGAAGAGAGGGGGCTGGAGCTGGAGCTGGCAGCCCGGCTGCACAGCACAGAGATGTTTCAGCCGAAGCTCTAGGAAATTCCGAGTGCTACTGGGAGCCTCGTGGTGGCACTTCGGCAGCTGTTCCCTTGCTCCTGGCTTTCTGCCATTGGCAAATTGTGTGGCATCAGCAAACCCTCTTTGTCTCCAGAATTATTTTTGGTTTGATTAATTCACAGGAGGGAATGGCACTGCTTTGTCCTTGACGATTACGAGGCTGCAGAAACCTTGTGTACAACGCTAGTGTTGAGCTAGGGGTTATTCTCTGGGATTTCACCTGTAATGGGGCAAGCTACCTTATAAAATCAGGTGCGGGCAGTGTTTTTGAAGAAGAAAATAATTTTTAAACACAGTGCTGTGTCCTCAAGTATGCAGGCCCCAAAGGTTTTTTGAATGTCGGGTATCACAATGGAAATTTCAGAGTATGCATTAAAAAACTCTAGATTTTGCTAGGCTCAAGCTTAAAATAGGCAGATATTTGTCGGCACTGAGCAGGGTGGGACTGTTTGCAGAACTGAGTTGCACAACTTCATGAGCAGTTGTTGGAATTTGGGGAAATTTTTGACATGCTGAAGAGAAACAGTGTAATTTGTAAGGGTTTGGGGGTGAAAACCTGATGCTGTATGTTTCTGAAGAGGACAAACACGAGTTGGTAGTCAGGTCACAACCAGGAAGTGTTTTTTCCTTTCCCCTGTCCTCCAGGTATGACCTGGGTGGCAGCAGATGGTGTCCATTTCTCTTGGTAGTTGCCTCTTACCAGTAAGAAGTGTTTGGAGAAAAATGAAAGTGCTTTTTTCCCCCCTTCTGAACCTGCCCCCTTTGTTCATGGTTGTTTTGGGGGTTTTTCTTTCAAATATTTCCACTGGCAGCTAGTTTTCAGCGAACGTGGCAAGCTGTGCCTGGCAGGGTGCGAGGTTCCTGCATGTCCGCATGGCCTTAGGAGCCGGGTCCTGCAGGGTAGGGCTGCTGCAGAATCAGTCTGAGGCTTCGGCGCCTGCGCAGTGTTTCAAGAACGGCTGTGCAGCAGCAGTGCACAGCAGCAGCGCCTGTGCGGCCGGTAACAGGGTGGAATAACACATCAGAGTATGTTGAATTCATGTCAGATCGGACTACAGAAAGAAGCACCGGAGTACAGGCAGATGCACATTGTTCAAAGTGTACCTTCTGCCAGAAGCTAACTGATAAAGCCAAATACGCTTGATTGCTCTCTTACCTGTACATTAGGTAAAATGTATAAAGATGCCCTTTAGTCTGACAAGCTGGTGGTTTAAGAGATCTCGAGGCCTACTCTTTTCTTGGGTGTCTCTGGCAAAGAATAACCCTAAAATACTAATTATCAGTGTCTTCTTGTTATTTTGGATAGGTGCAGAATTTTCACAGCTGCGTTCAAGTAACTGAAGACTTTGTGTCTCCAGAACATCTTGTACAGTCATTTCACTTAACGCAGGAGCTGAGGCTGTCAAAGGAAGAAATCAATTATGATGATAAACTGCAGGTAGGAAACGAATTCTGCTCTGGAAGCTGTTGGGAAGGCAGGGTGTGCTCAGGCTCATTGAAATGCGGAGCAGTGCGTGGAGCTACTTCCTCAGCTGCTGTTCACACAGAATAACAATGAGCAGCAGCGTGAATGCCAGGAGTATAAATGACTCTCCCTTGAGTTGCTGGCTTTATTTATTTCACGTTTTTAAATGTGTAAAAAGGTGTTTCCTTTTGCACTGGCTTAGGGCGCAGTCGTAAATGCAGTAACTCTGTAGAGTTCCTCTGTCGTAGGCCTTACTAAAATCTCTCTGATGTTCTTGCAGGTTAAAAATATCTTGTATCATGCAGTTAAAGAAATGGTGAGAGCTTTGAAGATTCATGAAGGTGAAATGGAAGATATGGATGAAAACTGAGCGTGCTCTGCTTTTTTGTGTTAACATCGAGGTTATTTTTTCTAATATATGGACAGTATGCACACTAATTTAAGCTTCACAAACCATCAGTGCCAAGAAAACGTAGTCATCATACTTACTTGTTAATGACACTGCAACGGTAGAGCTTCATATCACAGCCACTGTGATTACATGTTAGACTTGCAAACAATTAAGCAGCATTCTGCTGTCCTGTATTATAATGTACATGAAGTTTGTGAAATGTCAAAGATTTAAGATGATGTATTTATTTTTGGAAAAAACCACAAAATTCTATGCTATATTGTTGATCAAATGTAAATGTGACCTGTACAGTTTGCTAAAATAATTCAGATATTTTTCACTACATTGAGACAGTTACTGTGAGAGTAGGACACAAACACCAGCTATTGCCTGCATTTGGGATCTTGCTGAGTCCGCACAGCAGTCATGTCATAATCTGAGAATTACTGCCAAATAATTGTAAACTTTGTAAAATATAAAGTATATAAAGTAGATATTAAATACAGACACTTCAGTATTTTATTGAAGCTATTCAGTGTACAATTAAACGTTTTCAAAAGGTGTAATTTATTTAAAAATTGTCTCATTTTGGTAAAATTTATGTGAACTTTTAAAGCTAAATATTAAACTTAATATGCTATGTAAATATATACATATATACATTCAATGATGTATTTTTTTAAAACATTGGCTTGCTTTAATTTGTTAAAAGTGCAAGTGTTACACATGCTTTGTACATTGAAGTTGAAAGGGGTTTTACATTTTCCATTAAAATGACTTTATCAAATGTTGTTTCAGTGTGTTCCTTTTTTATGTTTGTGGCCCACATGTGACAGCTTGAGTCACTGATTCACTCGCTTACTTGCTCGTTCATTCGCAGTAGTGGCAAATGCATCTCCGATTGTAACGCTTGAAATGTTCTGCCGTGGTTCCTGTGCACCACTCTGCCCTCTCCGGGTTTGAGACAAAACTGCCAAAGGAAGTGCTGGAGCGTGGCTCATATGGCTGAGCCAGAAAGAGCCTCTTCTTAAGAATAAAACAATTTAAACATCATTTATGTTCTGTCTTTAATAATCCAACTCTTGCTTTGGGGGAAGGGGGAAAGGGGTTTCTGTGGAACAATTTTTTTATAGCATCTTGGCTTTTTAAGGCTTGTATCTGGTTTCATTTAATAATGATAAATGTTAGACAGTTGAGCAGAATTCCAGTTCTTGGAGTTAGTTTGAAAAGTGAAAGTGTACATGGATTTAAATTAGTAAAACTATTCAAATGTTTAGATTTGATAGCCCATGTTAGGTGCAGCTGTTAGCTAGCTTGTGACACGTCCAAAAGGGGATAGTAACTAGCCTGGTTACTGCTCCCAGCCTGGCAAAGTGACCAGGTTTTGGGTCACCAAAAAACGCCCCCAAAACCCCACCACAAAAAACCTATATAAATTTTCTTCAGAAATAGTGAAACGCGAAAGCAATTTCTGATTCCAGAAGTAAATTCTGTATTTAGCTGGCTTGAAAACCGGGAATTTATTTGAAGTTGCAATGAAATACTTCAGGGTTAACGTTGCCATGCTTTGGCAGTTGATTCTCAACTTCGTACCTGATTCCACAGTGTCTTCCTTTACGCTGTGTGTAGCGCAGAACTGGAACATTGGCTGAAGATGCAAAACCTGCCAATGTACGTTTGCTTAGTAACAAGTGGACTTAAGTTGCATGTACCTTTTTTTTTTTTTTAAAGTTCAGGATATGTTAATGAGTGAATTTTAATCAAGTCTTTAAGTATTCCCCCCCCAACTGAGTTTTGGTGAGGTACTTCTAAAATTTGTGAAATTTCTTGAGGCTGCTGAAATTTGCATTCCTGCTGCAGATGGTTTGCCCCTCCTTGGGTGTTTTTCTACACAAAGAGCAGTTGTTGGGGCCTGGGCTGTGGCCATCATCACAGCTCATGCCTTGTGCTGGGCTGTCGTAGTTGAAGGGAATGGGTTGCTTTCCCTGGGTTTCTATTGGAAAGTGTTGTGTTGCTGTGTCCGTCCTGGCCAAAGCCTTGGGCTTCCTGCTCTACGTCTTCTCAAAGGCACTGAGGTGCTTTACTGTCAGTGACTGCCTGGTGGGCTGAGCTTTGGTACCATCGTTTGGTACCTCTGTGGGGCACTGACGGCTGCCCCTGTCACCCTGCAGCACTTCCAGATGCAGGGAGGGATCCCTGGGTCTGCCTGTGAGGTTGGAGAAGTTGTTGCCTCCTCAGGTAGTAACTGAGGGAGTTGCCGAACAGAGGCTCATCTGTGTTTCCAGGTGTGAATGTTAAAGTTCTTCCTTTGTGACCTTTTTCCTGCTACTTTTGCTGATGAATTAAGTGTGTGACAGTGTTATATCTGCAAAAACGCGTGGGTGAGACGGATGGTGAAGCAGCAAGAATCCTCCCAAAGAAAAGGCTGAGAGATTGACGGGATTTTAAGACAAAAAGTCTCATTTTGGAGAGGCAAAACTGGTGGGCTCAAGCCACAGTGTTACATGGCTTGCTGCACAGTCACTGGGGTGAGTAGATCTTCACTGCTTTTGTAGCAAAGAGAAATTGATAAACAAGTTTGAACTCATATATAGGATTTTACTGTACTCACTGTGTTTTAACTACCCACTTGATTTGTTTAGTCGAGTTTATCTGTAGTAAATTGATGCGGTAGTTACACCAGATGTATAGTTTTAAAATTCTGTGGTTAGTGGGTATGTCTGATGGATTTGCAATGCATAAAAACATAACTTGATGCATTTTGCAAATTGCTTTGAGAATTGCTGCACTTGCAGATGGGATGGCCTCCTAAACTGCCTGCAACAATGACAGTGTTACCCAGTAACTAACTGGAGGGGAAGAAACCAAAAGCACTTGAACAAGGACAACGTGACACAAGCGGAGCACGATGGGGAGTGCTGTGAGGTGTTTACTGCCATCAACTCGAAAAGTCTCTGCAAGCCACATGCTGCATAAGTTAGCAGGCAACAAGAAGTTGTTAAAGGTAACAGCTATTCCAAATACCACTAAAAGAGGCCCCAAATTCTGGGTTTTTTTAAGTACTTAGTGTACCAAATTCAGCTTACTCAGTATCTTAAGATTCCTGGCTTGGTCACAGTGAAGCGGAGCTCCCTGCTCACCTGCAGGAAATGGGAGCAGGAAGTCGGGCTGGCGTTGCGCTCGCTGCCAGAGAGTTTTGTAGCTGATGTCTGAGACTGAAGAGGGGCTTGTGGGGTGGTGTTTTGTTTTCAGGTTAGCTTTTCTCTCGCGACCATTTCCATGTTCTGCGAGGCATTCCTGGACATGTTTTTCCCATCTTCCTTTCCTAAAGACTCTGTAGGAGGTTTTCTAGTCTACAATCTCAACTGTTTTAATACAGCCAAAAGTATTCGATGAGACCAGCTGAAGCTGTTTGTGTGCAGGAGGGAACACTGTAAACTCCTAGAAGAAGAATATGAAGTACCGTGACATCTTTTGCCACTTCCCTGTTGAGACCAAGCTTTGTCTGCATCTGCTGTGCTCCCCATGAAACTCATCCTGTCTTTTTCTGTCCCTTGAAAGCTCCCATCTCAAAGTCAGCAGACCTGCAAGCCTGGCTCCCCACAGCTCCCCTCCCTCCCTCAGCCCTTTCCAGCTCCTTGCTATCTATCTCCTTCCACTGCACTGCCATATAGTAAATGACCACGGTGATTTTCTTCCTATAGTAACTGCAGAGATAACTAACACAGAGTAAGTAATTAGCAAAGAATAAAGTGGGGCTGCTATGACCTGAAGTATTTCGGCATGGATGGATGTCTGTGCATATGGTTTAGCTGAAACAGAAGTTACTGTATTGATGGAATTGCTGGCAGTGAAACCGTGGTCCCCGTTACATGGGTCAGATGTAGGGGCTTATAACAATCTGATTTTAAAATCTATTTATTCTGCTCTTCCAGCTTCACGGAAAATGCTTAGATCTGCGTGTGTAAAGCCAACCCCCATCTGATCAGCACTACGTTCTCATGCTCTCTGACCTTTTCGGTAGGTGGTAATTTTGTTCATACCCTCTCCCGTGACATCCTGTCAAGCCCTCTCCTGCTCTCACAGCTGACAGCCTTCTCTGCCCCACGCCCCTAACTGGGAATTTCCCTTCCTTCCTCCTTCCACAGCCACCATCACCCTGTTCTGCTGCTTTCCTGAGCAGGATGTTTGTGCTCTCCCCCACATCCGTGCCGGAGGAGCTGCCTCTCCCTGTTGAGACTCACGGACTAAGGCTTTGCTGTGCTTTCCCCTCCTAACCCGCAGCTCTGCTTCAAACAATGTCAGCTCTCTGCTGTGCTCCTGCTTTCCACCTTTTGACTTGTGCTTTGTTAGCAGGAGTGCCACTTTTCCTTCTCCGCCTTTGTGTTCCCATGATACGCGTGCCCCAGGAGGGCAGGGGAGCACTCGGTGGCGTGGGGGCTCCTCTGATGCAGCATCCACTGCCACGTCCCTTTCTTTCCATCTCAGCAGGGCGGCCTAGGAAACTCTGACCAAGGAGCAAATGATCTGTAGCCTTAGCAGCACACACACAAACTGACCTCTGTACTTTTCTTATTTGTTCTCTTAGGTTTTGAAAAGGAAGTTACTATCTATATATAGCTGGTAGGAAAATCTTGCCTCACAACAAATTGAAGACGTGTTTTACCTGATGTGTTGCATGCAAACAGTTGCATTTTAAACACAGGCTTTTCTAAAGCCAAGCGGTAGGCTGAAGGATTTTTACTGTTATGTTTCAAAGCGCATGTTTCTGGTACATTCCAACCATACAAATACAATATACTCTTGACGCAGATGCCTGTTTCTTTTTCCAGTCCCTGGGCATGTGGTTGTATCGTAGCTCTGTGCTTCCTTAGTGGAATTAAAGAGTAGGGTTTAGTAGCTCTGAGGCAGGAAATCCTGTATTTTCACAGCTCTAAGGATTTCATATTGTTTGATCTCAATAATACCTTAACTCCTGCAGCAAATGGGCCCAAGGGAACACTTCAGATGATTACAAGACAAAAAGCCTGGGTAAGTTTAGGTTACTTCTGGTAAAACAAACATGGGAGAGAAAGGAGGTGGAGAAAATATATGGCCATAGCTCTGAGTCTTTAGGGAGCAATGAGCTTCCTTTTATACAGTTGAACTGCACGGGCCCCATGCTGAGGCACAAAGGTCTGGCAAATACTGTCCAGCCTATATCTGGTTTGTGGCAGCCACGCTACCACTCTGATTCCTTTTGAGCAGTTTGATTGACTTTGTTTTCTACTGTATTTTTGTCCAATTCATTAAGGGATTTTATCAGCTGTTGTGGCTGTACTTGCTTTTCTCTATCTGGTTTTCTAGCGAGCCTGCTTTCGTAGAACCACAGAACAGTCCAGGTTGGAAGGGACCTCGGAAGACTATCTGGTCCAACCTTTTGTGGGAAAGGGAGACTTAAATGAGGTGTAGTCCCTACCACTGAAAGCAGGTCAACAGGAACTGCAGATGGCTAAGGAGCTGCTGCTGACAGGAGAGTAGGGAGGAGTTCAAGGCCAGCGTTCCTGAAAATGGAAATGCTCTCAGAGGAAGAGGTCACAAGATCCTCTTTTTCCTTATGTAAAACCCAACACTTACATATTTTGGTTTTTGCTGTCATCGTAAGTAGCAACTGGTGATGTGGTCTGTCTGCAGATTTTATTCTCAAGAGACTCCAAATTGCTTCCCAGTTGCCTGCCTTCGGTTTGTCCTTCTGTGGAGATACAGCCAGAGTTTGGGTAATTACAATTTCTTTTTGCAAAGCATACGTTGGCTATGTTCAACAGGGTTAATATTTCTGTGTTCCAAGACAAGAGTGGTTTCTGTGGTAAAGTGACGTCTATGAACAGAAGTCAGTGTCGGGACACAGGTTTAAAATTGGTTCCTGGTGAGATGCTTTGAAGCAATGGGCCACAGAAGGCTTTAGCTCTGTCGAGTATAGAACAATACAGATCAGACTTGCCTCCCACGGGCATCTTTCCACGTACTGCGCCAGGCTTTGGTTACGGGCCGTGACTGCCGGTAACTTCCCGCTTTGTCATTGCTGCTGTGGTTCACGCAGAACGCCTCACTTCCCGCACAGTATTCCCCACCGCACCTTTCCGTTATCCTCGAAAGGGCCGTGAGCCCGGCAGCAGGGCGGCAGGGAACACGACCCCGCCGGAGGAGAAGAGGGCTCCAAGGCTCAGCAGGAGCCGAGCAAGGCGCCGGGATTCCACCAGGTGGCGGCGGGCGGCAGCCGAACGCCCGCCCGGCCACCGCACCTCCTGCAGCAGGCGGCGGGGAAAGGGGGAGAACCAAACCAAAACCCAGAGTGGCTGTCGGTGGGAGGGAGGGAGCGAGCGTGGAAACGCGCGTAAACTGTAAGGCCAGCCGAGCCAGAGGTGCTAGGGAAGGAAAACCGGGTGTTCCCTTTAATCATCTCCCCGTGCCGGAACTCAAACAAGCTGAAAGGCAGTAAGCATTTAAAACGGTTCTAAATTGTGGGGGCATAAACTGGTTGCTGGCAGACATTGCAGAAGAATTTCCTTAGACTTACCACTGCGTGTCTATAAAACTTGTCCGCTAGTAGCCATTACGCTCTAGACAACCCTTCATTCTTTAAATGGACTAATTGCTTAGCTCTGAATTCAGACTGAAGGATTCCTTACTTGAAAAAAATGAAAATATTTCATCTTATTTCATACACTTAGCCCTTTTCCTGGAACATAAAGAATTTTATAAAGAAAAGTCATTATTCAATGGATTTTCAGCTGTAGGGTGCTTTATAAATGTCCCGTGCTGCTGCTGAAAGGGGTGGTCCTACCTGCTCCCACACGCATCTTGCTGTAGGCTTCATGGCTGGCTGATGGTGCATGCTGCTGCGTGGAAGGGAGGGAAAGACGAGGCTGGTGGTGCTAGGGCTCTCCTTTCAGCAGGAGCACCTGGGTTGTTCACTAGGCCACGGTCTGACTCTTTACTGGTATCACCTGCTCCAGCTCTGGGGCAGTCTCTGTATTACACAGAAATATTCAGCTTTCCACATCACCTTCATGTGACTTGTGTAACACTTGCAGTAACACTAGCAGTGTTTATACTGCAGCTCAGTGCTCCTGCCCTATTAAAGGGAACATTGCACCCATCCATTCTTCTTTCTGCAACACTCCCAGGAGTGGAAAACTCTTGTGCTAAGCCATGCTGCCTGGAGTTTGATTTCAGCAGCAGTCATGTTGAGTAGGCAGACCGCAAGAATAAAAAAATGTTTGCATTGCAGGAGAGAGAAAAGTTTTAACAATTCAAAAGTAGCAGCATGGGGTTTTGCCCCTACTTGGCTATCTTCCTACAGAGAAGCAGCTTCCTTCAGATCTGGTGTTTTGTTTATGCAGCTATATATGAAGTTTAGTCTTAAAAACAGAAGGTAGAGCTTGCAATTCCTCTACCCACCTTCTGAAGAATCCTGACTCTTCAGCAGAGGTAGTCAGGCTGAAAATTGCTTCCTTCTCCCATAGCTGCTCTTTGCAGAGGCAGCTGAAATGTCTGTCTATATCTAAGAGCCCTGGGCTATCAGCTCTGGCAGTGACATGAGATAGGTGCTTAATTTCCTTCTTGTTAGCACATACCATTTTCTTTGCTTTACTTACATGAATAGAAACACTGTGCTCCTCTGCCTTGCTACCTGTAACAGCCAGCCAGGCAGGTGACAGGTTACATTCTATGTAACTTGCCCTTTTGTGGCAGCAGCGAGCTGGGGCTGACCTGGAACAGGTTATTTCATCACAGCTGTTCCATGGGGCCATGTGCTAAACTGCTCCAACTAAAAAGAAGCTTTTTTTGCCACAGAAAGTTTAGTTTCCTGCTACTATTCAGCACAAGGGACCTCTTCTAATGAACTTGTCTTACCTTTGTTTCCATAGGCTTTTTCTAGCTTTCAGTCCCTACTCTCCTTCAAGCAAGCACAGGAGAGACATCAGGTATACAGAGGTAAGGGGAGAATTTGCACAGCAGTAGGGCGTTCTTGCTGCACTTCCAAGCCTATTCTGGAAGAAAAGCATACCCTTAGACAGCAAGCTTACCTTGTAACACCACAAGAATTACTTAAAATGGGGTAGCTTGCAACAACGCTTTTCATTAATCAGTAACAGCTAAAGTTAACTAATGCCTCCACTACACATTGCAACACTCCCACCCCCCGCCCCGGGAAAGCCTGCGTTCAGGTAACACTGAAGTGCAGGGGTAGGGCTGGCTAACGCTCTGGGGCAGGGCAAGGGCTGACCCACACTGAAAGGGGCTGAGTGTGAGTAGGGCTTCACCGCCCTCCTCAGAAACCAAAGCCCTGAATGGGTGTGCACAGCTTTCACAGTGCAGTTTGTTCAGATCTGGGTAGCCTGTCCCCCAGCAGAACCCCAGTGCTGCTTCCTCTGACACTTCAGTGCTCTGTAGATGTTAGGAGCCAGCTATTAGCCAAGTCGCTTCACGTATAGGCGAGGCTCTCTGAATTCATCCCAGTTTTCCCGTATTTGCTGGATGATGAACACAGAAGTTCAGCTGTATGTGTGTACTAACACTGTTAGTATAAATCTTAATTTGTTTTTTGTACTCTGCAACATTTGTAGAGATTTAACACACACTTAGTGTCAGAACACCATGGTTTTTATTTTCATATCCTTTTTGAATCAGGTTAAGCTGTAAACAATTTCTTTTTCAATCAAATACTGCCAGCTAGAATTACTTCCATTCATGCATCACTGAAAACAAAAAAGGGTATTTTTCCTTAAGTATAGATTTTTCTTTTTTAAACGTCACTTTATACAGAAACCAATAGCTAGATTTGATGCACCCTGATTAGTTATGTAAACAGATAACCCCAAAAAACTCGTCAACAGAACTAATGAGTTGGTTCCTTCATAGAATGGAAATTAAAATCTCTCCTGACTTGAGGTTAACATGGTCAGGAGTATAGAGCGTGGCACATAAATCCATCTAGGAGGTGTATAAATTGCACTGTATCTGAATTAACAAAGTTATGCATAATGAAATGCACAGTTTAAATTCATGCTAGAAAGCATTTTTCAGTATGAAGTGGCAGCCAACTGGCAACCATAACAGTTAGGTTCTGCACCATCATTTATGGCATTATAGATAACTATTACATATAGCATATTTTAAAACCCTGAAGGATTGTGTTACTTGAAACATTCTCCAGGCAGTTATTTGGTTTGAAACATCAGGAGAAAGACTAAAGAGTTTGCCATCTTATACCAAATATGGTACCTTTAACTTTTATGAAGTAGATCAGATATGATGTGTATTTCACAGTAAGAGTTGCTTTAATGCCTTTTCTCCAACAGTAGGATTGTGTTAGATGTTTCTGCCCTCAGATCACCATTGTCCTGGTGGCTTTCCCTTTTCTTAAGTTTGGATAACTACATTGAGCACTTTTCCTGGTTTTTAACTATTCATCAGTCCTTTCAGTATATCTTCAGAGAGTTCCAGCAGAGGGAGTTCGGGGGATGGGATGTCCAGGGGGGGAAGGTTGGGTATTGGAATGTCCTTTGCCTTCCCAGCAGTTGTCGCAAACTTCTGCCAAGTTGCAGCAGAAGTAGTTTCTGAGTGTTGCTGCAGACCCCACAACTCTGACTTCTCAACAAAGTCAGCATCTACATCCAACTCCTTGTCTACTGGAGATTTCTGCAGCCTAGCTCTTTCTGCTTTTAACTGCTTATTCTCTCTCCTTAATCTCTCATTTTCAGCTACAAGAAATTCTATGTGCCGTTTCAAATCTGTAATTTTGGTTGCCTGCTCTTCTATTATAGTTTTGTCGTCTTTTGGAGCTTTACTCCCAATACATGCTTCCACTGGCTCCTTTTTTTTCTGAAGCAGAAATAATAGTGTATCCGGGTCCCTGTCAAAGACACCCTGAATATCCTGTGGATGTTTCTCTGTGGAAGGGCTGTATTTCTGAGTGACAGGAACCAATACATTTTGATCATCAGAGTCTTCAGCAGATGGCTTATAAGAAGTCTGAAGATGTGCAGCTATTTCCTTGTCAGCATTCTGCTGGGCTTTCAGCTTTTCCTCCCTCTTTGCCCTTTTCCATCTCTCCTGGATGAGCAGTAACTGTTTCATGTGACTATCCCTTTGTAATTCCAGTGATAGCTGAGCCTGAGTAAGAAGAAGATTAAACAATTTAATAGGTGATCCCTAATCCCACCTGAATATTCACACAAGTAAAGTTACACGCGTGTAAATATTTACATAAAGAGCATCACAGCATGCCCGAGAGAGGGGCAGGAGCTTTTGTTATTCAGATACTAAATCCAACAAGAAGTGCTCTCTGTTTGTACAATGCAACAGATTCAGATAACGTCACCCAAATTTAGCATAACTACTGGTATTGTGAAGGAGTGAGTTAACATTTGGTCTTTTTGTTTGTTTGTTTGTTTTGTTTTGAAGTCGCTGACCAGGCTACAATACCTCTGAGTGGAGGCACTAGGTGTTTAACTTACCTATGACCAACACCAAGAAGGAAGGAATTCACTTGATATGCACAGCCACACTTTAGCTAAATAACACAAACTATCTGTATGCTTCTGTGACGTGTAGACATATTAATAACACCCAACACTAAGCAGAAAAGTGCTCCAAGGCCAGATATGGTCCCAAATGATTCAGCCACATTTAATGAAGGAGATGGCATGGTGGTTAGTAACTCACAGGAACCACCTGGGTAAGAGGCTACCATTTTTCTACAAGAATGACCCTTTGGAGAAAAGACAGATGTCCAATCTCCAAGGGTTATTTGCTTTGATAATATTGGCTAAATTCAAAGCCTGCTGCTACAAAAGTGCTGAGCAGACTACACTACTACATTCAAAGACAGAATTGTGCAATGAATAAGGAAAGGTGTAAGGCTGCTGTTCTGGAGATCCCCCAGTCAGGATGAATAAAACCAAAACTAAAGATTGTAGACAAGATGCTCAGCTTTGTGTCTCAGCAAAACAGCCTAAGTTTCTCACAGCAAAAGTTAAACATGGAACTAGTTTTATCACCTACTTGAAAATGCCTTGCAGACTAGAAACCATTGTTGGAGAACCCTTGGATGGGTTAGTAGTTCTCCTGTCCCTGCTCCACATAAACTTGGAAAAACTCTCAAGGAAGACTAGCATCACTGCACTTCTAAGACTCCTGGTGCAGCTGCCATGGGTTCAGAAAACTATGCAGAGGCTAACGGCCAAGAGGGGTATGATCAGCCAGGGCGCAATACGATACACAGGCACACAACAGAGCTGTGGCTGATTCTAGCATCTGCTGCACTTTGGTCTCACCTGCTCTGACTGGGTCAGCTTCATAGCATCTGTAAGGTATGCTGCAGAAGAAAAAAATTATAAACACTTAGGATAGAGTTACAAAACCTGAACATTTCCATAAAAGCTAAGAAAAGGCTTCAGACCTCCTGTATTCTGAATCCCCACATAAAAGCAGCAGTCCAGAGGCAGAGTATTTACCAAGTTACAGTGGCTGGAAACACCTGCTGTCTGAAAAAACTACTGTAAGATCATGTAATACATGCTACACCCTTCCCACAGCATCTTGTTGGCTCAGGTTGATCCAATTTGTTTTTCAGAAGAGGACAGCAGCCATTTCCAGAAAGTACCAGAAGAGCAGCTTTCCCGTGAAGGGAAGAAACACAGCTAAGGACCAGACTTTTAACTTACAAGCATTTTAAGACAAAATGTGGTAAGTAAAATCAGCTTGCCCATGGCACACCAGTATTAGAAAGTAAGGCTTTTTAATTATATTCTTGATGAAGAGGTATAGTCGTAGTTTCCCGCCTTTTTTCATCAACTTCCCCTCTAAACCAGAAAACGTGCTGGCTTAGAGTTAGAGCAGCCCTTTAGACTTTGAGCATACCTCACTAGTACTGAAAATGACAAGGTGTAGAAATTCTTAACCAAATTCGGAAGGATATAAGATGATGGCATAGAATCATCAAATTAAGAAAGGCAAGAAACTTTCAATGTATCTGGGTTTTGTCTTGGTATATGAAGTGAAAGAAACCAAAATGAAAAGTCTGCATATTCAACTGTAAGTGCTATCCCTCATTGCTCTGAGTATTCATAAATACCAAAGAAACTATCAGTTTCTCATTTTATGGGGTTTTCTTGTATTTTTGAATGGAAAGTGAGAACGCCTGGTATCTAGGTTATGATGTTCGGAGTAGCCACTTATTTTTCTCCACACAAGCCCTGTCACCGGAAATGTCCTACTTGTTGCACCAATTAAGACCTCCTCTTTCTTCTTCTGCCAAGCAGTTGCCACACTGTCGGACAGCTGATGGACGCCAATACAAATAATTAAGCATCAGTAGTTAAATGGACAGGTAAATACACAGTCTTACTTAGGACTTCAGCTATGAAAGCAGTGAAGAAAATACAAAGTGTAAAGTGAAACTGGCTTACAGCAGGTTCCCAACTGCAGTTTGTGCATGACACAAGGTGTTGGCTTCATCTTGAGTCAAGAACTGCCTTCACAGTGATAACCACCCCCAACCAAAGCAACTTTGGAAACATCTGACTTTAGCTGCTCTTATAAGGAAAAACAGTTCCTAAGAGGGTGCTTGATCTGGAGTGGAAAACAAATCCACATTTTAAGAATAAAAATGTTGCAAGTAACTAGCTATTCTACTTACATGAAGCATGCAGATTTAGAAGCTGATTTTAAGAGCTGGAATGTGAGAAATACCTACTCACCAGCAGCTTTTTTGTGACAAGAAATTGCTTCTTCATATTTCCCTGCTGCCAACAAACGGTCTGCTTTTCTGCTTTGCTGGTGAGCCTTAAAATAAAAAAGAGCATTACATCAAGGAGGGTTAATCGAGAAATAGTTATACCTGTTTTAAAAGTAATCAGCACATCTATGAAACCTGTACTGATTCCAATTGTCAGGCTTTTAAGCTCAGATCTCCCAGTCCCTTCCAAGCTTTATAATTTGATTTCTTCTTTAATACCACCTTACAATAATCTGTACTGTACAGGTAAGAACTGAAGTTGGTTAATGCAGCAAAGATGGTGTGTACACAACAAAATCCTTTTGAAGCTGTTCCTCAGAAAGTACATTTTCTCCTTCATAGGCAGGCATTTACTGTAGTCATGTAAAAAGACCAATAGTCCATAAGAAATTATGAGAAGCTGTAAGTATTTAGGACCAATTCACCTGGCAGAATGCAAGATATTTGAGTTATGTTACAGCTTGCAGCTGGTTTGACATTTTCAGCTGCCCCATGCCCAAGAGAATTTGCCTCTTTGGTGAAGAAATTGCAAGAGATCTTTGGGTTTTTTGTTTGCAGCTTACACCAATTAATGGAAGCAACACAGCCATAGTTAAAGATATCAAAGTCACATTGTTGCTGTACAACAGTTAAGTCTACATGAGTATTTGTAAGCCACTAATGTAAACCACTAAGGTAGACTAGGGATGTTGCTGAAAGCAAGCAATTGATGCAAGTACTTGCATATGCTCAATGAGGAACAGTATTGCATAACCAGCACTACAACATTCACGAAAGCAAGTCTTTTTGTCATGACTACAATGAATTTTATGGTCCTTCCTCCAAGAAAAGCTGCGTAATATGAAAGGCTACAGTCACTAAGTGGCAAGACTGTCAGTAACACAGACTATCCATGACAGCTTTACATGTTGAGTTTGAAGTAAACAGACATCAGATACTGGGCACTGAGTCTGTGAAACAATGCAAGGCACTTATGAATCCGAAGAAAGCATTTGCCTGTTTCTTTGTTTAAGATTACTGTTTCTCAAGAAAGCCTTTACCAAATCCGTGCTGACTGAACCTGTAGGGTAAACAGAGCTGAAAGCCTGAAATTTGTCTCTGTAATTCTCTCTCTGGCCCACAGAAATTCCCTATTCCCTCTGTTCACCCAAATAAAGGCATAAAACAGACTTCAGATGTTTGGTGAATATAAGTCGCTGACTCACTTTCAGCATGTTCCAGGATCAACACAAAAATGAGGGCATTTGTCCATATCCTAAGATGTTAGAACAGCTGGTTGGTTCCCTACAGGCCTTATGGAATTACACTTTTGTCTGTCTCTTGCAGTCTCGGTAGAAGCACCAAAGGTCAGATAATCCAAACAGGACAGTAACATAATTCTCTCAGGACTAACATGATCCTTATACTAACATCCATTTTAAATATAAGTTCCAAAATGCAGGTCAATTTCTTTGTCATCTTTGTCCCCTAAATTGACTTATCACCTACAGTGTTACAGTAAAGTTCAATTTTCTACCAGAATTTTAGCAGTGCTAACACCACAGAAAAGAATGACTTCTACAGAAAACACTTTTGGGCAACAGCTGTTCTTAAGCAAACCCTAGCAGTTATATCACTGTGTTTAGACATTTGGCTTTTCTAAAACTGATTTCCTATGCTAATGTGTGAGTGTTCTTAAACAAAACCCCACCACAACTCCTTGATTCTTCACAACAAATATTTTGGTTACATTCTTCTTTCTCACCTTCATTCAATCCTCAGAGCATTGTCAGCATTCCCTGTTTCTTCTGTCCTGAGGTTAAAAAATCTCAGAAGAGGAAGTGGTTTTCTATTGGAAAATCATCTATTTTATGGCCTTTTCTTATGGACTCCCACAAATGACGTATGCCAGAAAGATAAACTTATTTCCCATGGGGATGAACGAACAGTATTAGCTCATATAGAGCCATCTCCTTGGTTATTCATGGTAGCTCATCCGGTTACAATTTAGGTATGTCATGGACATAAAACCACCTGAGCTAGCTCCTTGCAAAACATTTTTTCAATAAATTAGTATCAACACAGCTGTTTCTGTAAACTGCATGGGCACGTCTAAAAAACCAGGGAAAGAGGAAACCAGGTAGCTAGCAACAGAAGAGCTAAGAGAGTAATTCAACAAGCCAGGGTTCCATTTATTAGTTTTTACATACAAGAATTTGAGTCTGATTGTTTTCAAAGGTTATTTTTATATGTCTTAAACTACTGGAGCATGATATTACTCAAATCACTTAAGCAAGTGCAGAACATTTGAGGACAGTCATTTGTTATTTGTTTGAGCAATTAAATTATTTTCATTCTCAGCTCCCAGTGAAGCTGAAGGGAGTCTGAAGAAGTTGGGCTAGACTGTGAATCAAATTAGGAAAACAACAGTCCGGAGATGCTATCGAAAAGAAAAGCTAGGGTCCTCTGATTACAAACTCAAAATGCCTTTCTTGCTGTTACATCAAAATATATAGATGTCAGACCATCTTACTCTGATGCAGAGCAACAGACTTTTCCAGTGGAAACAACAGGAACCATGGCAGAGAAAAACCAGTTTCAGCACAGCCTTGTGTGAGAAAGCTAGGTGTTTTGTAGTCAGTCATGGGGGAGGAATTCCTCATTTTGATGTTTTCCTGCCAGCTTGACAAGGAAATATTTGCTCATTTATTCCACTCTGCAAGTGTTTGTTCCACTTAGTTGATTATGGAAGGACCAAGGAATTTCTCCCATTTTCATGGTAGATTATTAATCACCAGCAGTTTGCAGAAATTAGTGGTGCTCTTTCCTAGCAGCAAGTGATGAAGCTGCAACAGAAGTACTTGGAAGCTTGATAGCCATCTATCTTGCATAAGCTTCTACATCTTGTCTAGTCTGCTGGTTTATTCTTAGTGCTCAGTAACACTTAGCCACATGGCATCCAACCATTGTTAGCAAATCTATTTTGAACTCAGAGGCACCTGTATTCCATTATAAAACTGTCAATAGAAGAATTGGTCCCATATCATAAGGTGAAAAAAATGGCTTTCAAACTTATGCCTAGTCTGATGTCATGCTAGAGGAAGGTGTTTATACCAACAATTCTGGAGCTGCTATGCTGGTTCCCAACAGATTCAAGCAGGAGTGCTTTGACTTTGGTCCTGCTGCTGTGATGATTACAGAAACAGCTGCCACATAACTCCAGTGGGTTTATATATCTGATTTCTCTTTACTCTTCCCGTTACAGTGCTGGAAATAAATGTAGGATGTGGTGTAAGAATAATTACAATTTATTAAGAAGCTATGGAATTGAAGGGGCAAGTAGGTTGACAACTACTTCCAGATGTCCTTCCCAATCCAGACTAGCAGGAATTCCCAGTAGGCAAATGGACAGGTGTAACAACTTGACTCTCATAAAAGGAAGCAAGTATGAGTGAAGGATGACCAAGCTAAAAAACTTCCTCACCTGGTTCCAACATATTTGGTTCTTAAGGAATTTGTGCATGCCTTATTGTGTAACTTAAACCACCCTGGATCAACTACAGAAGCAGGTAAGCTAGGCAGCTTTCCTCAAACTTTCTAACTATAGCTGAGATGTTAAGGGGCGATACTTGCGTTTGTAAGTTTGTACTGCTATTCCAGAGAGATGTTCCTATTTGATTTTCCACCCAGCTAGCCCAAATCATTGTCTATGTAATCTCTGAGCAACAGAATAAAAAAATAATCAAACAACCCTCTAAAACAGCAATGTAGGCCTCCTTTTTACTTACAGCTTTTTTTTTAGTAGCCCCAAAATTAACATTCAACTTCTTTTTGCCCCAATATGAACTAGATGAAGATGTGACTGCAGGCCGGGAGAAATGAACCCATAAGGCCTACTTGCCAGATTTCTTACCATTCCCTCAAAAAAAAAAAAAAAAAAAAGCTAGTTTTCTTTCTAGACATAGTGCACCATTACAACTTAAAGGATTCTCATCATATGATCCTAGCTTATGTTGGGGGTGGGGGGAAGCTGCTGCTTTTCCTGTATAATTCCAGTTGATGGCTAGCTGTTATAGAAAAGAGAGTAATAGGAAAAAACCTGCTCGATCCTACAATATTTTTAAAAGGTAGGTGTAGTACTACTCATTTTCAAATAGGGTAAGTCTACTACTCTCTCATAAAAGCAGTAATTTGCAACAGTCCTCCTGTAGCAGAGACAGATAGCCTTGTGTATGTTTTGTTTTTCTTTGTTCCCCTAATGGGAACAGCTTTTCCCTGGACAAAGCCTTGCTCAAGATGTTAAGCTTACAGCTGCCTTTGTTCATTGTAAGGGACTCTCTAGAAAGTGATACATTTTAATATGTCTATGAAGCACAGATTACAGCACCTTACTAATAAAGTTACAAATGAAAAAGTTACAGCAGGAAAACCCAGCTGCTTAAATGATGGAGCCTGAGGAAAGCTAAGTGAAAAGAAGTTCTAGTATAACAGTTTGTATATGTTTTAAGTGAAAACACTGTTTGCTGCTAACATCATCTAGTTTATGCTGTGAACTGTGGATACCAGTTATCTTTGCCAGAAAGGATCAATGCCTATGCTTGCTTACTGCTGAAAGCAAAGATGAAGGTATTTTTTTGAGATGAGGGATCTATCTGGGGATTTGTTTCCTTAAGGATACAGGGCTGGTTTTCTAAGAATGTATTTTGGAAAAAGGAAGAGTCAGAAAGTGCACATTGCATTGCTTCCGTATTGTACAAAAGAGTGCTAAGTATCTTCCGCATGGATGTTTACAGCAGCAGGCCACAAAGGGTGGAATGAGGTGATGCACTATTATTCCCCCCACTCTACAAACTTTCAAACCTGTTCTTATCAGGAAATAGTGAACTTGGGAAGGTTTGAATGCTTATGTCTGCATATGCACTGAAAAATGGAATGAAGAGAGAACACAAGTGGAACACTTGACCTGAGAGGTCGAAGAATTAGCTATGGCCATCCATTTTTTTTTATTAGAAAAGAAAAAAATGCAATCATGATGAATAAAACTCAGGGTGACTATGGGAAATGCTTGTATTTACAGGCAGTTACACTAAAAGCAAAAATAATAAAGAGTTGTACTGTAACTTACATTAAATAATGGGAATATATTTGCCACTAAGCTTAAAGAAATGGTAATGTGTAGCTTTATCAACAGAAGCAACCCCCCTTAAAAATACTCCTTGTATTCTGTAGAGCAAGATAGAGTTGGCTGAAGGAGGAACAAAAAATGGCAGAACCCATTGTGGCTGCTCAGCCAAGACCACTAGCCACATGTTAGCTCAACTTTCTGTCTTTGAAAACCTGTACTTAGCAAGGTTGACAGAACAATGACTCAACTGTAAATTACAGGTTAGTGTGACTATAGAGCAAAACAAGTATGTGAAACTCTCATGAGAATGTATTCTCAATATTAATAGACTCCTCAGTCACTTTGTATTGAACTGTAAAGATGTTGCAGTTCAACTCCCTTGTAAGCAACAGTATTAGAATTTAAATATATGGGCAGACAAGCAACCAGTTGTTTAGCCAACCAACATTAATTCACTGAATAGCTCTAACTGGCTACACATGTGTTTCCTACCTATTCCAAATTTAAGATAAAATGCTTAGTCTGAGTTCCTCACCATGCAAATGCAATTAAGAGATCTGGAATTAAACCAATGCACATTCACACTGTTCAGGTTAGGTGGAGTCTTCAAAACCCCATATGGGCATAGCTGCAGCTCTTTCCCTGATCACCTGCAACTTCATTAAGGCATGGTATCCTTTTACCTATTGCATAGTCGAATCAACTTCATTCTATTCCCTTTCACCCATTTAGTATGATAAAAGCAGTAAAAGCTTCAACTTGCTTGTCAGAGCCATTTTGTATACCTACAGTTCTCAGCTGCCTTGTCTAATGCTTTTTTTGTCTTCATATATAGTGCTGCAGGTG
Source organism: Elanus axillaris (assembly GCA_026212715.1). NCBI lineage: Eukaryota > Metazoa > Chordata > Aves > Accipitriformes > Accipitridae > Elanus > Elanus axillaris. Next base: position 8,107,241 of record JANZLQ010000100.1, read on the forward strand.
GTACTACACAAGTCTTGCCAACTGGAGGTTATAAGCTAAATGAGAACAGTTCCACTGCCCTGCTAATAAGCAAAACCAATCTGGGCTCCTCTATGTAGCCCTAAACCACATGGCTTAAGCTGTTACAGCAATTGAGCTACCCCTCAGTTGGAACAACTGAATCATCACAGCAAATGGTCTAGTAAACAAACTATTCAAGGAGCAACAATTTCAAATAAGTGGGGCAGAAAGGCTTCAGCCATGCTTCATTTGGGCCTTTAAACTTAGGCATGCTTACTCAGAGCTGAACTGCATGGCTTGACGACTCACACTGCCAGCATCACACAGCAGAAAGGCACTGCTGGTAGGTACCCAAACAGCCTAGATATCACTGAGGAAACAATGCTTCTGTCAACCACCTGTAGCTTAGTTAATTACGTTCTTGACTGGGAGCTGCTGCAAGCTGTTATATGTGCAACATGGAACAGTTTTGTGTTGTGCTTTAATAGTAGTTATATGACTGAATACAACGTTGTTGAGTTTTTCCAAGGAGGCTGTTACAGATCTGCCTGTTCAGCTGAGTATCTGATGCACTACCCCAGCAGCTCCAGTCACTTTACTCAGATATGCTGCTGCCTCTGTGGGTTCATACCTTAGATTTCCCCTACCTGAAATGAATGGCCCCATACAGATCATGTTGTTGCTGGGAAAATGAAGACAAGGCTTCCCATGGTGGTAAAAACACATTTGTTAGCCATGTCTATATAATGATACTTGCGCTTTTGTTACCTAAAAGCCTGTTGTCTCTAGTTTGAGCTCAGCATTGAGCACATCTACCGCTCTTTTTTTCATTCTAGATTGGAAAAGCAAGTATAGCAGCTTTCAGGTTAAGCTTTATTTAAAAAAAAAAAAAAATAATCAGAGAAACCAAACTGGATTCAGTGGTTGTTTTTGTAGATTAAAATAATATTCCTGTTTTTCCAAACAAAATAACAAGAGGTGAAGGCTGGCATTAAATCTTAAACATATTAGCCCATGTGGTTTAAATCCTTTGGTGTCTGGTAAACTTTCATAGGTGCTTTCTATTTTCTCCTCCTACTCTTCCATATTGCCTATTTATCCTGCTTGTTATTTTGCCCTCATGTGGATGTACTATTCACCTCGCTTCTAAACCATTTCTTAAAATAGACCATTGATTGGCTTGCACTGGAATGGCTGCTACCAATGGCTCACAGTGTTAATATTTAAAGCTGCCATTATATGAGATTCTTGCAATATATATTTTGTGTTATTCTCACTCTAACCACTGGTCCATACTTTCTGTTTTTCATCAAAACAGCAGCTCTTCAAGCTGGGTCCCTTACACTTAAAGAAACTTAAAGGTAGTAGATAATCACCAGATTTTGGATTGTATTTTATTAAACCATACAGAGTGCTATTACCCTGTAGGAAGAATAAAAGATGGAGGTGTTATGGCTCCTTAGCAAATACTCTACAGGAAGATACTGAGGTATTAAAGTAGAATTGGCAGAGTTACAAGTCCTGGGTGTCTGACTCTAATCAACAAGCAAGTTTTCTTTTAAGTCTCTTCTTGAGGTTGGTAACATTTGCCTCATATTTTTACTATGTTACTTCCAAGCTTCTGATGGTCAGCAGTGTGCTGTTGTGCTTCTTAACTGATACCTTTTGCTCCTGTAACTAAAGTTAAAATTATTGCTGGAGGTAAGATCAGAATTCTTTGCCTAAACCAAATAGCAGCAGCAATTGCCCCTACTGTAGGTAGCACAGAGAAGCTCTTAACTGCATTCTTTTACAAAGCATCTTTTCTTATGGGACTTATCTTCATGCTTTTGCAGTAGGAGTTTTAATCTGTTAAAGAATGTTGAGATGTCTTAATTTATAGCACTGGATTATGTGTGAAACAAGTGTTCAGCCGAACTTGATGTCTGCTATGTGGTTGCCTGTGGGTGCAGGGACTGCACTTAGTCCATACCAGTTTTAAGTTCCACAGCACAACCTAAACGTTTTATTTGTAGGGTTGAAGAACTGGCTTCCTTATTAGTAAAAGCATACGGGTCAGGGCTTTAACCCATTGTTTCAAGACTGAATGATATTTCTCACCTGCAAAGCATACAGTACACTAAGGGGGGAGAGGGAATGAGGGAAAAGGACAAGAGGAAGAGACAAAAATGAATGCTCAAGCATCATCAGAGCTGCCCCAAAACACTTTCCCATGGCAACACGTTTTGGTAAAGTTGTTTCAATGTGTTCCTAACTGAAGTATCACTGGATACAATGAATACCTTGAGGACAGCACAGTGGAAAAATCAAATCTGCAGTTAGTACTGTAGTACAAGGCCTAGAAAGGTTAAAAGAAAGAAAGATGGGGTTAGACTCACCGTGATTATTTGTTAAGCATGCCACAATGGCACAGAAGGTATACAAAAAGATAAGGATAACTTTAAAAGGAAAAAAAAAAGAGGGGGGGAATATGAAGAACTTGAAGTCCAAATTCTAAAATGATAGGTCAATTTCTTACTGAAGTCATTAGACCTGAAGGTCAATGATTAAAACTTCCATTAAACAAAAAACACTGTAGAAACACTGTAGTTCTAGATTTATTTTTTTTAACTGATCTGGAAAGCAAATCAGTATTTGTCTAGTGCCATCTATAGAAATAGATCTGTAAATTAGAGAAACCAAAATATACTTAAGAAAGAGAAATATCATTGATAGTTTAAGTCATTAAGACCCCGATGCATAAAGATAAAATCTTATTTTAAGGGAAACTTATCTTTCAGGAGGTAGAAAAAGAATATAATTGAAGTCAGCAGAATACAACAAAGTATGGCATGCCACCTGTAATTAGGAAAGCTAAGCAAATAGTCAAATATATAAACAACTGAAAGCCACTAATACAAGTGATTAAGTGCAGCTGGTGTGCTGCATGTTGAGAGAGAAATGGAGACATTAGGGTACTGCAAAACTATGAAGGATTTTTGTTTTTTGTCAGATCAGCTCCCCAGGAGAATCAGGACAGTAATCCATGCTTCCCAGTAACTAAGACTAGATGCCCAAATATACAACTAATGAACAAGTTTTACAAGACAAGGCAACATCCAAGAACTACAGCAAATTATAATGCAAAGCCTTAACTAAAGAAAAATCGATTTCACAAAAATTAGCAACCCATGAGATACTGAAAGAAGGAAAAAGTCTTGTACTTAAGGCTTGATAGCAGATAAATAAGCCTAATGATTATCGTATCCAAAACCACTTTGTATTTTGGGGGGGTTTTTTTGTTTGTTTGGGTTTTTTTCCACTCCTCTCTGATGGTTTGGCATCTTTGGAAAGTTGTGCTTTTCCAACCCACAGGAACTAGACTTCAGTAAGAGAAGACATTTACAGGAGAAGCAAGTGAAATACATGACACTGGACAGCATGAAAAACTTAAAGGAACATTTTTATGTTAGAGATTGGCACCTTCCCTGAACGCTGTTGCAAATCTGAAGCTCAGCTGCAGAGCGGGACTGTGAGTAGAAGAGCTTTGCAAAACTCCAGTTACTCCTGTTCATGTCCTTGTAAAAATGTAGGCATATTCTAAACATGGTACTGTACCCATTCAAGCTCTTGTCATCAAGAGTTTTCATGGTGCTTCACACAACCTGAAAAGACAGGTCGTTTTTCTATATAAGGTGATCCATGACTAACTATATCGTGCAGCAGTTTCAAGGAAAGTTTATGTATTTCAGGATAATCCTTAAGAGGGAGCAGGAACGTAGGTGCGGGCAATTTCACAATTTGCAATCACGTAGATAGAGCCTGTGTCACCTAAACGTTTCCTTCTAGAACTTCCCCTGTCCCTTGTTTTTGCAACTTCGGCCAGACTTGCCCCCCGCCCCCGCCCGCCCCAATGTAAACACTCGCTCCGCCGCGTTGATTCCCACTCCCGCCGCGCTCCCAGCTGCTCCCGGGCACGGAGCGGCTCCCCTCCAGCAGCGGGGCAGCGCTGGGGGCCCGGCCTGGCCGTCGCTTCCGCGCCTCTCGGCCACCGGACCGGCCTGTGGCGAGCCCAGCCCCACCCCCTGCCTCAGAAACCGCCTCAAGGCCCGGACAGCCGCTCGGCCCCGCCGGGACCCCAGCCTGCTGCCGGCGGCGCCGCGTCAGACCCGGGGCGTGGCACCGCCCAGGCGGCCCTTGCCGCGGTCGCTCCCGGTGGGGACCGGCGGCTGGACCCGCTACTCACCCCTCCGAGGCCCGATTCCACCCCGGCAGCTCTGCCTCTCAGCTCCTACGCGCGCTGCCTCACAAATCCTGCTCCCGCCCCTATCCGAGACCTACCCCTCGCTCCCTCCCTGCTCCCGGGTGCCCACGTCCGGACCCCCCAGCCCCTCCAAGGCTGAGCCTTTCCAGCTCTCCTCCACCCAGCCTCGCCCCTCACCTCTTCTCTCGCCATCACACTCTCCTCCAGCGGAAAGACCAGTCCCTTTGAGGTCTTCCATGCAGGACAGCCATGTTCCTGGGTTTTCTCCAAGGCTAAGTGTATTGATAGGCACCGTAACGCCTAGCCTTCGGGACTGCTTGGTCTGTTCCTCCAGCCATAGCTTGCAGCTGCAGTGCAATTTGCCCCTGGTCACAAGAGGTCTGCAGTGAGGAAGGACATCCAGCCCCCCCAGGGAGAAGGGCCTGGTTTGCCCGAAGCCTGCCTTGGGCACCAAATTCCTTACATCACTCTGGGCAGCTGAGGAGGAAATGGGCAGAGCCCTGCATGCCGTGCAAGTCACCTTTTCTGTATTCAAATGTTGCTCCTTTTACATTTCACCTCTGGGTTGTCTTACCCTTTAAGAGCAGTTAAGTTTTCAGGCTGTACAATGAACCAGAAGCTGGGAATGCATGAAGAAAATCTAGACCTCCTAGATTCCAGTCCTGTGCTTTGAACTACTCAAGAACAATCCAGTCTACAAAGGGAACAAATGCAGAAGATACCAAAGTTATTGCTATCAGATAGTTTCTGTGTTACATTATTGTGGCTGCTATAGATTGTATCTTTTCTTTTTCACCTTCAATTTCCCCTCACTCCGTTTTTCTATAATAATGCCAGTTTTATTTGTGGTGCTTGCCCCTACTTAAGATCCGTACAACATGGAATGACTACAATGCAACAGTCAACCAGGAATTAGAAGAAACGTTTCCCCATCACTCTGATTTGGTGGTTACATTACCTCCTGTTTTGCATGGCATAGCTGCTTACCCAACCCCATGACTGACTGGAAGAGGCCGATATCAAGTGATAGGCTCCATCTTGTATTATGCATCAACATGTGTCTAAACTTGCCCAAGGCCCGAGTACTCTGCTGCATTCCAGGCAATGGCCCTGCCCTGGAAAGCATCTGACACCCTGCTGAAAGCCTGCCTCTCAGCCTCACCGGCTGCTAATGGCTCCCCACAGCTTGACTATCGCAAGGAGGCTTGCTTCCTCCATGCTCAGAGGTGGGGGAAATGTCACGAAAGGCAACAGCGTAGAGCTTATGTAGACTATGCATCTGGCACAGGGGAGAGACTCGGTGCAAGGAAGGAGCAAGGTTTTACCTGTGCCGTGTGGGGAAAAGGACAAGGGGAGACACTGCCCTGCCTGAAAGGCTATGGAAACTCAGTGAAAACTTCAACAAGGGAGAGGGGACTTTTTCAAAGGTCTTTAACTGGACTTCTTTCAAAGCGACCAAGAAACTCCTTTGCTAAGTCTGTATTTCTTCTCTGACTACACCACCCTAGCAGCTGCTCAAGAGTATTTAGAGGATTCCTAAATACTAGTTTCATGGTCTAGAGCAGCAGGACTTGTTGCAGTACCCCACGGAAAGGAGATTGGTAAGAGATCTAAGCTGGGGATGTACACAAACCTCAGAGAGGACCAGCACCTACACCCTGTCCAGAATATTGGCAAAGGAGGAATACACTGAAGATGGGCTCAAGGGCAGATGCTGGGACACTGTTACATGCTTATCTCTCAGCATCTGTTTAAACCACTGAGACATGAGGAAGTGTTTCACATCTGTCAGGCTACCAGTGTGGCAGGGTCATAGTTCAGAAATTTGTGAAGTGCTATGCTCCTGTACTCTACTGAATAGGCAAGATTAGAGTGGGTGGTTGTTTTTTTCTTTTAAGTATCCAGAATGGATCTCATAGATTCACAGGAGAATCGTTTAAGTTGGAATGGACTTCTGGAGGTCCAGTCTCCCCACTCAGAACAGGGTCAACTACAGCAAGTTTCTTAGGGCTGTGCCATGTCAGGTTTTGAGCATCTCCAAAGACAGAGTCCACAACCTCCCTGAGCAACCTGTTCCAGTGTTTAACACCTGCATAGTAAAAAATGTTGGGTTTTTTTTCCCCTCACATTTAAATGGAATTTAATGTATTTCAGTTTGTACCTGTTCCTTCTCCTCCTTTCACTGGATACCACCACCACTGGCTCCATTTTTTTAACTCCCTTCCATCAGGTATGTATACATGTTGATACATATTCACACACATTTGATTCCACTCTGAAACCTCTCTTCTCAAGGCTAAAAAATCTCAGCTCTCCTAGCCTCCCCTGGTATGTCAGATGCTCCAGTCCCCGAATCATTTTAGTGGACCTGTGCTGGACTCACTCCAGTATGTCTATGTCAAACAAAGATGGTCTCTGGTCCAGAGCGTGCTCTGTCTGTGTGTAATGCAAGACACCTTCACTCTTCCGTTCCCTTCTGTCTTGATCTTTTCCCGTTCCTGCTGGCACAGTGGCCAGGAGATGTTCTAGGAAGGATCTGTAAGTGGTCAAGTACATGGACTGGCACTGCTTTATGGTGTGGTCTTAGATGCACACACAGATAGGTAGATAAAGAGGTAGGACCCTCATAGGAGGCCAGGCCCAAACTTGGCCTATTTTATGATGTGGCACACAGAAAAGGGATATGATCTCTGATTCTTCATCCCTTTTCTGCAGTGGACTTGCATGAGATCATAAATACCTTTGATTTGCTCCTAACTTGTCTCTCTTCCCCTATTTGGAAAAAAAAAATAATCCTTATCATGTGAATGCCAATGCTACAGCCTCAAGTTCACCAGAAGTAGCAGAGGAAGGCTAGTAGATGCCCTGCACTTACTTCAATAAATAAGCTAATAAAATAATTTTTTTCTGCTCAAGGCAGCAAAACCTGAGACTTTCTCAGATCTTACAAAAAGCAGCTTCTGGCTTCCCTTAACCTCCTTTGATTTGTTTTTCCAATAGAAACATGACTGACATTCTCACTTTATGACATTCTCACTATATGGAAAACACATGCTTGAGTCATTCATGCAAAGAATTCAAAAGTATAGAAATCTGCTTTTTTATAGGAAATACTCATCTGTAATTCTACTAATCCCACTACTGCACTCCCAGGCTTGTATTTTTCACTCTGAAAAGTACGAATTGGACAGAAGACCACGGAGAGATGGATTTTCAGTCACAGCTGTGGAACACCAGTGATTTTAGATGTACTAGAAGAGGTACTTCCTGGAACACGGACAGTATCCCTTCTTATAACAAATCCCTTAGTGTTTTGAATCACTCGGTCTTACATTTTGATTTGCTGATAACAGTACACGACAAACCTGCTATCCAGTCAAATTAGCTAAATAAAGGTCTACGCTGCCTCTTCTACCATCATCCACTGTAAAACGGTGGGAGTTTTCACATGACCTGATGTGTAGGTTACACTTTTAAGTCATCTCTTTGCCCAAAGGTTTGCTTTCTTTTTTTCCCTCCAGGACCATTTGATTCACTTAATTTAAATAAATCCATCTACTTATCTTTATATTTTTCTACTGATCATTTTTGTGGGCCAGATTCTGCCTTGTTTGGAGACACATACATACAATATTTTTGTTAAGATACCGAGGTTGAATGTGCTGTAGATTTTCTCCATCACCTTGGAAATAAGTCTTTCTCTTTCTTTCCCCAAAATCAAGACTCCACCTTCCCCAACACAGTGACATATCCAGATAATTTTTGTCTGTGACAAAATTCAGTGACAAAATCCAGTGACAAAATCACCCATCTACACGTGTCCATTAAACCCGACTGGTTTCTTCATATTTTTTTTTACTGTTTCCTGAGTAGAATGGAAAGATCAGTTTTAAGTTAAAGGCCACAGAGATTCCTCACAAAAGACAGAATTTGTCTGCACAAGGCTTTGAGAATCAGAGGCAGTGCCTTGTCACGTAAGAAACATAAGCATGAGCTGAGCCAGCACAGGTATAAACGTCATTCTGAATTACTGCTCATTCTTATATGGCATCAGCTGGAACCTCCAGGATGGGGTGGAAAGGAAAGTTTTTCACTGGGCCTGGATGCCACTTCATAGGTCCTATGTAATGAAACTGCTTGTATGGCCAATCTGAACTGTGCATTATCTCGCTCTGTCTCCCGCTGACCTCAATCTAGCAGCACACATCTAAAGTTTAAGTAAACATGCAATGACAGATATGCTCAAGGAGCCACATTTCAGCTCTTAGGCTGCAGAAAATCTTGTTTTGAGGAAGAGAGAGGCCAGAGGGACATGACTACAAAAAACCACCTTCCTTCCCTTTTGGGGTGGTTTCTATTTAGGAAGGGAAAATGCGTAGTACTGCACAGCTGAAGAAACAGCATGACACATTTATTTTGCATAGCAACTTGCATAAAAGCTACTGAGCCCTTTATGTCATTAATTATCCAAAATCCATGATTTTTGCCCAAATAAAGAGAAATGGTGGTGGGTAGCAAACACTAGAAAAAGTTCACTTGGCTGAGATTCTGCAAAACCCAGTTCAGGATTCAGCTGAAATCTCCATTTCAAAACAGATAGAAGTAGGACTTTTCTTTGGGTTCAGCAGATCTAAAGAATATTGTTTAAAAAAGGAAAAAAGAGGAAAAAACCCAAACGAAAACCCCAAACCAAACCACTCCAGAAGCATTTCCTAAATAAACTTAAAGGAAAAAAATTATGGTATATTTCATCTGCACAGGCCAAGAGTACTACAGAGGGATAAAGAGAACATCTTTTGTCTGACTTGCCCCTAAGTTAGAGGGCTAGAATCTATATGACCTTTCCTCTGTGTGTGCCAGGAACCTTGCAGCCCCCTGTGGACCTTATCTTATAGGGTAATGGATATTAATAGGCAGGTAGTCATACCCTCCTCTCCTTTTAAGTCCAGTTAGAGTTCTAGCAAGGTGGGGGGCACAGGACAGAGGCAGAGCCCTATCTTCTTGTAGAAACAAAGGAAAGCATAAGGCCTCAAATAGGAATACCTGGACATAGTGGTGGTAGATGCACTACTTCAACCTATCCTGGGGCAACTCAGTCACAAGACAAATCCTGTCCATATGTAACTGCATAGTGGCCAAGAACCCATAGGTGGGCTGGGATTTGGCAATAGGTGTGTGTGAAGCTGAGGAAAAGACTGCACACGCTGGAACACTTGGGAATGAAACCTTTTAAAGGCCAATAAATATACAGGAAAAGAATAGGTGGAGGAACAGAGCCTTGAGTCTGCAGACTGAAATTACATGTTCAGTCAAGCTGGCAAAGAGAAAAGCATAACTGGTGTTTTAATTCTGGCAGAGATGGAATATTTTTCCAGGCTGGAGATCACTGCCCTGCTCTCTTGAAAGGAGGCTGAAGAGCATCATGTGCTGCTGCAGCTGATTAACAGTGCCACCAGCTGGTCTGCTGGAAGAGTGCCAGTTCGCATGACGGGAAAACAAGGTACGGTACATCTACTTGCCACCTTTCACCCCAGAAAGCCTTCACAGTCAGACTCTGATCCTGCAAGCCCTTTGCCAAATCCATAGGGGCTGCTCCTGTGAGCAGCTGCAAGAAAGGCCTTACCCACAGTGGTGCTATGCAGCACTAGCTTACCTAAGATTCAGCAGGGTCAAAGGAGATAATGAATCACTTGGGGTTTTCTGGTAGAGCTAAGAGTGAATGACAGAATATCCAACTCAGGAAGGCTTCTTCTAGTGCAGAGCACACCAGTCAGTGTGATGAGCCATGTCAGAATCAGGCCTGAAATTACTAAGTAACCAGATGGTGCTACAGAGGCAGTGAGTTGTGTATTGGCAATTAGACAGACATATACATTCCGCTGTTTGTGGGGTGATTTCCTATTGGAAGCTGAACTTTAAATTGAATAAAGCTTGGCACCTCACAGTCTCTATGGTCAAAACACTTATTAGGAGAGCTGCTATTGCCTGGTTGTACTAAAAATACCCTAAAAAATATGCTAAAGCGAACAGTGCCAACAATGCAAAAACCAGGAAAGTTTTCTTCCAATAAAGCAAAGCCAACATCAGAAACTCTGCATTAAGATTTACTTAAAGTGAATCAAAGGGTCATGGAACCCTTCACACAGCTTTTTGGACAGCAATAAGGTACTGGTTTTGCCCAATGGCTGCAACAATGAACTGTGTAATGAAAAAGCAGTTGTGGGAGAAGGAAAGGTGTCATTTATAAAGTCTCGAATTTTGGCAGGCTTGCACGCCTTTGCCAAGAATACTGGTCAGGATTTTGCTAGATTGTAGGCATGTGATTATTCAGCTAAATTTTATATTTGAACAAATGCCAAGTCAAATGGACTTCTGGCAAACTGGAACAGTATAAACAGTTTATACTATGTGGTTGTCAGGCCATTGACAGCTTCCTTGCCACTGAGACGTCTATATGGGCATGTACACAAGAGTCCCAGGTAACCTCTAAAAAGCTGACTGAAAAGTGTTATAGTGAGACAAGGGATGAAATTTGAAGGGGGGTTAGGGAATATGGCCAAACAATACTGTAATTCCAAGCCCTAGCAATAACTTAATGTAAGGGATAACAACTGACCATCAGTGGAAGTTTAATTATCCATCTCCAAAACAATCCAATTCTGGGATTGAGCCAACATCCTTATCCAAAGACTCTTTGAATTCTGATGCAGTCTCATTCCCCTCCAGAGCCACTGACAATATGTAAATATTCTGGCCAATAAAGGCAGAGAGATAGAGGGGCAAATAATGGCTGTGTAAGCCATGGTTTTAAAGTGGATGCATACAGACTGTGTGATGTTGAAAAGATTTTTGCACATGTTTCTCAATGAAATTACTGCATCTTCATGGCTTTGAGACTGTCATTGAAGATGAATATGGCTGTGAAGCAGAGGAAAAGCCTTTAGTCCTAGGGAAGTAGTATCTAATAAAAAGTGTCAAGGAAATACTGTCAAGTGTCAAGGAATGCCAGACAACATGTCCACTAAGAGATTCACCAAGGAAGGAGGCAGAGTGGTCTGAATACTGTTGTCTTTGTTTCAGATTTTCAGTTTCACAGAATTGCTGACAGTGGCAGTATAGCAAATCCCTGTCTTCCTAGAGAAGAGACAAAACAGAGCCTCCTTGTAAACCTCTGTTTCCTTTCCTGGAAGGTGAAAGCAGTGAGCTGTTTTGTTACGAGAGCCTGCCCTAACACACACCAACTCCACCACGTTCAGCCAAGGATGCAGGTTACCACTTGCTTGGAACATTGTAATGTTTTTTTCACACTCTCACTTTTGCTACTTTCTGAGTCATTTCCATTATTCTGTAATTCCAGTCATCTCCCCCACAGACAAGGCATATACAGGTAAGCTGATGGCTGTCAACAGAAGACTAGCACCTATTTCTAACAAATTCTGACAGGCATACTGAATCACACTAATCTGTCATTATCACATAAAATGGTAAGTCCTCACTGTGGAATGAGTACCTGGATGACAACAAAGTCGGAGAAACCAAATTTTTAGCTGGACTGTGGCATCTGTGCCTTGTTTCGCTTCCTCGCTTCATGTTCACCAAGATATTTAGGGGATCATTTCAATATTAAGATTGTGAATAAAATAAGACATACTCAAAAAGGATACATGAGAGTGGGGATACCTCGTGTTGCCAAATATTTTCGGATGAGCCGCTCGGTACCATACCAGTTGAAACCTTTTGTTGCATACCCAATACGTGGAAGATGCACTGTTGCTGAGAAGGAGGGAACAGAGAGTGCACACTCTTTAGGACAAGATACACGTATAGAAAGCAATCTAGATAAGGACTTCAAGCTACCCAACAAGAACAGCATAAAGATTTTGGAACACAACATATCTGCCATGGAGATCTCGCTCTTACTTCACCTCAGAAAAAAACAGTATAGGAAGGGTGGAAATTGGTCATCATCTTTAGGTGCAATCACACATGTAAGGACTCACTGTTCTACTGCACAGACACTTACCATTCCTTTTCTTGGCTGCTAAATAAATCTTCTTCAGGCCCTTTTCCAAAGCAGACAGCTTAATGCCAGACAAGTTGTTGAACCGATCCCGGTGCTGAGCTACAATCAAGGCCAGCTAAGGAGAAAAAACACAAAAAAATGAAATGGAGTCTATATACAGTGCTAAGAGATGCAGTGATAGCTGCTGGAAAACTGCATTATTATTAGCTTTAATAAATGAAAAAAAGATCTCCTTTTCTCTAATATTTAACTGCAACTTGGCCATGTTCAGTATTCAGTGTCATTATTATTGGGAAAAAGACATTAACATTAATTTCACACAGCTTTGAAAACATGCGGACAGTGCAACACAAAAAGGAGCTTCTCATTCTCACCAAGTCTTGTCCTTTTTTCCTGGACTGTTTATCATCAATGGGGAATAACAGGGTTCCTCCTAACTCCAGGTCTGTCCAGAAAACAAGAACAGAACAAAACCAAAAAATCAGTGCTGAAGAGTCAATGGGCAGTCAATACAGCAGTGTTTTCACTGTCACATTCTGTATTATTCCCCTTGGCTTTCTTTATCTCCTTATGATGGTTTCAGCAGTCAGACCCTTTGCCCAGGGAAGGAAGACAGATGTTACCCTCCCCAAGACACACAGACACACACACATCCCAGTTAAAGACCACATATGGAAAGAAAGACACTGGAACAAGAAGAAAGCATCTCCCAGGATATTAGAAAAACCAACAGGTCCACCTTACAGCAACATGTGCATTCCTCACCAGCTGCAGGTAGCTCAAAACAGCTAATACATGCTCAGGAGAAGGTTAGTGCTTGGAGAGAACCAAAGGCTCAGCTGAGTACTGCCTGAGGTGGCTTTCATCCTTCTTAAAAGCACTTCGACAGAAGATGCAGTGCTCTGTCTTATATAGTGAAAAACATCCTGTGAATAATGAACATGTTCTGAGTTTTTTTTCTTTTTTTATGACTTGCAGTATGGATTTGAATGACCAACCCCTATGCAGAGTTCTCACACTCCAAACAAGTAACATCAAAGCACCCACTGTATTACTACTTTCAGAGCTAGGGATACACATATCTAGAGAAAGACTGAAAAACATCAGTATCAAGGTATCCAGGCACCTCACTCCTGCAACATCAGTGGGATTTAAGCTCTTTCAAATATCTTGGCCTAGGGTCAAGTTTTAATCTCTCACCTTTCATCTTTCCTGCCATCTGATATATTTTCCTTGGCTGATCAGAACGAGCCTCCAGAGCTGTAAATAAACCACCCCTTCCCCAGCGGCCGGAGTCATCTAGAATGAAATGACAAGTTAGACTCTTTTTAGAAAGTGAGGTTGAAGACCATCCCTGCAGGAAAGGGAACTACTCTATACAAATGCAATGAATGATTATCAAAAACAGATATGGGAACCACATATGAACTGAAGTCAGCCAGTACTCAAGGGACCGTCCTAGAGGATAAACCTCAGCCCTTGAGAAAAAACAAACTTGTCAGAGTTCCCTGAAAAACTCTGCAGGAAGAATTCCTTCTTAGTGTCCATCAAGGATGCTCAAACAAGCACTAGCCATGGCACTAAGCATACAAACCTGTTGGTATCCTCACATATATGCATATAGGTGTATAGAGCTTGCACCTAGTATGTCCCCAGTGCCTTGGGCTTCCCACAACTAGATGTTTTTATTTGTGGGCTTTCACTTTTAGTTGGCATTTCCACTTTAAACATGAGGTTTCGTGCTGAGTTTAACATAAGCCAAAGCAGATTATAACATTCTGCTATATCCCTGGTCAGAGAACAGCTCCAACACGGATTCAGGAGGAACTCAGTAATGTGAATTTCTCTCCCTCAGCTTTAGTGTCTTAACAGAGGTCCTTAAATTAGAGACTAGCCCAGAGCCTCTGTACTGTCAGTGTTGAGATATGAGCACTGAGATATAGCAACTCTGACCTGAGCCTCTGGAAGTGCCTGTCTCTCTCTGCTGACTGTATAAGGGAGAGGATTTTCAATATCTCAGTTCAATCCCTACAGCTTCCATAGGATGAAGAAAAGGCCCTGCTCTCAGAAGGAACTATCCCCACTTGGCCACAGACATAAAATTTCAAGCCATACAAGCACCTTTCAAGAGGCTCACCCATAAATCCAGAGAGGGCATGAAGAGACCAATGTACACCCTGCTAGTACTTCTGTGGCTTATACATGGTGGAGTAGAGGCTGTATTACCCAAGATTGTCAGACTCAAATCCTAGTTATTTCAGTCTGGATGGGAATTAGAAACTATTGAGCTAGTAGGGACAATTCAGCCCCCTTGTCCACCTCACCCAACATTACTATTGTTGTAAGTCCCACCTAGGCAGTGGACAATGATGGCATCCTCCTCTTCTGCTTTGGGGTGGGTGACATCTCCCATTACATACTTGATACAGTTCAGGTCTGCATCTTTGTAATCTAAATCCATGTTCAGCCCAGCCTCATCCTCCTCAAATTCTTCCTCAGAGCCACTTTCCTCTGAAGGAAGGCAAGTGGATGTGTAACAATTTGCCTCCCACCAGGCCATCCTGAAACAAAACAACAGGAGATGATGTTCAACAAAAATTCAAAGGGGGGGGCACATACCTTGTTTTAAATCATTGCAGTGAAACACAGGAGACCCAGACCTGCATTTCCTCTACTCCCCTCCCCTATTTTAGATCGGAAGAAAGTCTACCATAGATGTTATCTGTGATATTAAGAGCCACATGCCAGTGTCATAAGCCAACTGCAGGCATGGAAAAAGTAAGCATAGTGGTGAAAAGGAAGAACATCTAGGAAACAAGGAGGGGAAAGTTAAGACACATGCCAGACAGTCACAGATGTCAGGCCAATACATAGCAGCCAACTATGATATTTCAGAAAGCTTTTCCCAAAGGCTCATTGTACATTCAGATATGGGGTTCTTACTCAGGCCATGGTCTAGGAATTCAGATATGAAGTCAGGCAGTGTATTCAGGGGAAAAGAACCCTTCCTAGGGGCTCAAGCCATTTTTCCACCTGCATATCCCTACATTATGCAGTTTGAGCACACACAGATAAACATCCTGATGTATGAATTCAACTCTCTCATGAGGGTGGTCTGCAGCCATTTTGTCATCTTCTCCTTCCCTCATGCCCAGCCCCACTTGCCAGAGTGGGTACAGAGCACGACTCGTTTTCCTCAATCAGACGCACATTGCTAGAGTATAGTGTAACAGACATCAGCTTACAAGTAGTAGATGCAGCACAAACCATACTTTTTCTTGTGTTCTGCCTCTGCTTTTGCCTTCTTCTTTTCCTCCATGAGCCTTGCTCTCTTTGCTGCTGCTTCTTGGTGCTTCTTCCTCCTAGCCTCCAGCTCCTCTGCGCTCAACAAGTGCTTCCTCCTGGTTGATTGCTCCCGGAGGCCTGTGAGCAGGGCCTGGAGAAAGAAAGAAGTATCATGGAAACAAATTGCTCATCTTAAAGCCATGTCTGGTGCCCACCTTAACCTATACTCCTTTCCCATTTGTCTACTTGTCCACAGGTCTTAATCATCAGATCCCAATTGTCATATAATATGTGTTTTTTTGACCTAAATTGATATGACTGCCTTGCACATCATATCTCTGATCCATTATCAGAATTGCTGAATTGTCAAGCCCTCAGATTCAAGAGCCAACTTTACTACATTGACATCTAAATCTTTTAACATGCCTCCTGCAAGCCGTAAGGTAAAGACAGAAAACCATCAGCCTAATTCTCCACAAGCAAATGAAAGATCATCATATGCCTTGTCAAGTCTTTTCTCTTACGTTTGCTTTGTTCCGGAGAGCTCTCCCTTCCTTACTGGTCTCTTCAGTCAAGGCTTTCTGAAGATCCAAAAGCTGATCAAATGCTTTTTTGTCTTCTCTGCTGGGTTCTTTTGAATAATCTTTGCCTTCGTACACGTACATGTGATCTTTAAAAAATGATTAAAAGGTGTAAATAGGAACTGAAAGCCACTAACACCTAAAATGGACAGTGAGATCAAAAGAGATCTGGCTTCTCTGTGACACTATTCTATCCTCAGCAGAAAAAGATGCTCACTCTCATCATTTTTTTGTATGATCAGTGTCAGCATCATGTAGAAACAAGAGAATCAAGATTTACTTCCTTAGGCAAAAGCTTTTAATTTAAGTCATACTTAAATATTTTAAGTTGTGACTCCATCATTGTTCTTTTTGCTCATTCCATCTCTGTCACTAGTGAATCCATTTAGCTTTGCTATCTAGTTACAGGCAAATTTTGTAAAGGGACAGCAAACTCTTGCTTTTGAGCTCCCAAACAAAATAAAAGCATAGAACTCTGGCAGCCCAGAGTTACTGCTCATCAGGTGAGCTATTTTCCCAATAACTATTACACAATGTGTTACCACTGCTCCTCTTTAAGTTACCAACAGAAAATACCACTCTAACTCTTAGCAAATAATTACCGGTTGCTGGCAACTGCTGCGGGACACGCAATACTTAACCTGCAGGGCTGTATTTCTACTTCAGTCACAGATCTATATTTAAGTACTACCTTGTACTCAAAACAGAAATTCAGTCTTTCTCACTGAATTTGACACTAGAAGAGGGAAAGTATCCTTGGAATTTATTCTCATATAGTATGGGGCTATGAAAAACTAACCACAGTTGTGTGACGTGTGGACTGGAAGGTAGAGTACTGAAGACAGAGTAAGTTTGTTCTAGTTGCTTAGACTCCGTGACTCCGCATTTCTTATCTCACACTTTGGAATTTAAGGTCATTTTAACTTGTAATTTTCATGGCCAATAATCTTTTGTTTGGAGATAAATACAACACACCTGCTACACAGTCTTTCCTTAAGTTACTCTTATATGTCTAAAACTGTAGAGCTATCTTAATGGTTCTCTGAGGAAAAAACAGCATCTGCAATTTGAATATTTCCCCTTTTCTTGTGAATTTCGTCTGAGGTCTCAAAATATTTCAAGTACATGAAGGAATTCAGCCCCCCAGGCACTAAACTGGGAAAGTATTGTTACTATTATCTTACAAATAGGCAAATAAGGACACAAAAAGAAGAAAAAGACCTTTAAAAGCTTGGAAATAAAGTTTGTGGATAGGCCACAAACAAAATCCAAGTCACTCACTCAATTACAAGTCCACTTTTCTTCTTGTTGCCTGAGAAATACCACCTGTCTGGGAAGCCTTCTCTGAGTGCACCCAAGTGTCATGCATTTCATAGGTATTTAGATTCTTAACTTACTCTCTGTATCCTCCTCTTCATTCTCTTCTTCATGTGGCAGCACAACATCCATTACCCACTTCCCTCCTTCTGTCACTCCAAGGATGTTTTCTAGCTCCACATCCTGTATAGTACTCCCCTCAGAGGAGAGCAATTTATCCAAGCCAAATTTCAAGATTTCACTCAGCTTTAACAAAGACAAGGGGAAGTTCTGTATTAGTATCTCCTAATACCATGCCAGTCCCAGTGTCTCAAGCTTAAAATGCAAAGGATATATGAGTGGAGAAATCTAAGCCTTAATGTTACCCATCAAAATAATTATGCTTTAACATGCTTAGTTCTCCCAACATCTGATGGGACAGGCCCCTACAACATGTCTCCTTCAAACATAACTCATCCAGACTTGAACAGAATTTTTTCAGGACTAAATGACAAAACAGCATTGTACTGCCTGCATTCAAGCAGCTTTCTTCATAGCCAGAAAGACCAGGCTTGTTTTTGCCCCCAACTCCTTTAAAACAAAAGCTTAAATACCACAAAAATCCATGAGGAGAAAAATAGCAGCATGGAATTTCCTATGGGCTCAGTTCCACTTTTCCCATGGAAACTATAATTGCTGAGATACATGCTGACAGGGTGGGGAGAGGAGGTGGTGCGGGAAAGGATACACTTAATTCCAAACCTCTCCCAGGTTTAGCTGCATACAGGGGATTTATTCCCCAAAATGTCACTTTGCGTGAGGTTTTCAACCCAAGTTCTCAACACAAACCTCAGCTTTCAGTTCTGAATTATAAATCATGCCCTGACTCCTGAGACATTTGATTTGCCAACAGGTCAACAGAAGGCTGGCTGAGTTTCAGACTAGCAACCAAAAGCTGACTAACTACTTATCATCAGCTTTCTTTGTGAGAGAAAAGCACAGACAGATAAGTTCTAGAAACAATGAGTCAGCTTCCACTGTAGACCTGTTATAATTAAAAATAAACAAGTAAAACAAGGGGAGGTTCTGCCTTCCCTTCTTCTCCAAGAAAACATGCCCTTTTTCACCAACAGATGAGTCTCAAAATCATAAAACCTGTCTTCAAACTTCAGATCTTCTCTAGACCTGGGATGTCATTTGGTTCCCGAGACATGCAAAAGCTGACATGTCAATGCACAACTCCCCCAAAACATAAGTGTTTGGCTAGGTTCATATCAGACATAAATATAGAAATGTCCCAGATTGTTTCTAGAGACACTACTGGAGTCAAATTGAGGATATAGCTCTAATTTACCTGTAACTCTGCTGCTCCCTGAGGCTTGGGTGCTCCCAGAGCAAACTGACCCCCTTCTACAATGGCATTTGTCAGCTGGAGCTTAGAAGCAGCTCTTCGGTAGATTATTTCTTCAATTGTATCTCGCCCAATCAAGCGGATAATTTTTACAGGCCTTGAAAAGTTTAAGAAAATTCTTATTATTTTCCTTTTCTGAGGTGCACTAAAGCCGCTTCCTTGCATGGAGCACTATGCCCTCACCCACCCCTTTGGTAGGAAAAAAAGGCAAGAACAAAATCAACAAAAATAATCAGCAGAAATGTAATGCTGATACAATTGTTTCCTGACACAGAAGAAATGCTCACTGCAAAAGTGCAAGCAAATCTCCAGATTCCTTCTCCTCCTCCAAATCTACAAAGCTCCCACCCTAGACACATGACAAGACTGCATGAGGCTGCAACAGAAAAACAAAGATATAAAATTCTCTTTGCTTTCCTTCTTTGATCTTCCATCTATTTATTGTCCTTTAACCCTCCATTGCCTATGGATAGGGAAAGCAATACTGAGAGACCAAGAAAGTCAGCAACCAAACCAGAAGTAGCAACATTTCTTACTTGTGCTGCCCAATTCGGTGAGCTCGTGCTATTGCTTGCAAGTCATTTTGTGGGTTAAAATCACTATCGGTAAAAATAACTGTATCTGCTGCTGTCAGGTTCATGCCAACTCCACCTACAAACAAAGAAGAAGGTCACAAAATATGTCACCAGCAGAAAATAAAGGAGAAGCTGGAGAATTTATGCTATGCAAGGTTCTGTCAGATCTGATCAACTGTATCCAATTCAATTGATTTCTCAACCCCAAATCTGTCTTATAAGGATCTAAAAAGATGGGTAAGCCTTCCATTTCCAGTTTCTAGCTTTCTGCAACAGCCCAGACCCAAGCTGTACTGTGCAATGTAGTAAAAAAAGATAGTGTGCAAGTGAACCAACGCAAAGGGGACTGGTTGTCAAGACTGATGAACACAGACACATTCTTCTGCTGGCAGGCAGATCAACCCAGCAAGGACTGGCTTCACTGAGGCTATAAGGGACTGCCCAAGTCATGACTTGGCTGCAGCACAGAAGCAACATGTAAATATACCACTGAAACAGTGGAAAACACTAGGCCCAGCTATACAATAACCAGAACCTAGGTATTTACATGATTTAAAAGTTTTTGAGGTTAGATTTTGGGCTCTCATGGAATGAAAAAAAATCCAAACCCTACAGTTAATTATATTTTTTTAATATCCACTATTGTGACTACATACTGTAGTTAAAAGAGGGAACCTGCTGCCTTACACTTCTTCCAGCTAATCCCAAGCACCTCTTCACAGCAGTCAGAACATCCCTGCAAGTGGAGACGTCATGCACCTGAAAATCTCTGTCCTCAACAGTGATGGAAATACTGTTAGCACACCCGTTCCCAGCTGAATACAAGATGCTTTGGCCAGATATAGCAAGATACAGTAAAAAACAACTGTAAATATGGCTGACATGGGCAGGGAGAGTTCAGGCAATGTGGCAAGAGACACACTTATTCCTACTATCTAGTATTAGGTGCTTCTCTTCAGCCTCTACATACTCCCCTCAATGCACTGCAGTATCACTGGAGCCAGGCGCATCCAGGAAAGTCTGACCAGAAGCCCAAAGTTCAGGATGTGTCTTGTGTCCCTCAAAAAAACCCCACATGAACAGGCTCTGCAGGATTCAGAAATCCCTGAAATCTTGCCAGAGCGAGCAAAAGAGTGCAGAAGCAAGATGGGTTGATCGTCTCTCCTTTCCTTACTTACCTGCTCTGGTGCTTAGCAGGAAGATAAAGATGGGCTGTTGACCAAAGTTCTTAATGGCAAGGTGTCTCTCTTCACCTCTAACAGAACCATCCAGCCGCTCGTAGCTGTAGCCTTTTCAAACAAGCAACATGTATATTTCTGAAATTCTGTCTATGCTCTTACCTTCTTACCTCATTCTCTATTGTCTCACTGCTGTCTTGAATCTTTTTATACCAAATCCTCCTACCTTGATTCTCATTTTATTGCTTTCAACTCCTTCATTCTTTCCCAGTTAAAGCTCGTATAAACTGAAATAGTTACCCTGACTTCCAGACCAACTGTTGGCAAAGGGTAATTTAGCTAAGTCTGAACCAGAGACTCTTAGCATTTAATTTACTGCTTGGAAACACAACAGGAAAATTCAGAGCCAAAGCAAAAGAACATTAGCACACAGTTCCATTTCAGACTATGCTGTGCTGGCTGTTGGCCCCACAAAACAGGCCAACAACCACTGGATCGTCCTTATGCAAATCCCCACAGTCTTCAATGTGTGCTTTCCTGTGAGCAAGCAGTATGGGACGTGGCCCTACATTTGGCTTTACCTTGCATTATTAGTTGTCCAAAACCATAAACACCAAACAAAAGCCTCTTTCATGGGAAATCCTACATAGGCATGGAGCCACGTAGATTGAAACAAAAGAAAATGTCCCAAGAACACTTTGGTAACCTTGCCAAAAATGGTCTGATCCAACCTGTCCTTGCAGACATGTTGGGGCCCCACTGCCAACAACTGTTTTAATCAAAAATTAATCTACTGGTATAAATGTGGCCCAATTTGTGTTTTGTGCTGGACAAACTGAATCTAGAATAAGTCTACTGCCTTCAGTGCTATTACTTCAGCACTCAGGTACATAACTGAACACAGGTATATAATGAAACACTGCTACCTTGCCATCTGTTTAGCTCCATTTTATTGAGGAAACAAAGCTGAAACTACTTTGAAGAACATTTAAGTGCCAGCTCATTTCAGGTAGGTGGTAACACAGCAAAGAACTGAACTCAAGACCCTCCACCTCACAGCACCACTGCAAGAATATGGTTTCTAGCTACTAAGAAGCAGTAAGTCCTCATCACAGTCCCTTCATCCCAGGCAGATGAACCAAGTCAGAGGAAAAATATATGGCAGAGATCATTAGCATAAGCCCTCTGCTGCCAAAGCATAGAGAGTATACCTCTGTAGTCCATGTAGTCTTGCAGGATATCAAGCAGTTGAGTCATCTGAGAAAACAGCAGGACACGGTGGCCACTGGAAGAAGAACATGAGACACCAAGAGCCTCAAAATACTGTGACAGCATTTCACAGAGTAGTAGAGGGGTTACAATAGCTTAACCAGTCACTGTTACATAGCAAGACCTCATCAGCTCTGTATGCTGGTGTCACAGCCCATTCCCTCACCACATTTTCAGCCCCACATCCAGATGCAAGCAGCCTCATCTGCCATCATCAGTTGCTACATCTAGAGTCACAGAGACATAACAAGGCTCTGGCATAGCTCCGCTGCTGGCTGGCTGCAGCCTGGTGAGGATCCAAAGAAGGATCTAAAAGGATCCTCAGCTTCAACCTAGCATCATGACATTTTCCTCACCACATGACCTGCAACACCAGACTGCTCTCAAATCACATGCTACAAAGCATCTTAAATGCTGGGAAAATGTAGCATCAGCATCTCTGTGACAGTAGAACATTTCCTCCTCCAGCAAATAACGCTCAGAGATCAAACTCTGACAATCATGTATAAGTGAGAAATCAACTCTCCTCCCTCCCAGCTCTAGGCCTCAGTGCTCTGTTTAAATCAGACTTCACTGCAGAGCAGAAGACAGGCATTTTCAAGTCCAGAATTTGCACAGGGCTGCTCCTGTGGCAAAAGCATTCGAGGGAGAGACACCCACTCACAAGATGCTATACAGCAGGACAAAGACCTCCACAACCATACCAGAACTTCTGAAGGTCTATTGAAGCTCTGTCCTTTGGAAGTAGTCAAACGGAAATCGCAACCCAATTAAGAGAGAAGGTAGAATTTGTGTCAAGCAGGAGGCACTACTTCACAGACTGCATAAGAATGCCAGGGTCAACCCATCACAGCAAACCACAGTTTGATTTGCCTCCCATCTGAGAGCTGGAGGTGAATACCAAAGGTCCTTTGGTTACAGGTTCTGAATTCATCAGAGCCCAGCACCAGGAGTTCTGAATGCCATTCCCAAAGCTGAAGTTTCAGCTTCTTCTTGGTTTTTGGTCCAGTCAAATTTCTTTTTCACATTTGCTATGCATTCTACCTCCCAGGCTAACACAGGCATGGTAGCACAAAGGAACCCAACTGATGCATTGGAGGCTACTCTCAGGAAATCCACAGTCAAACCAGATAAGCTGGATACAATGTCAGACAGTTATTCTCCCAGGTTCCCAAATAGGAGAACATGTCAGAGAGTTAGTGAAATGTTTTGAGAAATGTTTAAAGGGAAGCTACAAAAATCCTTAAGGTTCTTCTACCATCTCTAATGCTGCTCCTTATACTGAAATGACTTCTTTCAGGTAGTCAGTAATGTGCAACAAATAGGGCAGTGCTCGCGTTGTGATTAATATCTGCTCAATCTATGGCTAAATAAGGTGGTTTGAATTCCCGGTTTACCTTGTCTCCCCATGCCAACCCCACCCTATCTTCTTCACCCTAACATGACATACCCAGCATACAAGAATGAAAGGAGTTTATCCAACAAACACAGCTTGCCACTGGCTTCAACAATATGGTCTCCAATCTCAAACGGTTCTGGCTCAACACCTAGAACAGAAAGGACTTTCAGAAGCAGACCTAATACCATGCAAGTAACAACTCAGCGGTCAACCTTAGTGTATCTGCACTGCCAACTATCGCCAAGCAGATCCCTATGATGCTTGCTTGAGAAGTGATGGTTCTTCTCTGTCTCTAAAGAACACCCTCAGTAGCTCACAAAGTATTGTGCTTTCATTGTTTAGGTGAAAGTAGATGCGTTTATGAGAAAACAAGGGGACAGTTGCAGTAAGAAACTCAAGACTTCACAGAGTCCCCTACTTTATTCCTCGTTATTGATGAACTGTCCTAAGTTGGAACTGGTCACAAACTCACAGCTGGTTCTGATTCAAGTACAACATTGTTTATTACTTGCTGCTTCTAAGCATTACACTGCCAAGCAATAATACAAAACCATTGTGTAAACAAGAAACTTATTTCTATTTCAAGAGAGAGGAGTGCTTTCTTACCATTGAAAAGGTATGGGTGGGCAACACACTTCCGAAGCTGAATTAAGACATTCTGAAGTGTAACCTTCCTTCCTGTTTCACTTTCAAATGCATCTGGAACAAAGAGCACAGAAAAGGATCTGAGCAGGAAAGCCCATGCTCCATCAATGGGTGTGACAAGGAATGTCTGGGCACCAAGCACCGCTCTGCAGTGCTTCAGCACTGGAGTATCTCTCTCTGCATATCACATCTGCATTTGAATTTCCATCTCAAGGCTAGCACATCTGTCTTCATGGACCAAACAAAATTTCCCTCAGTTTTTGGACAAGCTCTTAGAAAAAGACCCTGATGAAAACTACTCTGCCTTGTCAAATTCCCTGAAACTTTCTGGACTCCCTGGAAAGGGCCACTGTTATTCTTCTAAGAGTCAATTATAGATCTAGAAATCATCAAAAACAGTGAAAGAAATTTAGTGCAGTTCATTTGAATTTTCCAACAAAAAAAGTAATACAGCAGAGTCAAGATCTACTGGGCAACCAGGAAGTTAAGGGTTGCATTGTTGGGAGGAGGAAAAGAAGATAGGTGCAATATGCTGACTATAGAAGAAGAAGGTTCAGCCTGCCTGGTGATGTGCAAGCAAAGTGCCATTGGCTCCTTGATGCACGAAGCATCCCAGTTTTATCCCCCCCCAGTTTTATTTCCCCTACAACACATAAGCACTGGCAAGCCACATGATGTGGTATACATAGATAGAAAAGGAGGAATTGAGAGAGAAGCAAATACTTTCTCTCTCATACCTCAGGATGCTTTGTTACAGTTAGTTCATAGGTGAATTGACAAGGAGTGAGCTATAACGGTAAGAGTCTGTGGCTTCATTGTCTATACAGCCCTGTGTTTTCCCAAGAAACTCATATCTACATCCAGTACATTTAAATTTCCCATACATCTGTACTACTATTGGAAAATTTGTAAAAATCCACAGATCCAAAATTTCCTGTACCGCTCTTTTGTCTAAACACAAAAACATGGAATAGGAGCAATTACCTGCTAATAAGTATTTATAATTACAGGCTGGCCCAAAGCTGAATCCTGAAGCTGACCCTCCCCAGCTCTGCAAAAGCTCAGCTCTAGATTCATATGTCTCTTATGTTATCACAAGCTAAAAATCACAAATCAAGCAGCCCAAAGCACTGAATTTGGCATGTTCATTCTGTGCATATTCTGCAGACCAAAGTATCTTCTCCTTCAGAACAGAAGGAATTAATTTGGGGTTTAAAATTAGCTGATAGGGTTCAAACCCCTCAGTTACCTAGATCTTTCATCAAAATGGCCCTGTAGTACTTCCTTTGTAGAGCTGACATTCCATGGTACAGAACCACTTCCACCTTCTTTGGCAGCTCTGCAGCCACCTCAGACTTGACTCTTCGAAGCAAAAATGGCTGCAGAAGATTGTGCAATTCTTTGGCTATGCAGAGGCAGGGGAAAGAAAAGAGCAAATTACTGCATTAAATGTAACAAATTTATACAGTACCTTTGGAACTTTACTTTCAAAATAAATGTAGAAGGAACTTTACATCTATTAGTGGAATGATTCAAGACCAATTTTACAGAGAAACCAAAACACAGCTGCATACCTTAAATACGTAAGAGCTACACTAGGGTAAGTAATCATTACTTTAAGTGGCTTTGTTTTAAAGCTAGTCAGCATTTAAAAAAAAAAAAGCAAATAAAGGGGACACAACATGTCTACTTCCTAGTCAAGATAACAGCTGGTTCTGATTCAAGTACAACATTGCTTTACTGACCGGGCTCACTCTCCTTTTCAATTGCTTGGTAATACTCAACAAACTCTTTCACTTGTTCCCTAGGAAAGATGTCAGGCTCAATAAGGCTGAGTAAGGAGTACAGTTCCTGGAGGCTGTTCTGGATTGGAGTGCCTGTGAGTAGCAGGCTGAAGCCTACTGAAAACTGAAAGAACCAGCAACAAAACAAAATTATTAAGAGAAAATATCTGGAATGAAAAGTTACTTAACATACAACTCCACCCACACCACTCCTAAGCTTAACTTCAAGATGACAGCTGGCACAGAACTACCTGCAGAATGCTGCAAATG
The DNA here is from genome assembly GCA_026212715.1 of Elanus axillaris. NCBI lineage: Eukaryota > Metazoa > Chordata > Aves > Accipitriformes > Accipitridae > Elanus > Elanus axillaris. The sequence continues at coordinate 8,133,200 of JANZLQ010000100.1, forward strand.
TCTGCCAAAACCATCCAACGTAAGGCATGATGTGGCAGTCAAACAGCTCCACCAAACTGACTAGAATGGCACCAGAGTAAGCAAAATAAGAACAAAGTGCAGAAACACCACTATTAAAATTCTCAGATCTGTGCACTCTACAGTCCAATACTGCATACTCAGTGTTAGGTAATGAGACAGGACTGGAAAATGCTGTCAGAATAGGACAGTGAAATGAAACTGCAAAAGCCTACGTTCCATTTATATTTGCTGGCTAACTGATGAACACAGCAACATTCTCTGCTCCAAGTTGCTTACAGTAATCCTTGTAAAGAGACTTGGAGAATATGGTCACCTTTGAAAAAATACAAGTCCTCTCTCAACTTTGGTAATAGAAAATACGTTAGAAGGAGAGCTAAGGTAAATCATGCCTATTTCTTTGTGACTACAGCCAAAGCTACTGAGATACAGACATAATGGACAATATGTTCAGAAGATATAAGACTTTCAGGAATTTAATAAAAAAATTATTTTCCAAGGTACTGTAACTCATTGTTGCTGATACCAACCCACACCTAATGCCCACTTTTCACCACCATGACAAAAAGTTCAGTCTTCACTCAGGCATTCATTGTACTCTGGCAGGGTGCTTTGGAAGCTGGAACAATTCTACTAATTTCAATAAACAAAGGTGGCTCCCTTAAATGGGACATTGGAAGTCAGAAATTCATGACTTGAGGTCCCATGAACTAGGCAAGGGCCCTTTCACCCTCCCAGAGCTGCAGATAGCCTCTCTCTTAGGTCTTTATATTGTCTTAGGTCAGTAAGACTTCTACTAGTTAAGTAGCACAGTTGTGGTTCAGTGCTACGTCTGGCTGCTTTACATTTTTAAGTCTCCCAAATTGCTCCAATGTGTCAAGCCCAAATATGAGTCAGAATGAGAGATAAGCTCCAAATACTGCCCACCTCCATGCAAACCCAACAAGATAGGCCTTTATCTGTCTGCCACTAAATATGGAAATTTGTTCACCAACTTTGATGGAAATTGGTTGTGGCCCAGAGCCCAATAACTACTCAGAGGAACAAACAGAGAATCTGTATGCTATACCAAAGAGGAAAAAGTCTTTAGACTCTAGAAGGTAGACGAGTTATTTTACCTCAGAAAGCGTCTTGTAAAGCAGAGAACTTTGATTTTTCAGTCTGTGAGCTTCATCTACAACCAAGGCAGCCCAGTTAAAGCTGAACAAACACAAAACAACATCTTCAGATAGGGGCTGACAATTCATTCTTGTAAGTACAAAAAGACTGAAATAAATGGTAGCTCTGCTTGGCTGAACTTGAGATGGTCCCACCCCACAATCAACAAGCAAACATCACAAATGGGGTGAGAGCAATTCACAGGTACTGGTTTTCAAGAGCCAACACAGCTTCTTAACTATAGCCTGGATGAGTTTTTCTGAAATCGAAAGTAAGTAAATTCATTTGAATATGTTGCTTTTTCTCTCCACCCCCATTACTATGGGGAAAATAACATAAGTACAAGTTAGTCAAACATTCAAGGTCTACAGATTGGAAGAAGAGACATGAAGCTAGGCCCTAGAACCTGTGCAAAACCCCAACTATCATGAGGTAGTAATGGCAGAGTGATTACAAGCCTTTTGCAAATCACCCAAGGGAGGAGCTTCAACTTACTCTGGGTTCATACAGCTATATGCAGTAGGCTTAGCTCAAGTAGGCTGCAGAATCAGTGGTCATCTAGTAGATCCACTAGGCTTAATACAAACTCCAGATCTTTTCAACCTCAGTGTTTGCACCCGCTTATCACTAGGGTTTCAAATCCCACATCCCAGAGCGATTTCCACATAGTCAAATCTGTCTGATCAGTAGGCAAAGAAGGGAAAGCATGACCCTCCAGCCTTTCTTACCCATACACTTCTCTTCCCAGTGGAATACACAGGCTGGAATCACAGAGACCTACATTCTCCCCACAGCCTTTTTGTCTGCCTTGATTCCTCTCTGCTATTTAAGAGTGGTTCTCCATTGCGAGGACAGTCAAATATCATTGTACTTATTCTACAGGCTCAGCAGCTGAAATGCAGAGGGGATGCTGCAGTGTGAAGCATTGCACAAGCTCATGTGCAGAGCTGAGTCTGACCTCTCATGCATTACATTAGAGCAGGGCTCTTGCTCAATGCATTTGTGCTGTTACACTGCTTGAAAGAAGTGGTGTTGGTGGGACATCTGATAACTGTGACCCACCTTTACAAAGTGCTTCAAGTGCTCCTACACAGGACAAGGTACAAATGATTAGCAACCACTTTTTTCAGAAGGAAGACTAGAGGGCAAAACCAACCCAACTTGATTGAGATGGCTCTGATGTTATGTGCTAGCCATAGAAGTAGGAAATTACACTGAAGCTGACATTTCTGTCATACAAGGGCTAGTTACTTGCTCTCCCTGGGTACTACATACCAGGGCTAAACTGCAAAATAAGCAGAATCATATACAGCAGAGCAGGATGTGATGTGGAACCAGGTATTGGGTTTCTGTGGCAAAGTTTTGGGGGGGGGGTGTTACAGGGGTGTCTTCTGTGAGAAGCTGCTGGAAGCTTCCCCTATGTCTGACAGAGCCAATACCAGCTGGCTCGAAGATGGACCTGCCGCCAGCCAAGGCCAAGCCAATCTGCAATAGTGGTAACGCCTCTGTGATAACATTTTTAAGAAGGAAAAAAAAGTCGTGGGATGGAGAGAAATGGCAGATGGGGAGCGAGAACATGTAAGAGAAAACTCTGCAGACACCAAGGTCAGTGAAGAAGGAGAGGAATGACATGCTCCAAGCACTGGAGCAGAGATTCCCCTGCAGCCCAAGGTGAAGACCTTGGTGAGGCAGGTTGTCCCCCTGCAGTCCATGGAGGTCCACGGTGGAGCAGATATCCACCTACAGCCCAGTGAGGACCCCACACCGGAGCACGTGGGTGCCCCAAGGAGGCTGTGACTCCGTGGGAAGCCAACGCTGGAGCAGGCTCCTGGCAGGACCTGCGGATCTGTGGAGACAGGAGCCCACGGAACAGGTTTTCTGGCAGGACTTGTGACACTGTGGGGGACCCATGCTGGAGCAGTGTGCTCCTGAAGGACTGCATGCTGTGGAAGGGACCCATGCTGGAGCAGTTCGTGAAGAACTGCAGCCCATGGTAAGGACCCATGTTGGAGAAGTTCATGGAGGACTGTCTCCTGTGAGAGGGACCCCATGCTGGAGTGGGAGAAGAGTGTGACGAGTCCTGCCCCTGAAGCAGCAGAAATAACATGTGATGAACTGACCGTAAACCCCATTCCCCACCCCCCTGCGCTGCTGGCAGGGGTAGGTAGAGAATCTAGGAGTGAAGTTGTGCCCAGGAAGAAGGGAGGGGTGGAGGGAAGGTGTTTTGAGATTTGGTTTTATTTCTCATTACCC
>JANZLQ010000100.1:8136728-8185300 GCA_026212715.1 Elanus axillaris
CCGATCTGGGGGAAGAGGGCCCTATTTACTGTTCAAGTCGCGCTTCTCCGGCCGGTTACCCTCTGGTAAGAGGGGAGGGGCGTCACCCTTTCCCCGCTGCGGGCGCTCGCCGCCGCCCGAGAGCGGCTACAGGACCGGCTGACAGGACGCCTCCCTCCCCTTCCCCGCCGCCGCGCACTCACCAGGTTGAGGGGCCCCTCCATCACTTCCATGGACGGCGGGGGCTGCGGGCACATGGGCGCGGAGGCGGCCTAGCTCGCCGCTCCCGGTGCCACCTGAGCCCCCACCGCCCGGTCCGGTTGCCGGCGCCTCTCCTCCCACGTACCCCCCCGCCCCGTCGGGTTGTAAACACGGCGGCCGCTTCCGCCCGGCCCGCACCGGGCGGCGGATCGCGAGAGCCGGCAGCTCGCGCGAGACAAGGGCAGCGTCGCCGGAGCAACGGGCGCCGCTCCTGGCCCCGCCCCGCCCCGCCGGCCGTCTTCCCGCCCGCGGGTGCGGTGCCCCCCGCTGAGGGGTGGGGAGAGCGGGGGCCGGTCTGAGGGACCCAGAGAGAGTCAGCGGCCCCTGAACGGCGGAGAGGTAGCGGCCGCGGCGGGGCACGGCCGCAAACCGTGAGAGGAGGGTCCGCAACCGTGATTTCTTACCCCCCCGCTTTTTTTTTTTTCTCCTTTTAATTAGCGCCGCGTGTGGCACAGGTCAACGGTCTGTAGATGCGCGGGGTTTCTGTGAGGAAAAAAGCACCCAGCACGGTCGTGAAGCCGGGCGGTAAAAGCACCCATCGCCGCAGGGCAGCAAGGTCGGTGTCGGAGTCAGAGAGGTCATGCAGGAGAGCCACAGACACGAGTGACAGCGAGAAGCGCCCATCCATTGCAAAAGTGCAAAACCAGCTCCTGCCCTGAAGAGTTTAGTTCGACCCTGAGGTGCGTTACCCAATACAAGCAAAGGTCTAAAGGATGAGGTCTGGGCTGCTATTTCAGCCCTGGGCACAAAGCAAGTCAGAAGGGCGGCCGGTTCAGCTCTCTCCACGATGGGGAGAAGGAACAGCTATTGCTCTTTGTGGCTTTTCATTGCAGGAATTGCAGTATCTGAAAACAGGTGACAATGACAGTGATACCAAAATTGCCGTATCACCATGTATGTGCTAACAAAATAGTATTATTAATTATTCAAAGTAAACTTTCTTGAGAAAGATCAGCTAAGTGGGGCACTGAACGGTAAATAAGCTGACCAGCTAACTTACCGAGCATCGTCATCATCCTTATCCATACAACATTGGGTTTTCTGAAGACTATAGAGAAGAAAACTGCCATAAAGGGATTGTGTATAACTTTCTCAGGTGGAACTAAGGATGGCATGAGTTCACAGGAGCATGGCAGTAATAGACTGAAAGGGGAATGACAGCAAGAAAAAAGGGGGAAAGAGTTGAGGATAGAAGGTAGGGGGGAAGATGAGACACCTAGAAAACAAGAAGTAAAAAAGCTGATTAGTAGCAAGTAAAGAAAGTCCAGGATTCCCTTTCTACTCTTTGTAGATGTGATCCTCAGACATGAGTGGCATCTGTGGGTCTCTGAGGGAGCCTGTGTGGCCTGATATGCGGTAGCTCTCAGCTATCCCTGTGCAATGGGGACTAGCTCTGCAACACAGGAGTGCTAGGGGGAGTTTTCCTTTCAACATATGTGGTTAGACAAGATAGTCTCTTCAAGCAAGGAGCTTCCAAAAGATGCTTTGCTAGTTTCGGCTTTCATTTGCAAGAATTTGTCTATCACTTGGTTTAATTATATATCACCAAGTCTGATCCTATGTAGTCCAAGAGTGGTTTTGATCTAGAGCCCACTGATTGAATAGAAGATAGATGAAGTTGTCCTCTATCAGTCATTGAAGGGATAGGTCAGCCAGGGTGAAGAAGAAAGGCTACCTGGCACTTCACTGCCAGTACATGCACTCAGAAATATGAGATGATAAAATTCAATTGTTTTGTTGGACCAAACCATTGTGTTTTCCTTCCCCTTAGCTCATGGACACACTTGCATGAAGAGGTAACATTTATCTGTCATCTGTAGGAGTATAGCTCCCATCTTGACCATCCCACTTGGTCACTGTTCTTCTTCATAATGACAAGCCCTTCGCTAAACCTTAGCCCTGTGCTGCCTGGCCTTTTTCTCTCTCTTGCCAGTAGTGCTACAACAGGAAAAAGTCTGCCAAAGGTCTTTACATCTGAGCACGAAACTTCGTTGTTCAGCTGTTAAGGAAGTTATACTGAGTTAATGTGTCACAATTCACTGATTCTCTTGCGTCTGTACGTGAGATCTTACACATTTAGCCAGTTGATTATCCTTTTCCATACTGCATTAATCCAGAGGCAATTTTTTATGATCTTGCCAAATATTATGTAAGATGAGATTTTTAGATACACTGGCAGTTAAATTGCATACTGTCAAGTTGTTATTCCTAGCCACTTTACTAACTCTTGTTTTCATCTTTGGTGACTGAACTGCAAAGGGTTGTTTTTAAATTTATTTATTTATTTAAACTATATTGCTGATCTGTTTGTGTATAATTTTTAATTTTGCATAAAATATTTGACTCGTGACAGGTAGTTGCATTGCTGGTTTTTACTTTGTGCTTATCAGTTCTCCATAAATTATACCAATTTGCTAAAATAGATAAATAAAACAACTAGTTCTGGGAAATGTTTTCCATTACTCCTGTTGCTGGCTCAGGAAAGACAATTTATTTTATTGGGTTTCAAGAGGCCGTCAATGTTCATTTCAAGACACATTATCTTTAGTGGAAAAAGGACTAAGATGCTGGGCCAGTTTACCACTTGTGGAATGGGAGCTAAAGGAGTGAGGAATACTGACTGTATCAACAGAATAAAGGTTTTAGGAGCCGTGTTGCTGAGTCACGCCAATGTGTTACAGCATGCCTGTTGTTCTCATAACCAGCAGTGGTCATTACTGTTCCTTCAGCAATGCTGGCAGTGACTGTAAGCCCCTCTGGGGACCTGGCCATGCCTCTTCTTATCCAAGGACTCTTAGAAGATGCTTAAATGGGGCATTTTCCTTGACTTGTGTCACTGTTGTTTTCCTATATCTAAATCTGATCAAAAATTGAAGGCAAATAAAAAGAAACCTGACAAGATTACTTTTTAAAATGTCATGTTTTAAAAACTGCTGGTCATATGCAGGATTTGCTTCAGAACCATCAGTGTTGCCATTTGCAATGCTGTATTCAACTTAGTTTCTAGTGTAATTTTTTTTTTCCTGATGGATAGATAGTACTTTTTGGCTTTGGCAAAATGAAAATAACATTGTGCCCTGGTCCTTAAAGAAGCATCATGTTGCTGATTCCTGAAGTGGCTGTGGAAAGCAAGTAAAATCTGTAACGTTATCTGTGTAACATTAGTTGCAATGTGATATAGTGATGTTATTGTTAGTTCAAAATCTAAATTTGTGTGGAAGTTCTCCTTTACTCAGAGAATAGTCTTGGGACACTGTAGATTTTTGTTCAAAATTCCAAGATCCTGGAGTGGTAGATGTCACATATTCATTCCAGGTGGCATGCTAACCTCCATTGCACGGGACTGAAAATGGCTACCATTTTCTACCAGTGTCTACGTAAGAGATTTAAAGTTGCCCTCCAGAGAAAAAAGAACTATAGTAAATAATCTACTACATTATCTGTAAACTCATCAATGAAAACAAGATGATTCTTTTTTTTCATTACCACCCTTTCTGTGTTTTGCATGTTTTGCTCCTCCCTAAGGACTGCATGGGAATAGCATGTTGACTGTGTAAGTATAAATTAAATGTTTGTCTAAAAGAAGAACTATTAAAAAGCAATTCTGGGCAGGATGTGCCTGTCAGCAGGAAGCTTCCTAAAATACCCTGTGTTTTAAGGGTGGAATTTTAGAGTAGGAGGGAAGTGTAGAATTGCTATTTACCTGTCTGATGCTGCTTTTGACACACATGATGAGCCAGCTTCATTTGACTGTCACCTCCTTAGGAGGCAGAATTCCTCAGCCCACACTTTGCTTAGCATTGACTACTTCTTTATTTACTCTTTGTGCCTTTGCATTTTATCTGGACTGTGCATTTTCAGTTAAGCTCCAGTTAAAGACAGGCTTCTCAGTCATGGCATTGTAGGAGGGCCCACAGAGCCTCCCACACAGTGCCTTCCTCAAAAAGAGATGGGGATGCCTGTTTCTTTGAAGAAGCACTTTTGAAACAAAAGGGATTCCCCTATGCCTCTGACAATTTATTTCCCACCACACATGTACAGAACCATTGGACCAATGGGCCTCCTTCCATTTGTCAGATTTTTTAGAATAACCAGATTCCAGCATCTTCCCCTAAAAGTGCTGTGTTTCTTTGGGTTGTCTTTGGGGAATGTCTGATTGGAGCTGTGGGCAAGACAGTGGATGAAGAAGGGCTTTGACAACTGGGGCTGAAGGAACCTCATTCAGAGAGCTGGGACATTCAGGACAGTGAAATCTTGGAGAAGATGTAAACTAAATGAAAACCTTTTCCTTTCGCCTTTTCCCCTTCTTTTGTGTCTGTTTGGATTTTGGCTTCTCAAGGTCCTCTGTGACCTTTTCACTTATAATTACATGTGGTCAGCAATCAGAACCAAAACCAAAAGAGCGAGTCATTAAAATCAGCAGAAAACTTGCAATTAGAATGCCTTGGCATGAGACTTTTATTTCTGAAAGAACTTCAGCACAGCTTAGAAATCAGCAACCACAGTTCTGCACTTTCCTTAGCTACCAGAGCAACTGATAGAATTAGAAACCAGTCAGATTTGCAGGGAAGGAAGAGCTGGTGAGTTAAAAAACAAGAACATAACCAAGACCATGTATGAATAAATTTTCAGTCATCTGTACGTAGACCATTTAATGAGAAAGATAAGAAAAACTAAATTTTCATAATCCTGATTACATGCAGAGGATTGACCCAGATGCATGATTTTAGCTGTATTTATTATATTTAAACACAATGTATGCCTTCACATGTGTTTACTGAAAGGAGGAACCACAACCATTTAAATTAAAGGCGTTTTTAAATGTTACTGCTTAAAAAAGAAACTATTGGATTCCTGCATGCTAAGAAGTAATGTATATGATTGTGGTGCTCTAGAATTAATTAGGTCTCTTATTTTAGTTTTAGAATCAAGAAGATATTTTCTCATTGCTTTGCAGAATAAAATAGCTAAATCCTCTGCTTAGATCTGAAAGTAGTTTTGCCCACAGCAATCAAACTAATATTTTCTTTATAGCTCATTCTCTCTGTAAGCTTTCTGCTGATTTCATTAGGCTTTAGATCAGGTTCCAAGTAACTAATTATATTTATAGTGTGATTTCTTTGCTCAGTACAACTAATTTAGGTAGAGGAGTTGGTGGGAATGGTGAAAGGCTAAGTAGTATTCCTTTGCATTACTCTGTCCAGGTGCAAGATACCAAGAAAACTCTGTTTGTCTTTGTATTCATAAGCTCTCAGTATTAAGTTGAGCAGAAACTTTCACTATTTTGTGAGACTGTGATGATGAACTGTTCATATACTGACTTATTCCTTTATATTGACTAGGGCTGATGTATATCTGACAGCAAAAATGGGGGTCAGAGAAAGCTGGCCATTTGAAGGTGGTGATGAGGAATCAGACTTGGGTATGTGAGGATGTCCATGTTTTTTTGCTCATGCTCCCTTGCCACAGGTTTCTTCCTAACATTTAATACCTATTCTCTCCTACAGCTCTACTGTAAAGCCACCGCTCTCCCTTTCATCCCTTTCCCACCCTTGCCACAAATCCCCTCTCACCTATAACCCACAGGCCTGCCCCCATTTCCCCAACTCAGATCTGCTGCTCCACTCACACTCATGTTTGAAAGGGTCAGTACTGCATCATTGCTTCTGTTGTTGCCTTCCTAAATGCTGCCACAGGCAGCTGAATAATGCTTCTCTCAGCTGGCCGTATCCACAAAAATAAAAGACCCTTCAGCTTTGGCTTCTGGGGATTTAAAAAGCTTGGACAAAAGTAGGTTTGTTTAGCAGCTTTACTTTGCTAAATGATATGAAGGTTCTGTTCCTGCATCACTAGCACCGATTCCCTTCTCTTTTTCTAAACTGGGTCTCTTATCCTAACTCTACAGCTGTGTTTCTCTATCTAGACAGAAAATTTTTCCCTTCCTTGCCCATACAAATTGCCTTTTTTTCAAAATCCAATGAACATAACCTATCCTGAGTGTTCAGTCGAAAATTTTCTGGTTTGTTTTGTTTTTCCTCTCTCAGACTGAAATGCAAAGAAATAGGCCCATTTCAAGCTGACTTTCTGACAAGAGGTCTGGTATTTGACACAACCCTGTAGGCTACAAAGCTGTGTCGGGTCTTTAAAAGCTGGATCTTGATTTTAACAGAGGATTCTAGTGGAAGCCAGCAGTTTTTTGGAGGCCTGAGCCATAACATCACACTCTGATCTAAAAGTTTACTGAGGACATCGAGTTGCCTCCTTTTTTCTGGTATGTTTCCATTCCTGAGAAAAGCAAAAGCTGCAAGACTGACTTATAATATACTCATTCAATTAATCAAGTGAGAGTGAATCAAACCTTTCCAGGCAATTTTGTTTGAAGTGTCTGCACTCTTCTCTGCATCGCATGAGGTGCCAACACCAGTGGGAGTTTGCCTGAGGTAAGAGCTGTGGGTTTGGATGTATTCTTCCATTTTTATTAGGTCTTACACTCACAGGAATTTTGTGCTTTTTAATCTTGTAACTGCACAAAACTTATTGGAGTATGGAGGAAGATAACTTAGTAATTTGCTTTAATTATTCTCATAACTGTTCACATTATGTTATATGAGCTAGTCACACTTAAAAAATTCCAAACCTACTTTTACAGCAAGAAGGTGTTTAATTGATACCCTTGTGCCATAGATCTAACCAGTATGAAACCAGTAGCTCAGCTGAGCTACTAAGATGCATCACAGCTCATTCAGAGCTCCTTCCCATTTGATCCCAGTTGGTCATTGATTTCATGGTATCCATTTTAGCATTTTAATCTCCTTTTCTTTTTCCTTTTATTATCTGGATGCTTTCCCTTAAAATACTTTATATGGAATGACTTCTAGCAAAAAGCAAGTTGTCAAAAAAAAATTCCAGCTAAACACATTAAATATTTATTGCTCTTAATATTCGGAGTATAGCTGCAGAATTGAGTAGTATTTATTTGGAGCACACTAGTACCGAGATTTCCTTTGCTGGTAAGCATGTCCACATAATAAAAGGCAGTATTACACCTCTTACAATCTTTCAAGACAAGAAAAGGGTTTGAAAGTGAAACCAGGAAATGAAGAGGCAAACAGACTTTGGAAAGGTCTCATGGCAAGTACTATGCAATGCACTACATTTTTTAAATACAATTAGTTAAGCAGGACTTGTACACTGCTTCACATACTCAAAGTAAGATCCAGTGTTGTCTGCTCTCTTGGTATCGGAGTCTACCAAAAAGATGGTCATATGACAAGACTGTTCTAATTTCTGCTTTCAAGGTACAAACAAATGAAAGAAGAGAGCTGTTTAGTCTGTGCCCTGGGACAGAAATTCTATGCAAGCATAGTCATGGATTATAACACTGAAAGTTTAGAATTAACCCCTGAGAATATCTATTTCTAGGAGCTCTAAATTCTTTGGAATAAGTTTTTTCAGTACAGGTTATTGCTTGATTTTTTTGTGGCAGTGTTTTTGCTAGTACTCCCTCCAGTGTTGGCATTTACAGTTCATCATTTAGCTTCTAAAGGGTCATCTAATTCTCATAAGATGGAATTTATTCTCTGGGTAAATAACTTATTCATTATAAAAAAGAATAATGCCTCAAAATTTTAAGTTGAATCTTTCAGTGGAGGGAGTGGGAGATGTCCAAGGCAGGCATAGGACAACATAAGCAAATCCCATCTGACTTTTCACTAGAACAGAAAGTCGAAGTAGATAAATACAATTAGCTCTCTTTCAATATCAAATACGGCAGTAAAAAGCCGGTTCAATGTTTGATTTCCTTGCTGCCAGTTTAAAATGCAATATGGAATTATTGCCAAATATGAGTTCCAAATTTTCAGATAAACAAGTTCATTACTGACTTAAAGCTGAAAAGAAAGCTGCTCTCTGCAGCAGTAGAAGCGCATTATCTAGTTTTCCGGGGTGAAACCATCTTACATTTGCAGATTTAGGCTGTGAACACTAACCCCCATCTATCTCCCTGTCTACCTGCAAAGTGACAGTAGCATAATTAGGGTAAAAATGACCAGACCAGGGCTATTCCATGTGCCTGACACCCTGCTTCTCAGATCATAGCAAGTTTTTAAATAAATTGGGCTAATTTTTCCCAACTACAGTGAGGAGTAATTATTTTTTTTCACTACACAAGCCATCATCTTTTGGGAAAGGCCCTTGTGCAGAGCATATGTTAATCCATGCTTTTGAAAGAATGAGACAACTTGCAGTAGAAGAAAACAAAACATTCGTATCAGTTACAGACACTGGAATACTTTTGATGGATCTAATATTTAGCCTTTGGCTGGAAGGCAATTTTAAAAGAACCAACTAGTTAAACTTGAGATACTTCTATTTCCTCATAAGATTTACTTCTCTTCCTTAATCTGTAACTCTCTATAGTGAGTTTCTCTAACCATCAATATGACAGTACAGCAATATTGCCTCATCAGTCATGATTTACTTAATGTTTTCTGAATTTAGTAATATTTGATTAAAATTTAATGTGAACATATCATATCATGCCACATATATTATTGCATCCATTAATCAGGTAACCATAATAATGAAATGTCGAAAGATTGGATGAAAAAGGAGCTGAAGTCTTTGATATATGTTTGGCATGGTTTTGTGAGTGATTAACGAAAAGATATCCAGTCAATTGTGTAAAGCTTCATTAATATACATTTACAATCATCTATGTACTGTATCATCAGATATTTTTAACCTTAGTTAAACTTGATTTTTTAATTTACTGAATGACACTAAATATTAATAATCCTGAAAAATATATTGTATTCTATTAACTCTCATAATGCCAGAATGATTCATAACATGTCTTAATGCTTTTGTAACAGAATACATACTAAAAATATTGTCAGAGTTAATGGATCCGGTTTGTTATAGGTGGAATAACAAATGCTTTATGCATGGCTCTATAAACCTCAAATTACACAATTGTATTAAAATAAACGTATTTCCATCTACTTTTTAAATATGCAAAGGTAACATATGACCTAATCTAGCAATGTATTTACTCCAGTTTGGCAGAGGAGGTATTCAAGACAGTAAGACTTGAGTTCATACTCATAACTATTTCATTAGACATATAAAGACTTTCCAGATTAAAAAAAAACCTTTAAATCCTTAGGCTTCAGCTCATGAAGCAAGACAAGGATGTGTTCTCCAGGTAAGCTTTGAGATGTGTCATTGTTTTCCTGATATTTGTGGCAAGAAGCAACTAAGGCACTGATCTTACAATCTGGATCTGTGTAGGAAATTCTTTATTGTGTGATGGATCTCAGTGGAGCTGTTTGTAGTGGCAGGAGTGCACATGTGGATCTTCAGCTGTGTGTGTTCTTGCACTCAGAGCTGAACGCAAAACAGGTCAGGAGACATGCTTCGTTTGTAACATGCTTAACGTTCCTAATGACTTGCAGTCATTGCAGATAACATAAGCGCACTTACAGTGTGTTCTGGAGTCCCACGTTGAAAAGCTGCAGCTGTTATATGTCTGTTATTTGCATCATATCTTCTCTCGCTTTTTGTGAGAATTTAATTTATTTAGTTTTCATATATTGATTACTGTAAATCATGGAGAACTATCTTTTTTTTTTTTGCTGCAGCTGCAGATAGGTAAGTACAGTTTTACACTACAACTTCTGAAAACAGATCTCTTAAAAATATTTTCAGAACAGAGGTACCATGTGTTTTTTAACATGGCTTGTGATTTTGAAGTGTATTTGGTTGGAAGCTGTACACTGATCTCTAAACTGAAATATCACCACTTTGGAAGGCTACTTGGAGATCATTGTTGTGTGGTGTTAATCTGTATAAGCACTGTGCAGTATATCAGCATCCAGTCTATATTTTTGTCCCACAATGTCTTGTCTTCAGATGATTCAAGGTAATTTTCTTCAGTAGTGTCTACTGGGCAAAAGCTGATAGCAATCATAGGCTACTTGGGTAACAGCTTAGTTCTGAGCAAGGTGGATGAGCATGCTCATCAATCTACTGATAAAGGGCATTAAAAACAGTCAGTCCAGGATCTATGAATCTTCTAAACAAAATTCAACCAAAATAAGCCCATGCAGCTCCAACTGGCATCTATTCTGTTAAGAAAGGTGAAACTATGGATTGAAGAAAAAATGGTGAGGCTGGTTACCACCAATTTGGTATGAATGTATTTGTAAACAGTCTCACTGAACACTACCCTTCCTTTTCCCTCTAGCCTGCTTACTTGGAGATGGACACAGACATAAGTAAAATAATTATTATTCTACCTATTAAAAAATGATCCACCTGTGCCGACAATACTTTTAATACGTTCTTTATGTAAAAAAAAAAACAAACCAAGGTGTGAATGCACAAGCTCTGATGGTGTTGCACCATTTACTTATTTCACACCACTTAGTTCACGTGCTGCCTTTAGCACCAATAGGTCTCAGCATGTGTCTTTGAGTGTGCAGGCTGGTGATAAAGAAAAACACATTGCGTACTTTCTTTATGTAGCTGTGAGGAAGAATTAAGAAGATACAGGATGCAGAATTTTTTCCTGGGCTTAGGTGGACTTCTGAAAATGAATTTCCTTCTGAGCTCCTGTCAGTTAGACTAGCCATAACTCATTTTCTGTGGCTGTTAATCCTGCCTGTGAGGGGGTAGGGATAGTAATTTTCTTTGTAGCTGAAGGCAGGAACAGCATCATAACAAATAATGACTTTAGGATAAGCCTAAATGGATGAACTGCAATTGCAGTTGTCCTTCAAAATTAAGAACGAGAGGACAAAAAATGCAGAAAATATGATCTAAACTAATATTACTTTCAGCTTTTCTGAGTGCTTTTTAGCCTAGAACCTGTAAAGGCTTGCAAATGCTAAGGCAATGGAAGTTGAAACATCTGTGTTAAGCAGTTATTTATTCACATTTTTACAGGTGGGGAAATCAGAGGCACTGAATACAAGTGTCCCTTGTACAGCTAGCAGGAAGAGAACAGTGGGTTGTACCCCAGAGACCTGTGCTTTGATTTTCAGACAATGCAATTCATTACTATAATAGCAAATTGCATCTAACATGCATTTCCAATCTTTTCTGTAAAGCAAGCTCTTTTCCTTCACATTCATAGATTTGGGATAGGAGAAAACCCATCAGAGATTTGGTGACTTTGAACAGTGTTTCATCTTCTCATCTTTAATTATAGCTGGACAAATGGTGTCAAGTATAGGCATGGAAAGCCATGGATAGGAACTCCTAAGAGTCTATAGGAAGATCCTATTTTGGTCATGTTTTTTTTTATGGAAGGGATGAGGAGAAGTTGTCTTTGGGAATGTGGCAATTGCTACAAAGCACTTAAAGTTATTTCCTCCTAGTAGCATCTGTTTTTCAGGAGAGAGAAATGCTGAGATTTTGCTACAGCCTGGAGCTCTAGCATGTCAATGAGGTAGAAGGAGTCCAAATAAATTAACTGTTGTCAGACTGATTCCAGTGACTGGGATTTTAAGTGGTTGGGAAAAAATGGTCTCCTGTATTTGGAAAATTGTAGCCTGTTTTGGCAAGAAGGAAAGTGAGCAGATCAGAGCCTGTTTGTCATGTCATTGAAGTGTTTGAGAACTTGCCTTCTGCCGAGATGTAAGGGAACTTTCTACAAAATTACAAGTGTTTGTTACATCTATCTAAAAAGTGTGTTCCTTTTCTTGATGTAAGAAGCTTTGCATGGCTTCAGTCTGCTCTTCTGGGCTAGGGAGGTCTGTCTTTTAGCAAAGGGGATTACTTTCAGAGATGAACTCTTGACAGTTCCTTGTTTTTATGTTGCTGGGTTATGTAAATATTGGTGCAGGGCTTAAGGAAAAAGAGCAACATGAATTTGCTAGTGCTAATGTTCTTGTCCTTTCTCTCTGCAGCAGTCTCTGATATGATGAATGAAGTATTGCAAATACTTTTAGTTATTCCTTAATATTATGGATGCAAAAAAGGGAGAGGGGGGATTGTTTATGGCAGACTGCAGCTTGCAAGTTGAGAATGATTTGTTCATGTTCATACTTGTACATTTTTATATTCAGATCCAATGTTACTCTGGTGGGCCTCTGACAATGATGGGGAAATGCCTCTTACACTAAGCTTTGGATATGGAGATGAACTTTATTCTGTTCTGTTCCCTTCCATTTTTATAGACTTGTAGATTACAGTTTTCAGTGTGGTGTTTGAGAACATAATGGTGCTTTAAGCACAAGTGGTTTGTTCTCCTCACCCTTGCAACTAACTGGGAGAGGAACTGCATGCAGCATAGGTTCTTGTGTACAACATAGGAAGGGCTTTAGATAGGTGCTGTAGGGCTTTAGTTTGCTTATTTGGAAATGAGGGTGCTGCTGTATGTAAATCAAGGAGAGGCGATCAAAAGTTACTTAGCAGAGGGTGATTTAGTTGGGATAACTTATAGAAAACAATTCCTGCTGCACCGAGAAGCGGCCATTGAGGAATTTCTGTCTGTTCTGTACAAACACACAGCCACTCATTAGAGGTCCCTTTGTGCAGTACTGAGCTGAGTTACAGTACCTGAAATTTCAAATGACAAAGGAATCTTGCTGTCAGACTCTCCCTGCTGAGCTGCTGATACAAAGGGCTGTGGGAGGTGAGTAGGAACACCAAAGTGTCTTCAATTGTTATCAGATAGCTGTTCACAGAAAGGTCTTCCCAGAGTTTGCGGCATAGAAAGCACAACCCACATGCCATTGTTATTCATTCGTTCAGTTTAAGAGGCTTGTTTTTCACACATGCGGTCTTCCTGTTTGGCATCTGTAACTGAGGATTGTTGTTAGTGAAGAAAAGTGTCATCCAACTATGAATTGAGATTTTCAGCTGATTCATGAACACCTTTGCTAACTACAGCATACAAAGTAATATGGGTGAGTGTGAAATGTAGGTTAAGCTGTATTTCTACCCAGTATATTATACTAGTCTGGAAGGGTGAAAAAGAAATCTTAAGTAACAGTTACACAAAAATTTCATGCCCATTTTTATCTCAAATAAAATTAGTAAAGCAATTAGAAGACAGAGGTAATTGCTGTGTATTAGCCTCTCTTATTCATATGGAGCCTATAGAGAGATGTATATATATGGATTTAAAAATAATTAACCAAAATTGCTGTACAAAGCAAGTAAAGTAAGCCATCAGTATGTTTTAGTAAGGCTTTCATGTCAGAAGATTGGCCAGACATGCTAAGAAAGGGCGGTAAAACTTGGGAGAAGGGGAGGAAATTAATTGTGTCAGAATAATGGGACCAGTGCCATTCACGCATGTATAGCAGATAATTTGTGAAGCTTACATTAATGTGAATCTGGAAAGTTTTGATATCTTAGTTAATGCTACAGCCAAGTAGCATGATCACAGATAAGCAGCTGTTTGCTTTTGTTCCAGGGAATAATGATCAGATACGGTTTATTTCTGCCCAAGTTTTCTTCGGCATATATGTATCATCTCATTTCTAGCTTTAGTAAAAGCATCTACATTTTTAAAAAAAATAATCAAAATGCCTTTAAAAATAATTTTAAAATAGTTCTTCATACCACATTGTAACTGTGAAAACAGTTCTGAATTGTCAGGTCTGATTTAACAAATCAGCTTCCTTTTGGCAGGTGGATTAAATGTGCTCTCTGACAGTCCCAGTCACATCTGTATCTGGTTGGGTACTCCATCTCTAGGAATTCACACTCTTCTGAAACAACATTAGGCATGAATCTGGCTACTCTTCAGAAACAACATTAGGCATGAATTTGGCTACTCTTCAGAAGGCTATCCTTGCTCAGGCTTCCTTAGATCACAGTGACTTTTTAAATGGTAAGAATATCTTTTTAATCCATAGAAGTTCTCCTAAAAACACCTGCTCATAATTAAAACAAAAAGGCTAAATAACAACATTTGCCAGTACAACAAACTGAGTGCAGTTTTGCAGCAGAGTGAGAACCCAACATGTATCTGTTGAAAATCAGTTTACTAAATTAAGTGTAGTTATTCTGCATTATTTAATTGACTTTTCATTCTCAAGGTTTTATTTTATTTTTGCAAGATTCTTTTTATACCTAATACCAAAGATCTAATTTCCTGTACCTGAGCAATGTCAACACATTGAAGAGAAACATCCCAATGGGAATCAAATTTATTCACTCTGTAAATTACTGCTGTATTTAATGTGGAGTGTTGTGGTATTCTTGGAAATCTTCCTTTTCAGTGAAGTTATCACAAAGAACCCAGCAAATCAGTTTTAGTGGTATTGATCTGATATGTGTTCAGTTGGAAAGAATGAGTGGAGGAAGGAAGACACATCTGGATAGTGTTACTTCTGCAAAGAAAATATATACGCTCCATCATATGGTAGAATGAAGCACCAGAGTGACTCTTCTGATGCTGTGCAAATTGCGGCCATTCCTCGGCACATCCGATTTCTGTTCTGAGACTTGACTTTTAACATCTCTTCACTACTATACCCAGACATATCACACAAGTTGCTCTCCTTCAAGACTCTGAAGATGACTTGGCTCAGGCTGAGATTTATAGGGGCAGAGGCTGTAATCTTCCTGGCAGCTGCCCCCAGCTAATGACCTCCTGACCATCTTGGGGAAGAAGGGCACTGGTAGTGTGCCCTTAGTTCCAGTCAGTCCTCCCGTTACCCAGTGTGGGGTATAGCTGCTATGCTTCCTTCCCAGATGTCCACAGTATATGTCCATGTCTCATCCCAGTGTAGTGTAAGGAAACAGTCCCGGTGTGCTCTCATGCCTTCAGCTCACAAGCCAGGATGGCCATGGGACTTACTGCCCTCAGAACAAAACATGAGACCTCTTTTTGCCTTAGCTTTTCTCACAAGGACTTTCCAAAATGTGCAAAGCAACAGGAAGCCCCAAAGCAGCTTGTCTCCTCATCCCGTTTCAAAGTCACCTCCTTAAAGGATCATCTCATAATGGGGACTGATTGCCTGTTTGATCTTGGTGAGCCTCAGTTTCACACTAAACCACACAGATGCCTCAGGGCCACCACAGAAGCACTTGTGTCTGAGGGTGTTAGTGCATACATGGATTCCCGCACAGTATCTGTTCTGTAGTTAAATACCTTAAATAACCCTTGGAAATTATTCTGGCTGTATTCAAAAGTGGTAGCCTAGCAACTGATTTTTCCCTTTTTTTCTTTTTTCCTTTTTTTTTTTACCAAACAGTGAAGGAAGTGAGTTCTAATCCTCTTGAGGGTGCTGTTTATTAAAATTTCCACCATGGAAATTACAGACTATCTTCCTCTTTCCTGAAACAATTCTGAACTAGCTGCAACAGAAATATTTCATTTGGTTGAGATGTTAGAAGTAGATATTAGAGATAGAAAACAAAGCAAGCTTTCTTTTTTCCAGAAAACTAGAAAATATATAAGCATGAGGTTTGTTAGTGCATGTATTAAATAATGGCTTTATATAATGAGGTTAGGTAGGAGAGGATATAGGCTGTTTGAGTGCTCTATATAATGGGTCAAGAATCAATAATGAAAATTAGAGTGCCTTGTAAATGTGTTGCAGTCACATTATCAACATCAGCAATGTGGTGACAAGTAGTTGATTTTCTTCAGCCCATTCTGGACTGCCCTTTCCTGTGATCGGTGAGGACTGCACTCCATGGGAAGTGATATGCTTGTAGCCCATGTTACTGGAGCAGGGGAACTAGATGAAGGCTAATTGGCATTTTAAATTTGACCATTTTAGAATCTCATCTTAGAAAACGGCAATTATACAGATTTCTTTTATTTTCCTGTTGAAGATGTATGTTCTTTCTTGCTCTTTGTTAATATAAAATGTCTTGTTAATATAAAGCATCTCTGCACAGTGTAGGCATTCAAATCTCAGTCCATTAAAGGACTTAATCCTGATCATAGTATCCTTGACTTCAAAAATGCTTCTGGCTTCAGGGGGAGTACACAAAAAACTACAATTTAATCTGAGTCTTTGTGCTTTACCATGCTGCACTATGAGAGGCTTCCTGTGCAGACAAATATGTACTTGGCTATGTATCCTGAAATTTGTCATTTCACACCTGAATTGATGATGTTGTGTCATTTTCAGTATATGTACAAGGTATTTAGAACTATATTCTGTTAATTATTCCTTTAATGTCTGAGACATGGAAGCCAATTAGAGGTTCTTGTATATTTTTTGCATACGTTTCAGACTTCAGTGAACCTGGAATGTCACAATTTCATCAGTTAATCACTGTTTTTAATATCCACCTTCTCTTCTACAGTGTTTTGGTGGTGTTTCCTATTGCAGACATTATCCATCTATGTTCAGTTTACTCACCATATTGTAACTGTGCTTCCTTGCCCCTGCATTGTACCCATTGGCAATAGGTTATTTAGAGACTTCTTTAGGAAAGGAGATGCCAGAAAAAAGTAGTGAGAGTAAGATGTAGTGACAATAGAAATTCAAATACTCAATGGTCCCTGTTGACCACTTTAAGTGGAGACAATTACATTAATCATATCTACAGTAAATATGCTAAATATCAGGAGTATTTTATAGATTACTTTTATATTTTATAAAATTTTATAAAATATATTTATTTTATATTTTATAAATCAATTTTATTAAATTGTAACCACTATCTGTTGCTAGCTGAGCCATGTCCAAATGTATAATAATAACCTTATTACTCTGAGAGTTTCTGTTGTATCTAAGGTGCCCCTTTTTCTTCCACAACACTAGCAATATGCATCCAACGTGTCAACCCAGACAGGTTTTGGATAATCCTGTCAGCAAAGGTAAAATAGGAGTAGCTATGGCCCTGAAATAAATGTGCAGATGGACACAGATATGCAGCTGTAACACAGGAGATAGTAGCACAGACAGCCTACTAGCCATTGCTCCCTGGATGGTGCAGACCCTGTCCAGCCCCAAATACTCACACCTGTGGCAGGTCAAGGCACAAATTCAGTGTTTCATTGTGGAGGCTTGAGAGTTTCTGGCAGGGAGGTGAGGAGGGGCACTACAAGGCTCCTGGAGAGTTTCTCCCAGCTCTTGCTGAAATGTTTAGTTGTGACACCACACTTGCATTTGTGATCCATAAACACGTAGGGTGTAAAGTATTGAAGGCTCTGGCCTTGCTCCGGCAAAATACCTTTGCCTCATGCTCTGAGTCCAAGACCTTGCAATGAACTCCTGTCTCAAATTCACCACCCAAAGGTCTGTAGTTCATAGTGCATGAATTCCTAGAGCTGTCCCAACTTGCAGCTCAGGATATAGAACAGGAAAGACAGCATGATGTGATGCTGTGACTGAGGCCAGCTGGGCACAGTATCCAAAGGAACCACGTGAGGGAATACACTTCCCAGCTCCCGCTGAGCATAGTGGTCCCTCTTATCATGTGACCTGACAAATTACCTTCTGCAGGTCAGAGCAGAAGACACATGAAGGGTCTGCATTAGCTGGTGCTTAACTTTAAGTGCTTATTTAGTTACTAAGGTTGCTATGAATACTCCAAAATAGTGTTGAAGCTCCTTGGTGTTTCAATCCCACACTGCTTCACCCCTTGCAAGCCCATGCTCAGGGAAAAAAATTTCTAAATCCTCCCATGTTCAAATTCCAGATTTAAGTGGAATGAATTGCAAAATTGCATGCAAATGTCTTCCAGGATTAAAACAGGTTTTTTTACAATGAAACCTTAAAATTATTATAAAATGACTATTATAAACTAACAAATTATTTTAAAATACTTTGCAACATGAGAAATCCGCAAGTAAGGCATTGGCTAGTGCTTCAGAATCAGAAAATGAATCGAGGATCATGGTTTCCAACAGGCTTTGCTGTTCAAGAGCTCAAGGGACTACATTCTGTTTGGAATGAGAAGAAGCTGGTATAAGGCACCATCACTTGAAAAGCAGGGCAAAAGACATTCATTGAACCACCCACCAGTAAGCAAGACAAGGATGCTGGCTGTGTGTCGCCAAGAGAGAAGAAGAGAAATATCTCCTCTCTCCTTTGGCAATGGTTCATACTAGTTACCTGGAACAGGCATTTCCATTTGAACATCTCCATAGCCACATGCTAGATGAGAGCACAAGATTAAAGTAGAAATTGCATTCTGCCATGTCACGAGCAAATCTGTCATCTCTATGGCTTGTCTTCATGATACAAGCATAAGTGAAATTTTGTAAGTGTTTTTCATTTTAGTAATTAGAAGTTTATCTAAGTGAAGGAAGGCATTTTTAATAATGATTTTGCTTTTTAAAGCTGGGAGGGGGAAGAGAAGAATATGGCAAAGGCCAAATCAATGGAATTTTTGTGTGAGTAGGAGAGGCATGAAGGATTTGATGGTCCAGCTTTATCAATGTTATAAAACATGAGGCAAATACTTGTATTAGAAGCAAACAGCATCAGCTCAGTATAGGACAAGTCATATTTAAAAGGGAGGTGATATAATGTAAATGTGACAGAGAACCACATACTCCTTTAAAATGTTTGAACTTTAGAAGAATCCATTAAGCTGTATTACAAACAGTTGCAGAGCAAAGTGAACCCCATTACTGAAAAGTATGCTTTGCTGTCTACCCTGTAATGACACAAGTCAGCCTTGGATTTATCATATAAATACAGCTTAAGAAAGATTTTAAAACCATGTGCGATTTAATAAAAATATTTCATGTAAAACCACACACTGAATTAAAAAAGGATTGCATCCTTGAAGAGGCTGTGAAGAACAGAAAACTTCACAAATTCTTGTGTTTAACATTACTTTTTAATATCCTTGCATTAAAAATGAATGATTACTTTTTAATATTACTTGTAACCAACTATCCCCTACCGTATAGGTTCATTTCTTGTATGATTTTATTATATGCTCAATAATAGTACCTGTAAGCTCAGATTTCTTTTGAATATAAATGATTGGAAACAATATCTACCCTAAAGCATCTTTAATGTCATTATAGATGGGTAGGAGTAAATTAAGCGGTATTTAGCCACCAAAGTCTTTAATTTCATTGCATTTGAGTAGGAGTTAGACATTATGAGGTCCAATTAAAAAAGTCACTAATGTTTTTACATCTGAGTAGGAGTAAATTAAACAAAATCACTCCTGAGCTGCTAATATAATTTTAATTGAATGTCATTCAGTTCTAACTGCTGTTACAACACAGTAGATAATGAGTCAAGCTCAACAAATCATCTGAGCTCCAGGTACCATGGCTACTAAGGGTGAAGGTAGAGTTTAGGGATGGAGAGGGAAACTGTTGGAAGTTAGGAAGCTGACAGGAATGATAGCAGACCTGACATCTTTTGCTGGATAAGACCTATGTTCATCTAAAAATATCACCCTAACAAGAGCTAATCTAGCAAGGCTGCAAGCCAGGTCATTATTTCTAGTGTTCAGACATTAAAAAAAAAAAAAAGAAAAAAGAAAAAAAAGCATTTATCCAGAAGATGCGATTTACAGAGTGAACGCTAGAAAGGCTAATTCCATTTATTCACACCTCATGAATAATTCATTGTTTGATTTAATGTTAATCTTGATGATGAGACAATGGTGAAACAATACTAGACAATATATAGACTTAAATATGTGAAAAATAAAAAATCATATTCTATCACAAGCATTATTATTTTTTGATCTATAACAGATAATATTGCATTTTCCTCATACCTTGAAATCTTTTCACTTTGGTAAATAGCAGGTTTAAGACAAGCTGTGGCACTTCATATAGAGACTGTTAAAGAGACTAGAGTGAAAAATACCCTTCATTGAAACTCAAATTACTATAAAACAGTAGATATTTCCCTTAACAGCAGTTCAAACCATTACAGAATGCTAGGCTTCCATCAGGAAAAACTGCAGGGTTTTAAACCTGTTATTAATTTGTGAGCATCAGATCTATTCTGATGTTGCCTGACTGGTAAGAGCAAATATTCCTTTAAAATATGCATTTAATATAAGACCCAAGAGACCAGGGTCTTCTGACTGAAGCTCAACACCTTGTTCCAAACTCAGTCTAGGTGTTGGCTTGGTTTGTATTCACACACTTTCATTTGGCCTATGTGATCAGATGTTCCTGTCTCCTTGCAGAATATGGTGAGGGCAAAGATGTCATTACAGTCTATGTGTACACATGTTTCTGAGGCTGCTTCTTGCTCATATTATGTGTTGAGGAAGTCCCATCAACTATCTCTTGGCTATGTAATCAAAATCATATAGTGGGAAATTAGCAGTTCTGACTGTTTCTTTCTTATATATGGAACAACTGAAGGAAGTCCACTTTAGCAGATACCATAGACCTGCCTTTCCTCTTACCTTGCTGCAAGACTGAGGCCCCTTCAAAGCTTCTGAGACATACTTCTTGTTCTTCCTCCATGGGCAGGGAGAAAGCCAGTGCTGCTGGACAGAGGAAGCAACTGCAGAACTGCAAAATGTCTTTCCAGGGGCTTGAGGGTACCCTGTTATAAAAGGATGACATGTAGCCACAGCAGCCCCCTCTTCCTCAGGGCTTCTCCTGCTGCCCCGTCTGCAGATAACAGGATGTACTAAGGCACCACAGTGGCTAGAACAGTCACAGGAGAGATGTCTTGTGGCTTTCCAGGATGGATTCCCCCTCTGTTCTCCATCCTAAAGGTTAGTTACTTAGCCCAGGCACTGCTAGGCAGATTTGCAGTAAATTCCAGCAATGTGCTTTTGGCCATAGATCATACCCCAATTTTTGCAGTGAGCTGCCTGTGTTGCTATTCTGGTAATGAAGGCATTGTGCTGGAACTGGTCCTGTGCCAGTGGATGATTCTGAAAATTGTCCAGGCTCTGAGAGCAGAATGGGTCTGTGGAAGTAACTGCAGAATTTCAGTTGAATAGGAAAGTTACAGTTCCCTCTTGGCGGAAAGGACAGAATTTCCCAGCGCCAAGGACACTGTCTTTTCCACTGCTTCAAATATGATGTTTGACAAAAATGACTATTGTCAAACTGCTTCTTCCCAAGTATTTCTCTTATTTAATTGTGAGATTCTCCATTGACTCTTCCAATTATAACCTGCTATGTGTCAGTCTGTAATTCTGGTATCTTTTACCTGTCTTGCAACAAATGGATGTCTGACTAGACATTTGCACAACTTGAAAGAAGTGGATGAAGAAAAAGAACTGTCAGTGGATATAAAGAGGGAGGCAATCCACTAGACTCTGGTGAACCTCTCAAATGAAAGGCTGGAGTTTGGGTCAGTTAGGGAAAGAGGATGGGAAGTAGAATTCTTCATTTATGTAGGTTTTGCTTTTAAAACTGATTTTCAAATGAGCAAAGATGAGCAGAAATTCCTGCTTGGGATTCAAGTCCGGCTACTTTTTGCATTCACCTTCCATGATGTGGAACACCAAGGAGCCCCAGTCCTGAATTTTGTTTCAATATTACCAGCAGGCAAGAGAGCAAGCTCTGTGAATTAAGACTTAAGGCTTTTATACAGGGTGTGTGAAGAAAAGTTTGAGATTGAGCGTGGGCTAAGCTCTCTGTGTAGATGTATTGTTGCAAACATGCTCTGGGACATACCGAATTATATTGTTACCTGGGGGAGCAATGATGAAATGTTTTGACTTAGCCTTTTGTCTTTTCTGTGTAGATTGCACTTGAACATGTTACAGCTTGTTTTAACTAATATGTTACATAGGTTGGTTGTGTCTTGTGTCTGTGAAGTTCCAGTTATAGCACTGCAAAAATAATTAGTAAAAAAAACCCTTACAGCAATGACTTGGGGAACACTAATGACTCCTGAGGAACTTAATGACTTCTGCCATGTTAAGATTTACTAAGTAGGTAAGATTTTACTTATTGAAATGCAAGGATACAGGTCTCACTTTGGAATACTGCTTAATGCCATGACTGTGGCTAAGTGGCAATTTGTGAAATATTTTGCATCTGCACACAAAGTTGTTCCAGTTGCTCTCTGTGTCTGTCAACCATAGAACAACAAAACTTCTTCAAGAGGTCTAAGAACTACTAACTCAGTATTAAAATATTAGACCTGGATCTTACTTTCCTGAAAAAAACAACAAAAAATTATATCTCATTGCAGTCTTCTGTTGCCATTCCTCTCATTCTTCCATTGCACTTTCAACATTGCAGATTCTGAGGTTTGTGAATTGCACTGAGAAGCATTATAGAACCAGGATGTGTTCCCAGATAAAGAACAAAGGTTTCTTACCACACAAGTATTGCTAGGGTGGAAGACTGCATGACTGATACTTCTGTTTGCAAGTAGAGCAGTTTAGTTCAGTGAAGAAAGTTGTCACAGTGTAGTAGAAGATACAATAGCAAGTGTTTTCAATTAATTTTTTTCTCATGTCTATTCTGATTTGAGCATTTTCTTCCCTGTATTGATTTTGGTTGGTCATGGAAAGTTCCTTAGCTGTTCGAGTGGCCACTCTCTCTGGTTTAATAGTCCTTTTTCAGTCTTTTATCTTAAGCTTAAAAAGGTTGGTCAAAACTATCTTTCTTTTCAAGTGGGCCACTTTAAATCAAAATTATATATTTCTCAGAAATTTCTAGGTCTAGATATGGTTAGGCATGTCTTATGTAAATTCAGATTACTAATGAATCAGCCTTTTGCCTCATGTTGCTCTTATAGTCAAGCACTTAGTTTCCTATCTCGGAAATATTTATACCCTTCATAGCTGAAAAGTCAAGTTTTGCTCAGTGTCTGTTAGTTCAGAGCCAAGGAACTCTTTCCCCCATGACTGGAACATATAAGCTATTCTCAGCATGTAGCACGCAGATACCTCTGAAGTGTGTGGGCACAAAATCAGGTAGAGGAGCTCTTGAAAATGCATCTGGTTTCAAATAAGGAACTTTAATTTTTTCTGTAACCATAAGTTACAGAATTAGTTTGATGGTAAGAGTTATGTTTACAGTGTGTTCTTAGTTCTTGCTTTGAAGTGTAGCAGTAAATATAAAAATCAAACTACTCATTGAATTAATCATAGGTGAATCTAGTTTGACCTTTTGCAAATGGCAGTACATTCAGTGCTAGCTGAAAGCAGGAATGGTGATCTTGAGAGAGCTGTTTGTTCACAAAGTTAGAAGGAAATCACAGAACTGGCTCTTTATACCCTCTGCCCAGCCATGACCTGCAGAAAGCTGGAACAATGAGGTACTGGAGACTCTGTGCCTGAACTACCTCCCCTGTAAACTGATGTGCCAGAGTTGGTGAAGTTATACTCATTGCAGGTTTTGGACTATTCTAATAGGTGAAAAAAATCATTACAGGTTACTATGTTGAAGGCGTTCACTTTGTGTATGTTTCAGAGCACTTACAGCTGGAGCCACATTAGGCCTGCCTGAGTTTCACCTAGACAGTCAGGGTGTCTTATGTGCTTGTGAAGTATTGGGGTTAGGGAGAAATCTGGACCATCAAAGATCTTTATATGAAGGATCCAGAGCTGGTACTTTTAAGGAGTAGGAAGGATTGCTAATCCTTTTCTCCCCTGCTCTGTGGTCTTTGTACCCCTGCCTGCGTGAGCATGGCAGTGCGGCCTGCACTGAGGCATTGTCCTGGCTGAGTCTCAAGGAAGAAGAGATGTTGCGACTTGGCCTATGCAAGCGGCCAACAGTTGTAAGTGGGACCTTTTTTCTTTAGGGGTACTCTGGAGAACATGCATACACCACTCATATCCTAGATTTGAGCCCAGACAGGCAAATTCTCTCACATTCAATTGAAGGAAGATGCCCTCAGAGTACAATTTACAGCATTTAAGTCAGATGGTTAAAATTAGACAGTCTCTATGCATCTTGGTAGCCTTCCTCCGTATTTTGTATACTAACCTGAAAACCTGGATGATAGCAATCTAATGTTTCCTGAGCCTGTGGGCAAGACAGGCTAGATGATCCACTGCATGGATACTCACACACAAATGCACTATGTTGCCTTTCATCAGCTCTGCCAGGGAACAACAGGACTGAGACTTTTGAAGTCTGCTGTCCCTGCATCTCTGTCTTTCCCAGGCATGCAGCCATCAGAAGTACTGCTCAGATAGTACTGTTTTGCTTACCATCTTACACGATGAAGAGAAGCAAAGTTTTGCCTATAATTTGCTGTAAAATGTTTTCCTTAGCAGTCAAGAGTTTGTGATCAGCTTAGAGAGTTTTATATGACTTACTGGTGACTTTGCTTTTGGATCTCTAAATCTATAGAAAAGAAAGAGAAGATTTTTGTGCTTTTGACCTGGTGCACTTTTAAAAGTTTCTTATTTGTACCCCTTTAGATAAAACTGCAAAAAGACCTTTTAAACTTGAACAAAGCAGAGTATAGTGTGAAGTGCATTCTGAGTACAAGTTAGATTAAAACCCAAATTATTTAATGAAAATCAATAGTATATCACAGATTTAAATAGAGCCCTTTAGAAGGTAGGTCACAAGCTAGAGCTTCAGATTAGTTTAATGACTTGCATAGGGAAGTATATACTTCTGCTTGTAGTTATTTTATCTCGTAGGATCTCAGATTTCTCAGTCTATGTACCTGCATGATAAACATGAATAATGCTGGCAAAGGGACATCACAGCACAAACACCCTTTTCCTTTTTATGATGTTTAGATAGTTTCATTTTTGTTGAAACTGATGAAAGTTGTGTTCAGGCTGTCAACTCAAAAGCAATGTGATTGTCAGAATGAGTTTCCACATATAGTCTTCCCATGTACAACACATGAGACTTAACTGTTCCGGCATCCAGGTGGAATATGTCTGTGGTTCCCTGGTATAAACTGAGTACAATACATCGCTTTTAACATCTTGTTCTGAGTATCCTGGATATGTTTAGAAAATGTTGGTGCCAGCTGGCAGATTGCTGGTGAGGCTGAACACATGAAACTGCCATTCTTTCAGTGTCATTACAGCCCCACCATTCCTTCACCCATTCTTCTCATCCCTGTGATTCAAGAGACATGCTTTGTCTGCACCTTCTCTTGTCTTGAGTTTCCCAGGTGTGGCTTGCTTTATCAAACCTCACCTTTGCTGCATTTTTTTGTTGTAGGATTTTTTTTTTTTTTTAAATTAAATTCAGGCAATTAGTTTCTTTTTTTTTCCTAGCTCATTGCTTTTAAGTGAGTCTCGCTAATCCATAAGTGCCAGTAGTCTCTGAAATACTGGATCTCATTTAATTTCCAAAGAAGCAGAAGAGAGCTAAAACAAGAAAATGTCACAGCATAAACAGACAACAGAAGGGAAAAAAACCCTAGATAAAACAGTTTCTTATCCTCCTACTTTACATTCATTCACTCAGCCATATCACATATAACATCAGAGCATTATCATCTCTTGAAACTTACTTATCACAGGGAGAGTAAGTAGATCCCCCTTAATTTGCACAATTGCACAAAGTTGCAGAGTCTGAGGAGAGAGGATTATCTTCCTGTCCAGTAACTATTACAGGTTTAAAGGTTCCATTGTTTGTTAGTAGATGCAGTCAATATTATTTCAATATTTTTTTCCCCAGAAAATGAGAGTATGAATTCAAAGCTGTGTTGTTTTTTTTCTTTAGAAAGGATGATTTTTAACACAGTATTTGTTTAAAAGATACAGAAGAAAAGCTTTGAAACTATGGAAAAGTTTCTTTGGATATTTTTTAAATTAAAAGTTACATTTTTAGTCCAAGTGACTTTTCACTTAGGAATTTAAATTGTTTTAAAAAAATCAAAGCAAAATGTTTAAAAAATCTTGAAGGATTTTGATTGACTTAATCTCTGTTGTATCTGGGTTTCCATTTGTGGAAAGTTTCATCTTTTTATTCTGATTCCATTATTTTCTAAAAATAGAGGGCATATTGAAGAAACTTAAGTATTATAATTTGAGCCATTGAGAGGAAGAGCTGATACTCAGACTTGAAATGATATTACCCCATTTACTTGAAGAGGTAGCAAAAAAATTAGGATTTTGCACAAGTTCTAGTTCATAGGAGAACTTGGTGATAAGAGTAAAATATTTCAGGTTATGTATATAGGGACTTTTATGGAGAAAAGAAGAGATCAAAGAATCAGAAGAGAATTCCCTTGCTCAGAGGCACAAGCCCCTTCCAGCCAGTACCGCCTCAAAATTTTTGCTTTTTTCAAAAGGTGTTTCCATTAGCTTCCCAGATTAGCTCCAAATTTCAGAGCAGATTTGGATTTGCTTTTGCTTTGCAGAAGTGGAATAAGCTTTATTGTTTCCTACTGGTTAAGGGAAAGACTTATCTGTTTTACCCATCTCAACCATAGTTAGCCCAACCCCAAAGTTATTTGATAGCCTAAGGAAAAAAACATTAACAAACGAGAATTAAACTTTCAGGGCATAACTTTTATTAAACTGTGACAAAAGCACTAGAACTTCAGATTTCAATCCTTGTCTTTTATAAATTCATACTACTAGCAATTTTTTTTACAGTTAAAAAGGTTATAACCAAATTATTGTGCAACTAGAGAAATAACATGATACTATTTTCTATGTCAGAGACTTGGGTAGGAAAATTTCCATTTAAAATAAACCAAACCAGGTTCTAGTGTATCCTAATGCCTTGGTATACAGTAGAAGAAATTAAAAAAAATGGCTCACTGTCAAAGTCTATGGCACCACAGTGACTTAAGCAGAACTCTGCAATGGGGTATTCTGTTTTCAAGTTATCACATTATATAATTTAGACAGTTTTGAAACAGGCTTTGGAACTTGTGCACATATTTTTGCAATTTATTCAGAAGATTTATGTTGTATCATGCCATTTAGTTGCAGGTATCTGTGATAACATAATATTCATAGGTTAATATTTGAAGTATCATGATTTCAGTTGTTATATATACTGTAATTGTCCCTCAGGACTGATATAGCCTATATGAGCAACATTTACAATCATTTTAAAAGATCTGAATAAATAATTAGAAGAGGCAGCTATGAAGTTTTAAATAAAATATTTGCCTTCCAAAGCCAAACTGGGTGAAATGGAAGCTATATGATAGGTTGATTTGAACACATTTCTCATTCTTAATTAATATGTTTTAATGTTCTGAAATAAAAATAGCCTATCTTACAGAATGAAAAATTAATCTATGCTGTTCAAAACAAAAAATTTCAATTCCAAACCAAATGTGAAGTAAAAATGTAAAAATAAGATGTGCTTTTCAGAAATTAATGGAATATTACAAATGACATGATGGAAATTTTATATTTTTTTCATTCAGAAAACGTGTCAAGATTCTGGCATTTTGTTTGCATTTGAGACAGGAAATGTTTTGAGATCTTATATTCTCAGAAGATGGAGAAAACATTTCGTTCTGGGTAGAAATTATAAATGTAGTGAGGGTAGCTTTGTGATTTACCCTTCCCAGAAGCATTGACCTGGTGGATGAGTCCAAGAGTGAAAACTTAAAAGATACCAGTGACAGCAAATGTAAAGACAGTTCTTTATCCAGACATTCGTCTCTGAACATTGGTGTAGTGGAGACACTATTTGGCTCATGCCTGCTCAAGGCTTACCACATCCACTGTTGCCCTTGATATTTTGTAAGCAATTTTTCCAAATAATATTTGCATACTGAAGTATTCTGTTGCCTGAGACTCACTATCATTTAATTCTCAGAGAAATGGTGAAATCAGCTGATAGACTGATTTCAAAGGTGAAAACCAGTGACAGTTTCTGATAAATCAAAAAGGTAAGTGCCAGAGAATGAGAAGAAATATAACTCATAGTATAATTTTGAAGGTAGCTATCTGACTGTGGATCTATAGATTGAGGAGTTTTTGCCTGGTGTGGATATATTCATCATAACAGAAAATTATTTTGTAGTCAAACAGTTAATGCTACGCAAAACTGCTCAAAGAATCATAACTGTAGGGACAGTTGTTAAGCACATACATAAAGGAAGATACTTATGTTTGCAAGCCTTTTCTCTCATGGAAAGAAACCAACCGTAGTATAGTACTAATTATTAGTATGGAGCTGCTTACTTTTCTCATATCAGTAAAAATAATACTGGTGAGAAGTATACTGTCTTTGAATTTCTTTTGGTGATTGCCTACACAGTCGGTAGCAATGCCAACCCTCTTTACTCCAACCTGCAAATGGATGGTCCCCACACAATGATTTTATATAACGGCCTGTCATGGACAGGATTAGGCAATCATGGCAAAGCAAACACTTTTGTTTATCTCTACCAGCAAGAAGATGTTTAAAGGCCTCTCAGTCCACAGGCTGTCATACAGACAGTCAACCTCATCCTCATCTTGCTACTCTGACTGGAGGGTTGGTCTTGTGGTCATCCTGCTATAGCTGCAAAGCTAGTGCACCAGAGGGTGCAGCAGATTAACATGGGGTGGATACCTTTAGTGCTAGAGAGGAAAAAGACTGCTCCTCCAAAAAGCTGAGTATTTCCCTCCTACCTGTGAGCAGTTCAGGGCATTTAGTACCTCACAGGATCATAGCAAATCCAGCCAGCTAGTTAACATTGCTAATGCTTTTGAGCCGGTCAGCTGAAAATGGTGATTATTTGTACAGTAGATGAATAACTGATAGGCTTGCCATTTTTAGTTTAGAGCATATTTTGTGGTTTAATGGTTTCTGACAAGCAATATGAACAAATGCTAGATTGAAAAAGGCAATAATATATGGAAGCTCACAAATGTGAGTGTCAGTGGCAGCAATTTGTTCTTTCTTGTTTGCTACCCAGCCACCTCTCATTATGTTATTCTTCATGTCTTAAAGTCGACCAATTCCAGGAACAAATCAATACCAGGGAAATCCTTTTGTCTTCTTCTAAGGCATAACATGTAAAGAAAGCTCAGTCAATATGTCTTTTAATAACATCTCATGGAAATGCCTGGATTTCCCTTCATGTTCTGTAATTAATTGAGCTCCTTGCCACCCACAATGTATAGCTGTTCCCCTCTATAATTCTCTTTTGGCTTAATTGTAATTTGTTTTTCTGTTCTATTTGTCTTTAGCTTTTTTTTTTTTTTTATGGTGTTGGATGTGCTTTGTACTTAGTTTTATCTTTCTGTGCTTTTGCTGCTAAATGTCAGCATAATTTTTCTGCCTTATAATATCGGAGATGTTATAACCATTAATCAGTCCAATAGAAGAGCAGAAAAGATTAGATACCATTTATCTGTATTGGTTGCCCATTGTAATGACCCAGTGGACAACATGAACAGATAATCTGTTGCTTTGATGGAAACTAATTATTCTTAAGAGTGACAGCGTCGAAATAGCTTTTGTGACATTGTTTTTAAAAATGATGACTACCTAGTCATTGCTAGTGTAAGACTGCAATTCTGTGCTGTTCCTCAATGATTTCCCTACATAAGCAGCAGGAAACCTAGATGTTTTTTAAATTTTTTTTTTTTTAAGGAAAGAGCCCTGTTTGCAGAGACAAAAATATCTGACATCCCATGTAAAATGCCTATTAAATTTAATACAGAAAAAACTGCGCTAGCTGCTAGAAAGTAAAAGTGCACTGCCATCTTATTTCTGTCGCATGTAGTTGATCTTGTTGTTCTGTGAATATGAAGTCTGTTTTATTTTGACAGCTAATGGTTCTGCTAGTGTACTGTGCTGGCATTTCACCTCTTGAAAAGAAAGTTTCCTGAAGCTAAAATATATGCCTAATTGAATGATAGAATTAAAAGCAAGTGATACAGTTAAAAATAGCTGCTTCCATCCTTTCCAGGCACATGTAAATCACACAGCTTTTACTCCATGTCAATTAAAGGACTGGGGGGGAAGCCAAAAAAATAACTGTGCCTTGCAAAAACTTTCAAGAATCTCCTTTAAAATTGCCTACATGAGGACTTGGTAAATGGCAGGATTCTTCAGTGTGTCCTGAAATTCAGTACACTCAAGCTGTTGACTAGGGAGGCATAAGGGAAGAGTTCAGGGAATGGGGTCCCCTCACTTGTACAGATAGTCTATCTGCGACCTTAGATCCTTATGTTGTTACAGGGCTGTGTGTGCCACATAATGGGTGGGGAGCGCTTGCCTGGGAGGTGCCATGCACCTTAGCCAGAAGACAGTAGCTTCTTGAGTGTCTTACAGCTGTTGCTGAGCTTGTGAAACTGATGGCCTTTTGAGAAAATTGAATAGGTGAAGCACTCTTCAGTAGGTTTGCTTTCAGTGAGCACATTGGATGTGAGCTGTGGCAGCTGAAGGGCTGGTGCTGTGCCTACTCCCAGAGGTGTGTGATGGGCAGCTGGAGATGGAGATACTAAGTTGAGAAAGTTAAGCTGACTCCCTTTAGGTAGATGAGTGCTTTTTCAGTGCTGTCATTTGATTTCTCTGGTCAATAGGACTGGGATGTCTGGAGACACTACCGATGACCTGGCCTGGTCAAAACGTCACATTGGCCATTTTCACGGTCAGCTCTGACATGACTTAATCTCACTTGGGCTGTTATAAATCAAGATGTCAGTTCCACCATACTGCAAACCCACGTAAATGGGATCATGAAACGTGGATCTCTGCCCAGCACTAAGTGCAGATCACCACCAGAGGTCTGTGCTCTTCTGTGGTCTCAGTGAGCCTAACCACAAATTGAAATGGCTGAAGAAATTTGGAGGCTTTGTGGCAATATCAAGCTTGATTGTTGTGCCTTTCCCTGCAATGCTTTCTTGAAGGAACTGAAAAAGAAAGCTCAGTGGTCAGGAGAACGGGCTCACTAATTTGAACTGTTAAAACTGATGCGTATTGTGAACATTTTAATAGGCAGCACTAGACTAAAGTTGTTTTCATGGGCACTAATGAAACTTTCTTACTTATATAGTTATTTGGAGTCAGGAGCAAGGTGTAAAATTCCAGACTGTTAACTAATAACCTAAATGCATAGCCTAACCTCATAAAGAACATTACATACTCCATAGCAGAGCTCCTAGAAATCCTTCTGAAGCATCTGAGAATTAAATTGTGGTGGTATTCAGGATGGAAAGAGTCAATGGTAGAAAAGATTTCAAGTGGTTTTGCAGTGAGCACAGCATACTGGAAACACATGTTTTAAGAAGCACACTTAACTTCAGTGTGGTCTCTGCAGCCAGTTCTCTGCTCTTCAGACCAGTTCACCTCTACTTTTTCTTCCACAAGTCTCTCTTCTTCCCTCTGTAAAAGCAACATAAACCTATGGACTGATGAATTTTTCTAGAAACTGTTTTTGCAGGAGTTTTCAGCAAGGAGTGCTTTAATCCTGTATATGTATTTTATTAGAAATACATTCCACAGAGACATCTCCATACATATTTCAAATGTGCTTTTTTGTGTGTGTATGTATTTTTTAAAAAGTCTCATAGAAATTCCACCATCTCTTCCTGTATTTTTCTCATTCTTAAATTGCTCTGGTGGTAGAGCCTGCTGTAATCAGCCCTTTTTAAAATACACAAAGCAATTTGTCATCTTCTACACAGCATTTCAGATCTTTCCAGTGTCTATCTTAGCATCACTGAAAGAAAAAACCCTGATGTTAAGAGTTGCAGAGTTAATGGTTAATCAACAGTGTCTGGTCCCCATCCATGGGACATCTTGTAGGACAATCAAGCCCTGCTCCGTCATAGTCCCAAGCAGTGATTGCTTCTGCGTCTTACGAGGCATGAGGCACTAGGGATGAAGATGGAACACCTCAGTAGCTAATTAAACAAGGCAACTTACAACTAAAGTACATGCCTGGCTAAATAGGCTGGAGTGGAAAGTCTGTCAAACTGATCTGTCTTAAAGTGCTTTGCACCCTTCACTGTACCTGGTTGAACATTAACATCCCAAATTTGCTGATTTTCACCAATATCCTGCCACATGCAGAGAACTAGCTGAAAAGAAGCTGGTATTTTTTGTAATGTGGTTCCTTGAAGCATTATCCTAAAAAAGACATCAATCTTCACTGTTGCAAAGAAACAGCACAAGATGTTTTAAACATTTTGAAGGGAAAATGCACTGTCTGTACTTTCCTATTTCTCTTCTACTATTTCCTCACTTACTGGGATATATGTTTTTATATGAATGCAGAAAAGAAGTACCTAAAGAAAATGAAGGAACAGTTAACAAAGCAAGTTATCTGCTCTTCCCTGCCTGTTCACAAATTTTCTAACCTTGTCTGTGGCTGAGCCTTTTAAAATTATCTTATCTGTACATTTCAAAGGTCACCAGAATTTTCTGAAGAGCCAGTGAAGAGAGCTATGCAAAATAAAAAGTGGGAATAAACACAGAGGGAAAGCTTTTCCTCAAAGCATTTTATCTTCATCTCCTGGTACTGTCTGGATCAAAAGAAATACATATGCAAAATCTAAAGGAAATAAGCAAAATATTTGTTGGAAATAGACATTGAAAAAGGACAGGGCGGGGGGAAGAGTTGATCAAAAATACAGATGTAGAAGCATGAATGTGAGGGGAAAATAGCATCAAGAATCTGCAGCTACTGTGGTTGTGAATAATGATTATCTCGGAGAGGACAGCAGAGATCACAGACTGGTATTCAAAAAATCTGTGGAAAAGTCTGTGCTGTAATAGAAAGATGTCAGTGTAGAGAAAAAATATTTAGCAAATTTGGCAATAGTTACTAGTGTCTGGGAAGAGCTTAAAATGAAATTTTCCTTTCTGTAACGTTGTACCTTTAACGTTAAATGATCTCCTTAAATTCATGCATTATTCTTGGAAAAAAGGACAGTGCAAAGCATTTGGAATATACAATATTGGGGCCCAAGACTCCTGGACAATTTTGATAAGAAGCTCAGTTCTTGTTAAGAGTTAAGACTGCTCAGAATAACTGGAGAGTTGGGAAGGTTTGGGGTGAGCAGCCAATTGACATGGGAGAACTTCGACAAGAATTAGCACTGACTGTACCAGTGAAAGAGTAGGAATGGTTTTGAGTGGAGGGTTTTGACTGTCTATTGAGAGTGATGTGAATTTTAAGGGTTAAAAACAGTTAACATGAAATATGAAGATGGTTGTGCAGATAGCTGGTGATAATATGCAGGATAGCTGTCATGAGGAACTGTTTGATGTGGTGGAGGAATGGAACAAATATGGCAGGAAGAAAGTATTGATATTGAAAATGTATGCACTTACATTCAGGAGCCCTTCCAGGTTATGTAGCAGTGTTCCCAGGAAATACTGGCAGTCCTGTAACATCATAATTAGAGGCAGATAAAATTTCTGAAAGTTCATGAGTGAGACTAGGAACCAAACTCTGTCTTCAAAAAGGGTATCGTCCACAGAAAGATCTGCAGTGTCTGAGCCAAAATCAGGATGTCATATGCAGAATCCACAAGTAGTCCTTGAGCAATGACTGGGCTCCGAGCCTTACATTAAGTGCTACACTAGAGTTCATACTATCACTTTTCTCTGCCCCCTCATGTAGAGCAACTTAAACAGGAAAGCCAGAAAGTGCCCATACTGCTGAGGTAGGGTGATGGAGGCTTCTCAGAGCTGAATAGAGTTTCATGTATTTGGCAACTGCAAGTTTATTGCATAGAACTGCATGTTATTACATGTAGTTAATCCACCTAAGGTGCTTAGAAGGTGTATTGTACAGAAGGAATAGTCTCTGCATTGCTTGTTACAGAAAGACACTCTGAGCAAGTTCTTCTCTGGGCACTTTGACAAGAACCCAGATTTGTAATCATAAGAGCTCCTCCTGAATGATTGTTTCTGCTCCAAGAAAGCACTCTGCATTTGTATAAATGTCTCAGACCTCAAATATCTATTTCTATTTAATTTTTTCAAAGCTAAGATATTTCTAAAGCTGCATTTGATGACAGAGACCTTTTATAGAAAATGGTAGTGAAAGCTAAATTTTACTAAACCATTGGCCAAGAAGTACACTATAAAAATACTGACATAGGCTAAAGTATGGAAGTGCAGAGGCGTCATTGCAGTAACTCTCATCTTAATTGTCTGTTTTCTGTTAAATCAGTGAGAAAATGCAAATTGCCATAATTGGAATGGAATCGGACTTAATTTATATTCTATGTAGCTGAAGTGGTTTGTGAATTTTTTACCCTGCAAAAAAAATCCCTTTTGAGATACAGAAAATATTCACAGCAGTTTTCAGATATTTGGAAATATTTCTGCTTTCAGTGCAGTAATTCAAACCGGAAAATGTTCTAACTGAACCTGAAGCTAAAATAAAAGGATCTGGGATTTGATTTATCCCAGTACTTCCATTTCTCCTCTTTTTTTCCTTATGGGAAGAGGGGGAAAAATACCAAAAGCAGAAAACCAAAACATCAAAACTTTGTTTGATGTAGTTTGTTTCAAATCCTCTTTTGTACCTGTGCTACATTCCTAAGATCAAACAAAATAAGAGGAAAGGGACTTACTCCTGTTGACATTATTTGAATTTTGCTACTTATTTCATCCAGTGCAAAACTGGAACAAGACTGAGCCAGACAATCTTTCTTTGTTTGGTAAAAAGCACCTTTCAAATCAGGTGATCTATCAGCCATGTTTTCAAAGGCAGTAAGGTGCTTAATGCCTATGTACCTCCTGGCGGGTGTGAAGATTTACCTAATCATTCTGCATTAGTGTAAATAACTGCCCAAACCATGATGTATAGTAAATTTATCCCTAAGGCTTAATCTTATACCACTTGCATTTCAACTTCAGGGAGAACATGATGTGTGTAAGGAGAGAAGTGATGCCCCAGTTGGAGCATGGAGCTCAATTTTGGTCTGAGTACTGAATGTGCAGAACTCAGTTAATAACAGTCAAAGTTTTCTCGTTACATTGATATTCACTGAAACACCTAAACTAACCCTGAACTGATAAAATTAGAAGTGGATTCAGCAGAATGCTGCAAGACAATATTTCATTTCCTGCAAATGTTTTTCGGGCTAATAAACATCTGCCAGAAAGCACTCCATGGGGGCAAGAACATCTGAAAATATGGAAAATTTAAAGAAATATTCTTCCATGTTGCTAATGACTTGATCAACTGAGAGTGGGAAACACAGCTCATTTTTTTTTGTTGTTAGGCAAAACACGCTTGATTCCTAAGTGCAGAAAATACGAGCTTTTGATATCACTACTTAGTCTAATTGACTCATCTGAGTCCTGTTTGAACCCTATGATTCATCATTTTTCAAATTAGTAAGGACATAGGTAGGATAATCTGTGGATATAATCAGTAAAACATTCACAATGCTTTCCACTGTAATGGATTATCCTGTCATTTACAGTATCTCTTATTTCTGTTATTATCAGGGCTTCACATCCCAATTAAAAGCCTCATTAGTTCATTCCTGAGGAAGCTGCCCCTCTGCATTGCTGCTGACAGCTGAAGGAAGTGTGTCAGCTTGTTGTGTAGAGCATTATTTGCTTGAAGTTGGCACCTCGCTTTAGCATAGCCATCCTCCTGCTACACAGGAGATACTTAAGTGTCAAGCGCTTTCAGGCCATCCATCTTCTTTGGCTATTCCACCCACCCATGCTTGAGCCACATCCACCAGTGCTGGTGCCCCTCTCTGCCTTCCCTTTGTCATTATGTCATTGTCAGTTGTTCAGTTTATTCAGTGATTAATCATCATTTGGAAGGTTCTGCTGGGAGTAAACAGAAAAGGGAGTATTTCTGCAGGTGGTTTCTCTCTGATTAGTTAGAGTCACAATGGCTGGCTGCTGAGCCTTTGTTTCGGTTTCTTCTGAAGATTGCATGGGCTTTTTCCTTACTAGAATTTAACTGGGCTACTGTGGGCCTGCCTTGGGTATCCTACTGGTGTATGCTGAAAATTAGACCTGTTAAGCTCAGCGGATTTGTGCCGGGCTAGCAGAGGAATCAGCTCTTTTGCAAAGATTGGTGGAGGGTTTTTGTAAAGAGTCCCTTGTTACATGTCCATGCTAACCCTGTTACAGGTTTAGCAGCAGAGCTTTCCACTGTCTGTTCAGAAACACAGAACTATTCGTTCTGCCTGGCTGCTTTGTGAGTAAAAGATAAAATGTCGCCCAGAAGATGAAGGCAGTTCGGCATCTCATTTCTCCTTTGTATTTGCACCCACTATTTGATGAAGTAATAACCTCTGAGAAGGGAGAATGATTATATTCAAAACTGTGAAAAACAAGGGAGCTCTTCTAAGCCCTGCTTGTGTCTTTTGCACAATGGCTTAAATGCAACTAATTCAGTATCTAATAAAGCATGGTTAGTTTTGTGCCTCTTTGGGTCACACGAAAAGTCATACAAATATTCCATGTATTCTCTCTACTTCTGTATTCCTTGACAATCATAACTTACCAAACTTACGTTCAGTTAGAAAGCTGGTTGATGACAGTAACAGCTATGCCATGGTTCCAGATCTGTTAGCTTGCCTGAGTATTAAATTGCTCTTCATATTTCTCTTGCAGATTAATATTTCTTTTTATGCTGCAGCAGCTTTTAATGTCATCAAAAGGAGACAAGATGAATAAGATATGTGTGGGAGGATGAAGCAGTGGTCACTCAAAGTATCCTGCTGTTTACTCTGGCCGCAGAGTTTATAGTCCCTCCCACAGGGCAGCTGGCACTGGGCTATGATTTTAGTACTTGCATTATTTACAATTCACAGCCTCCAGCCATGAAATGACAAACTCTGAGCATTCAGGTAAACTTTTGCAGCAGCTGTATTCTGACAGGCAGACTCACGAATCTGATGGGGTAACTCTGAGTGACATGGTGAAAGGATACTTTTTTTGCATGCTTACTTTGTTTTATTTGTTTGTTTTATTATATGCATAAGAAGGGGTGGATGGGTGGGTAACTGTGGGTGGAAATGGCTTGAAGAGCAGCACAGCTAGACTTACTGAAACCTGAAGAAGATGCAGTTAGGGGCTTAGGTGGTTGTAGGTTTAACTGAAAGCATTCTCAATTTTTGTGCAAAAAGCCCTTCTTTTGGTGTTTTTTACCCTGATTCACAAGGGCTCTGCTCCATACCTTCTCCACATACAGGAAGTGAAAGGCAAGAAATCCAAGGCAAACAAATAGTGGTGGTGAATGGGATAGCTTTAAGAAGAGTTTTGTCATGCAGACCTGCTATTCTAGCTTGACTGGGTACGGCCATAGTGAGCATTCCTCTGCTTGGGAATGATTCTCTGGGGGTGTTTCAAAGAGTAAAAAAGCAGCCTGCATGCCCTTTATTGTCCCAAGGCCTAAGCTAGGACATTTCGGGGGAGGGAGGAGATAAGACAGGCCAGCAGTTGCATGTGTAAGTCTGTACACAGGCCTGTGTCCACAGCAAGTATGCAGGCATGGGTGGTACGTAATGTGCCAACAACTGCTGTTCTAAGCTGCACCAGCATCTCTTCAATTCTGCTGAAATCATAAGTCAAATGAAGAGAAAAAAAATTAAAAAGCAAGCTTAAAAATCATTAGGATTTTGAAAACAAGTTGTTTATGGGTTTATTTGCCCATATGCCTCAGAGCTTCTGGAAAGTCTCTAACATTTCTCACCAAGGCCAAATGTGCTGCCTAGAAGCATTAAAAAAAATATGAATGCAGTTTTTTTTCCAGAATCACGCACCTCTAAGAGGAAGCAGCACCTTCAGGAAAAGCACTAAAATCCACATGGCTTTTAATAACGTCACAACACCCGGTAATACCACTAGCTATCACTAGGAGAGTGCTTACCCACCTTGTGGCATATGCAGAGCCCTCTTACAGTTTGTGTCTGTGAAGCACGTCTTATTCTTGTCTCCTTATTCTGTACCTCCACAGATGAGTGTGTGTATGCAAGCAGGAGCTCTTTGGCTTTTGCAAACCTGAGTAATTGTACGGTCCAAAATGGGAGGCTTGGACTAAAAGTCTGACAGGAGGAAGCCTTGAGAGCCAAGTCTTGCCAATCAGCAAGACTTTTCTTCCAGGAGTTGCCTGGGACACACAAAGAAGGAGCCTCCTGTGGCAGTCCTAGTCTTGGCCCTTCATTATACTTTGCATTATCAGAAAAATGTGGCTGTAACACACTTGTCACTCATAGTATTCATGTTTTGCCAATTAATTTATGACTCTTGCTATATCCTAGCTGTTTCAGAGTCTTTTGCAACTACTCATTTATTGGTGTACATAAAATAAATAAATAATCAAATCTATAAAAAGGCATAGACAGTAACAGAGCTTTATACAGAGTTAGTCAGAAAAGTGCTATAAGAAAGAATTTAATTGCATTTTTAGGGCTCATGTGGGTGCTTCAGATGAAGTTCACAAGGTTGGCTGCAGTTTGTTTTTCATGAAACATAAGAAAATGGTGGCATGATGTAGCTATCACAAGACCTCTTGCCCTCTTGGTGCTTCGCCTCCCACGGCCTGCACGGAGGAGCTACAGTTGGCAAAGGGCAGGGGCCAGGGACTCCTAGGGGTAAAAGGGACCTTTCCCCTTTGGAGCAGCAGGCATCTTCTCTTTCTCCCCCCAAAGCAAAACCCTCCAGGAGGTGTAGCCAAAAGTCATCCTAGATGTTGGGGTCAGCATGGGGTGCATATACTTTACTGCACCAAGTCCTGTGTTTGGTGGTGTGGTATTGGCTCCCCGGGGCTATGAGCAGTCCCTCCACCCTGTGGCCAGGCAGTCCCTGCAGCCTTGGGAGCTGGGAGGACCACAACAGCTGATTAATGCTTTTGTGTTCGATACTTTTTAACATTAAAATTTTCCCTTCATGATTATTTTTGTTTACTCAAGCTCTATTTAGTGCATCATAAAACTAGGTCTTCTACTATGTCTTCACCATACTGTTATGGTTATTGTTTTTTAACCAAGCTACAAAATCAGTTGGACTTTGTATGCAAACATAGGCTTTACATTTTTCAGTGAAGGTTAATTTTTAAAGCACGGAAATTAAATTGGTGTGTTGTCCATAAAATGCACCTAATTTGCCAAGAATTTATTTGAAAAGTAACATTATTCTTTTAATTGAGGATATTATTGTGAATATTTTAAAAGATTTGATTTAAAAGAAAAATACTTAAAAACAAAGAAACAAAGCAACAGAGAAAGAGAGATCAATGAAGCGAGCTGACTACAGGCAGCTAATTTAAGAAATAGCAAATTATCATTACCTTAAATACATGAAAAAGTACTTATACTCTGGCTTATGCCAGAGAATCTGTACATACTGAGGGGTTTCAGAAGGTGATTGTTTTTGTTAATTGGTTAATGCTGATAATATGCCTGGTACTGTACAGTGAGCTCTACCCTGTTGTTAATAGCACAGCCCCATCAATGTAAAGACTATACTAAATTAACATATAGCTGCAGGTGACATGGCATCCTATTTTTACATAAATCAAATATGCACTCTGATCCGGCTCCTTCAAAACTCTTAGATGCTTTTCCTCAGACCTCCTGTCACTGGAGCCATTTTGGGAATGGGGCATGGTGCTGTGATTAATTCTAGTTCAAGCAGTTATTTTTGGCATTTGCATATTTCCAATAGAGCAGAGCCCAAGACTTCAGTCAGATAGATGAAATCTGAACTGATCTGGTCACATGTGATCTGTGTCTGAAGGATGCTGGAATAGTAAAGGAGTGTCATGCTTCAAAACGGCAGAAAAGCCACTGATCCTAGCCTCCTCTATTTTCAAACATGATTAAACCAAATATATATGTGTATATATATTTTATCAGACACAGATATATATAATACAGAAAAATATCTTTTTGTCTTCTTGTCAGTTTGGTGGGGGTTTTTTTAGATCTTGGGAGCCAAAGAGTAACATCCAAATTATATCCTACTCTTCCTATACGGGTGTGCTTTTTGGAAATAAGATCTTTTTGGAAACAGGATTTAACTAGTTTTGTCCACTTAGACATCACAGGGTGTGAAGGTGGCTTTATGTGGCAGTGGGTGAGCAGTGCAGCTGCATTATTGAAGAGCTGAGGGTCTTCTTTTTTGTAGCTAATGATCCAGTCCTCTCACTACTTACTCTAAACCAAACTGTACATTGTTAATGGCACTGAATTTTTCACAAATGGGAATACCTTAATCAATATACTGAAAAATTTCATCTATTTGTATTTTACTTCAAGGGTTTTTTTCTTCAGTTATTTTCATTGTTTCCAACAATGTCTTTTATGATCATATAATGGTACTGCATAAATCCTCAAGTGAACTCATTAATGCATATTGGGTTCATCAGTATATAAATAGCTTCGACTGTGTGTAGAGACAGACCATGTTTGTGTGCTGGAGCAGGCAAGTAATGTTGGTTGTCTTTATTCATTCTCACACTCTCAATTCTTACTGCTTTAAAAGTTTCTACTTACATTTCTCCCCTGTTTAAACAATTTTGACTTGGGTGAAAAGGCAACTTTTGGTTTCTCATATAAACTCATGAAGAAAAACAACTGCTTTACTAAGCACTGTTACCTTTATGATACATGAATTATTAAGGAAAAGATGGTATGGATCAAAAGTACAAAGGCTTCTTAATTAAAGACAGTTAAAGGAGCAGTTTTCTGGGAACAAGAGAACAATGAAACGTAAATGTGTATACAAAAATATGCCCCAGAAAATATTTGCAAACGTACTCATTTTTTAAAAAAAGGAAGTGTATTTAGCTGAGAACATGGAAGACTTTGAACTGCATGAGGACTATTTCTATATAAATACTTCTTCTTATTATGATGAAAAGGAAAACAGGCACTGACTGGCATCTCCTTTCTGGCCCAGTAAAACTGATGAAAG
This sequence comes from Elanus axillaris, assembly GCA_026212715.1. Taxonomy (NCBI): domain Eukaryota; kingdom Metazoa; phylum Chordata; class Aves; order Accipitriformes; family Accipitridae; genus Elanus; species Elanus axillaris. Next base: position 8,177,593 of record JANZLQ010000100.1, read on the forward strand.
CTTCTCAGCCAAAACCATATCCAACTGGAACATAGAATTTTTTTCAAAATTACTTTTTCCTTGGTAAAGGGTGTAGATTTTGATGGAAAATTTTCTTATCATTAAATGTAGTAATTTCAGTGCCTTGGACCTTTTATTCAGAACCACTGATTCCTTGTCTAAGTCTTAATTTCACCTTTTCTGTTGGGTTTTTTTCCCCCCTCTGTGGTGACTTTTCAAGGCACCTATCTTCTCAGACTTCAGAAAAATGACAGGGCAGCAGAAGGGAGAAAATGAAATTATTTGCCATTCTGCAAATCTTAGTAGTTGATGGTAGCAAAAAAGTATTTTTGCTTCTGTAGGCTCAAATGTCCAGCTGCTAGGCAGATCCCTCCCCAAACTAGACACAGGCAGAGGTTGGCCTGCAATGGGTAAGAAGCTAGAATAAATAAAAATCTAGAAAAATTAAGAGAATTACCTGGTTAACTAAGAATCATTCATATGAATATATATTGCAGCTTGGGGTACTGTCCCTCAGTTGATAAAATGTTTTATAGCGAAGATAGTAAAAACCACATGCCACTTCCTCTGTTTATATTCTTTTTGAGCTTTGAGAGTATGCTCAAGAGATCTTGAATTGTGTCTCCTGAAATGACAAACCTACACAATTCAAGTGTTGTCATACGATAGGTGTATGAAAGAGCGGAAATCTTGCAGATCCCGCTGGCAACACTGATGCCAATAGCGTTGGCTGGAGGTGCAAATGTTCCTGCCGGAGCCGTTGCGGTGGAAATGTGCACCAGATGAACAGCTGCCCTCCTCACTCAGCAGGCAGATTCGGCGTGCTGAAATAGCTGCTACATAAAGCACAGAGAGAAAAGAGCAGATAAGCACTATTTCAGCTGTAAAGCACAGGAAGATGTGTTTCCCATTGTAACTATAAAAAGTATTTTAATATTTATGTAGCATTTATTCTCACCTCTATAAGTGGGGGATTTATATAGATTACTTGTTGTACATAAAGACAGGAAAATACCCCAAATATTCCATTAGTTATTTATTCCTCCACAAGCATCCATTACGCAGTTTATTTTCCAATTAATCCTTACTACCAGACAAATGTTATTCTCCTTCTCCATTCCCAATGGTAACTTCCTTCTTGTGAAACAGTTTTTCAGTGGGTAAATTAATGAAATTATGCTTGGTGATTTTGTTGCTGTTATAAGAATAATCATGTAACAGCAACTGGGAACCATGCTATTTAAGAAAGACCATTTACAAAAAGAGAAAATGCAGTAGTCTTCAGAAAGATTATTTTCATGGCAGATTTTAACCAAGATGTGTGTGTCTGAATGAGGGAAAATGGGAGAAACAGAACTTTGTTACTTCTCCTTTCTCCTCCCATTTTAGACTTCTTTTAGTGTGGCCCCTCCCCAAAGCTTCCTAAGGAAACCAAACTGTGAAAGATGGAAATTCTTCACATGGCTAAATGAGTTATTTAAAGGTAGAAAACAAGGAGCAAGAATAAATGATTGGGTCGCTCAATGAAGAGATGTCACAGGAGAGTCTTTTGGGAACTAGTGCTGGTCCTGGGCTGTTCTACATCTTCGTAGATAATCACTTATAAAGTGGGTGATGTAGTGAGTGTGTTCACTGATGTGACATTATTTAGGACAGTTAAAGAAAAATATTGAAAAAATAAAGGCTTTAAAGATGTACAGAACAGTTTCATGCTATAGAATGTCTAGGAAATAAAAAAGGCAGACGAAATGCAGTACAGATTGAAGTAAGTTAATGTACATGAGGAAAACACACCTGATACTGTATGCACAGTAATGGGTTCTGAACTGATTACCATCACAATGGCATTATCACAGGTCTTGAAAACATGTAACCAAAGAAAATCAGGAAAAGAGAAGGAAGCAGAAGATAGAAAATATACAGTTTAGTCATTGCAGTAAACCATGAGTGCAGCTGAAGGGCTGGTACTTCTCTGCATGGAAGAGAGATAATGGAGGAAGAGATTATAGAAAGCTGTAAAATCCTGGCAGTTGTGAAAAAAATGCATAGGGAATTACTATTCCTTGTCTCCTCCTATACAACCACCAGGAGCCATCAAAAAAAATATCAAACTGCAGACTGAAAACAAGCAAAAGAAGTTACTTCTCCACACAGTGTGCAGTTAAACTCTGGAAGTCACCACCACAGGATGCTGTGGATTGTAACAGGCTCACATCATTCAAAAAGCAATTAGAAAAATCAATGGAAGAAAATCCGTCTTCTAAGTGCAAAGATGCCCTAAGTGCAAATGCAGTTCCTAAGCTGCAAATTACTGCAGAGTGAGAGTGTACCATAGATGTAGCACTATACATCTACCCTGTTTTATCTTCTTTCTGACAATCTGCCATAGGCTGAGGTTGGGACACAGGATAGTTGACCACCTGACTCATGGTGGTTGTTACGGTCAGGTGATGGGTACAGTCAGGAAGGTGGAAGAGTAGCTTGCCTTTCCTCAGAGCCGTGGAGGTCTATTTGCAATGGGTAGTAAAGGGCTAAATGGTAAAACAGCTGCTTGGTGCATTTTCAGAAAGGAAGTAGTGATTTTGGGAGAAGAGATGGAGTGAAATACACTGAGATGGGGAAAGCCAAGCCTCTTGAGAATCATCTTGGCTATTAGTGTTGGCTTTTGCAAGGAGGAGGTGGGTGTCACTGCATTTTCACACAGTTATCTGTTTAAGGCATGTGAAAACTACTGCTGCAAAGAGCTGAGGTAGGTCATTACTTGCCACGGTGACCATGGCATGGCTTAGAGCCGGGAGAGGCTCAGCTCCTCCTGTCCTGCACAGACAAACCTCAGCAAGAAGCTGACTTGTCAGGACTTTTTGCATGGAGATAGGGCTGAGCTCTCAGGACCTACTTCCACATGTACAGTTGGAGCATGTAGTCACACTGGCTATGAAACCTTGCATGAGTGGAGGTTTGCAAGATTGGATCCACAGACAGCCTGGTGGGCTTTGGTTATGTTCTTATCAGTTTTGGTAAAGGTGACTTCATTTTATTCAGTTTATTATTCAAGTTTATATTTGCTTTTGGACAAATGAGGGTTTTGCTTTACTCTCCAGAGAAGAATGCAGATAAATGGGGAGTATGTTTTTTACATACTGCATATCTAGTGGCTTGAAGGTTGAGCTTAGTTGCATAACCCAAGGGCTACATGAGTTGGTGTACTGAACAATTACAAAGAAGTCATTGTTTTCCGATATTCCCGTTTTTTTTAAAGTAAAATTCACATCTGAAACATCTTTCGAGCAATGCTTTGAAGTAGAGTGTAGCTCCCAGAGGTACGTTATCTTAATGCTAATTTACTATACAACAGTGTGCATTATTAAAGGACATGTGAATGATTCATCCAGTGAATGAAGAAAAATTATTCCAAATGATTATTGATGAGTTAATCAAGATAGCCATGTCAACTTTCTTTTGTCCATTAGTGTGAACAGTATTTCACAATCATGGTAATAAGAGCCAAATGTTAATGGCTGAGGTAATCAGACCTTAATGAAGAGCAGTGAAAAGTGCTCTCTTTAAATAGTTTACAGTTTTCATAATCACTGGAGTGGTCAGTTGGTCCCATGATTCTTCATATTTCATAATGTATGTTTACTATCAGCTTTTGTTTTTAATTACCTTTTTCTTTCTCCAGAAGGTGAGTGAACAGAGAAATTAAGAAGGATAAAGCTGTGTAATAGCATACCAAATAAAATGCACTTTGTAACATGAATTCTTTCTAAGAGAAAAGGATTTTAAACCTGGAACTGTAGGTATCTCGGAGCCTGCTTCTGCCTTTAATTTCTGTTCTTCATATAATTCTTTCATTGAAAATAATCACTATCATTTTTAAGAGCTCAGCACAGGCTTAAGCCTTATCCAGCAGAAGACCTTTGACTGCTTTGGTGTAGGAACATTATGGGGAAGAATATTTTAACTGCTGTCTGTCTTTCCCAAGTAGTATGCTTGTGGTCCCCAAATATGCAGTTCAGGAACTAGTTTGTGTGACTGATCTGTGAGTAAATTTACTCAAATGGCTTTTGAGGATCAGTGCCTTTCTTCTTGCTTGTATACTTGACTTGCCTTTCTCTCCTGGTAGTATCTGAGACCATTCTTTGAAAGTGTGTTTTCTTCTTCAATGTAACATTTGAAAAATCAATAAAAATGATATAATTTTGTGTCATTTTAGGCCAACAGGCTCACAAAGAACTTGTAGTTCTGACTGGTCCACAAAACATCCATCCAGCTTCCTCTGTCTTTTCCCAAGTGATGAAGCTTTCTAGCAGTGTCTAATAAAATTGAGACCATTACTGTTAAAAGATCAAAAGCCACAAAATTAGAAAGTGTCACAGGAATGTCCTAGGTCACTGCAGTGGCAGCAGATAGCAATAAAAAGGGAAAAAAGCAGTTTGGCCTGGGGGGAAATGCCTTTCTGACTCTAGCGGTCCTTTCCAGTTCTCTTTCCTGGACAAAAACATTTCCATCCACAAGTCCCTCGTTTGATGGATTGCTCTGAAGGCTGGAAGGGGTAGCTTGTATAGTTCAGCTACCCACAGTTCGTAAGGTGGGAAGAACACAATGTTATTTTGCCGCACCATGTATCTGCACCAACTCTAATGTCATTTTGGACAGGGACATGGCGTCACCAAGTTGTTCCTCAGGCTGCTAGGGGCCATGCACCAGACTGGGAAAGACCTTCCATCAGCAGGCCCAAGCCAACTAGTCTATATCCCACAGACTACTCAGGCCTTATCCACACAGCCCGATAGCCTGTCTTGCACCACTGTTGTCTGGATACTCATTGCAAGGGGAGGGGGAGTGTGATAAACCTGCCTGCTGAGACGCTGCCTTGCATGCAGCTCCCCAGAAAAATCTGTTCTGTGTCTTTGTGTGGCAGGCCATATTAGTGGGAACTTAGGAATCTTGTGGGCTTAGCCCACTTGGCAAACTCTCAAAACATTGCAGCTTGTGCTCCAGAGGAATGGCAACTGTGGACCATGATGCATCTTTAAACTCCCCTGAACAGAATAATAGATGCAGATAGGTATTTCAGCAGCTGCTGAATTTGTAATGATGTTCACTGAAGAAGGATTTGGCAATTAAGTCCTATTGAAGGTTGTGAGAAAATGTAAAATTTGATTGATCTCTAGGTTTGCAAGTCTACAATAAGGAACAACCCTGACATGGCAAGGAGTTGACCTGGCTGCAAGACAGCTTGATCAACATCTCCAGTAGATCTAGTGCAGGCAGCAGCACATGGCCCTGGCTGCTCAGGCAGCATAAGGCAGTAAAAATGCATCACTGTCCTCCTCTAAAGGTGTCCAAGAAGGTATCTGCCACTTGACTGCTGGATGACTCAGCCAGTCTCTGCACAATGTCAGGTAAAGTGCATGGCACCAGGGAAAGGAAGCTACCAGGTGAGATTGACCCTATTCTTGCAGGAGGTTGAGGTCTCCTCGGAGTTGGGGGGATAGGAACCTTCTGCTCCTACTGTCAGGTGCATGTCCAAGCCCTTTGCCCTTGAGGGGAGCTACTGGGCAGGAATACAAAATCTCCTACTGTTTAGAGCCAGCCCAGGCTGCAAGGTGGCAACTGTCATTCTTAGTGGTTTAAAACATTTTATTTGTTTTTTTCAGACTCAACTCTTTGGGAGTGTTATTGGAAATCCAGGGGATAGCTGTATCTGGAGATGCAAAAACATGCTGATAATTACAGGAACTATTTGCTGTGAGTTTTACCCACTACAATAACTTGAGGTGGTTGAGACAGTTACAGTGTCAAATGAGAAGTGAGAAGGAAGATCTGACAACTTTATTATGGTTATTGCTGTTTGAGAAGCCACTACACAGCTAGTAAGTGTACACTGTATTTAGCATGTCTTGCTGTTTCCTCCCAAAAGAGCGAACATCTTGGATTGTTAGATTTAATGGCACTGTAGTGTAGGTCAGAAAAACACTAACAAGTAGAAAGTAGAGGCAAAATTTGCCTTAAAATTGTTCTAAACTCTCTGGGATGTATGTGTGTGTGTAAACACCAGCATGGCATTAGGAAAGCCAGGGGGGTGATATTTTTCCTGTTAGGGGCTTGCAAATAATAACTTTACTTTTCATATTCTATTAGCTGCTGTCGCTACCCTGAATTTGCCCTGGTGCGTATGTGCTGTCTAGGGATGGAGGCAAAATGCAAGCACATGTTTTTGAAATTGTGGCCTGTCTAAGGCATAAGTATACATGTGACACCAGGCACTGTCACATATACATCAGGAAGGACCAAATTGTCCTGCCTGAGAGCAACTTTTGAAGTCTGGTAATCTATAGAATAGAGGTAGTCCTATAAGTTCAGAGTTCCTCCAACTTCTGGGTACTGAGTTTTTTGAAAGTGAATTTGATAACTTGTTCTCACTTTATGTCCTGAAATGACGTGGTCAAAACATAGGATGTGGCCTTTCCCAGAGTCTGGTGGGAATGAAAATCAGATCTGGAGCCAAATCCTATGCTTTAGCACATCTTTACTGGAAAAAGAATATTGTACTTTTATGTTATAATTGTTTGATATACTTGTATACTTTATACTTTACCCAAGAGTAAGCTCTTTTGTGCCGTTTTATGCAATAGTAAACTTGGGATGAACTGCCTTAGTGAGAATTTCCTGAGTCTTGGTCTTGACCCTGCCATGCTACTTATTCCTTCTTACTTATGTAATGCTTATTTTTTTAAAACACTGTTATGTTACATAAGTTATTAGCAGGAGACTCAGATTATCACTGGAGTAAGCTTTTGTCTCCTTTTAATCTGTTTTTTCTCTCAATTATCTGACCTTTAGAAAAATATCATTAAAATACATTTTCTGCTGTACATAAATGATTGAAACATGAGTAACTTATGCATGTGAAATAAGAGATTAAGGAGCTTTTTTATATCAGGTGTACAGTACCACATTTCTATTGTGTCCACCTGTGATCAGTGGCCTTGTAAGACCTTTGACTTTTGATTTACAGCTTGCAGTCAAATTTCTTGCCCGTTGCTGTGCTGCTGCTGATTTTACTTTTAAACACTTGTTATCTTCCTGAGACACTTGTTTGTGAACTTAGCCAGAGATGCAACATGATGCTGAATTCTACTGTATCACTGCAAGTCATTAATTTCAACCTATTTATGTCCCCATCTGGTTCCCTCTGAGGCTGCTGCCTTTGACTGAACCAAAGCTTTGCGTTCACACAATATATAATTTGTATAAATGTATATAGTGTTTAGATCTCATGCTCTTAGTTATCAATCTTCCTGTGGCAAAGGCATATCTTCCCCCAGGAAAGGAGGTGGGGCAGCAATGGTGTTCTTGAAAACAGCAGTCTGGGATTGCTGATGGCTTAGAGCAGCAGGCTGATGCCATACTCCTGCTGGAAGATCAGCACCCTGAGCTGTAGGAATAAAAGCAGGACCCCAGTCTCTGAGAGAAAGTGTGGCCCATGAGATGAGGCAAGCCAGCACAGAGTATTTCATGCTCATTCCCTGCAGCCTCCTTTTGCAGCTTCTTGCCCGACTCTTGTGTTTGGAACAAAGTCGTGTTCTCTTACATATCTAATCAAGCACGACATAAGCAGCTGGCTGTAACTCAGCATGAGACTGAGGGTGTATGTGAAAGAGATAGAGGCAAAACAAGGTAGGTGAAAGCCCCGCCCCCC
>JANZLQ010000100.1:8185400-8210062 GCA_026212715.1 Elanus axillaris
AAAGGTGTTTTGGACCATTTCAGTGTCTTCTAAAGATATTAGAATTTCTGTTTACAAAGTGAGAAAGCAATCAGCCTCTTCCCTTCTTTGAAGCCTGCATCAGCAAGGTGCTTGTAAAAAACATACAAAATACAATATTGGATTTTTAACGTGTCTGTGTACCCTTTCAGTCTGCTTCCATGCATCCTCTGCAGATACCAGTATGCAGCATGTAGTCCTTGCATTCATGTTGGCTCCCATTTACAGGCCACTCACAGTTCTTCTGCTCCCCTGCCTCAAAGCCTTTCCCAAATGGGGTTATGGCAATGGCAGGTACATCTCTGAACTCACAAAATGGGAAACTTCATGCTTAGAGGGGTGCCTTTGTTACAGCCAAATCCTCTGCCAATTTGCTGCAGCTGTGATAAAATTTTAGCTTGCTTTCTTTGAGAAACATGATCTGTCAAATGATTTGGTGAGTTGTTTTTTTTTCCAAAGGTTCCTCTTTTTTTGTTTCTGAAACAAGAAGATAACTTACAATTCAGCCAGTCTGCATTTTTCCTGGGTCTGACCATTAATTTTGCTAAAAGGAAGAGAAGTATGGGGAGTACCACGGATGATAAAAGGGCAGCTTTTGTGTTTCATGGACTTAGCTGGTGGTTGATGTTCCTATCTCCTTGCTGCTTCAGTTCAAGCAAATACTGGGATTGAATTTGGCACATTAATATGGCAAAGTCAATGTCAAGACCCATTACAATAGAGAGAGTTCTTATTTGCAAGGTAGTATCTTAACAGCCTGGTTGCAGAGGAACACTTTCCCTTTGTGTAGTCATGAGGAAAATAAGTCAATGGTGATTAATTTGTTGATTTATTTTACCACCATTTTTTTCAGAAGAATTCCTAAGAAGAGAACAGAAATGTCATTTATCCAGCTTCCATCCCAATCTTCTAGCTTAATTTTTCAGAAGCACCTAGGTAAACTGTTTTTCATTCCTGCAGTTTTGTTCAATGACTTCAGCTGAGGAAGGCTGGCACCTGCTTGAAGTTGCACCTGGCAACTTCAGAATCTTCTTTTTCTTTTCTTGAGAGGAGAATATGATTATGCTGTCTGGAGGATCTCCCATCTGGCTGTCTGCAGCTTTCAGCTGGCTCTGAGGGCCATATCCTGCTCCAGTTGTATCTGTGCAAGGTTTGTTACGATAATTTCATTATGCTCCCCACCTGCATGTCAGAGAATTGGGTCTTAAAGGCCACATTTAACCATGACAGTTAAATGGGCTCTTTCTCCTGATTGTGAGGACTGGCATGTCTGTTGACTCCTGCAATCCTTAATGTGGCAAGCATCTTTGTAAAATCAAAGGAGCAGCACATGTGCTTAAACTAAGTGACCAAAACAGAGCCCTTATCATCAATACAGTTGACTTAGCAGGACTTCTAATTGATGTTAGTCTTCTTCAGACTGTTGCTGGAAATACCACATTTTGTACTGATTGGCCTTAGCTAAAGAAGTTTCTGGGTATAACTGCCATTGGAGTTACATCCAGAAGAAGTGTATTCAGGCGAAAGTCCCAAATCTGTGCCCTTGGATCCACCTTGACAGCACCTTTTGTTTATAGCAGGTGAAAATGTTCAGCATGTTGCAGGATCTGATTAGTTGTTTGCATACCATTTTAACATAAAGCTATCAGCCTCCCTTTGCTTTGCAGAGGGATATTTTCCATTTTTTCATGACTGTTAAAACCAAATGTAAATGTTGGTAGTTTACAGTGCTGAGACTCTGCTGCACAGGGTCATCGGTGGGGCAGTTTGTCAATGAATTCTCAGAAAGGCTAGGGACAAGCAGTATTGAGCCATCAGCTCTCTCCTCATTTAAGAAAATTGTTCCAAGTTTGTTGTAGTTCCCAGTGCAGAGAATTAATTAATTATAAAATTAAATGCTTAAAAGGGTTATTTGGGGGCTTGTAAAATCTGAGTAAAACCAAATAGGAATGATTCAATTGTTTACATAAAGGACTTCTTCCAGGAAGATTTGATGGCTTAACTACAGTCCTCACTAATTCTTAACACTCTGCTTGGGGAAAACGGACTCCTAAAACAGTAGTTTTAAATCCTCTTCATGATTTCTTCCTTTTAATTTCTTTTTGCTGTGATGCTACCTTTGTTGTGTAGTCCCATCAACATGCCATGGTAACAACATGACACTTCCAAATATAGCTTTGCTGAGGAATGTCTTTCTGACAGTTAATATTTGGGACTTTTTCTCTTTTAGCCCCTCCTTTTGGAGCTGTGTGGCTGTTCTACTAGCTTTGGGTAGGGTGAGCATGTGTTTGTATGTGTGTGTGGGGGGGTGTGGGTGGGTGTTGTCCTTTTTGGTACCACTGTGTTAGTATAGTGGATGTTTTGTTGTGGGTTAAATTGATAAAGTAAGTATCTCCTGTTTGATAACAATTTCAGGCAGTATTTTTCAGTGATGAAAAAATAATATTTCTAGTAATAGCATTTTATATTTACTTTGAAGTGCTGTGGATTCAAATTCTGTAGTGTTAGGTTTTAATACGATGATATGGCTTTTTGCTTCAATGGCAACTGCTGTGCTTTATTGTTTAGTACTGATTTACATTTTAAACTGAACTGAAACAACAATTTTGAACAAGAAATAGCAAGGTAGACTGAAATATTTTTAACTGGGGGGTTGGGGTTAAGCAGGCAACTTTTTGGAAGGCTATATTCTGCAGTGTCCAAAATGCTTAAGTTGCTGTCGTGTGAACTCATGTGAGAGGAGGAAGACAGAGAGCTCAAGTGCCTCGTTCTATAGTGTGAAATGAAGTTTGTGGGTGGACTTTTCACAGGGCTGCATTATGCTTTGTCTCCATGTGACACGCTGGTTAAATGGACAGGACAAGCCTTTGTAGTTTTGCAATGTCCCATTGTTATTTAGCACATAAGAACAGTGCAGTATTGGTGCAGCTGTTCATAAACTGGTGATTGGAAAACCTTGTCCAGGGCAAGACAGAAAATGCTGTATCATAATTCGAAGTCTGAGTCTTGAAGATGCTTCTGGCAATGTGAAACACTCCCTTTCCTTAAAAACATGATTACCTCTAATCCTCGTTGTGTGATGCTACAGATGGAGACACTACTGAGCATCTATTAGCAATTCAGATACACAGGGCTGAGGTTGAAGTTTTGATCTTTTATGCTGAAGAGTATTTTTGGCCTGGGGGTTTTACACAGCCCTATTTTGTGAGAAATGCTGAGCTTCTGTTTCTTTTCTTTCTGCTTTGCTGAGGGTGGGGTTCTGAAAGCCACTGCTGAAAACTTGAGTTGTAGCCTGTCTTTTTGAAGTAGTTGCATTTTAAATACTTTGTGAGCTTAAAGTATTCTAATTTTCCCTGGAATAACAAGCACCTTTCTCCAATGGTAGCTGAGAGGAGACTAGCTAACAACACTTTCATGGATACTCCCCAACTCGAAATCTCATACCCCAGGGTACCAGGCCTGTTCTGCACTGCTGACCTGGAAATTAACCTTTTACTTTAGCAAGAAAAGAAGGGTTTGGCCTGAACTGTGGATTTGGGATGTTTGCTAGAAGGCTGGGGTGTATAAACGATTAACTAGATGTTTTCATTTGTTGCAGCTGCCACCTTGCATTAGGGGCTCTTGGGAGCTTTTGCTGTTCAGAGTCCTAGAGAGCTGGTGCCGTGCAGGGAGAGCAACCTGAAGGGCCAAGATAATGTCAGGTATGTGGTCACCTGAGGTGTTTTAGATGTACTGAAAAAGCCATACAAAAACTAGGATGCATCTGACACCTTCCAACATTCCTTGCTGAGGCTATGGAGTTGGGGAGCACTGCTTTGTGGCATTTTAACACTGATCCTGAGAAGTCTAGATATTTTTCTGGCAGGTCTGTGTTAGTGGTTTGGAAATTTAATTTTCCTGTATACTGGAAGGCTTGTTTTCTAGATACTCCCAGGTTTTATCATGGTCATTGAAATTCAATATAAGAGGATGGGTCTGTCCTTGCTATTATTTACTCATAGGTGTTTTGTTTAGGAAGCAACTATCACAGAACAAGGTGAAAATATCAATTGGCATGTTGACCACAATGAAGGCAATATGTCATACGCATATTTCTTCTGCTGAATGCATAGAAATATGGGACTTGTGAGATGACACTCTCTGTTGCACTGGTTGCTGTATAAAAGATTAAAGCTTGGAGCAGTTTGTTTGATTAATTCCAGTGTGGCAGATTCCATTGCTAGTATGTGACCAGAGGCACTGAGACAAAGATGATCTTCAGAAGATGTTAACTGCAGGGCAGCGGGGGTGACTTTCACAAAGGTCACAGAAAAGGGTTCATCCCAGCTTGGTGGGTAAGTGATGTCTCTGCAGGAGAGAGCAAATTCTACTTTTACATATGTGGGGCTCTTATTTGCTTGTGATGTGACAGTACAAAAGACAATCAAAGTGAGTTAATGTATTAATTCTTTTATTTTTTCTCTTTCTTGATGAGTCATTGTAATTACTGAAAACTAATATATTTTTCAACATTAAAATATTGCATTGAGCTATCAGTATTCTAGTGTACTCTTTCATGTTCAGAATGTGGAAGAGGGTTGCTAGAAGATAACTTCCTGTATTTAATTAAGTAGCTTATACGTACATGGTACTTTGTGGAAAAATGAATAATCTGAGAAAGGATATTGTCAGAGTGCAGAGTATGAAATGATATATTACACTGTCTTACTTTATCATTATTTTCCATTAATGAAAATCTTAAAAAAAACAAAATCACGAAATGGTTATTCAATAATTTTGCCGCCAAATGTTCTCACATCTGCGTGGGTTTTTTTTCCTTAAAATCAGAAAATACTGCCTACGAAAACTCTGTGGTCCATTTATCCCTGCACAGGGTCACCTGGAAGGATCTCAGCATTTCCATACAAGCAGTAAAAAGCAGCTCTTTCCAGTGTCAGACTTGCTTTCTGGCCCAACAGATATGGGAGTATGTGCTGAGGTTCTACTACTGTGAATTACTTACTTATAATTTTTAAAGCACCTCTTTTCAGAAGCAAATTAAACTGTTTGGACAGGATTTTTAAAGTTACTGAGGTTCCTAAAATGCAGATAAACTCTAGCTGGGACTTTTAAAATATGAATCAGGACTCCAAGAACTTCTGAGAACCCAGGTTAGTACATATTTGCTTCTTTGGGCCAAATATGGCCCTGAATCACTTCTTGAGGGTGGGATTTAGGAACCACTATCACTCAGAGATGTGTCTGAAAGCATGCAAATATTTTGCTGAATAAGACCAGACTTTTAAAAGTGTGTATTTCAATGTTTTGTTTCATTTGACTGACAGACTTACACCATGCTTTGAATTCTGTAGTATGTGTATAGCTGGCTGAATTTTAGTACCGTGTTCCTGAATATGCAGCCTTTGTGCAGAAGATGATGGGACTTTACTTCTGGCACCAGTGTTGACAGGGAATTTTTCTTAGAAGCTGCCTGACATGTCACCCAAAGTCCCCTAAGGTAACCACTCTGCTGGTAAGCCTGGGCTTGCCTGGACTCTCATAAGCAAGCAGCTTTAGTCTTACTGTTGTTATGATGTCCTAAGCTGTCTGAGATAATACCTCAGGTTAGCATGTAAAGCCCTATATAAGTGCTAAATATTCCCAAAAGTCTATTTGTCTGTGGGTGTCCTTGTTCTCTGCTGAAAAATAAAATCATTCCATTAACATATTTTGTAGAAAATTAGCCCATCTTTGCTTTTTTTTCACCTATTGCCTTCTCAGCCAGGAGAAAAAAAATCAGCTTTTTTGATGACTGAGGTACTGGGTACATTCAGAGGTTGTATGTCATGTTTTTGGAGTTCTTGGCATTGCCAGGACGAGAGGTCTAGGATTATGAACAGCTTTAAGGTTCAGCTCTTTAGCAACAAGGCTGTCTGCAAAGCTGCTGTTGCAATATCTTTAAGCAAACTGAATTCTTCTAACCTGATGGTTGGATTAGGAATAAGGACTAAATTTCTCCAAGTTTCTTCCATTTTGATATAATTTGGGAATATTTAGGGCTGAAGAGATTGTAGTCAGAGCTTCACAGCCACCGTGTTTCATTGCAATTGTACTCATTGTTAAAAGACAACCTAGATCTGGTTCAGAAGCACATTACATCCACTGAAGTAACAATCTATTTGTTAGAATTAATTTTAATGGTAAATCCTCAACACAAGCAGATATGCAACTTGGTTGCTGAGATTTGTTCAGTGCTGCAACGCACACACAGGCAGCACCCACTGTTCAGCATCTGCCACATACAGGTGATCAGCCTGCAGCTGCTCTGACTTTCAAGTGAGGATGTAGTGTGGGAGAGCATCCTTGCTGCCATGCAGCAGCCAGGAGCATATCATCTGACAGGTCCACCCTCTCCCTTGATTGAAAGAGCTCTGCCTGAGAGCACACTCTTTGGCAATACAAAGTTTATATAATACACAGAGAGCACATATTCTATTATGAAGAGTAATTGGATGAAGATATAACTATTGAAACACTGAACTGGGAGTTCTGATTTACTTGCATGAAGATAATTTGTACTCCAATCCAGTGCAACACTTGGATTTTTGTTTAACTGTAAGTCTCTAAGCCTCATTGAAGAAGTATCAAATGGAGTACTTGCAGAAGCATTTATGAGATTGTGATCATACTGGTGAGGGATAAAGAAGCATCCTTGTGGATGGATACATAGGAATGGTGCCTTCTTTTTGTGTTTTTACAATACAAGCAAACAAAAATTGCCTGGAGTAGAATAAAAATCATAATGGCAGAAAGATGCAATGAAAAGCCTGACATTCTTCTAGTGTTCCACAGCCTTCATAACAATGCGTGTTGTTCTGTGGCACTGTCAGCCACGCAGAGTATTTAGATCCGCAGTGGGGAGATTCGTGATCCTGCAAGAAAATGTATAATCATTACAAAAATGGAATGAAATCCCATTTCCCTCCTTTTTACATATTTTATCTTGAATTGTACCTTATATGACAGGACTGCAATTAATATCTCTTGTAAAACAGAAGGCTCGTTAAATTGGTCTCATTATAGTTGCTGAGGTTGTGTGCTGCTGCTGAAAGGGATTCCCCCATTATCTGTGTTTGACACGTACTCCTAATCAACCAGGCCAATTCTGCTTTATCAAAGGTCTGTCACATGTGTGGAGATAATATTTATTCTGACTTGTACTATTAGCTTAAAAAATGTAGGCTGTGTTGGCAGACACATAACCCTCTGTCACAAACGGCCACACAGAGCATTTATTGAGGTGTTCCCTTTCTGCAAAAGTGATCATAAATATAGTCCACTTCACCTTTCAGTACAGGGGACCCAGGTCATCTCAGTTTTTTAAAATCTCTACTTTCAAGGGATATTTATGAAATTAAATTTAAATAGACTGTGAGGAAATCTCACAGCAGGAAGTGTTAAGGGGCAAGATTAATATCAATTCTGCAATTTCCTCCACAATTTATTGATTAAAAAAAAAAAATCCAGCAGCCCTACATATTCAGCTTTCTTTGGAAGCTTGTTAGCAATAAATGTTCTTCTTTCTGAGAGATCTTAATAGGTATCACAATATTACCTCATTTGTTGAAAATTTTCTGAACACTTGGTTTTGTTTCATAGCAATACTCAGTTGATCAGGGATACAGACATATTCTCTGCTTATAGAACTGTTCACAGAAAATTGATGAGTTTTAACAGAGGTGATACTACTTTAGTCTGTTGGGTTTAGCAACACTAGTACACTAACAAGAGGCTTAAGAACATCACTGGTAAAAGGTTTGCACAGGTATTTTCATACTGTTACAGTGTTATGTATTCAAAAGAAACATTTGTCGCTGTAATGCAGCCTCATATTTTTTTATGAGAAACCACCTACCCCAAACCACAAACCAAATGCTCTCTTAGATACACGTAAGAAATTTTGGATAACAGGTAAATCCATGCAAATATATATATAAAACCTATAAAAATGCTACAGACTTATTTTCTATTTTTCATCCTTTTCCTTGTATATACAGCATCTCTTAAAGGGGAGGATGCTTCCTTATCTCCAGGAATACAAAGCAGTTTCTGATTTGAGGGAGAAGGTGGGAACTGGGAGAAAGGGGAATTGACAGTGCTCATGCCAACTGTTGGAACGATGCTGCAACACCCTGACCAGGACTGATTGCTGCAAAAATGACAGAGAAATGAGGTGCAACGGTGTTATTTGCTATGGGAGTCCTTATTTGGTTGTTTAAACTCTTTTTTTTACATCAGCATAATTTCTTTCTTAGATTACCATAAAACTGAGAGAGCACTGACCTGCATTTTGCAGCAGACCCCTTGGTAGTGCTGAATAATGGCTGATACTTCAGACAAGGCAAACGAAGCCAGGAGAAAACAAGCATTGTTCCTCCCCAGAAGGAGGTGTGGGAATTTGATTGCTGCAGAAGTCACTGTCACATCAAGAAGGAAATTGAGGAGCTGTAAGGGTGCTGAGCCTGAATGAAAGAAGATACTGTCCTGCAAGTACATGGAAGAGGTTTTGCAGGAGAGCCCTTACAAGCACAGCTTAGTGCCAGATCTCTTGGCCTCTCCCTTCCTTTCGTCTTGGGGCTGACGGCTGAAATGCTGAGTGTCCAGGAATCAAATGATTTTCCAGTGACTATTCTGTCCCTGGGAAAGTTTTATCTGCTAATGAGTGCCTTATGTTTATGATTTGTTCCACTATGCAAAAAAGCTTCAGCTGGGACTGTAATTCAGAAGACAACATTTGTCTCCTACAAGAGATGATCTGAGTCAGTGTGTTGATGCCAAGAGATTGGGTCCTTTATTCCCTTTTGAGAAGAGAACTTTCTTTTTTTCTTTCTCTCTTTCTTCCCTTTCCAAGGTGAAAAGCTCTGTATTGTTTCTTTGGTCCCATTCAGAATAATGGAGGAATAGCTGTATTTTACAAATTAACAGAGACAGAACACTGCACTAGAAAGACTTTAGTCTGATTGTTCTTAGGTACAGTGTGTAGAATGTTGAAATATCATATAGAGATATCATATGCTAAATCAGTCAGTCACAACTTGGAAATTATTAATATTTTTTTAGCCAAAACATCCAATCCAGGTGCAGCTAAAAGTGAAATGAGTTTTCTGATCATGTAGACAATAATCTTTCCCTTTTGCAGACTCATCTTCCATGAGCTACCAGCGTGGTGTGTACTTCTAACACTGTGTAGCTTGGTGCATAATTAACAAGCTTATTATAATGCCATGTTTGTTTATTCATACTTACTTCGGTTTTATTAGATGAAATATCCTGAAAGTCAGTGTTGGAAATCAGAAAGCATGGAGCTAGACTTTTGATGAATAATTTGTTGAGAAGTTGATGCTTTTGCAGATGTAAATCATCAATTAAATAAACATGACTATAGACAACAGAATGGTCTTTGCCCCCTGAAGCTTAACCAATCCCATTCGCACAAAATTCCTGCAGTCCTTGTAGAGCTGCTGCCTTGTACATGCAATGATCTGCTTGTCAGCTGTATGGTGGCACACCGGGTTGGCAAGAACTCCCCAGGCATTGCTGTGCTGGGAACAAACAACAGCTGCATCTTACTTTGTGGGGGGCAATTGCGCCTGGCTTCATTAGGGTTTGGAGCCAGCCTTCTTTTTAGTTATTTACAGTACTCAGAGAAGAGGACACCTACATGAACTGCAGTTTGCATTGATTATCAGAGCACAGTTCTGCTTGTGCTTTCCAATTTTCATTCATTTTTATTGCACAATGTATTATCTTAAGGACTTTGCCAGATGTGGCAGGAAGGATGCAGAAACACGCAGCCGTGTTTCCTGCAGTAAGTACATCTTTCCCTCTTTAGTGGACTGAGGTGTCAAAGGGAAAGTCCAGGAGTTGATAAGGGCAGGGAATAACTCAGTTAACAGGGCTCAGTGGGCAAATGCTGGGCAGGTCATAAGTCCAGGCATGGTCTGATGCAGGAGGCTGATGTTTTGTAGGAGCTTCTGAACATAATTAGCAAACAACAGAGGCCAAATTCTTTCCTCTGAGTCTTCCTAATCTGGCGGAAACAATGGAAAGAAAAATCTTCAATATGCAGAGCTTTGAGATGTGCTTTATCCCAAAACAGTGGGGCTGTAAATGTAACTTTAAGTGTTTAGGGCAAAGATGAGCCTTTAGAAAGGCTTTCACTTAGAGATCAGGAAAACTGGAGAAACAGAGGTGAAGATCTCTGCCTGCACTGAGAGCTGATTTCTCGAGGTCAGTGATACTGGGGCCAGGTTTGGCTGGTTGCGGAGGACTTCTGTTTTTTTTTTAATAATTGCACAGAGACATCTCAATATTTTCAAGAAAGTGGTGGTGGTAATGAAACCAAAGGGCAGTGGTTTATCTGAAAATACTGAGGCAAAATATTTGTGTTGTGAATGTTAGACTGTAGGAGTCAGGCTGGTATTTTGCCAGAAAATGTCATTTTGGGGAATTCTGTGGAAATTTCAAGAGATTATAAGGAAAAGCTGTCTGGCAAAAGGTATGAAATCCAATATTTTTATCTTCTGAAATAGACGTATTTAAGAAATACTACAGATAGGTGAACAATTGAACAGTGCAGGGAGTGGGGGAGGAACTCCTGTTCTTACTTTAATCCTCCTTTAATTTCCTTCTGACCAATCTCATTTAAGTACCAAGATGACTCATTTCTAACTGTACCCAGCAAAAAAGAGAATTGTTTCTTTTTACTCTGTTTAAATTTTAAGCTTGGTGTGGATTTTTAGAAAGGAATGTGTTTATGGAAATTGGCAATGCTAATGGACTTACAGTTTTCAAAGGAAACTCAATCCAGGCTTCATCAGTTCAGTTACTAATATATATATGTGTGTGTGTGTGTGTGTGTGTGTATACAGCCTCTGCTGGACTTTTATTTTAGAAAGGACTCAAAGTTAAGACTTCAATTCAGCACCTTATCTAAATATTCCCCATAGGTTGATATGTACTCAGCTGACTAGCTACTAAACTGATAGCTGTTCTAGAAACATTGTCCTTACACTTTGATATCACAATGGCCTTCTGTTTTAATTCCTTTTACATAAGGAAAAATAGAATGGGTTCCAGTGTGAATAGGACAAGAAAATGGGGTGCATATGTGTGTGAAGTTTAACATATATGTGAGTGCTCAAACTACTGCAGGCTGTACTAATAAAAATTACAGATTTGGGAATTTTCAATTACTTTTTCACTCAAAATGGTTGATGAACAGCTTTTTATTCTTGTTTGGAAATATATTTTATTTTAGGGTTTATACAGTATTTCAGACTGCACAAAACATACAGTTCTTACTTGTAGAGCAAATAGAATAAGTCATTATGCTGGGAAACTGCTCTGTGTCTGCCTGAGTCTTCTACCAGTTTCTCTTAGTTATTACAGACAGTTTGAAATGCCTTCCTTTTTTGTGCTTATATACAATATCTATCTTGCATCCATATTTTCTATCTTCTGGATCATACTATATTAAAAAGTATAAAAATTAGAAGTGATTTTGGCAATATATCAAAGTTATTTCAGGAGTAACCTTGTTCTTAATTTTATATTAATAGGTAGTATTTTTAAAATAAATTAACTTTTTTCTGGCAGTCATTATTCATCAAAAAGAATTTTGTGTTTCTCCAAAAGGGTAGCTCACTGCCTTTTTATTGGCTCTAAGCCTAAACTTCAGCAAGTGTGTGATCAAGTATACCGGAAAAATCCTTTGTCCATTGCTAAACCTTATGAAATTGTAGATCAAAAGAATTTTCCTATCTTACAAGGACTGTGGTACTATTCATGAGCTAAAAATGACAGTCAAAGTAATAAAACAACTACTGTTGTCGGGCAAAGATTAAAAGCAGCAGCTGGATTATACACAGTCAACTTTAAAATCTTTCTCTAGGAAGGTAGATGCTTTAGAAAATTATCTGGCTTTTCAGTTGATTTGCCATGATTGGCAGCCCCATAAAATGGCTACTGACACAGGAACTTGCAAAAGAAAGAAGTCCTTTTTTCCCCATAAAGAGAATATTCTGCTTCTTGCCTTCTCCCAAATTGGGCTCTGCACTTGGAAGTGAGATGTAATGCAGTGTCATTGCAATGATGGGTGCCAGCCTTTTCCTCTGTTTTATCCAATTTACCTATTCTCTTTTTTTCTGAAATCATTCCTGCTGTCAGTTTTCTGCAGCTTGTATTTTAACCTATGTTCTTTCTACTATTTTAGTTTTGTTCCTTGAGTTCATCTGTACATTTTGCAATTCTTCTTATATTCAGTATATTGCAGCGTTGGTTTCCATGTAATTTTTCCAAGATCATAATCAGCTCAACACTACCAAATACATCTAATCTCCATTCAGATTCTACCTTTATCTCTGGTATCAAGGACTGAAATTTTTTAATTGCCTCCAAACTTCTAGCCATCCTGATCCTCAGGTTAGCATGTGTGCAATCTTTGAAACTTTATTTATACAAGGTCAGCGTAATGGTTTCTTTCATTCCTTTCTTTCCGTTTTCATTGTCTTTCTTATTTCTAGTCATCCAGATTTTCTTGTTCTCCTGAATGAAGTAGACTATCTTTCTATCTGTATCACAAGATTTGGCCATCTGCCTTGCACTTGTTGGTGATTTTTCCCAGATTGTTGTTGTCTGTGAGGTTTTCTTTTCCTATACCTTTTTGATTTATATTTCTTTCTTAACCTCTTCCCTCAAATATTTCTGACTACATAACTTGTTAACTTGGAGGGTAGCTGATCTTTCTTTCAGCCTGACAGCACCATTGGAAATCAAGTAAGTGGTTTGCCAAACCTTTTCTTCTCCCTGGCTTCTGATTCCAGCCCTGCTAGTATACCAGGTTGTAATTCTGGGCTCCACATTTCCCTATGAACATCACTGTACCTGTCCTCACCTCTGCTTGGCTAGGTTAACAAATTTAAGACCTGTTTGTCTGTGCTGTTTTCCCTTAGGGTTATGTGCAATGGAGTTATGGACTGCTTTGTTCCACCACATCCTTTTTTCCATGCACTGGTCTTAAAACCATGTATGCATTTGGCTTTTGTGGGCCTAAGGATGCATGTGTGTTGCATAATTTGTCACAACTCAAATTCATTAGTGGTGGCTGTGCCAGGCCTGTAATGTGTCCGGTTTGTAAGCATGTACATTTTCTTCTTGTGTGTTCAGATGCTGGGCTTGGAACAAACTGCCCTGCAGTAATCAGGTAACGTCAGCAGTGTTCTTCATACCTGTGTTGAGGATGGAAAACTTCAGCTGGGAGCTAGAAGTTACTGTCCCTTCTGATCTTTCTTCAGTGCCCTGCCTGAAAAACACAAGCTCCTACAGCAGGTGATGGTTGAACAGATTCAGAAGGAATGGTGTGCAGAAGGGCTGCTGAGTAGGAGAGGCACTGGATGCAGCCGCTGGCACAATGGCAGGCAATGTGGTCCACTCCCTTGGCAGTTACCCTGCTTACAAACTCCCTTTACGCAAATCTATAAGCACCATCGCCTGAATGCCTTCAGCTCCTTTTTGGGCTCAAGCTCTAACAGCGGCACCAAACCTCACCCTTGCTGACCGTGGACCTTGAAAAGGAGAAGAAAAGGACAATGTCTGATGTTTTTTTCAGATCTTTCTGAGGGAGAAATACAGATTAAAGCAAAGCTCTTTGTGACTGATTTTTTTCACTATCTACTTGAAAGGCAGTGGGTCAGAATTAAGGCATTTTTGCTGCGGAGGAAATGTGTGGGATGTTGGCTGCAAGCCAGTAGCCACTAACGTCCCTGCTGCACTAGGAATACTTGAATGAAGTGGGCGTCAACCTCGGGAGAGCGGGCAGCACTACCTACATCAGAGGAAAATCTCTTCATTGAGATTCAAGGAGTAAAAGTACTGAATGGAGATAAACTGGTCTGGTAGGTTTTTCTGTGCGGGACAGTGAAAATGCAAGAATCATCATCCAGTCTGGAAGAATGTCCTCTAAGGTCCTGTGCCTGTCAGGTCCCATTTGTTCTGCAGGAGAAGAGATCCATACAGCCCCTGACTTCTCTGATAATTTTAAAGTTTCATCTTCTAGTTCTGTTGTCTCAACACAAAGAATGATAAAATAACATCCAGAAACTTTCAGCCAGTCTTTAGTATTTTTTTCCAAAACCAGAATAAAGATCTGAAGTGTGTCAAATGTTTCTATAGAATATAATTTATCCTGATACTTATCCTGTTTGTGTCCAGCTGAATATCCACTGGGAAAAAAAAAAGTGATTATGAATCTGAAGGATCAAACGAATATTCCCAGTGTTGTCTTTCTCATTGTTATCTGCCCTAGTTACGGAGTTAAGCCATCTCGCTGAGTCAGTCTCCAGTTCTATCCAGTCTAAATATGACCACATTTTTCTTGAATCAAGTCCACCATCAAAACATCATGCCTATGAAATGGTTTTTCTTTCCAGCTCCAGTAATGTGATATGTAAGCAACAGATTTTTTTTTTGTCCAAAACTACAGATTTATTCTCAGTATACATAAGGGAAAGGAGATTCCCATCCTATTTGTGACATCATTGAATTATTAGAAAGTAATACATTCATTTTTTCAAACAAGGAAAATGGCAATGATGGAAAAATGGAAGGAAGTGCTTTGGCTAAGTGTTGGCACTGGACAAAAGTGCTCATATAAAGACAGAATGGCTAGAATAGAGCACCACAAATACTTTAAAAAGCTCTTGTCCTCACATGGAAAATAAAGAGATTGTGGATGAGTGACAAAACTACTTCTGTGTAAATTTAGATGTTTACTTGGTAGTGATGATTTAGATTTTGGATACAGCTATGCATGTTGGCTCAAACATGTCTGGTCTAATAACACTGAGGTTACAAAAAGCTAGGGGCTAGGGGACCCAAAATGACAGCTAACTGACATGGATGAAAAAAGTGAATCTGAACAGCATTTGGGAAAGCTAGACTCATGAACTGGAGCATGTCTACTAAAGCAGAGAAGGTAATTTTGGCTTTGATTTTATTATGGATAATAGCTTTGTGTTGACAATTTGCCTTTCAAATTCTGGCTTTGGAAATGACCTGTAACAATGTGTTTGTGGACAATTGGTTTGCAGTGTCCTCCCTCCTGGACAGAAAGCCTGGGGTGGTGGGGCAGGGAAACAGCTTCAGTGCCTCAGGGCTCTGTAGTTCCTGTGGCTGGTAAAGTGAAAATCACCAACCAACCAACAGGGCAGGTCTAGGTGGGTTAACAGGTAATGTCTGGTACAAAGAAAGCCTGTAAGATCAGGGGGAGAAATGTACCTGCTAAAGCAAAACTACTTGTTGGACTTCGGATGAGTTGGAAAAGTGAATTAGGGCTGCAGCTTGAAATAAATGAGTGAGGCTGAGGAAATGTGTAGTCAGGAGAGACCATTAACTGATGGATGTGGTGAAAGTTGCAATTGCCAAGGTACGTGTAGACATCTGTGAGAAGACATAGAACAAAGCCAGGAGTCAAAGTCTGAGATGGAGAAGGACCTGGAAGAAAGCTTAATGGCAGCAACATAGGAAGGAGAGAAGGAATGACAGAGAAGGTTTGGATGCAATATTGGAAGATGCTTAGACACTTCAGCAACAAAAATGATCTAAGGGGTAAAATACTCAGGGAAGTGGAAGAAAAGAATGTAACTGTAATGTCTTCTACTGTGAAGGACCTTTCTTTTTCTGAGATCCCTGGGTAGCAAGCAGCAAATTAGCAAATCCTCAAAACAAATTTTGAAAGTAACCACACTTTCTGCTCCGAGAGAAAAGTTTAAAATGTCTAACATAGTTTTTGTAAGCAAAAGGAAAATGTGCTCAAGGGCTGAGAGATCTTAAGACCAAGTTATAAACCTCTGAAAATAGGATTTTATAATGGAAATGCAGAGATCATTAACTATTGTAAGCACCTCTAAGAATGACATAAGAATGTATAGTAAATTACATTCAAATTAATATAAAACTGTAAAGATTCCCTGACAGCTTTGATTATGTAAGTTGATTTTAGTAGTTAAATGTTGACTTTCTATAATGCATTCTCCAAATATTATACTGAATGCTGCATCATATATAACAATTACCATGTCACAGTGCTATTTTGTGTAAATTAAATTATTGACAGCAATATAATTTTGTATTCACTTTATTATTTTGATTCATTTTTCTGTCAAAATATACAATGACTCTTCACTAGATTTAGAAACCAGAAAAACTCTTTAGATGGTGAAGTATTATTCTCCACACATTATTTTTCCTTAGCCTGTAATGATGTTGGGGGGGAGAGAGGGAAGCAACATTTCATTCCTTCCCTGACATTGTGTGTGTTTTTAGGCACGCTGTCAACTTTAAATCGTGTTACAATAAGTGTGCTTATCAAAAAGCCTGCAAAGTCTGTTGCAGACCTCGTCAGCCTCTCAAGGCATGCTGCAGACCTGGTGTTTTTAGTGTGCTCCAGCACAAACGCTGTCCTGAATCACAGGACAGGGTTTATGATACGATGATTATTTAGCCTAGCTTTAAGGAAGGTCCGATGTACATCACAGGGTGCATACTTCCTGCTCTTTAAAATTTCTTATGGTTAAAAGTGAAAAACATAATCTGTTTGGTGCCGCTCCTTTCTTCACACCTTGTCTTCCCATGTCCTTTGTGGGTTATGACAACAGCGATTGTCCCTCCTTGGATGTCTAGAAAGTACTTGCAGGTTGTGATTGTAACTGCAAATTGGTACTTGTAATGTAGCACTTAAAGTTTTCTCATTAACCCTCCTCCAGATGCACAGCCTGTCAGCTCCGCGTGACCTGCTCAAAGCTAGAGTGCAGAAATTGGGACACCAGCTGTGTCTTCCTACTGGATCTCAGCTCTTCTCCAGGCAGGTACCCTGCCCTCTGCTGTGGAGCCAGTCCAGCTGGCTCACTTCATGTAAAGCTCAAAGTATGCGTCAGAAAGACACAGGCAGGCCCCAGAGTGACTCTGAAACATGATTTTGGGTGCCATCCTACAAGGTGGAAGAATGGGCTCAGCTGCATTTAAGCAGAAAAGAGTGCTGATCCCAGCGCACCACACACCATGGGCAAGGACTCTAACTCTGGGTATAAAGATTCCCTCCATTCTGAGTGGTCGTAGAAAGTCTCAGAAAATGCTCATCTTCTCAGCTGGTCCAGACCAAGGAGGTTGGGGAAAGCCTACTCTGCAAATCTCAGTGAGGTTTTGTTGTGGCTTAGATGCAGCCAAGCCTTTGTCACATCTGCATCTGCTCAATAATAAAAAGCAAAGGCATGTCAGCACTCCTGAGAGCCTGGGAAGCGGTTTCTGGTCCCTGGGCCAGTGAATGTGGACTTCTTTGTAGCCATGCAGCTGTGGGCTAGCTCCCTCTTCAGCAAACAGGCCCAGGTCTGTGCCCCATGTAGTGCCCTGGGAACCTTAAACCTAAAGATTATTTTTCAGATGCTCTTTGCAGTTTTGTTATTCAGCTGTACTGAGCACGTGGAGTCAAGGAGGCTGGGAGGAAAGCTGCAAGTTGCCAGCATGGTGAGGATGGGACAGCGGATGAGAGGTAACAGGGGAGGGCTAAATCCTCTCTAAGTTCACCATGGATTTAGCAATGTTCTCCAAATATGCCAAAGTTAATTTGTCTGTTGACCTGAGGTTGGGAACATGTAAATAACATATATTCGCTTTCCACAGCAGCACAAAATTGCAGAAACTCATCTGATGCTGATGAATTACATTTAGCCATTGCACTTGTGTTTAATTCAGTATGAAATGTTGTTATATTCTTATGTCTGCAGCATACATCAAATTCCTTTGTGCTCACTTTTCAGGGACAGAAGCCCAAAGAGACACTTGGCAGTCTCTGTTGGGGATTAGTGGTAGTGCTGAAAGTAAGATGTCACATCTTAGCCTGGATCATTCCTTTTTCCCTTTGCTTAGCCTCTGTTTGATATGACACATTCAAGATCTGCAGCATGGTGGCAGTAGTAGTAGTGTGGACATGGAAAAGAATCCGTTTGCTTGAATACTGATCTGTTTTTCTGTTAGATGATCTGATGGAAAAACATAGGAGCTCTGTCAGCCTTGCCCTCCTAAGATATTGGTATTTATGTGTATTCTGTTGGCAAACCGAATGTATTAACAATTATTGCAGACACAACTGTGGAAGCCCCACATCAGCCTGACCATTTGTGTTAGCTGGTTTATAAAATCCCAGGAAGTCATCGATGGATGGAAGAATCAATCCCTTCTAGCTTCTTGTCTAACATTTAGCAGCCATCCCTCCTTTGAATGTTTAACTTGTAGGGAAAAATCTTGTCTCTGCATCTTTCTGCGTTTGTAATTTTGTGTATCTTTCCCTGTATGAAGCAGTTCCACATACAAACACATGTACAGCAGTGTGGTTTTAATAGAACAGGCTTCACTTGGGAGCAGACAAACAGACTTGGGTCTTCTTCTGGCACAGGCACAAAACACTAAGCCGTGATGCTGAATTTCTCATTTGGCCTCATTTCTTGTTTTGGTTTGCCAGCGTGGGAGTTAATCGTATAAACACAGAAATATGGGGGATAGGGAGAAATACTTTCTGTGATGTCCTGTTCATGTAGCTCTGTTGCTTGCCGGCTTTGTTAATGTATTGCTCACAGCCGTTTAAATGGCAGGGGTGATGAGGAACAGGTGGTGATGAGAAGGAGTTAATGTGAGAGGACATGAAGAAATCATGTTGCTCCATAGGAAATTGTTCCTCCCAGCATATTTCTGTGCTAGCCCATACAAGTGGGACTCTATAACAGTATCCTGTGACCACACCAGAAGATACAATGGCATTGAGTTCAAGTGTTAAACAAGTATATATCCTGTTTCAGCTAATTCTGGCATCTGAGATTTTAGGTGGCAGTCGTTCCCCTTGATGTGTGAGTGCCCAGACATTGTGGTGATGAGCTAGGCCTTGTTAGGACCTCAGGTTACTAACCTGGAGAGAAGAATTTTGCACAAAAGGAGGATTTAATGCTAAAACAGAGCAAACAAGAACTAATAGCTGGTTAAGTTATCCTGTGAATTGGGAAAGATGAACCTGCTGGGCAGGTATTCCCCAACAATGTCATTTTGGCTTTACCAGCCTGCCTTCTCCTCGATGTATCCTCTATTTGTTCAAAGAAAATCATCTGCTCTTCTCAGTTATTTCAAAGTAAAGTCACAAGAATAGCTTGTTCCCACTCTATTCCAAATATAGCTGTTGGCAGCAATTGCTGAGATAAGGGGGAAGGAAAAGGAACTACCAAGGAAGAGGAAAAGCAGGAGGGGGAAGAGACAAAAGAGAGCTGAAAAGGTTGGACAATAGAGAGAGAGACATGAATGAGAGGGGAGGTGAAAGAACAAGGACAATATGTTGCAGCAAAGAAAACAAATCAAAGATTGAAACAAACTCCTGCAAAACAGGTGGAGGCAGCCCAAATACAGAATGAAAAGGAGCATGCCCACCCTTGGAGAAGTCTGAGTTTTAGCCTTGAAAAGTAACCAAACCTTAAATAAAATCACATCCAATTTTGACTTTCACTCAGATTGTAGGGGTTATACCATCAGAAAACTTACGCTAATTTACACCACTTGAAGATCTGGCCCTAGAAATTTTAAAGCAAAACATGTTGCTTATTTTAATCTCTTGTGGGATTTTTTAAAAAATTCTCTGCTCCAATAAACTTTGCTGGCAGTTCCTGACATAAAGCCATCTGAAATTTCAGCCCCAAAATTAACCTGAACACTCTTCTCCTCAGGAGTTCACAGTCAGGATGGTCTTCTGGTGAGACTGGAGCATGCAGACATACCCTTGGGAGTAGAAAATAAATGATCATAAAAACTAAGGAAAAGCCAGAACTACACTCAGACTGACTTACCCAGAGCAAAGAGCCGAGGGTTTTCAAGGCTCAAGGCAGACTGGTTTAAGACCAAAGGACAGAGAAATGAGACACAAATGGAAACAGGTTGTGAGAAGTGGTGCATAGACAGGGCAAACACAAATGAGTCCTTGGCAATCTAGAAATCCTGTGAATGGCTCCAGCTTCCCTGGAGGGGTGGGAAGTTTGTGAGAAACACCCTACAGAGCTCTTCTGCTTCTCTCAGAAGACTGCTTGGAAAATGGTGCCAGAGTTTTGCTTTCCCTCCTGGTCTGCTGAAAAGAGATGCCATACATGACCTTACTCCTCAGCTGAAGATAAAAAGCCATACCCAGCTCTGAAGGTTCTGTTTCCTATAAACTGAGTATGTCCAGAAAGACTTCTGACAAGCTTTTAAAATACTCAAATGCTAGCTAATGGGACCAACAGCAGAACTGAAAATGTGACACTTGCTATCCTTCTTTTATTTCCATCCTTCAAGGAAGAAGGCCACGTGCATCATTACAGGATGTGCTTGATCAGTCTCTCTGGACTAAAGGCCCAGTGCAGCCATGGGACAAGGCGGTGTTTACACAAAGCATGGGAGACATGTTAGAGCAGGAAATACAAGGGTAAGTGAAACTAGTTTCAGAAGAAAGGACTGGAAAGTAGAGCTCAGCAGTCAGACTATCGCTATTCAAAACCAGAGTCACCATTATTTTCAGTCTTGTCTCATGAATGATATGTATATCATCAGTTATTTTCCCTGTTATGAGAAGCTCTTTTTTTTTTTTTTTGTCCCCCCAGCAAGCACCATGCAGAGCTGTAATATTTTAGCCTTTCAGCAGGGATGCCCCCTCTGTGGCTTGCTCCCAGCACCTCTCTGGGACGTGTCCTGACACCTTTGGGGCTACGGGGGTCATAGCCTGTGGGGATGGCTATCAGGCAGCCCTGCGGCCCTGGCTGGGATCTCTGACTCAACAGGGCTATACCTTGGTCTCTCTATAGGTAGCACGCCTATGATGGAAAGCTGTAGGGGTGCTGTTATATGGTGAAACACCAGCAGCATTCAGCCCAGCGCACCGCTTTTTGCTCAGCTGCTGTGTCCTTGCCGGCTCCCGGGAGCGTCTTCCCCCAGGAGAGGGCAGTGGAGCCCGCACAGGCTCCCCGCTCCCCTCCCGCCGGCGGCGGGGAGCAACCATTCCCTCGGGCGTTCCGTCAGGAATGAAAGGGGTGAGCAGAGGTAGGACTAGGGATTTATACATATGCTAGAAACCGTGTACGGGAATATCCAGGAAATGTTCTGTGCATTTAATAACGAGAATAGGTTTTGGGCAAACGAGTTTCTTGTTGCTTTTATTTGACTGGAAGTTTTCTCTGTCACACATACTTGTTGACAGCCGCAAAACTTAAACTAGTAACTTGCTGATTCCACACAGGTTTGTTTAATTCCTATAGCCTGAATTAGAGAATCTTACTGACATTTAAATAACCCTTCGGGATGCTGCTAAGGCTCTCCCGAGCCAAATCCTCACAATAAAGTCATTTACTTATTTCAAATTTACAGGCATTAATCCTGAGACAACAAGCAGCCTTGGCTGAAAACCGCAGAGTGTGGTTTGAAGGCACTGTAATTAAGGGCAGACTGGGATGCCTTTTCCTCTACTCTTTAACCATCCCCTTCCCCTGGCACACCGGCAGTCAGGCAGCTAGCTGTTTTCTGTAGGTTCATGTTTACAGCAGGTTTCCCTGGCTGGGTACCAGGTTTCGGTGACTGGCCAGCACAGGCTGAGAGCCTGTATCAGGCCTGTGAGGGGCAGGCAGGGTAAATTTAAAGGAAGTGGCTTTTGCCCGCAGCCTGGGAATGCGGCAGACACCTCTGGCAAAACAAAAGGTATTAGCAAACCAGCATTTCTTCCTGTGAGGACATGACAAATCTCTCTAGCCCCAGTGAAAAGGGGCAAATTTAGCAAGCTCTGAAATCTGGCTTTGGAGAGAACTTCTCTTTTATGTGAAACATTAAAAAACCCCACCAACCCCAACCTGAATCTAGCCCAGACTTAGGACTGACATCCCTTGCTGTTGTCAGAGGACAGGGTCACTTACCTCCTGTCCAGGAACAAGCTCCTGCTCCCAGCTGAGTCCCCACTCCTGAGTGCACCTGCTGAGCTGGGGCCACCTTAATGTTCCCAAAAGCAGCAGGGTGCACAGTGGAAGTGGCAGAGTGCGTTTCCCAAGCAGGCCTACTAGCATTGCTGCCATTAGCACATGAGGTTGGTTGAGTTTTGCTATAAAAGCATGGTAACCCCCTGGAGACATGACTCAAATGTGCGATGTTAAGCTGGTTAAATGGCGCTGCCAGCTCTGCAGATGATGAGCTGCTTTTCTTCCTCAGCCTCTCTCAAGCTCAGGTATGGAGGCAAGGACAATTTCATTTCTACAGCTCCCATCTCAGGTCCTTGTGGTAGAGAATGACTGCAGGAAAATACAGCCAGTGCAATGTCAGCTAGCACCTTGTTAAAAGAGCAAAACCAATAAATCCAGAGGGGGCTGGTTTCAAAGAAATCGGGAATAAAAGAAAGGTTTTGCCCTTCAGCTCTGAACCCTCTTTACTCAGTGCTATATCCAGTCAGACATGTCATGCGCATACAAGGTGCAGCTCGTCTCTGGGTGCAAGCGGGGCTTTGGCAATTTACACCAGCAATCTGTCCGTCATATGAAACCACGTGGTTTATAGGAACCACAGGAATCGGTAAGATTTTTTGCATGCAAGGCTCATTGACGTCAGTGTGAGTTGGACAGTCTAACCCTTGGAGTCTGGTATAATCAGCCAAATGGGGATCAAAGGCATAAAGCACATGCGAAGCACTACAGCAAGAATATCTGAAAAGGGACCAGAAACATTTGAGTTTCATCTGTAAACATCTTCCTGAAGACCAAGTACTAACTGCATTTCCATCTTGCCCTGTACCAGATCCTGCTGCCATTCAGACAAAGCTCCCATTGAGAGAAGTCCCCGTAAAGGCTGGAAATGAGACACAATTTACCCCATCCTTGAGAAGGCTTTTAAAATTAACCAACAAAGTCAACTAACAGTAGTATTCCTTAGGTAAACTTAGCCAGGAGGTACATTAAATTTTATTTGTGCCAGTCTTTCGTTGAATCCTGCTCCGTAGTGGAAGAACATTGAATTCGCCAAGTTAGTTCAAAGGTGGAATTGAGATGTAGGGAAGTGAAGGTGGGATGTGAAACCTTGGTTCTTATTTCTCCCGTGTGCCTTATGATTTAGTGTCATCAGGGAGCCTGTGGCATTTTCAAATACTACAGGAAGGTGTTGTAGACTATCCCTAAAACCTGTATCTGATACATCTGCGATGTTTTGCTTTTGTAAGGAGGATACTGTACTTAGAGTTACCTGTTTCTCAAATTCATGTAGAGTAACTTGCCCCACCGCACAACAGATTCCAATATTTTGTACTTTCATAGTAGCGATTAGACCAATTATAGCTCGGCTGTAATGGAAAGGTACAATACAATTGCTCCTACTTCTCAGTCAAATTTCCTCAAACCTGTCTCTCTGTCACAATTTAACTTTTAAATTGAGATGGGTTTTTTAAACGAAAATATCTAGAATCCTACTGCAATTGAACACAAGCTTGCTTTCAACTAAATCTCATATGCCAAACTGTATTGGCTGTACACTAAGTGCCAGAAAGGACTGGTAACAAAATCTATGTTAAAAACCACTACGTATTATGTACTTGCTAATTACTGTGCACACTTCCCCAGTCACCCATAAAGGAAAATATCTAAGGTTATGCCTACTATTCCTTAGCAAGTATGACAAATGCCCCTCAAACTTTTACTTTTTCAGGCACACTCCTGTCTAGCCTGGGCTCTGCAGTGACCAGACCAGCAGTGAAGTTGGAGCATCACCAAGGGCAGGGAAACAAAAACAGAGGAACCGCGAGAGCCTTTCTCAGCTGGGGTGTGAAGTGTTACATGGATAAAGAGGAGGCCTGGGAGACCTACACCCTGTGACAGCGTTTGGGACACAAGGCAGAGGTAAGCACGTGCGCCACAGGGACGCCGGAGCATGCCACGCTTCTGTGGCACACGCTGTGATGCACTAAAACCTGTAAATATTGGTACCTGCAGTTAAAAATGGAAGTGAAGAGATTTTAGCCTTCCTGTGTATTCTCTGGCTTGTTGCTTTGGAGCAGGAGCGCGCTTTTGTAGCATCTCTCGTATGTTGCCATGTCTTGCTGCTGCTTGGATTGTCAATAGGGTGGTTTTTTCGCAGACCGCTGTAAAGGGGCCTTGCACGCTACAGGCCATATGTGAGAGTTGCTTTGCGAAATGCGGGAATAAACAGCCATAAGATGAAATATTCCTAAGTAATGAGATTAGTGACATGAACATAGCATGGGATACAGCTTTCAAAAATAATTACATCTGACACCCTCATCAGCAAGAAGATGTAGGGGCTGCAAGCTCTGAGCTTGGGAACAGCATATGAAAGACTGGCTTCTCCTGGGAAGGGAGGCACAAGGGAGGTTATTTTTAGTACTTTGTGTAAAAAAAGAAGAAGAAAAAAAGAGAGCTAGAATTTAAGCACTCTTTGGCTTGATACCCTCATTATGGAGGAGATGGTGGGGAAAGAGAAGCAAAAAGGGGAGTGGAAATGGCACTGAGGATGGGGCCTGGGGACACGGCAGTGGGAGCAAGAGGCTGGTCCGAGCAGGGCGG
>JANZLQ010000100.1:8218931-8237808 GCA_026212715.1 Elanus axillaris
GGGCGGTGCCCGCCGGTTGCGGGGGCCCGGGGACGGGCCCGGCCCCGCTCCCGGGGGGCGGGGGGAGTCTCGCCCGCCCCGGGCGTCTGCGCAAGTGCCCTGCCTGCCGGGGACGGGGAATCCACGGTAATGAACCCGGTTCCCGTGCCGCGTGTTTTCTCCCGTGTAGCTGTGGGAGGGCGAGGAGAAGGTGCAGGAGGAACTTCTTGCTTGGCTGGTAGCTTAGCCAAGTGCAACTGAGCACGGTAGCGCGAGTGCGGTGTCATGGACATATAACGGGGAGCACGTAAAGAGTGTATTCCTGAGCACTAATTGCTTGTTACAGCTAAGCCATTTTGGTAAATTTGTCAGATTTCAACTCTCTGACACTGCCTCTCCTGTTGGAGTGTCGGATCGAGGTCTCGCTGCACGGCATGTGCTGTCCTTGATGTGTCTCCGTATTGTCGCTTTTGAGTGTGATTGTATCTGAATTCATTATCTTTAACCACAGATGAACATCGAACGAGCACATGGAGTTCCAGACGCTGATCCTCCGAGAATCCATGTGTGATAGAAAGGATGGATAATCTTTTGGCTCAGTTCCAGCCCGGTGGAGCCTGCGTGCGGCTGTTTCAGGCTGATGTACAAAAAGGGTGCAGCATTTATTCTGCCAGGGCATTACATGCAACGGTTTATTTCACTTATGTATCTGTGGTAACGGTCCTATTACCTTGTTTCTAATATGCGTGACTGTGCATAGCAGATCATGCCTAGAAAATATCACGGTTTTGATGTCAGAAATTAACCCGTTAGTGCTGTGATTTGTTAAAATTAGGCTCTGATCACAAAAATTTACAGGCTCATACCACCTTGAGCTCAGTTATTTAAGTGGGTCTTCAGGACCTAAGTACCACGGTAGGTCTGGGCCCAGCTGGTTAGGATTCTGAAAAACAACTGAATGATAATCAAATAGGACTCCACTGGCTGCAGTTAAAAACATTCATTTAAAAACAAGGTAAACCAATGTGTTTTCTTATTAAAGGCAAAACCAAGTCTTAAGATACACATTAAACTTAAGTAAGATACATGTGGCCTTGTAGTATTCTTACATACTATATATGAATTGGAAATACTGTACATGAATCAGGAGTATAGGTGTTGCAAGCATGTGATGGCCCAGTAGAGGATGAAATACTGATACTGCAAACAAAGATCAGTGACTTGAATCTCTCTTCCCAAACCTATTTCTCTCCCTCTATAAATAAGTTTGGTGCACAGAATGCAAATTTACATCACGGGATTATTGCTTCCTCTTCACAGAGGAGGATGTTTGTTCAAGTTGCTGCTTTCGAGTTCCACCTGAATCTACAAAGCATTGCAGTATGCAGCTGTTTCATGTTCAGACACTGATGTTTTAAGTCATTTCTCTCTCCAGTGCCAGTGTTGGGAGCATGGGATGAAGATCAGGCGAACGTTTCTATACCTGGTAGGAACAGGTCTGCCTGGCAAGTGCTTAGGCTGAGGGCACAGATGTCTTAAGTTGAGAGGTAGCATCTTTAATGGCCTGTGAGCCTTTCTGTATCTGAGTGAACTGCTAAGGATACCAACAGTCTCACTGCTGCTGCATTGATTGGCAGCTGGCATTTTGTCAGAAGCCAAGGGATTTGGAAGGCTCCATGTTCAGTCTGCTCTTCTATTCGGTCCCCTTCTGCAGGGACAGTCAGTTTAATTATGGAGGTATGGGCTGGAATTTTTGGCAGTTATCATTATTAGTGATAATGATAAATTATCTCTCTATTGGCTTAAGCTATCCATTTGTGTCCTGCCTCAGCAATTACATTTTAAGCTTGCAAGTGATTGCTAGAATGCTCACTTTTGAACACACTGGTTCTTTTTATATGCAGTACAAAAATAAGCCATTTTGTGGAAACAAAAATGCCTGGTATTGGTAGGACATTGGCGCTAGGAGTAACGTGCAGTTGTAAGAAAGATGAGCATGGAAAACCAGGTTCCTGAGTTCTGATCTCAGCCTGATCTTGACTCACTGGGTGATATTTGGTGAGTTACTTGACCCTTTTAGTGCTTATCACTCTGTAAACCATGAGTTGCACATCCTGTGTACAAGGATGTTTATTAAGATTTTAAGAACATCTTTGTGTGAATACTCCCAGTGCCATGTTACATCAGTGATAAGGTTTATATTTTGCATAACTGATCACCTTATGATCCTCAATGTTTTTAACTACTGTATTGTTTTCCATTTCTAACAGACAAAAATATGTCCTTGGCACTTAACATTCCAGTTAAATGCTGTATCACACCCACCTTTTTCAGTGCAGTAATATTAAAAAAAACCCAAAAAACAAACAAACCAAAAACCCCCAAAGCAAAGCAAGCTGTCCAGCCAGCTGACAATTAAATTGACACTTTTTTTTCTGCTGAAAAGCCATATTCTTAGCTGGTCTTTACCATCTTGAGCACATGTGAAGAAAAAAAAAATCACGTGTAGTTGTTTGGCTGGGCTTTGAGATTGCTTTGTGTCGGTGATGCAATGACCGAAGTTCAGCCCGGTAGTTTTGATACAACCAGTGTGAGGGAGGTCAGCTTCAGGTTACAGTTTTGGTCTCCTGCTGTGTTTGGTTTCCCCCCCCCTCCGCACACACAGAAAGAGAACTTGTTGAGAAGTGTTGCAGGTATTTTGTCCTGCCCAACCTCCCCTACTTGTAGGCTCCCCTCCTTTCCACTTGAACACTCCTGTAGGATTGACAGTTTTTCAGCTTCTCGCTTCTTTGTTGCTGTTATGTATTACAATCCCCCCCAAGTTTGTGAAATATCCCTTGTTCATTTTCACTTTCTTATAGGGATTGCTTCCCAGAGACACTTAATTTGGTTTGAGAAGTTAGAATTACCTGTAACCATCAGGTAAAACAATAGTCTTGAATGGATGAAAATGACAGCCACCTGCCTAGAAGGTCAGTTGTTAGCTGTAATTAAATGTGTCGCGATGCTAGAATATTTTATGAGGTGTAGAACTTGGACAGGCAGTACAGAAACCATCCTCCATTATAACATTGCCAAGGGCTGCAGATGTGTGTTTACATAGGGCAAAAAGTAGGAATCTGTGTCAAAGAATGTCTTTTTTGCACTGCTCCTGCCACCAGTTCTGCAAGGGCATATATATATATTTTTTTTTTTTTTTATAGCTACCACCAGTCAAGGAGATAGATATGAATACTAGCCAAACATGATTCAGATGAGAACAAGACTAAAAAGAGATAAGACAAACAACATGTCTGTAATATTTGCTGGCTCTCCAATAATGGCTTACATAAAAGAAAGTTGATTATCAGTTATTCATCAGAGAATTTATATATCAGTAGAAACACACAGGAGTGCTAGATATAGCGGTACTGAAATCAAAAGGGGAATTAGGTTCATATATGTACCAAACTTCAAGCAGATCTATGTAACATTAAGAATCCCACCCACCTTTACCACTTCTTTACTGACACACATCCTGTATTCCATTAACCACGTAATTCACCCCTTTCTGCATTCTTCATTTGTTGTAGCCTCCCAGTTAAATGCACTATTTCTATATAAAGCACATCATTAATGAGTTTTATTCACAGTTTGCCACTGAACAGCCTAGAGCAGGAGTTGGAGTGACTCAGAGTAGGAAAGGCGGTGCAGCATGCAACTCCCTGTGCATGAATTTGCAGACATAATGAGCCTCATTCTGATCTTCTGAGTTTAGCTCCACTAATTTCATGCTTTCCACTGGTGCACATCATATCTCTGCTGATGTCTCTGATGCTGTCCAGGTTAGACTGCGGTGATGGGTGCTGTGAGTTTGTCATGGCCTTATTCCTTCTGAACACTCTTGACTGTCTAGGACCAATCCTGGATGTAAGGGAGAAGATGTTTACCAGCATCGTTAGAAGCTGCCCTCCCTTCATGTGCTCCCTTCTCGGCATGTAGTTTGCAGGAGGGCATCTCTGGCCGGAGCTGCTTGTGTGGTGTCACTCTTAGCCACTGCAGCTGTGGAGCTGCACGATACTTTTGCCAGTTTTATGCAGCGATGACAAAAAAGAGAGAGAGAGAGGGAGAAATCCCCTAGTAGCTGTGGAAAGCGTTCTTACTTGAGTTTTCTAAGTTTTTCGAGTATGTTTAATGTTTTCTAAAGATAATCTGATTATATAGTCTGGGAAAAATATGAGCTAAAAAAATATTCAAGAGTATTGTTGAACTGCCCATAATCCTGAGTGCTCGGATACAGGCAGGAAGGTAAAAAAAGATTTTTTTTTGTTAATTACTGAGATGAAAGAAACCCACAGCTCAATTTGGAAGCATAACTCTGAGTCCACAAAATGCTGTATTATCACTCTTTCTTATTACTGACATAACTTTCAAAATATCAACATGAATGCATATGGATACTATGTTATGAAGAATTTAACTAGAAATAAATGGGAATCATTGACTAAACTGGTTAATCTTACAATGTATGGAACACTGTAATTTGGACCATCACTTTTAGTCTTTTAACTGACAGCAAAAAAGACGCAGTTAAAGATGTGGTATGTTTACTTGTGATTTCTTCCCTTCATATCTTTATCTCTGGCTGTACTAAAGTAATTTTGATATTTGGTATTTTACATAAGTGCGTTCAAAAGTAGCAAAATGGATAGAAGTCATTTATCATTTTACTAATAGAAATTACTGCTGATTTAAATGCTCGCACTACCTGTTGGGAAAGTTGAAATCTGTTTCCCGGAATAGTTGGTACAGAAGGAAGGTCACACTTGGCTCTAGTCCTGATGCTTTACTAGCACGAGGGGTCTGTTTCCTCCCTGGCAGGTCCTGGCTAGCGGTGAAGTGGAGCACCTGGAGACCATCCCGCTGTTGCAGGCAGTGAGTGTGGGGTGCTGTGTCCCACCCCCGTGCCACTCCAGGCGTGCCGGAGAGGAGCCACTTGGTGCTTGCTGCCACTGACATTGGGCGGTTTCTTGGGCTCAGAGCGTGGCACTCTCCACCATTTTTGAAACCATTTCCCTGTAGGTCCTTCGAACTGTGTTCCTGTTGCTGGCTGCCAGACCCGTAAGGCCCCTCCAGCCTCTGTTACATCAGTGCCAAACTCCACTTGTTTTTTTTCTCTCTGTTACTTTTTCAGAGAATCCCAAGGGTCCCGTTTGGTCACTCAGTGGGAGAGCGGAGGGTGGGAGAAAGCTTGGAAGGTCACCTCTGTTTGGAAGCAGCTCCCTTGGCCTTCAGCCCTCCCCTCAGCAGCTGTCTTCCAAATGGCAAGGGAAGGTTTTGTTGATACAACCCAGGGGAAAGGCCTGCTTAGCGTATGAAGGCTCTATAGAGTCCTTGTTGTCGGGCAGCGATGAGGAAAGCTGCTCCTTTGCAGCCTTATGTTTCTCTCACTGTGCATGTCTGTTCTCCCATTATCACTGACTTCAGTGCTGTATTTACTTTTGCCTGCTTTGAGATAGGTGCGGTTTATAAGCACTTTTGTTACTCGGGTAGGGTGTGATTCTCCTCTGTTGGAGTCTAAGGGTTGGCAGTAGGTAGTTTACTAACTCTGGGGTCCCAGAGGGTCTGAGGTGTGGGTCTACCACTGCTTGTGCTACGCTAAAGCTAGCAATGTCTGTAGTAATCCTATTTCTGTGGCTGAAAGAGTTACTGCTGTGCAGCTGAGTCACTGTAACCTGCTTGGTGCTCACTCACAGCCTTCCCTCACTGCCAAAAATGCTTTAGCACAGACTATCTTTAAGCTAAGCCTTTCTTTTTCACAATCACGAGCGAGGACAGGGTATGGTTGTCACACAGGTGATAAGCAGTAATGCATGAAGCCATAGTAACTTGATTGCCTTTGGTTATACATGTAACACATTATTTTATGAATCTCTTTTCAGCAAGAGAGAGAACTATTTCATTTCTTGATTTGAGATCTAATTTATCCCAGTGGAGATCTATATATGTTAATCAATAGTGCTAAATTTAAGAAGGAAAGAATAAGTAGTTTTTAAGGAATAGCCAAGGGACATTTTTCTATTTTAAATAAATAATAGATACATTTTTTTCATGGAAGGACTTAGTGTTCAGCAGAAGAGGTGAACAGTAAAATTTCGTGGGTAAGGTGTTTAGTGGGACAGGGAAATTTCTTTCATTGTTTTTAGGTGTATGTTTAGGTTAATCGGTAAATCCAGTGAAATCCTTCTTTGTCCCATAGGTAAAGGGTCCATATTAAACTCGAGGCCTCTGGGAAGAGGAATGAAATTTTATGGAAGTATTTGAACAAGGGAGGTGGACTAAGTGAAACAGAAGAAAAAGGCTGGGACCCACAGGACTGTTACAACTGCCCACGCAGCAGTATTGATCTCTGAGTTGTGGCTGTCAAACAGCTTTTGACGACTTCCAAGAACAAAAGTATTAAAATACAAGAACATCAGTTAGAAAATGTTGGCAATTAGTTAGTAGAGGAAAATGGCAAGGAAAAAGAGAAGGAACAAAGAGATGCCAGTGTGGATGAAATGTCAGTGAATGAGGCCACGGGGGTGTTCCAGAGAAGCAGCATGCAGAGGTGAGTTGGTATTTGAGTGTGCAGGGAATGAGGCAAGGAGGGAACAGGGCAGTTTGGTTCCGTGACATATAGTTGTGGGATGAACAAATGTTAAAGGGAACATAAAAAGGCATTTGGAAAATCAGTGCTATGTGTAGGCTAGGTTTTGAAGTGTGGGTTGAAATGATGATACAAAAATTTTAGTTTCTTTAAAAAATTAAGAAAGTAATTTTAATGATGTGTTTGAGGACAAAGTGAAGAGTCACAAGTTTGGAAATGACAAATGCTTGCCAGAGCTATAAACATGACCTTTGCTGGTTGTGCTCTAGTACTCAGAGTATTTACATGACCACATGTTCTTTTTCAGTTAGAATAACATATTTGTCAGTAACATACCACTTCTGCACTGTGCTACAGTGTGCATAGGTGTATCTTCAGATGATTGAGGTGAAAACTCAAACATTAGCAAGGTATAAAGGGAAATTAGTTTAGATATTTAGTACCTAGATTTTACTTTTGCATTGCATGACATGGTAGCAAAAGTGCGGCAGATTTGTCTTGGAAAATTAGGATGCATTCCAGCAGAAGCTGATGCAGAGGCTCAGCTTTTTCCTGAAAAATAGCTTCCACTATTCCCCGTAGCTAAGTATTTAGAGCTTGCAGGATCAGGGCCTAACAAGCCACACACCTTTCTTACTGTTTTTTGGGGGGTTGTTTGTTTTTTTTTCCTCCAGGAAAACAAAACTCTCAACATTAAAATGATTGGAAATTGAACTTAGGGGGATCTAGCATGTGATTACTTTTTTAGACAGGATTTTCTTTGTATCTGAATTGGACTGAGTCTTTTTTTTTCTCCCAAACCACATGGTAAGTGATTCAATACTTTTAGGAATAGAAAAACGATTTGTTTTCTTTCCTCAGTAGTTGGTGTGAATGTACTTTTCTTTATCTATTTACATATTATGTAAACACACTTTACCAGCATTTATGTACATAGTTTACAGTCCACAGAGAGCCCTGTACAGGCAAGACTGTGCACATAGAAGGAGTTGACATTGCTTACAGAGAGCTGTTCGCATGGAACTCATGGCAGGGTTGTATTTTTATTTGTATTTGTATTTTTATGTATACACTTAAATTTATGACACTGTACGAGGGTGCCAACAGAACCTAAGTCCACAAAACAGTTGAGTGACTTTGCGCGCTTTACTTTTTTTTACCTAACAAAGTCTCTGGGGATGCCCTTGGATCTCTTCTGCCGTCTTCCTGTGGTAGGCTGTAGTCTTATGACTTTTGAGCTAAAGCTAAAAGGTTTGTCCTTATTATAGAGTGTCAGGATGAGTTCTTCCTGGTGTGCAGCGGGAGTGAGGGCCTCATTCGTGTGACCTTTTGGACTTGTACTGATGCTACTACGGAGGGTTTTGGAAGGGATTCCAGGAATGGTGAGAAATATTTGGGAGAGTATTAAAACTTCTTTCACATGTGTACCTGATTTCTCTCTCAAGGTTATCTGCATCTATGTTTGTGTATATACAAGTTAAAACTGAATGCTAAATGCAGCACTGTTCCTTGTTTTGTGCTAAACAAAACATACATGTAAACTGTATATATGCTGTGTCAGCACATGGGTATTTGAGGCAGAATGGAAGGATCTGAAGTTAATAGTAGACTACATTACAGGGGAATAGTATGTTGTAGTGTCCAGCCTTATACAAGCAAGGCTGCCCGAGCAGCCTTACAATTGTCCTTTCCAAGCAGTTAAGAGCTGTTTTGTAAATTTGATGTGCTTTTACCCTAGCTTTGTCTGAGAATTAAAATGTTGAATGCCTTGGAGTCATACTGCTGTTTTACTGAGATGGTAATACTCGATTTCAAAAATAGTGACCAGTTTCTCTGTTTACAAATCTGGCTGTACACAGTTGGAATGGGATTACCTGATTGTCTTCTTGGTTCTTACCTCATCTATACACACTTCAGGTGAGTCACTGGGGGGTTTGTGCACAGAGGAGGTGGCCCCTTGCCTTGTTTTGCCGTTTTACCAGAGAGTTGAAACCCAGTTCTTAGCATCTCCCACTTGAAAAATGTGACACTCTTCTGCTTCCGTGAATTCTAGTAGGGAAAAAAAGACACATGAATTAGCATCAGAAATACTGTGCTGTGACATGTCAAGTTTTTCCCCTCAAATTATTCAGTGGAAGGGTGGCAGAAAAGGGCCCTTGAAAGTAGCACTGTTTTTTTGACATGGATAAGTAGTCAGGCTGGGGTGATTCACTGTGCCTTGTATTTGTGTAATAAATCACTTTTCCCTTTATGTAAGGGGAATTGTTTAGGGGCGTTTGCCTCTTGGGGTATGTGGCTGTTGATGTGGTCATGCAAGGTGGCAGAAAACTGTGTCTGCAGAAGGATTCATAATCCTGTGGGATGCTGCTGCATGGGGTGGCGTGTGAATCCCGTCTGAGGTCAGACAGCCTGCTGGGAGGAATGAGAGCTTGCTTGGCCGGTGCTCTTTGTGTGTTTCGTACCGAGGGCTGTACCTCTGGACATACCTCATCACGGTTGCAAACAGTCACATTTTTTATAACTGGGAATTGCTTTATTACACTACCAGAAAGAAATAAAAGCACAAAGCAATGATTACAAACTTCTAAACGCTATATCTGTAGAAGAGCATAACTCCTAACCCAGCTATTGTGGGCATGCAGGGACAGCAGGATTAAGATTTCTGTTCTCTCAGACTGTTGCTGTGCATGCTCTCGTGCTTGTAGTTGCCTCCTGACTGGCAGCAGAGTGCTTGCTTCCCAGTGCCACAGTTCCTGGTGTCCCCTGGTACCTAGCCGCCTGTCCGTCACTGGCCAGCTGTTACATGGGGAATGGTACCATGCCTGGGAGTGTGACAGTGGCTGTCACATGTATAGCAAATGAAGGGAGTCCATGAGAAGTTAAACTATGTGATCTGCCAGGGAGAATGAGCAAAATCTGCTCCCAGTGCAGAGAGCTCTGAAGAAACAGGGTTGGAGACCAGTTATCTGTTACCTTTTTTGAGCCCCAGGGAGTAAATACTGCGGAGAAAACTTGGCTCGAAGTTTTGAGGACTAAGTAATTGCTGGAAGCTCGAGGTTACTTAGGACATAAGCATGCATTTATAAGCACTGGAAGTACTGAAGAGAGTTTCTTCTGGTTTCAGTTAATAATCAGGCATGTTGTGTACAGTTTGTTTGCTTGATTGGTTCATTTTATTGTGTGTAAATACATTGTAGAA
The DNA here is from genome assembly GCA_026212715.1 of Elanus axillaris. Classification (NCBI taxonomy): domain Eukaryota; kingdom Metazoa; phylum Chordata; class Aves; order Accipitriformes; family Accipitridae; genus Elanus; species Elanus axillaris. The sequence continues at coordinate 8,228,738 of JANZLQ010000100.1, forward strand.
TCAATTTTGTCTTTTGCTCAGTGTTACTCAGCTGGCGAGCTTCTTGTAAATCCAGTGAATTAAGGGGAATAAGTAACCTGCTCTGGTTTGTCTGTGAAACAAGGTCCATTTAAAATAAAGGCCCGCAAGGGATACAGTGGGACTGCAGTGAGCAGAGGAGGCGGCGTGTGCAGCAGAACGGAAACCTCCAGGCCACGTGTGCTGCAGGCACAGCAACTCACTGGCAGTGTGAGTTGCCTCAGTGAAAAAGGAGTTCTTTTCTCCCATGTGTGGTATGAAACTCAAGCTCCGCTGATCTTAGTGGAAATGACGTGGTTTTGCACTAGGGCAAATGAGAGCAGAATCTGGCCAACTGTTAATAGCTTTTTGTATTTGGGGCTGAAATAAAGTGGCTGTGTATGCAAATAATTGTGCAAGCGTGACTCTTAAGTGACTTATAAAAGGAGAATTCAGTATTTAATTGTTGGAAATACAAACTGTTTGGCACAAATCTCCTGATTTGGCTGAGCTGTACTTGACCTGTGACAGAGAGAGCAAAGGTGATTTTAAGTCCTGGGATCCAAGGGGCCAGTGTGTAATGTAACTCAAGGCAGAGTCAGCGTGTTGGCTGCTTTGTAATTACAGATGCTTATTTTGTGTACAAAACCAGTTGATTCATTATCTTTTGTTTCCATTATCTCATCTCAATCTTTACGTGTGAATCTGAGCTATTTTACTTCAAGGGGGTGGTGTATAACTAGCATTTAAAAAAATAAAAGGGTGGATTACATGAAGTTGTTATTTTGATATAAAAGATGTTCTAATGTAACCAAAATTATGAAATTGGTTAAATCTATGTGCAGAATCTGAAAACTTTTGGGAAGCATAACAAGTTGAAAAAAACCTTTCTTCTGCTCTGTGTCCTGCACCTCTCACAATATTTTGACCTATGCCTTGGAACAAGGATAGTTTAGCTCTTAGAATATAAAAGAGATGATTAGAAGCAATCACACTGCTGTAGCTTAACACACTGTCACTCCTCAGCAGCGCTTCAGGAACCAGCTGAACTTCAGGAACTCTGCTCTCATGCCTGTGGTGAAATGATACCTGTTGGCTTAAGCCATCTTCATGTTGTTAAATTCTTAAACTGTAGTAATCTCACCACAAGCTTTCAGCTGTCCTTATGCTTAGAAATGTGGCCATCCCATTCAAACTCCTGAGAGCAGAGAACGTTTTTGCTGAGGCCAAGATTTAAAAATGCTTTCACCATTCAAAGAGCACCCAGAATTTGACAAAGTGACTTTACTTATGCAAGCTCTTTTTTTTTTTTTTTTTTTTCCTTTCCCTTCTATCATGTAAAAGTGACAGTACAAGTGTGGATGGTGTGGAGAGACATCAGATTTTGCTGGGACATAAGTGTGAGCTCAGACCTGATGTGGTATGTTTGAAAATACATACTGGCAAAATTTGTACTGGCTGAGAATCAGAAGCTTGCACTCAGTTGACATCACTGGAAGGTGCACATACAAAGTGAAAGTACTATGTGGCCTTTAAGCTTCTGTTCCTGTGGTACGTGAGGTTTTGTAGTACACAGAAGAATTGAACCATTCACTTTTCAGGGTAATTGGTATAAAATGGGTATCTGTGATCTGTTCCAGTCTCCTCTGTCTCGGGTATACCTCCATGACTTTAATGGAGTGCCGCATACGCACAACAAGGAGGCTTTTTGGATGGAAACACTGTACTGCAGGACTCATTAACTGATGATACTTGATAATTTTTAGAGATGAGTACAACAGTTGCCACTCATCTAGATCATAGATATAACTTGGGGGAATATGTTCACCAAAGTGAAATGTTCTCTAAAATGCTTGCTAACAGGTTGTTTATACTTGTTTACTCCAAAAGCAGTATCTTTTTCCCTCAGCCAAACAGAAAATTAGATTTTCTTCTTATTGAAGTATATGAGAAGTAACTGTAAAAATTGCTTGGGTTACATAGATGTTAAGTAAGTGTCATCACTGGTAAATCAGGCCCACTGCTTTTTTTGTGTGTTTGGTCAGAGGAAGGGGCATTTCCATTTTCTGTTGCTGATTGAGTTCCCCTATGATCTTGTCCAATATACAGAAACAGTATCAAGGATATGGTCTCTCTGGTGCCCTATCACACCAAAAAAATATGATCAAGTTCCCCGTTTGTGTGTGTCTCCTCCCTTTGACTGTCCTTTTAGATGCAGGCTGTCTGGGACAGGAGCTGTCGGTCAGTGCACCAGAGCTTGTGGGCACTGCTGGAACAGAGCGAGCAGCTTTCCTTCCACTCTGCTGTTTGGGTGTGACTGAGGGCTGAGCTGAAAGGCTGGTGGGTGGCTGGCTTGCTTTTCTAGGTGAACCCAGCGAAGCACATGGATTGCATGAGGAGTCCTGCGTTGCTCTGGCTGGTACCAAGTGTGGCTGGATACATCAGAAATCCCAGAGCTGCTCAGCTCTAAGCCCTGTCTACGCATCTGCAGCACCACTCTCCAGGGAACTGAGGTTACTAGATTGGAGGATATGAGTTGCACTAAAAGACCAGTCCCTGGGAGTTTAGGAGTGATAGCAGAATAAATACAGCTTGTTTTCACATTACATGGCATGGGACTAGTTCTTCCTTGCAGATGACTTCTCCAGTGCTGCTCAGACGTGCCTGTGACTCTGTGATTGCTCCTAAAGCCTTTTGACAGTAGCCTCTGGCATGCTGTGGGGCAGCAGATCTGCATAGCGGCAGGCCCACAGGTCTTGCAGAGAGTTAAGGGAGTTTTGGAGAAACTGAGTGATTCAAAAATTCACTACTCTTCTCTGGCAGTTCCCTGGATTTGAAGTGTCGCTTGTGTCTGGCACAGCTGGGCAGCAGGATGGGGAGGAAAGCAGCACTGGTTTTATTGTCTTTCAAATGCTTGGGGCTGCTGATGTTAGGTGCCATAAGTGTAGGGGTTTTGCGAGGAGAGTTGTAGGTGAGGGAGAAGCATCACTATTACGTGAACTGGAGGGGCGGTACTTTGACATCTTGGCACACAAGGCAGGCTGAGGAGAAGGAATAAGATTAACAAGAAAGAAAATCCTCCCAATCTGGGCAATATCACCTTGTCATCGTGAGTTTGGTAGTTAAGTAGCTGCAAGGCTACTGCTGCCTGCTTTGCAAGGAGCAGATCATTAATTACAAGGCATGGCAGAGTGCAGCATGCTTAGGGCTTTGAGGTGCTGACAGGCTGATACTGCCCAGAATAACTGCAGAGAGCATGGTCATGTCCAACATGAGGTACAGTTTTAAGACCTGGAAAAAACTGTTATCCAGTGTGTCACCCTTGAAGACAACATATGGCATGCATGCTGAAACCTAAACCTCCCTCGCTTTCTGCCTCCCCAGCAGCTTTATACATGCATTCAGCTTCTCTTTCATGTGAGCCACAAGGTGAGAATCAGGGTAGCACAGGATCGGAAGAGCTTTGGGGTTCTCTTGGCCAGCTGGATGTGCAGCAGTCCTGGGCCCTTTGACCTGAGAAACACTGGAGCACCTGGGGAACGGTGCTGGGCAGGACACAGGGGTGGAGCAGGCATACTGCTGAGGTGTATAGATCCCTGGTGTGGCCAAGAGCCCACGTGGGGATGCAGAGGCAATATTGTGAGTCAGAGAGTGTGGGGCTCATTTAGGTAAGAGAATGTGAAAGCACGCTCACTATATGGCTGCTAAGCAGGGAGCAAGAAAGGATTTTACTGTCTGTAGATTGAGGGATTGAGTGAGGAATGATGGATCAGGTAGAGAAGAATCTGGTTGGCCTGTGGGGTAATTGTACAATATACCCAGAGCTTGCAGTTTATCCTAGACCAGATTGGAAATGTTCTGGTATTCTTCAGTAGTGCTTACAAGCATTTGATAGTCACCGTGCTGGGCACCTGACTCCCTGCCCAGAGCACTAACAATTTTCCCCCTCTTGTTTGTCATACACACCTGCAGATTTAATACTTTTCTTTTGGAGAACACAGCACTTTCCTGTCCTGTGGGACAATGCTTCTCTTCTGCCATTCTCATGGAGATGTGTGGTGCGATGATATCACTTCCTAGCAAGGGGCTGGTGAATCACTTTGTTAGTGTTCATGAATCACTTCTTTGCTACCAGTTTCTGCACTGGTCTTAATACAATTTCCAAAAGCAAAAATCATCATTTCAGAGACATTTTAGTTTTTGTTAAAGAAACACTACTGGAATAACCTTGTTGCGTACCATACTGAACCCAAGCTCCCAGAATGCTGCAGAAGAGCTTGCCCAAATCTATTTGTGTAGCTGAAGGTATTGCCACCCATCCCTCCCCATCAGTGGAGAGCTTGCTTGCAGCAGGGTGGGGAGAGGCAGCGCATGCGTTTGTCTCGCAGGCTGTGGTGGCTAGTCTGATACCTTAAAGTTTAAAGCTCTGCTGTAGGTCTGATAACTTCTTGCACGGGAGCAGAAGCGCTCTGAGCTGTCATGGCTAGGTGTGCAAAAGCTCTTCTGCTAGTTGAGAGCCTCCCATGTTTTATTGCCTGCCTAGGAAGTGTAACTGGTTGTTCATCTCCATCAGCTTTGCACCTCAAGTGGTAGAAAGAAGATGGGAAGCAGGAGTAAGTAGATCCCTCAGAATTTGTCTGTCCAAAGGGAGAACAGATGGCAGGCTGTGTGGTTGTATTGAGGCAATGTCAAAGGTCTTCGACATACATCTCCTTATGCATTGGCACAGGGCTTTTTCCTGGGGAAACAGGAGCTTCGCATGGTGTGAATACGATCTTGTGAGGGTAAAGGCACTCATGGTTTATTCTTGGCAAAGCCTGAGGCTGCTTTAAAGTCATCTTTATGACAGTACTAATCTTCTGGCAACCGCAGGGTTAGGGAATTGCACAAGAAGCAAAGAGGTGCCTTTGCATATTACCTTGTTTGATGGGCCAAGTGTCCCTCCGTCACAAAGATCCAACCCATTACTCCGACCAAGTGCAGCACATGCTCCGGCAAGCCCACTGCTGCCCTCCGAGGGTATTTCACTATTGTTTGTCTCGACCGTTACACATTTCCCTTTCTCTGTGATATGTTGCATGCTGCCAACTGGTATTTGTAACATGTTCAGTAGAATTTTGAAGTGAAACTTCTTTAGAGGAGGTCAGTGTGCTGTGCAGGACACATCCTGCATGTGGGCAGCACCTGACAGATTCCTGTCACTGTTACCCAACAGGCTTGTCAGAAATGATAGCACCTGCCTGTGGACTGCACTAACACAGTGATACCAGCCAAAATGGGAAGCGTTAATGGTATTGTTTCCCCGTGTGTTCTTATTCATAGTCCCTCCCCATAATGAGAGGCACAGTGTAAATGTCTGGATCGATGGTTACATGTGTTAGGATAATGAGACCAGATACCATTCAGTTCTAAGCAACTGATGTGTAATTAAGTGCAACAGAAAAGTGCCACAGAAGATTGCTTAAGAGTTTTTCAGTTATCAATGACTTTTCTACACATAGGCAGGTAAGGAAGTAACCTGTCTAAAAGATTTCTCCTTCCAGAATTAGTGCTAAGGATCAGATCTTCCTTATCCATTGGTGGGAAGCTCTGTTCTCACATTTACAGCGTGCCTATATGCTGGAGATTTTTCTGTTTCATTTCTCTTTTGTGATGGATGAAATAACTTGAAATCTGTTTTTTATTTTGAAAGGTTATTTGACTTTTTCTGCCTATGTCATAGCCATTAGTGTGTTTCATGTATGTTATTAGCACTCTGTAGCAGAATGGTGTTTTGTGCCCAATAGGGATTCTCAGAATAGCCATTGCTTCACCCTCTCTCTAAGCTTGTCTGCAGTCCAAGCCGCTTAATTTTCCATGTGGTCTGCTGTCAGCCTCCCATTGTAAATTATCTGCCCTTGTAACTCACAGCCTAATTTTTCTTACTGTGTTCAGTGGAACTACTGACCATTGAATTTAGCAAATCAGGTTGTTGTTAAGACAGTGCCTGTGAGAACTTCCTAGTTACATGACTTGTACTTATTTTCTAAGTTTTGTAAGGGTGTTTTGTTCCCTGCTGCCCTCATCTCAAATGTATGACCTTGGAAATCGGTTGATTTGAACGTAACTTTTTTTTCATTTGCAGTCCCTGGAGGATCGTAATTGCAGTGTTGCCTTGTGACTGTGCTGAATTAAGAATCGGAACCCAGCTGAATTTCCCAGACCAAAGGATATGATGGCTACTAGTAACCTTGGTACCTTTTTTTGTGCTTTTTTTCTAAACGGTATCTTTTTGCATTATATATGGTCAGTGGCTTTGGAGAAAAAACGTTTTCTTAGGTACCTATTAAAATTTAAGAAAATAGCAGGTCCTCTTGCCCCTCATGCATACCTTCTCCTTCCATATGCTTAGTGTTGGAAACTGATCATGTCTTTCCATTGTTATGGGAAAACATTTAAATAGCGCACCATTTTATAGACAAAGGAAGGAAATATCCAACAACTTTCTACTCTGCCTGTAGGAGCTCTCAGCCTAAGTATGGCAAAATTAGCAAATATGAAATGTAGGCCAACAGCTGAGGAGAATAAGGGAGTGAAGTTACAGATGCTAAATAAAGACAGGATGAGATTGTTCAAAGAGGCGGGAGCACAGAGGATACTTGGCAAGAGAGACTCAATGATATGGGTTAGCTTTACTGTCATTGAATCTAACTGTTGTCCCAGATTTATGGAGATACGACATCCAGAGCCTTCCCAGGGAGAGTGATCTTAGTATGGAGTAAGGCTCAAAGCAGTGGGAAGAAAAGGAGACAAAAGTGAGCAAGTGAGTAGGGAGCAAGAAAAGCAGAAGGACTGGGAGCATCCCGGGATAAGACTGTGTAAATGCAAACTGGGGTCTTGAGCAAAGTCAAAAGGAATTTTCCCAAAAATAACAGTGGTCTCCAGCCCAGCACGAGAACTTGAATTTGACCCAAAAGTAGGGAGAATTACAGCAGTTCCGCTGTGTGTTAGGTTTGCATTTGGGATTTCAAACTTCGTTTTGCCTCTGGAGTCCTCAGTCTTGCACAGTCCCATTACAGCAGTCGTGGTTTTAGTGAGAGTGCAGGTTTAAGTGAGAGTGAGTTCCTATCCTTGGACAGCTGGACATTCATGTGCACAGTCATGTGCATTTTCAGTAAAGGCTGTTGTTCCCAGAGTGAAGATTAGCTGGTGGAACTAACAACAGCAGCTTTTTGGAACGCGACACTGAATTTGCCATAGGCATGACCCAGCAGCATTTTCCCCAGCCAAGCACTGGGACTGTGTGTAGATGGCTCTCTGATGAAATCTGTGGCAGCTGAAGGGCAGACAGGCTATTCTAGTGCTTGCATGTCTGCTGCAGAAGGTGGAGGCGTACCGGTGCAACATGGGGAAATACTGATGCATGCTGAAACTTCCCTAAGAACTATGATTAGAAGATGCAAATGTGATGCTTTAAAAAAGGTAATTTACTGACAGAAGAAAAACTAGTAATGAGCTGAACAATTAGCTTATCTTTCACCTTCCTAGACACTTTAACAGCTAAAGACTTAAAATTAATCTAGAAGAAGTTGGAGCATTAATTTGAGGCTGTTAAAATCTTCCTGATCCATTTATGGTACTCTTCTGGAGGAATAGTGTCTTACTTCAAGTTAGCTTAACCCTCACTTTATTGTTGTTACTGGTCAAATTAATTGCTATCTTTGTCAGAGATCACAAACTCCACAAATCTGACTGCATTTAGTCATGTGTTTTCATTTCTTGAAAGGTGAAGATGTTTTAAAAAATAAAGGAACTTTGCTGGCAGTTTGTTGGAGTGAGGAATCAAAACTGTTTTCAGCACATGTTAGTAATGTATGTGAACCCGTAGAATGTATCTGAACTTTTACATGTATTTTAAGGTTTGCTTTTGTTCCACTTGCGTCTTTTCCTCTCTCTTCCCAATCATAATTTAAAAAATATCAGAGGAAACACAACTGAGTGTCGTGGTTTCGGCCCAGCTGGTAACAAAGGACCACACAGCCACTCACTTACTCCTCCTGCTCCCCTCAGGTGGGATGGGAAGGAGAATCTGAAAGAGAAAAGAAAAAAACCCTGGAACCTCGAGAGTCAAGACAAGGACAATTTACTGGGGAACACAAAAAGAGAAGTTACAACAACAACAACAATACAAATAAAAGAATATACAAGACGAGTGATGCACAGTGCAACTGCTCCCCACCCGGAACCCGATGCTCCACCACTTCCCCCACTGAACGCTGAGAATGCCCCCCAAGCCCGCTCCCCATTTCTATACTGAGCATGGTGGAACATGGTATGGAATAGCTCCTTGGCTAGTTCAGGTCAGCTGTCCCGGCTGTGCCCCCTCCCAGGTTCCTGTGAAAATTAACTCTATCTCAGCTGAACCCAGGACATTATCCAGCCCTTATTCTATACCATCTGCATCATGCCCAGATCCTACATCTTCCAATTAATCACCACTACTTTCCTTGTCTTATATACATATATATGTGTATGGACACCCCCCAACCCCCCCAAATAGCATTTCCTTAGTTTATGGGTCATCCCTCTGATGTGTCCATTTTATTTAGTCCATGACTTTGGGGCTCCATCTGTTGTACCAGTCCTTCAGGATAGGAGAGGTGGTGTAAGGTGTTGGATTGTTGCATGCTGCCTCTGGAGCTTGCGGCTGGTACATTTGGTGCAACCCACACCCTTGGTCTGCTGGTTGAAGATGTTGATCTTGAGGAAATCACTGGGCACCACTTCAAGTTCCATCACTGTTGCACTTGGCTCAGTTTCAAAGTCCATCCTTCAGTCATTTGGGTAATTCTTATTGTAATACCCTTGATATGGCATATAGACACTACAGATACAATGACATACATTGGCAGGTTATTTAGCGGTTAACATCATACAGCCTAATTCATTGGCTATTCTCTCCCAAAATCAAATCTCCTTGAGGTATGCATCAAAATTCCTCATCTTTCTGCATCACCTACCAAGTGCACCCAGGTCCTTGAGCAAAAGCAATCCCTTGGATGGGTTTGTCTCTGTTTGAGGCAGGACTAACCCAG
>JANZLQ010000100.1:8250905-8288699 GCA_026212715.1 Elanus axillaris
CATACTGAACTCAAAACATGGCACTGTACCAGCTACTAGGAAGACACTTAACTCTATCCCAGCTGAAACCAGGACAACTTCTTAGATCAGTGTTGCTTTATTCATACCAGGCAAAGCAGAGGCCACCGCAGAGTTAGAAACCTTTTATGTTACTAGCATAGTGCAAACAGGCATTTGTTATAAATGAGCACTGGAACATAATTTAAAATGTATCTTTAATGTTTATGGAAGATCTCTCTTTCTCTGGGAAAAAGAAAGCTGCTGTGAGTCTTACTCCACCGTGGTCAAGTTATTTCTAGTGCATAGTGTGAAAGACAAATGAGGAAGTTTTATATACCATCTTTTGAAGAGTGTGAAACTGGATTCAATACAGTTGCCTGTGGAAAGGTGAGGTCTAGCAACAACTGCAGTGCAAAGTTGCTATTGCAGTTGTCTCTCTTCATCATCTTTGTATACATATATAAATATGGTCTTAGATTATCTGATCTATCTAGCTCAGGCATGCTTTAGTTCTAGTGTTGGCATTCAAATCTAAAACTACTTCTGGAGATAATCTGAATTATTTCATAATTATGAGAAATCCTGGGGAGGTATTTCAGTGTTTACAGAGGAGTATCTTGCTGTACCACACTCCAGTTTTATCAACACAGCCAAATCTTCTTTTAGTATATTATAGTTTAATTAGCTCCACATCTTCAGTCAGCACAGACTGAAGCACAGACACACACACACAAAAGACAAAATGTGACATGTAAAGAATTGTAATCTTTGCCACTTGGATTTGGTACCAACTTCTAAAGTCAGTTTCAAATTTGTTTGTTGAATTGGAGTTTCATGCTGTGGATAATGTTTCCTTTCATCGTGAAGCTGTCAGATGTAGCTCCCCTGATGAGAAAACCTTCGTGCCAGGCTGAGATCTGAGGCATAATTGTCTCTTGCTCAAAGTCAACATGGTTCTAGGAAGCAGTGGCACCATTTACTCTAGCTGAGGATCTACCCCATAAAGTACTTCAAGGGCAAACTCTAATTGGGCAGTGAACCCAAATGTCACCCTAGAGGAACAATGGCCATGAAAACCTTGGCAGAGTTTCCCCAGATGTGTTGGAGGCATCTGGGCTTCCCAAGCCACAAATCTTTCCTTGGCTTCTCTAGAATATTACTTCACCACAAACTTGGCCTGTTTACCTCTCTGTCAGAAGGGTTGATGTTTCTGATTTTTCATCCTCTTTTTCACTAGCTTTGTCTTCCAATAACAAAGTGTTGGAGGGACTTCAAGAGCTGATATATCTAGACCTGGCCAGCCTGTGCCTTGGAGATGTATGCAGCTGTTGAGTGTATCAAGGGTGCCTCTCACATTGGGACAACATCATATACAAAGGTCTCTGTGCTCACCAGGGCTGCTAGGTAGTCTGGTCTCACTGTGGGTGGAAGTGAGCTAGATTGCTACACCAGCACCTCTGAGAGGCCCAAACCATCTTGCTGTGGAGATGTAGGGTCTGGTCAGCTTCTCCTGCTTGGTCAGTTCCTCTGGTACTTCCCCCACCTCTCAGCTCACTGAGGTAAGTTGTATGTATCTCATTGATCTCAGCAGAAGACTTTCATGTATGGTTTGTGAGATTGGCTCATCCAAGGCACTCTGTTTCTCTGTTCCAGCGATATTCTTGGATCTGTTCTTAAAGTCCTACACTTTGAACCCTCTTCAGTTAACCTCTCCTGGTGCTTCACTATCGACTTTTTGGGAGATTTGCCTTGTGTGTGCACTTTTTCACATGTCAATTACCACTTTTCCTGCTTTTCTTGTTAGTCTTACTAGTGTGCAGAGTCATGGCACCATATATGACAACTCTCTGCTCTGTCACCATCATTGTTAACCAGCAATCACATCTCAGTCATCTTGCCCTTATAAGCTGCAGAGGCTAATGGCATTCGGCTATATATATTCCTACTGTGTAGCATTTTCTGGTCTGGTTTCCTTTCTTGGCCATGTGTTGATCAGGCAAGGACAGGAGGAGAATGTAGCAGTTAAATGAGATCAAAGCCTCTCATTTAAAACCTGCACAGAGAGTAACCACCATTCTCATAGAACAGGAGCAGAAAATAGCAGCTTGTGTCACTTTGTGTGATGATGACTGCAATAAGAATGGGAAATAGTACACTTCCCTCATGTATTTCACAGCTTCAGGAGTAGATGAATGACAATTTTGGTTCCTTCTCCTCAGATTGAGGAGTAGATGACTAATGTCATTGTGACTGGTGCCATCTAATTGGCTCAAAAGAATTTTCTGGTTGTTCTCATGATTAGCATCACTTCCCATCATGTGCAAGCCATTGGAGAGCAAAGACCTCCTTTTGAACTGTCATGGTATGAAGAAGATGTAAAATTACTGGGTTCCTGAAGCAATTCAATGTATATGAAGTACATATGAATCAGTATTCTGGTCTTCCTGTGCAGCAAGTCATGATGACTGATCTATTTCTACAGTTACTAATTATATTATGTTAAAAAGTACTTGGTGTTGAAGTGACTTCTATGCAAAGTTTCTGTGAAGTTGAGATTTAAGAAGGACTTACCAGGATGGTATAACTGAAATATATTTTTTGAGTCAGATTGATCCATTTCAAAACAGTTTGTGGAGTTGGATTGCTGTGTGTTACTCAATATTAAGTCCAAGCCATCTGCCTGAACTGCTGTGGTATTTCTGGGACAAGTAGCATTGTATCCTGATTATTTCTTACAGTCACCCCCACCTCTGCATTACCTAACCAAGGGTGCATTGCAGTCTCCTTTCTTACCTACTGTAGTGGTGGATCATGGGAAAAAGCTTGGTCAGAGAGCCTTGCTCTGGGTGGATGAGACAAACTGATGTCAAATTGGATCAAACCAAAATATTTTGCTTTGGTTCAACTCATTGAAAGGAAATATTTCAATTCAAGAATACCAAACCACTTCATTTTGTCATCAGAAGTGTGGAAATAAACATTTGGCACTTGCTAATGTCAGATTTTGAAGGTAAGGATATGGATTTCTCAGGTGCTGTTGACGGGAGATCCTCCCTTCCACATAAGAGTGGATGTTCTTCCATAGTCCTGTTAGGGAGAGGTGGCACTTAGGTGATGAAGAAATAGGAATCCATCACATTGCACCATATACCAGCCTAGTGAGAAGAGGTCTTTATGCTCAGTTTGAAAAAGGCCAGTGCAAAAGTTACCTGGGTAAGTAAAAATTAAGAAACACATAGAAGAAAAACACTGGAAAGTTTAAAAAGGTGATTACAGTAGCACCTTTGGAAGGTTAAGAGGGCAATGTCAATAAAAACATGGGAAAAATGGACATGACCTGATATTGTAGCGTAGAATCAAATTAAATACTTAATAGGCATGTTAGAAATTAGCTGGGATAAGTGACAGGACCGAAGCATTCACACAGCTCATTCTGGAAGTCTTTCATTCTGGCAGTCTTGGAGAAATGGAGAAGTATTATCCATGCTTGTTCTGAAGTTGTGGAATAAATGAGGGACAGACTTGTCTGGGTGAAGTTAGAGAGAAAGAACAGAGCCTCTTTGACAGGTGGGTGTAGTTTAAGCCAACTCCTGGGAGTGGAAAGATGTTTTTGGGTGATTCTTGGAAGCACTTAGTAGCAAAGCCTCAGTGGTAATGGACATTGGATATTGCTTGGAAAGGCAATATGGCTAAAAAAATGTATCACCATTTTGGGATATCTTGAGGCAACTCCATTTCACAAGGTAGACTTTACTAGGGAGTCATTTTAGCTGAGTCTTACTAAGGAGGACTTGCCTGTGCGTAGAATCATAAACTAGTTTGGGTTGGAACAGACCTTTAAAGGTCATCTAGTGTGTCTAATTGTCCATCGTCCGTCCCTTCCCCCCCCCCCCGAAATAAGCAGGGGCATCTTCAACTAGATCAGGTTGCTCAGAGCCCCATCCAACCTGACCTTGAATGTTTCCAGGGATGGGGCATCTACCACCTCACTGGGCAACCTGTTCCAGTGTTTCACCACCCTCATTGTAAAAAACATCTTCCTTGTCTAAATCTACCCTCTTTTAGTTTAAAACCATTACCCCTTGTCCTATCGCAACAGGGCCTGCTAAAAATTTTGTCACCATCTTTCTTATAAGCCCCCTTTAACTATTCTAAAGATGGGAATGTTAATGAAGCTGAAAATTTGAATCCACTGAAGAAAGAGGTTTGGATTCCTGGACAGGTAGTAGAACAGACTATCAGCCAGTCTGTACAAACCTGGACTGTAAAATGATTAAAAAAATACAATTGCCAAGAGTAATTAATGTTAAACTAATGTAATTTCCCAGTTTATAGGGCAGCTAGCTGAGGAAAAATAAGTATGCAGTAGATATCATACAGATATTCTTTTGTTCTTGATATATCTCTTGATCTTGGCTTTCAGCATCATCCTTCATTATATTCTCTGACTAGGTTACCAGTCAAAATCTGGATGATAAAACTGGGTAACTTGACCCGGTCAAAGTTACCTGGTTGGACAAATACCCTAATGAGGTGATAAGGTAAAAAGACAAGGCTCAAGCATTAGGAAAAATGTTCTAATAGCAGGAGTACTAAAATCATGGCACAAATTAGTTAGGGAGAAAGCAGAATCTTCTTGACTGAATTTTTACAAGAACAAGGATGACAAATATTTTTCAGAGATGGTATAATTTATTTATTCTGCTTTACAGCAAGGGAAGAGATTAAATAATCCCTCCAGATCACCTCTAGGCATGGATATTTAAACTTCTGTTAAGTGGGCGCTTTGGGGACTTTTAAGATCCCTGCTTCTCAGGTGGAGTCAGGATGAAGATAAACACTGTACTATGGAATTTTTCCTCAGGGCAGGTGTACATGTAAGTCTGGCTTTTGGGTTGTACTGAAAAGAATTATTCTTTATTTGCTCTGCAGAACTTTAGACAAGGATGCCCAGCTTCCCAGGTTGAAATACTGCACGAGACCAGCATAAGCATTTCTGGAGGCTGCAGCAGATTATCTGAAAATGTTTTTGCATGAACCTAATTTTATTAACGAGTTATGCTCCAATGATGAGGAATACAGGAAGGGCATGTGATAGAAATGTGCAGTGTAAACGGCTCAGATTGCTCCTAAATTGCATAGTTTTAATTGGGTAACAGATCATGAACTATATTTGTAAAGATTATTCAGCAGTTTCAAAACCCAAAAATATTTAAGAAAACCATGCCCTTCTGGAGACATCTGGTAAACAGATAAAGAGCCAAAGTTCATTGATAGATGAGTCATTGTTTCTATGTCCGTCCCTGAGATACCCACACAAATCTCTTGCTGCCTTCAGCAGGTGGTGTGGTCAGCATGAAGGAGAGCATGGTCACTTGGCCTGGCTCTGGCCTGACTTTGATATCGCATAGATTTGTCGGTGTTTTTAGGCAAGCAGAGAGGAAATACTGCCTTAACCAAGGAGGTGCTTTAGCACTCTTCTTTCTCCCATTCTTCTTCTTGTGCCAACCCGCTCATTGCTTCTTTGGCTCCCCTTATGGCCAGGACTTGCTGTCCCTTTTCCTGGGTGGTCACCACATGGCCTATCCCTCTGCAAAGCCCTGGCTTGTGACTGATAGCTGTAAAAGTTCTTGCCTTTAATTGGCCACCACTGCTTCTCCCAGAGTACCTTGCCCTTGCTACAGGGATGGCTGTTGCTTGTGAAGCAGGGTGTGATTTGCAAATTATAAAATTGCAATAATACTATGTATTTTTATATTGAATTACAGCATTGCCAATTTAATTGACTGCATGGATTTGCAACCAGCAGTTCAGCAGCTGCTTCATGAGCCATCCTTGCAGGAGGGGAACCTCAGAGAGGTGGGTGAGTTGGATGCTGACAAATGGGAATGGGTCTAGTCATCCCGAGAGAAATCATCCCCATTTGTGAGTCAAAGCCTGCAGTCTCTTGCCTGAGATGAAGGGAATCTCCCAAGGGCAGCTAATCTTGCACGATTTCATCACTTGAGATCAAACATCATGATGTCGGGTCAATAGATATTTCTAAAAGTACATGCAAACCTCATTCAAATTCACATTTAGCTCTAGCCAAAACACAACCTGAATCACGATCCAAATAACCTCCTCCTCAGCCCACCTTCATTGCCGCTCTGTTTCGGTGGCAGATGCAGCACAGAAAAGATGCCTGAATGCTTAATTCAGAAATTTACTGTTTAAGGCATTACTTGTATGAACACCAGCGTAACACATAGAATACCAATGCCCTAAATTTAGTAGTTTTGTCTGAGTCATTTTCACTATGTGGGAGGGCTGTGAAGACACTTCACAGAGTGGAGAAACTTACTGGTGGTGTCTGTCCAATGAGATTATTTTTTTAAAAGTCAGAACACAACAGAACTACAGATATGTTTGTGAGTAAAATGCAGTTTTGTTGCAGACTTCGGTACAGGAAAGGGGCGGTGTTGCTCTCCACCTACTTCAAAAGCTGAAGTCAAGTTTGACAGATATGTATATCTGATACCGAAATAGGTACTGAACTTTTCATGACAGCAACACAAAGACACAGGTAAACACTCTGGCTGCGTGATTTGGAGGGACGTGATGTAGTATAATCCCCAGATTTGCCTGTGCAATTACATCTTATTTTCAGATCTTCTAGCAATAGCAGCTGAGTTGTTACAAACCTACATGTTACCAACCAGCAGCCAAAAGCTATTCCTGGGCTTATTCACTGAGGAATGAAATGTTGCCCCACTGAAGACCAGGTGACTTCTACCACAGAAGTCATTCAGTATGGCTAGGAATAAACACACAGTTTTTGAAATAGATGTGGGCACGAATAATTAGGTATGTATGTGAAGGAGGCATTTAGACTTGGTGTTCTAAACTGGTAACACCTTCCTGCCAGTCTAGATTTTATTCTTACTCCACTAGCCTTTCTGCTTGAATGCAGCTGATTTCAAGTTGATATGAATGAACTTAGAAATTCCATTTTGGAGATTTTTCCTGGGACCCTGTGAAATTAAACTGCCCCTCTCCTCAAATGAAAACCTAACTTCACTGTCTGAGGTTAGTCAGAATTTATGTTTTTACTCTGAATAAAAGTAAGTTCTAGCATAATCCCTGCACTCTGGGTTTGGAGTGGACTCTTCATCAGGCAGACATGAAGCATGTTTTCATGTACTGTATACTGTCTGATATCGGCTGTGGCAGATACATAAACACACTAAGACTTCATCCTACGGCCCTGATTCTCATGAGTAGTGCCACTGAGTTCAGGGCTCTGTTCACACAGACTGGAAGATCAGTTGTAGTGTGTTTAATGCCAGTGAGATGAACTCTGTTCTTAGAGAAACTTCAGTAAAATCAAAAGCTTGTTAACAGAAAAAGTGGTTAGCTGTTATCATAAATGGAGCAAAATGCCAAACAAAATTCTGCTCTGCTATTTCTTTCCATGCAGGCATTTAGCTGCCAGGAAAGACCAGTCTTATGAAATTATATCCATGGTAACATGCAAGACTTGTTTAACTTTGCAGCATGTTAAAATGTACATTAATTTTTTTTTTTTAATTTTACTGCTGAGAATAGCAATTATGACTTTTAAGTCAGCTATTTTAACTCAGCCTGGGAGTTGTTGACTGGTGAGGGTAAAGGCCAGAGGCACAGCTCCTTCCTCAGAACACTTACCATTGCTAGACATTCCCAGAAGATATTATTGCTTAAACAGCTTGTGTTTTCTTTACTCAAATTCATTTAACTAGAAAGATATGACAGGTTGTGGTGTTGGACTGCAGTGAAGTCCCACCTGTGCTATTCTACCCTTCATGAGTGAGCAGTGCTGGGGCTGTGCAGCTGTCATGCATGTGCCCTTTTTGGGTAAGTACTGGATTCAAGGAGCCTGTTTTGTGTTATGGCTTCCTGGGATTATAAGCACTCTGCTCAGGTGCTGTTTAGTGACTCCTGTATCACACTAGAAAGCAGACGTTGCTAACAGAGCGGGAGAGCAGCTGGAGTAGAGAGTAAACTGAATTACTGTCTGGGCTGGAAAACGTTTTGGGAGAAGTAACTCAAAGATCCCAACTTGGAGGAAAAGCTGAAGCTGAAAACTGCAGATGGTTTTCTTGTATGTACGATAATGTCAAACCCAAAAAAGAGTTTTCGCACTCTGTTGTCTGTTTAGTGCAAAGTGAAAATTATGTAGTGGAAATTGAAGCCCTGTGTCTGGAGAAAACAGCTATGACTGTACCTACACAATACCATATAGGAATCTGTGGAAGTTGGGCTTGACTGCTTTTGTGGAGGTCTTGGAGCCTTGAGCTCTGTGCTGTGGAATGGAGGGAAAGAAAAGGAACAATGGGATGTGTCCTCAGTGTTTTTTATCTATTAGCACCTGCATGATAATGCCACTCTGCGTGAATTGTGCTAGGAATGACTTCTAAAAACCAGAAATTTCATCTCTAGGGGCAGCAGAACAGCCCACACTGGATGTGAGGGAAGCACCAGAGGTGACAATGGCTCCAGCTGGATCCCACAAAGTGTGGTGGGAAAGAACAGGATGTCCTGGTAGCTACTGTCATGTGTGTGTCTTGAAGCAAAGAGGCTGGTGGATGCAGTAGCCTGGGTGTCTGGCTTTGAAAAGGCAGCAGCATCTTTGAAGAATATACGTATTTTTGCTGTCTTCCTTTAGCTGTACCTCTCAACAAAAAAGTGGAGATAGTTTATCAGCACAACCTGTCTTCTCACTTGGTTAAATCCCTTTTCTACTAACAGTCAACACTGATGTATAGGAGAGATTCGGACAAGGAGGGTTGGGCTGTGCTGTGCCTTTTCCATTTTGTAAAGTGGACACAGGTTGTGTCTTCTAGCAGGGTGTACAATTTGACACTGCAAGACTCAACAGTCCCTCAGTTACTGGAGGTTCTGTGTTCAGGCTGGGTAGGATGAAGAGTGTCTGAGATGCCTTGCCACTAAGTTGTTTGCTCACTGGTGCAAAGGGAGAGAGATGAAGCACCAGGCAGTATCAGAATAGCATCCTAGGGGCCTGAATCCACAGTAACTTCTTACATGCCACTTCAGTGGGCATTGCCTGTTCCATCATCTTTGAAATACTTCAGATGCCTAAAATGAGAGCCTAGGAGCCTGAAGAACTTAATTTTGAGAATAAAATGGCATTTGTTTATGGGAAGTTTCCTGAAAAGACCTTAGTGGTCATTCTATAATGAACTTTGGATTCTACCTTGGGTGGTGGTGTCCCTCATGGGATATGCATAGCTCAATCTGTAGAGAGGTCAATGCAAGGCATATTTGCTGTATCAGGTCTGTGGGTGCTTTGGCCTTTGCTCTGGATATTTAGGTCTAGTCATGCAACTCCTCTTTTGCAGGATGATAGTATCTTTAGACCTGTCTGCTGGGTTCTTCCTGCCTTCATGCTGAAGAGGTGTGTGGGAAAAGGTGGTCAGGCTTGTCAGTAGTGTAATGACCTTTTACTGATGGAGGCACATTGGTGGTGTGTACTGGCAACACACTCCAGCAGCGCATGCATCTATTTTGGCAAAGCTGTGCCTCCTACTGATTAATCTTGTGGGAGCAGAAGGAAAGAAACAAGACTTGCAGAAGTCTAGGCTGGGGGCTGGTGTTGTGTGTGTAACAGCTATGCTGGTGGACACCCAAAATGAGCGTCCAATGTTAGCCATGGGTTTTACCCCTTCACATTCTAGTGTATATAGCCACACCTGTAAAAGTCAGTTGTGTGCATGTAGCTGGGATATCTTCTGTCACTTTCATTTCTGCTATGGGAAATCTCATTGAAAAGTTCCTTGAGCACTGGCTGGGAGAACTGTGGCACCCATGTGCACACAATGGGACTCAGAGACCCCATTAACTCAAGGACTTTCCCATAACCTTAGCAGACCTCAGGGAAGACCTACAGCATTTGGTTCCTGACCTCATACCAAATGTCTCTGTCGGGCATCTGTGAGGGGAATTTGATAGGATTTTCTTCATTCCACCATTAAATGCCCACTCGTGGGTTGTTCTGTTGCAGAGACAACAGAACCCACTGAAAGGCTATTTTTCCATGAGGTTAACTTCAGCTTACTGGTGACAGCTCTGGTGGGTGGCTATTGAACCAAGAGTGTCAAAGCCAACATCTAAAATGACCTTTAGGCTGTTTACTCAAAGCAGTAACAGACTCGCCCCCGACTTCCTGATAGGGGCCATCACTTATCAAGAAGTAAGAAGAGCAAGTGGCTAGATATGGAAATCATTGTGGGAGTGAGCCTAATTGAAAACATACAGCATTGTACAGAAGTAATATTAATACGCTGTTAACCTTTACCTCTTCTGTGGAATGTGTATGTAGAAACTAAGCCAGGAGAATTACCAGGAATTGGGAAAAAAGAAATATATATTAAAAGCCCATTCAAGAAAAAATAGAAAACCTTTTCTTGGGCAGACAAATGTGCCTAATTTAACTCAAGTATCAACCTTGGGCTGTGCCACAAGCCCCATGATCCTTTTTCCTAGCTATGCAGTAAAGTGACAGAAATCAGTGATTTTCATCTCACTTAAGTGAAACTTCTTAGAAGAGGAGTCTAAAGTAAGCTAAGGGATTAAGTAGACACTAAAAATTCTGTAAACTCTTAACTTAGTAGCTAGACGCTCAGAAAGTTAAGTAGCAAGTAGAAGCCAAGGAGACTGGTTTCCACTCTAATTTAGAAAGCTAAATTAGGTTCTTACTTAAAAAATTTTTTCTACATAATCATAAGACAAATATATACTTTAATACATGCTTTAAATATGCTTTAAATAGTGATTGGAATTTTAATGGATTTACCTCAATAAGCTATATTGTAGCATTTCACCCTGTCAAGCTAAGCTTGTTTTTAGCTAACGTTTACTTGGTTTTGTTCAAGAGTTTGTTTCTCTTTTAATTAATTTTTCTGTTCATTTGAGTCAGAATAGCAGCACTGTCTAATCCCACTTTTGTATTTGCTAGAAAATGTCTAGACTGGCTAGCGTGAAGGTTTTCATCCTGGAAGGTTTTAGTAAGATCCTTCTCCACTTGGTATATACGTCACATAAGTACTGAAACTGAAAGTTTCAGATGCAATACAACTAGTAATAAAATTTTTCAACTTTTTTTTTAAAGGAAAAGAAACACCATCTTTTGGCAGTGTTTCCTCTCAAACCTCAGAGACTTGCAGATCTGCCATGTAGATCTGTACTGTGGTTGCAAAGTATCAAAACAGAACTCAGGATTTTTATATCTACTCTTCTCACCCAGTACTCACAGCTCCTTCCCCTTTCCCTGTCTGTCGGCTAGCTTCTGAAGGCATTGAAGGAGACAGGAAGGGATGCAGAACTGACCATTGGACAGATAAATGGACACATAGTGCCAACAACTAAGCCTTGTTTCTTTAGGAATGTAGCTTGAAAATGCCTTGGTAATTAGAATGGATTTGGAATATTTTATTTCTTGTAGAAAACTGCAGGTTTTTTGAGGGGAAAAGAAGCAAGGTAGAAGCAGCTCGTTTTCATGTCAGATTCAGGAACTTGCAAGTCTTCAGGGCAAATGACCCAATCTCTTCCTTAAACTCAGGGCTTTTTTAACGTGACTGATGGTTTTCTGTCATCTTGTGCTGTTGTGTTACATCATGGGAACATCTGGCAATGATGCATGTTGGCCTTGGAGTCCAGTTGCAGCAAATGGTCCATGAAGGATAATAACATCTGAGCCATAATTCCACTAAGTTGCTGGGATGTTCAATTTCTTATCAAATTTTGGAATTTCTTTGCAATTTTCTATGCAAAGCAGACACTTGGAGTGAAAAAGGTCATTTTGACAAAAATCCAACTTTTCACTAAAATCAGTTCTTTTCAGCACCCTGTCCCAAAATCTGTTATGTTCACAGTGTTCCAGAACAGCCTTGCCATCTGTCAGAAGCATTTTTAGGTAACAAATTATTCAACCTAACTGTGCCCTATCTTTGCCACACCAGTTGTGCGTGTCTTTGAAGCTCCTTGGGATAGATAAGCCTGAGACTCCCCCATGCCTGCAGGAATCCCCAGGTGCTGAAGGGGGAACCCCTAGAGCCAGGAAACAGAAATATCCTGAGGACATGGGTGTTTCTGAAGCACCAGCCATCTCCTGAGTAGAGATGTCTTCACCTACTACTGCAGAAAGCAAGTGTGTTCCAGCACGGAGGTAGCGCTGTTTCAGAGAGGAGCTTATGTCTTGCTCTCCCTTTAAAATGGATCCTCTTTTGCATATTGTGTGTTCTGGTAGGAGGTGGGAGGTCACACTCAGACTCTGCCTGACAAGATCCAAATTCATATTATCCACCCCCAGTTACTGCCTAAACCATATGAAAAGTCCTCAGATACAGGATTCATCTCTTCCAGCCGTGTGTCCTAATCACTGGGCTAAAGATTCAGCACTTTTAGGATCAAAGCCTGAATTTTTGTTGCATGATTTCAGTAGGATAAGAGGGGAGTCCCCTGTCCAAAGCCCTGTGGTTAAGGCACCTTCTGAGGAGGTGAGAGACATGGGTTTGAACTGATGAATACATATCTTATGCTTCCTTTCAAGAGCTTGCTAATTACTAGACTGTGATATGAGAAGCAGACAGTGTTGCCACTATCAAATCAGTTACTCAGCCTGGGTTTTGAAAGAAAGTGGCCACAGCTGAGTTTGGGAGCCCAGCCAGCGCTGGATCAGTGTGCTGGTAGCTGTACTGCCTCTAGTGTGGGGGTTAGCCAGGCTTTCTGGGTCCGGGTTTCAGTCTCGATGCAAGTTCAGTCAAGTCTCTGAGGTTGGGGGACATCCTGGGCAGGCAGTGGGGGAATATGGACTCAAATGGGAAGTGGATAGAGGGCACAGGCATTGCAGGCTCTGGTGGGGAGGCAGAGGGGAAGCGTTTTCTAGCCATAGTTCTGGACTTAATTTTCTCCAAATGCTGAGGTGTAAATGCAAGAGGTATTGAACATTTGTCATGAGACCATTAATGAATTTGATAGCCACCACATTCAAGAGTTCGTGGAACAGATTTACCCATCATTTCTGAATTTCAGTTTAAGTGAATGGGACTTCACTCATGGTTAAAGGTTTGGGGTTTTTTTTAAATGCTCTTAAGTATCTTGCTGGACTGGGCCTTTTAACAGTGTTATTTTGTCTCTGCAAGTCTCCTTCAAGATAAGGTTTTCTTGTATTCTGAAATGATGTGGCAGAAGGCAGAAAATAATCTTGTGACTCATTAGGAAATAAACAGAGGCATAATTGCCATCTGTGTTTCAGTCCGTTTAATCTTTTCTCTCTCTCCAGTCATGGAAAAAAGTTCATTAAAAAAGTTGAGGTCTGGTTTTGTGATATTTTTGAGAGAAGATGGCTTAAAAAAATTACAGAAAAGAAAGGATAAAACCCCCCAATACTGGCTCTATACATTATCTTAGACAAAATGGATTAAATTTCTGACACCCTACTCATCAAATTCTGACCTTGATTTGACCCCATTGGCTTTTTACTGTTTGATGTTCTCAAACGATTTGGTGCCACTTTTCCTTAGTAGTGTAGTTAATTTTGAGTGTTAGATAGAGATCAATAGTCATAGCTTGAAATTGGCACCTTTGGAGAAAAAATATGTTGTGTGGCAGTAACATAGATTTGATAGTACTTCAGTTAAGAAAATGGTGTACTCTTTCATTATTGTTTTCAATGACAGTATCCAGAGTGTTATTTCATTCTCCTACCAAGCTTCTGACAGTCTCTTCTAATATCTTATCTATCAAAGAGTTTTCATTCCTCTCCTTTCATGCTTGGCTTCTGGAGTGGAACTTTATTTAAAAGCTCCCTGAAATTAGAAAGAATGACCATGGCACTTCTGCTATCAAGCTGGTCAGTAAGAAATAAACCCCCATACTTCTAGACTTGTGTCTTGCCTCCTGCTTGCCCACACTGAAATCTCATTTAATGTGCTGGCCGTACAATGGAAGCTTGGCTGTCAAGAGGAAGTAAGTGGCCTGTTGGATAAGGTCTAATCTTCTCACAGGTAGCTGGGTTTTGCATACTGGCATTAAAAGGAAGGATGGAAATGCCATCCCTACCTTTGTCCATGTGAAAGTGCCCTGTGCCTTGCTTTCAGCCCATTGCTGCAGTGAGAGGTGGGCCTCTGTTTGCAGGGGATGGTTGTTCCTGCACTGCTGCTCGGAGTAGCTGCCTCTGAGAGTACACAGCTGCTCTGGAGTACTGGGCTGGGCCCGAGGCAGTCTCTAGGGCACAGATGTGCCAGGACTGTGCTCCTTTCTGTGGTGTCCCACCCCAGAGCACCTGGTCCTTTGGAAGTGTGATGAAATTCTTCTTCAGCAGTGCAGGTGCTGAACAGTTAGGGGAGTTTTCAGCGTGCCACTAAAATCTGGCCTCCAGTGCAAGTGTGCCCTTCCTCCTATGTAACTTTGGATATCCTGACTAGTTTCATCCCAACTTGACAGGTGGTTGGAAACACCTCTTTGACCAAATTCAAAGAAATTACAGATGTGGGGGTAGGGGAGAAAATGCAGATAGGCGCAGGAGAGGAGAGGCTGTGGAGAGAGGCACCTGGGGGAGAGATGTCATGACAGTCTCAGGTACAGGGAAATGTCAGCCATGGGTTGTGCCTTCGTTGTACCAAGGAATGCAGCCTTTGGACACAGATGAATAAGGAATGTGGCTGCAGCGGTCTGCTGCTCCTGGAGCTGTTTTGATTAATTTTCACATATTTCCTAGGAAAATCATGAGCACCTCTGTTCCACCAACTACCTGAAAACATTCTTCCCATTCCCCCCCAAAAAAGAAGTTTTCTTCAAAGATGAAGTAATTTGTCAGGTGCTTTCTGAAGAGCTTTTTAAATGCCAAGTGCTAACAGTTTTAGACCAGCAAAGTCTTTAATTTCTCTTTTAACTTGAAACCAATGGCAAAAATATCTGGATGTGTTTTTGATTATTTGTGATGATAAAGCAGGGAAGGGTGGAGCTGTGTGGAGAGTTACTCCCCTGTGCATTAGTTAACTGTTTGAATTACTACAGTGTAATCTGGACAATTGTTTCTTTTATACCACCAGCCTTCTGGCTGCTGCTTTGGAGCAGAAATAATCCTCTTCTCTGCTGGGAAACAGTCCATTCAGATGTAGTGATGGGATATTCAGACTCCTAATTCAATGCAAATCTTACCAACAGAAACCCTCATCAAAGTGACAACTAGTGGTCACGGCACATGCGGCTACTCTTTCTAAGTGATTCACTTAGGCCAGATTTAAATGGAAGATGAGAGGAGTTATCTGCTACATATAAGTGATGCTCTGTAGGAACTGGTCCTGATGGTGTCAGTGGCTGGGCAGGAGAGGCTCGTGCTGTAGGCTCACTGAGCTGGTCAAGACTGTTGGTAGCCAACAGTAATTGTTCCACTGTTACCTTTGATACTTCAGTGTGTTACTGCCATTATTCCACTTACTTGAGTTTGTGATTATGGGAAACAAGTACATTTAGTAACAAAGACCCCAAGCGTAATCATTTGATACAACTTATTAATACATGCTTCACAAGTACTCCAAGAGGATTTTGAGAGCTGTCCCTTTAAGTGTGTTCAGCTCATTACAACAGCTGGAAATGAAGGAAGAGTGTTATCGAGTGAGTCCTTTCTAGAGGCACTGCCCTTTCTTATCCCATTCCACAGAAAGGAGTATCAGTTTCTGTTTTTCACCTTCCATGGCCTCTTCAGGCTGTTTACTTGAGAACCAAGTGCCCAAGCCACAAATCATTTTTATACCTTGGTAGACAAGATGCCCAGTTTAAAACCATATCGATTATTACTGACTCTGTTCTCTAAGTCATGATACATAATCTCATTGAGGAAGAGAGTGCACAATAAGCAAAGCAGTGGCTTGGATAGTATGCAGGATCTTTGGGTGGTGCAAATAAATGCCAATCCAAGAAATTCAACAGAGCACTGTCCATTTACAGTCACTGAAGATCTGCCCCATGCTACTAGTAATGAAGTCTCTTAGGAGCGAAAGAGAACAGGGAGAGACTTTCAAAAGGCAAGATGGTCTTACTTTGTTAAGAAACCTGTGGCATGTCATTATCAGCTGTTCCTAGCCAGCAACCAGAAGTTGCAGAGTCTGAATGCAAATACAGAGTGCAGAGAAAATGAGAGGGCAACCAGGCCCCATTTCGGAAGGATTCCTGCATCTTTGAGTAGCAGAGATGGCTCTGAATGGAAGCAGTTGTGGCAGGTGCACCATGATGCTTTTCATGAAGAAGTGAGAACTTCTGTAACAGGGACAGGCCTCTGAAATTGGTAATATTTTCCTTTCTGCTTTCTTTACTGTTCAATCTCTGGAGAGCGTGTGCAGATAAAATGGGGAAGAAATATTTCTCTGTGACCTTCTGGCTGTTTATCAGAGGAGCAGTGGCAGAGTGATAGGATAAAGACTGCTGAGAAGGGATGTTGTAGATATCCATGACTCATGCTCTTTACCTGGAGGCACCTCTGAGGCCTGCAGATATGAAAGGGAGTTAGACCTTGTACTAAGGAGCTTCATGCTTCCGTTCTCTTACTTAGGTCTGGAAATGCTTTGTGTATTGCTTTCCTGATGTTTATTGCCTCCTGAAGGCAATTGCATTTAGCATGCTTTTCCATAGGCCTGTGTTCTTCTAGCCACAAGCCCCAGCCTGCTGTCAGGAAGGCTTGGACCATCAAAGTGATGTTCTCCCGATGCGCGACCTGAGTTTATCTGCAGCTGTCTGGAGAGGTTTTCCCTGATGAGAACGCTGAGGTTGTACCGAGATAGCAGCTTCTCAGGTGCATGGCTGGGGTTCATGCATCATCTTACATAGGGAGGACTGAAAACTTAAGTTCCTTTCAAGGATGTGTCTTCATGGCAGAGTCCTGCTGTAATCAATGAGCTCAAGATAAATCACAAATTCCTCTCCTTGAGACAAAGCCTCAGTGGTGCTGACTACCAGCAATTCCCAGCAGCTTCAATGGCGGCTGCAGGTGCTGAGTGTCCTGGTTATCTCTGCGAGGCTCTGGCCCCAGGCCTCACCTCCTGCAAGGCGACAGATCCAACTGCATTTGGATACATGAAGTTCTCCTTGGCTAGGATTTGTTACTAGTGGAATAAAGTTACCACGCTGCTTTAAATCCAGTTTAACAGCAGGAACAAAGATTTAGTAAAACCTTTAATAAAACTTTCTTTATCTTTACGGTCCCCTGAAATTTGTTTAGGTAGGCCAGCTTCTTCACATACCCTCTGTGACTCATTTGGGTCCCTGAGCAGCTGCTTTCCTTCCGAAGTTCAGTATTAAACCTAAAACCTAAAAGGCTCAGGCCTTGCCTCCCAACAGCTATTAAGTGTGTTTCAAAAAGCAATGCCACTGTAGCTGCTTCTGCTCCTCTTGTTTACGCTTCTCTGACCGGTACATTTCAGTGCCAATGTACATTACTCCTCAATTATTCTAGAGCAGCTCCAAAGCTGTGCCAGGGAGTTTTCCCAGTTTATGGCACCAGCTGTACAGAGAGGTGTTTAACAACCTGCTTGACTGTACATTTAGGTGATGCCATTGATTACTGAAGCAACACATACACCTACAGGTAAGACATGCTTAAAAATGTCTTGCTTGGTCAGGACTGGAGCCCTTAATCTGCTCTGCACACTGCAGTTCACCAGAAAGGCTGGATTTGGTTTAGTGGCAGCAAGAGCTGACTCCAGACCACTGAAGAGGTGAATGGGAGAGTAATCACTGGAAGACTTTGCAGATGAGATTTGATTGCCTTGCTGAATCTGGGGATTCAGGGATAGGATCTGCGAGAAATCCCTGGAATGCTGCTAGTTACATAAAATTGCTATTAATAGTGAATTATTTTTAGAAGGGAGGCTGAATATTGTAAAAGTGTCACATGATAATGATATGGTAGTTGGTATATTTAATGTGCATTTGCAGCCTGGATTGTTAAGCATTTCTAGGTTTGCTAGAAATTTCAGTTATACCCTTACTGCAACTTTTAGTGTAGGCAAAATACCCAGCAATACTTAAGTAAATGAATTGTAACAGGAATTGCAAATTCAAAAGAAATGTCTGATTTGCTTTATTACCAGGGACTACACATGTGCTGAAAGATCTTGGTCTGGTTCATTAGAGCGAGACATAAAAATGCTGCCTCCAGCTAACTCCATCCCCTGCAAACTGCCTTCTGTGAGTACCTTTCCTCCCCACTGCCCATCTCCTACAAGCCCTCTGATCTCTGCCCAGCTGGTGAGTGACTGCTCATCCTCTCACCTTTACAGACATTTACCTCAGAGTGCCCACCCCCTCTGTAGCTGAGGTCAAAGCCTCCAAATCTGTCCAAATCTATAGTATTTGCCTGGTGTATACCCATATTGGTGTGGCATGGTTGCATTCTTTGCATGACTGTACAGAAAGGAGTGTCTGAGTATTTGTGGATCTAGAAAGGACCATTCTTGTGGGCACACAACTGGTGTGTGGGTGTTGTGGTTTAACCAGCCAGCAACTAGGCACCATGCAGCCACACACTCACTCCCCCCCACCCAGTGGGAGGGGGAGAAAATCGGGGGGAAAAAAGTACAACTTGTGGGTTGAGATGAAGAGAGTTTAACAGGACAGACAGGAAGAAAATGGTAATAAATAATAATAATAACAAACCCAACTATAATAATAAAATAATAATAATAATAATAATAATAATAATAATAATAGAATTGGAATATACAAAACAAGTGATGCACAATGCAATTGCTCACCACTCACCAACCAATGCCCAGTTAGTTCCCAAGCAGCGGTCTGCCCCTCTCCAGCCAACTCCCCCCAGTGTATATATTAAGCATGATGTCACATAGTATGGAATATTCCTTTGGCCACTTTGGGTCAGCTGCCCTGGCTGTGTCCCCTTCCAACTGCTTGTGCCCCTCCAGCCTTCTTGCTGGCTGGGCATGAGAAGCTGAAAAATCCTTGACTTTTAGTCTAAACATTACTTAGCAACAACTGAAAACATCAGTGTGTTATTAACATTCTTCTCACACTAAATCCAAAACATAACACTTTACGAGCTACTATGAAGAATATTAACTCTATCCCAGCTGAAACCAGGACAGTGGGGCATGAGTAAGAACAGTTACGTGGTTTTATAGAGTGAGAGCAGTATACTGGGAAGATTGATGGTGCCTCTGAATATTTTGGCTGAGCTGTTTTGGCCTAGGATTGAGTTTGTTTGAATTGTGGTGATAGCCATTTTGAACAATGTCTTGCTATAACGTCCAAAAGCTGATTGTGGCAAGGTGATAAAAGAAAAGATTGTGAGAAGCAGAGGAAATACTGGACTTTAGTGCTTCTAGGAATAATAAAATGTCTGTTTTCCAATATGTTGTTTAGCACTGCACACAGAAACAAATAATCTGTGGGGTTGCTTAGAGTTTTCCAAGTTTTTATTAGGATGTTAAAGGTAAAATCTCGGCCATCTGGAAGACAGTGGGAAACTGCCTTTGCGTCTCTT
This sequence comes from Elanus axillaris, assembly GCA_026212715.1. Classification (NCBI taxonomy): domain Eukaryota; kingdom Metazoa; phylum Chordata; class Aves; order Accipitriformes; family Accipitridae; genus Elanus; species Elanus axillaris. The sequence goes on from JANZLQ010000100.1 coordinate 8,270,446, forward strand.
GGGTCAGGATTTCTCCTTTACATTTGTGCCTGCTATACTTGGCAAATAACCAGAAATCCCATCGCAGCTAACATAGGAGCAAGCACCAGAGCCACACTTTCTAAACAAAATGGAGTGCCCCCAGGTGGTGCTCAGGGCAGGATGTTGTACCTGGCCACCCTCAGTCTGTCTACATGCGGAGGGTCTCCTGAGCAAAGAAGTGGTGAGAGCCAACAGGAAACATAGCTGCTTGAAAACAGGGCTCAGAGATGGCAAAGGACTCATGACAGGGGCAGAGCTGGGAAGAGACCCTGTTGGCCTGACCACCTCTGATTGTGTAACAGTCGGTATATGCAAGGAATTTAGATAGTATCGCAAATAAGTAAAGTTACATTGTGTTAAATGCATCCCAGAAGGAAGTGACTTCTGCTCCAAAATCCTGACAAAGAGACGAACCAGAAAAAAAACTCTCAATTGCCCAGAAATCTTGCTTATAATATGTATTAGTGCATGGAAATTCTCCAAATTTAAGTGACAAATGTTTAGAGCTGGGGTATGTGAAATGGTGCCATACCTCATTTCTGAGTGATGCAAACCTGGACCAATTTGACCACAGGCACCTCTCCTCTGGTGCCTTAATTCTGAGTAGATAGATTATAATAACTATTCCTAATTAAATACTGCTTTTCCTCTTTTGACCTCAGCACACTTTAAAAAGGGGATACTGCTTCAGCTCAGTCATGGGCTAGGATTTTCTGTACCGAGTTTTAGCCTAAGAGCAGTTACAACAGCCTAACTTAAAAATCTCTCAAAGATCTTAAACCAGTGCTACTGATCTCCAAATGATAGATTTTTAGATATTATTACTGAAACTTTCTGGAAGTAGTGCAAATACAGGAGGGAGCAATTAATCCTTGGAGTAACCCCATTTACTCTAGCAGTTTGGCCCTGAGGGAGTAGGAGCACTTGATGTCTGACAGCAGCCCCAAATGTCAGTATTTCTCCCCTTGTTCATTTGCCTGCTTGCTGTGGTAGATTTCATGCCGTTATAAGCTGTTTATGTACAGCCTGATCAAAGTACTTAATGACAGGGTTAATTTCTACGTATAATGAGGAAGTCAAGACAGGAGACAGGTACTGTGTAATCGAATTTTTCATTTTGGAATTTGTTTCTCTCCATGTAGGGCTTAGCTTTGATTTTTTATTACCATTAATGTCTGCATTTACTGTTCTTTCTAGTCTTTCAGATGAGCTAAACTTACTATGGAAATAGTGGAGGCACTGAATTTCTCCAACAGCTTTCATGAAAGTATGATGATAAAGTAAGAAGAGTCTATAACTTCTCTGCAACAAGACCTCAAAATGTAGTTTGGTTTGGAGGACAGTTCTTAATAAAATTACACTTCTTAAATAGTCTACTGAAACATCTAATCCTCTTTTTATGTCTCAGTAGGTATATGTACAGGCATGGATGCTTAGTTATGTGTGTACATAGCCAGAGAAAGAGACAAAGATTGTGTTTAAATCTGGAAATCTTATAGTTTATGAAGTGTGTGTATTCAGCAAGACTTTGTAGACATAAATGACTCCCCATAGCATCCCTTTGAAAGAGCTGATGGTGAAAAAGAGGTTAATGGTCCCCACTTCTCAAAAGATGGAAATGAGACATGAAGCATCAGATCTGCATTTGCCCTACTTATTTTGGCTTTCATTTTCAGATGCACTGAGCACTGTGAATATTTCTGGACATTCAAAAATCTAGGGGTATAGAAGTGATGGAGGCATTAGAAAATATGGCTCTCACTGAGGTAGCCAGCTTCAGGAATCAAGGTGGAAGTAGAGATGAAATTAAACCCGGGCATATCCAGCTCACCCTGCATCCACTGAGTTTCTCTTTTTCGAGCACTCTGTAAATTTTAGGAAAACAGTGATTTAAAAGTTCATGTGATGCTAAATTTTGTGAACCACTGTTAGCCAAGTTTCCTTATAGCTGAAGTAGAAGTCTTTGTGAGGAAAGTGTGCACCTCTATTAGCACCACTGTGCAAGCTGTAGTTTGCAAATGTGGTGGGAGGCTTTGCTCATGCTAATTTGGGCTCAGTCATGCACCTTCTTTTCTCCTTTTACATGCAAATAGCAGCTGTGTCAGTCTCTGGGATGCCTACTTGCTCCTTTAACGGAGAGATTCCAGTTCATACCTTCAACCAGTGCATTTGTGCGTGGGCAGGGGTATAGCGCAGTGGTACAGTTGCTGACAAGGAAAGAGCTGTGATGGAGGTTGGAACAAGTTAGTGAAATAGAGAAGTTTTGAAAGAAGGCACTGAGCTCTTCTGGTGTGTTTTCGTTTATTTAAAAAAAAAGAGGGGGGCAGGGAGAGGGCCAGGAGAACAACAGATAATCCACAATCCTGCCCCCATAAAAAGGGATCTCTTGATTGCCAGAGGGATCCATTTCTTTCTTCTGAGCCCAAGGGTTCAGGCAGCAGCCCCAGGACTGGAGCGGGTCAGCTGCCAGCCTGTGCAGCTGGGACTGTGGTGGGCTGAGCGCAGGTGCTTGGATTCCTCACCATGGTGCCTGGTGCTGCGGCAGCTGAGGTGGTGAGCTGTCCTGCTGGGAGCTGTGGTGCCATGCTCGCCCAGCTTCTGCAGGTGCTGTGCTCCAGAGGGTCCATGGCCTTGCTGAGCCACCGACTGCTCTGCCTCTCTGCTCTCCCAGAATTTTCCATGGTAGGGTGCAGCATGTCTGCCCTGCTGCAAAGACAAGGAGGTTCACAGTACTTGCTTGGGGCCAGCAGGCAAATTGGGTAGAAGTAATTGAAAATAAAGCATGATTTTATTTTCTTCTCTGTCTTCAGCCTTCACCTCTGCTTATGGTTGGGGCTCCCTGAACACAGCCACTACATTTCCTCTTCTGAAAGGATGTCCCTGCTCTTATGTCATGGAAGTCAACGCAAAACAAAATCAGATAAATTCATTTCCATGGCATCACTTTGGATGCCACTGAACTTACTGAAGAAAGTAGGCATTAGTACCATGTAGGCCACACAATGTAAGTGTTGAACAACAAGGACCTGTTTAAAAGGGTGTTTGATTTAAGGTGCAAGGATTTCCAGGAATGTGGAGTGCAATGTTTTCTAGGAAGGTCAGCTCAAAGAAATATGATGTCCCTGTGAGGTTCTCAGTTGAGCCCGTAGGTGGCTTGCCACAAGGGTTTTCAAGTGACAGCTCACCGTTCAGAAAGCCCTGGCTACTGTTTGTCTGTTCTCCCCTGGAAAGACTGCCTTGATGTCAGTGCCACAGCAGGACTCAGTGTACAGCCAGGACTCAGCATATGTCCACTTCACTGTGTGTCCATGGACATCCTTGGAGGCTGTAACATAATAACTGTGAAATAACAGTGCTTCAGCTCCCCTCTGACCTGCTTTATAATCTTCTTGAATATATCCCCTCTGTGTGAGTGGAGGTGACAGAGTGGGGTAAGGGGAAGAAACACGTGTACATGCTTTAATCATACAGATGGAGTGAAAGTGATGCCATCTTCTTATAGGAAAGGCCCTTAAACACCTCTTTAGCCTCTCCACTGATCTGTGGGGAAACAAGGCTGTGGCCTGTAGGGTTTCCATTGACTTCCGATATGGCAACACTGAATTAAGTGGGTAATATGTTGTGGCACAATAGGATGAAAACCTGTCCCTAGTAATGGCAGTGGATTTTGGTATTGATTTTGAAGGCATTTTAGGATTTCAGCTGTACAAATTAGTGGCAAACCCCATGATGAAATAATCTAGTTATTTCCTGTCAAACAGAGGCTCATCAACAATATGGATATTACAGAAAATGCTATCAAATGGAAATTCATCCTGTTGCAAAGGAACATCTTGAGCTATTGACCCTGCAAAGTAATACATGCATGTAATAAAGTTATTTCCTGTCTAGTTAAAATGTCCTTGTAACAACGTGGGTGGATCTGGTTATACTGTTCTCCGCCATAACAATTTATCCAAAGCAATTCATTGCCTGGCCAAAATTTTGCAAAAATATCTGGTCTTTAAAACCTTTGAGAAAGGGAGATATTTGCACCTGACATGTCTACAAGTAACTTAGATCAGGTTATTGATTGGTCCTGTATATGTTGCTTTCCAGTGGAAGGATGAGATGGAGAGGCCAATCCATTACTGCAGTTATCTATCACTGGAAAGCAATAGCGCTAATGATACAAGTTTTCAATAGCTGATTTATATTATCCTGGAGTCAATAAAAACTCATGATTTTGTCACTGTGCTGTTTAAAGCAATACTCCAAATGCTGGAAGGCCCCAAATCTGACCCTCTCCAACACCGCTGCTGTGTTACAAGCAGGCGAAAACATAACAAAAGCCCACCAGTCCTCCAGAGTATGGCCTGGACAAGCTTTTTGCTCACTGCACAGTGGGTCCTGTGAGCCCTGAGCTGGTGTGAGGCTCGTTCCAGTGAGTGATTGCTGTTAAGACTAGCTATGGCTCCAACAGCTGCTCCCCTGCACCATGCCACCTCGTGGGGGGGAAAGGTGAAGGAGTTACAGTCCTTTCTCTGGGCGAATATTTCACCTAAAATCTCAGTGACTGACTGCTAATTTGGCGGTGATGAACGAGAAATACGTGTCACTGGCTATAAATGAGAGGCAGTAACTGGTTCCCCTCTTCTTCCTTCTAGTGATGCAAGTACTTTCGGCACTACAGAGGAGCTGCCCACTGAATCCAGCATGGTGCAGAGCTCCTGAAGGAGAGAGTGGCAGCAGTGAGGATCTGCGTTTGCTGGCGAAGGAATTGACAAGCCATGTGAGAGCCAGCCTGAGCAGTCAGGCAGTGGGCACAGTCTTGTCCTCTCTTTCGGCTATGTTTGAACGGTCATGTTAGAGTGGACTGTCATAACAGGTCAGCTCAGCTAGGCTGGGGGCTTGCCTCGGGATGTGCTGGTGGTTCCCAGCAACATACGTACAGGGGGAAGGCTCTGTGCAGACCAGCCGTGCATGTAGAGAGGGTAGCTGTAGCATGGAGGTTTGCGTGTTCAGATGGGCTGACCTGCAGGGACAATGAATGTCTTTTTGGACTTGTACGCACCCTGTTTTCACGCGAACATTTCATGCAGATCTGTAACATGCGATAGCTGCCAAGCATCTTTTACACAGTCACAGTCTAGTGACTGAAGGATCCTCTAATTAAGAAGCCCCTAATTAGGCTTTTAAATGATAAACTGTAATAGCTCTAGTGCAGCTGTTATAAACTACAGAGTAAATTATACCCAGTTGAAAGAGGCTTTAATTACGTATTTATATAACAGACTTTAAGGACTTTGAAAGATAAAAGAATTTTTAGTATCTGCAATTAAAAAAAACAAGAGAGAAACAATAGAGCTCTTAAACCAATGAAAGCAAGGAAATTAAAAGTTAATCTGAAAAACTGTGCTGGTACTTTCTCTTATGCTCATGGCATTCTAATTTTTTGGGGGTTGTTTTGGTTCTTTTTTGTTTCCATGATGGATAAGATAATATTGTCAGCCAGGAGTTTATGTCTCCTGCTCTCAATTCTCTAGCTTTTAGAGGTTCATGTATGACATTAATGATACTTCAGCGAACTTTCTGTGGTTTCATTTTTGCAGAAATCCTAGCAAGAAGATCCTTATCAGCCAGCTTTTCTCCTTGCATCCTGATCTACAGAATGATTAGTTGTACACATGCTTTTGTGAAGTCAGCAGGAGCTCAGAAAATTGGTCCTATTGGGCCCTTGGAGACCATGTTCAGGCCAAATCTAGCCTGCGCATTGTTGGTGCAGTTTTGGTAGCCATTCACCATGCTGTGCTTACCAAGTTGAGAAAAGGTTTGGATCTATCTGGGACTATTCAGCTATTTGGAAATTGCACTCTGGGTTTTTTTTTTACAGGGCTCAGTCCTGCTCCACTGAAAACGAGGAAATTTTAGCCTTTGCACACATTTGGGGCTGGACCAGATTCCAGTCTGCTTGCCCTTTAGACATCAGCACCACTCCTCTCCCCCATCATTGCCTGACAGTGCCTCTCTTGGTAACCTCATCAGTTCTGCCTCCAAACTAGCATCTGCCCTCAGCTTCCCTCACTTACCCAGCCCTGTTTGCTGCCCTTCCTTGCCACCTCCGATCACAACTAACACTGATACACTGCGGTGAACAAATGCCTCTAGGAGGTTCCTGGAGTGTCTGGAAGATAACTTGCTGCCACAGCTGGTAGGTGAGCCAACCAGGGGAGGAGCCTTGCTAGATCTGCTGCTCACAAACAGGGAAGGACTGGTGGAAGGTGTGATGGTTGGAGGCTGTCTTGGGCTTAGTGACCATCAAGTGATAGAATTCTCAATTCTCAGTGAGGCAAAGAAGGTGGTTAGCAAAACCCCCACTATGGACTTCCGGAGTGCAAACTTTGGCTTCTTCAAGGCACTGGTTGAAAGAGTCCCATCAGAGTCAGTCCTGGAGGGTAAAGGGGTCCAGGAGGGATGGACATTCTTTAAGAAGGAAATCTTAATGGCTCCAGGACCAGGCTATTCCCATGCACTGCAAGTCGAACTGCTGAGGATGATGATCAGCCTGGCTGAACAGGGCACTTTTGCTAGGAGTCAAGAAAAAAAGGAGAGTCTATCATCTCTGGAAGAAGGGGCAGGCAACTCAGGAGGAGTACAGGGACCTTGTTAGGTCATGCAGAGAGGAAATTAGAAAGGCAAAAGCTCAGCTAGAACTTAATCTGGCTACTGTTATAAGGGACAACAAAAATGTTTTTACAAATATGTTAAAAATAAAAAGAAACCCAAGGATAATATCTGTCCTTTAATGGATACAGAAAGGAATGTTGCCACCAGAGATGAAGAAAACGCTGAGGTACTTAATGCCTTCTTTGCCTCAGTCTTTAATAGGGAGACCAGTTATCCTCAGGGTACTCTCCCCTGAGCTGGAAGGCGAGGGTGAAGAGCAGCATATACCCCCCTTAATCCAAGAGGAGATAGTGATCTACTATGCCGTCTGGACACTCACAAATCCATGGGACCAGATGGGATCCATCCAAGAGTCCTGAGGGAACTGGCGGAGGTGCTTGCCAAGCCATTCTCCATCATCTATCAGCAATCCTGGTCCACGGGGAAGGTCCCAGATGACTGGAAGCTTGCCAATGTGACACCCATTTACAAGAGGGGTCAGAGGGAGGATCTGGGGAACTACAGGCCTGTCAGCCTGACCTCGGTACTAGAGAAGATTATGGAACAGTTCATCTTGAGAGCACTCACATGGCATGTGCAGGGCAAACAGGGGATCAGGCCCAGTCAGCATGGGTTTACAAAGGTCAGGTCCTGCTTGACCAACCTGATCTCCTTCTATGACCAGGTGATCCACCTTGTGGATGAGGGAAAGGCTGTGGCTGTTATCTACCTTGACTTCAGCAAGGCCTTTGACACTGTCTCTCATGGCATACTCCTTGAGAAGCTGGCAGCTCATGGCTTAGACAAATGTACTTTATGCTGGGTGAAAATGTGGCTGGATGGATGAGTTGTGGTGAACAGAGTTAAATCCAGTTGGTGGCCAGTCACAAGTGGTGTTCCCCAGGGCTCAGTATTGGGGCCAGTTTTGTTTAATAACTTTATCAATGATCTAGACGAGGGGATTGAGTGCACCCTCAGCGAGTTTGCAGACGACACCAAGCTGGGAGGCAGGGTTGATCTGCTCAAGGGTAGGAAGGCTCTGCAGAGAGATCTGGACAGGCTGGAACAATGGGCCAAGGCCAATTGTATAAAGTTCAACAAGGCCAAGTGCTGGGTCCTGCACTTCGGTCACAGCAACCCCAAGCACGGCTACAGGCTTGGGGAAGAGTGGCTGGAAAGCTGCCTGACAGAAAAAGACCTGGGGGTGCTGGCTGACCACCGGCTGAATATCAGCCAGCAGTGTGACCAGGTGGCCAAGAAGGCCAACAGCATCCTGGCCTGTATCATAAATTCTGTGGCCAGCAGGAGCAGGGAGGTGATTGTTCCCCTGTACTGGGCACTGGTGAGGCTGCACCTTGAGTACTGTGTTCAGTTTTGGGCCCCTCACTACAGGAAAGATCTTGAGTTGCTGGAACGTGTCCAGAGAAGGGCAACTGAGTTGGTGAGGGGCCTGGAGCACAAGTCTTATGAGGAGCGGCTGAGGGAACTGGGGCTGTTTAGTCTGGAAAAGAGGAGGCTGAGGGGGAACCTTTTTGCTCTCTACCACTACCTGCAAGGGGGTTGTAGTGAGGTGCGGGCTGGTCTTTTCTCTCTGGTGGCTGGTGACAGGACAAGAGGTTGCAGCAAGGGAGGTTTAGGTTGGATATTAGGAAAAATTTCTTTACTGTGAGACATTGGAATAGGCTGCCTGGGGAAGTGGTTGACTCACCATCCCTGGAGGTATTCAAAAAGCGCGTAGACAAGGTGCTCCAAGACATGGTCTAGTGGCCATGGACGATGGTTGGACTCGATGATCTTGAAGGTCCTTTCCAACCTAAATGATTCTATGATTCTATGATTTTATGATTCTATGAACAAGAATGCTGATTTCTAGACCTGTCTGGATTTTTACCATTTTAAAGAAAAACATGGGTTGCTAGTGGATAATGTACAAGTGAGACAGTAAAACTGGTTAATACCAGTTAATACTAAATAGGTGATAGCTGGATTAAAAGTAAACTTTGTGCATAGGTTTAGTATCAGATGCTGTTGTGAGCTTTTTCCCATTTTCTTTTTTTTTATTTGTTAGATGTTTTTCATTTTGACAAATCTATTAACCACTTGTTTGGCTACAGCATTTGCCTGCCAAGTCTAGTTTTAAAGTAAAATCATTTTTTTGAGTAACTGAGGCACAAAATAGTCTTTCATGAAAATAGCAGCAGACACTTAACTCTACCCATTCCAGCCAGATGTCATAATAATGTGAACCATCAATGTGAAAAATCGCTTTTGATCAAAGGTATCTTGAAATCTATATTAATAGAAGGTAGTTGGTATGATACGTAATTTTACCATTTTCTTAGTATGCCTTTTTGAATACTGTATGGTAAAAACGGTTTTGGCTTTTTTATCAGATTCTGTCATAAATTACACCCAATTCCTTATTTTTTGATCAATTTACAGTACCAACTGGAAATATTTTGTTAATGTAGTTCTTCAGTGAGTATGCCCATAGGGTGCATTCTGACACACTTGACTCCCTTTGCCACCTCCTCTCCCTTCTTACATGGCCTTGAGTATTTGCCTATGGCTTTATCTGTGCCAGGTATGACACAACCCATTTACTTTTGCCAATGCAAAGAGCATGTCCCCAAACCAGTGTGATCCAAAAGGGGAAGAAATGTTCTTCTTAGGGCCAGGTCTTGAGCTGAAACCTAATCTCTGCCTTTACAGTGGCTCTTCATGGGCATTTGGTATATCCTTGAAAATTGAGGACTTGTCCTTTGGGGGAACTTAATCTCTCTCCCTCTCCCCCACCCCACCCCCCAGTGTTCACTTTCTGGTTCTAGGAGCTGTAGTTTCACGACCATGACAAACAGATGACCTGAAAAGTCAAATATTCCAGAGATGTGGTCAAGTCAGCCTTTTTTCATTATCATATGTGTATATATATATTGGTAGCTTAGGCTGTCTAGGCTGTCTGCATTTATTAATGTCTCTGCCTGGACTTGTACTATAACTTTATTCCTTACTAAAGAGAAGATAAGAAATGGGGCTTTAAGTTATTCAGAACTTCCTTGAGAAAGATTTAAAATATCAGTAAAACACAACACCATTGCGCTTGCTAGTCCAAGTTGGGTGAGCTTGTTTTAATAGTAATAAAACAAACAAACACCCCAACCCAAAATATTGCCTTGAAATTTGAGCAAGAGTGAATTGTCCTCATGCGGTTCTTACTACAGTGCTCTTTTATGAAGGGAGTTTGAAATCCCAGTGATGACAATAACTGTATTTCTTGCTTTGATGAAGTGAGTAACTTCTGAGTTGGATTTATTTGTTCTGAATATGGAGCTGAAGTTTGCTGTGTCTTGTGATCCGTGATGGCTAGAGTTAGGCTTGTGGAAAGTCTTCATACTGGAGAAGGCAGAAGGGACGTACCTGGGTTCAGATGGATTTGAGTATAATTGCAAGGAATGACTTCTTTTGTACCTGAGAGAAGACCTAAGGGGTAGCTCAGCAGTCGTCAGGTAGAGACATAAGTAAGTACAGGAGTACTCCTCAAATGAGGAGGAGTGACTGCATAGAACTGTAACAACAAAAAAATAGTTATTGCTGTATAAGCTAAGAGTCAGCCAAACCAGTAGTTAGTTTGGGTTTGTCTCTTATGCTGATAAAGATTTAGACAAACTTAAGCAAGGCATGTCCTACCCAGTTATGCTGTGCTGTGCTTTTCCAATAATTAGTCTCACCCCTCTTCTGTTTTCATCTTTCTTTTTCTTCTTTTTTTTTTTAATGTTATTGGCATCAGTTAGCTTTGGTTTTTGCAGTTATGAAAAGACAGATCTCAAACCTTAAGAAAATAGCTGGTCAAGAATGCAGAATGTCATTAACATAAAACTGCAGCAGCTTTATGGTAAGTCTCTGGAAGCAACTCAGAATGATTGTATGCTCAGTCATCCAGAAATCAGATTATTGCAATGCTAGGGAATTGTTTGTAGAATACAGGCCAAAGTTTATCACTTTACCTTTTGAAATACTTAACCCTGCTCTTTAGACATGTTGCGCCCTGCCGCCAGTTTCAGGAGATCATTGGGAAAAGCCTTTTACACTTTAAGGTGGCTTTCCAGCTGGGTTGTATTTAACTGATGGTTTTAACAATACAAGCAAGTTCCAGCCCCTTATTGGGATGCTGCCAAACCCCTGGATCAGAGAACATCTTGTTGCTCATGCCTCTGCCAAGATGTTACTAGCTTCTGTTATTTCATTTCCAGAAACTCCAACTCAGTCTTGTCCTAAAATAAATGAGCATTCATTTGTCTGATGCTCAGCATTTCTTCTGTAACACCATTTGCAGATGACTTATTTCTTGACTTGGTGGCATTTCTCAGAACATCCTTTTAGGTTTGCTTTGCTTTACTTTATATCAGTTACTTAGATATTACTTCATTGGCCTCAGTAGAATGACTCCTGATTTGTACACCCATATAGAGAGATCAGAATCGTATCCTTTGTGCATAAAAGTATATAAGGATTTCCAGCAATTTCATATCCTTTGTGGAGTCTTAGTACTATTGGAAATTACACTGCAGTTTTGGGGTGGAAAATGAGATTCAGTCATTTAAATCACAACTATATAAAGCGAGTAAAATGTAAACATATAATTTTTCCTTACTAGAGGGGGAACTGGGCAAGATTAATTGATGTCTTCCTTCATCTTGTACATTTCAGTATTTGAACAGAGCCTTGCTATTTTGGATTTCTTTATTTCTTAGTTTAGTACCAGCAATTTAGAACATGCAGGTACCTCCTTAATGTGTCTGCTCACAGTCCAATAGTATGATCGAAAAGGTAAATAACATTAGGAATAATTTGAAACAGAATAGAAAACAAAACAAATTTATATTCCTTTATTAATTTGCAATGTTCTTGCATTGAGAAGAGCTTCTGTTGCTCCATCAACCTATACCTCTTCACCAAAAGAATGTAAAATGAGAATAGATGAAAAGAATGGCAATAGAATCACTTCTTGTATGAGGGGAAATTAAATAGAGTAATCTCTACAGCTTGGAGAGGAAGGAAACTGTAATTCTTTTACTCACCATTTTTTTGCATAGGCTTATCAAAACTGTCCAGACAATCATGGCTTTATGAGATTTTTTTTTCCTGGTAAATTATTTTTTAAATGCTAACAAATATGAAAAAAGCAAAAGTATTTTACCACTTTGGAAATGAAAATTCCAGAGTATTCTGGGTTTATGTTCCTGGATCAGATTGCTGGGCTAATAAGCTGTGTCCTCATCTACTATTTTAAAACCAGCTGTGTTCAGTAAACTTATCAATAAACTTCGGTGGCTGCTCACCACATCTGGGTCTATCAGTTTGGTGTTTTCCTTAGAAGACTTGATAACACTTGATAACGGAGGTGAAGAACATTTTTTACTTGTGCTTGGAGCTTAAAAAAACCCAACTACTTATTAAATACCCCACTGTGCAGCTTTTAAGATTTTTTAGGTATTCCTATAGGACAACTTTGCACAATGGGGTCTCGTATATTTATTTTAATACAAGTTTTAATTGGAACTTCTTAAAATGTTTTTGACATGTCAAAACATCACACAGAGAGAATCATCACAAGAAACAATATAGAAGGCTATCCTTATTTTCTTCTTCTGGGTCAGGGAGAGATGTCTTGCTAATTCTGACTGATAAAATCTTTCTTGGTTTGACTTAAGTGCACTTCTTGCTGATCATCTGTTTCCACAACTTTCATTTACAGAGCAGTAGAACATGGAAAAAGTGCCTTTTGTAGATAGGTCTTTTTAATCAGGTTCTTCTTATGATCTGATAATACTGACTGTATTGATAACTTGGGTTTTTCCTTTGCAAGAGAGATTGCATTATTCAGATTCTCCATAGGTTTTGGCTTCAAAATCCCCTTTGAGCCTTTCCAGTTTTGGCATCATATTAAGTTTCTTGGGGCTTGTAAAATGGAAAATAGAAGTTGCTGCATTGAGAGAAAAAAATTTGTCCAAAAATCTGCTAACTGAAGGAGAAAGTTCAGAGCTGGAGTCTGACTCACTGTGATCTTTTCTAGATGTCTTGAAGGTCACTTGAGCAAGAAATTGAAAATTCATCTTTCTGTTTACATATCACTGACCTAATTAATTAAAAATAAAATAAAATTTAAAAATGCAGAGAGCCATTATTCTCAAACTGTCCCTAATCTTGCTGTCGTCGTGCTTAGGTCATGGTAAGGTATTGAAGTATAGAGAAAAACTTGTTCTTTCTACTTTTTTAACAAAATTTCTATAGTTTTCCATGATGCCCCTGCTTTTCAGTTTGTGTGTGTGTTTGGTTTAACTCTAGTTTCCCAAGGAAACGAAGGTTACACAATCATAAAAAGGCATTTTGGGAGCCATAGGAGAAATGGAAGAGGACTGGATGCTATGGTGGTTTAGTGATGTGGGAAAGAAATGAAGCATGGTGAGGATGGGCAAACTGGCTACCTGGGAGGGGCTGGAAGGGACTGGCAGGGGACCTATGGCAGTAGCCTAAAAGAAATGGTGGGGACCTAAAGCTGTTGTGCAAGGCGTAGTATGGAGACATGATCCAAACGTGATATGGAAGATCAGACCTAGCAGCTCTGCTTTTCAGGGAGCAACTTCTTTAAATTCAAAAAATGATATGGTATTTTGGACAGTGTACCTGTAATACACAGGCAATTAATTAACATGCATATCCAACTGAATATATAATTCATATAGTAATGATTTTTAAAATTTTTTTTAATGATAAAAATTTGTCCTTTGGAGTGTCTTCTATTTATATTTTTCATGTAGTGGCAGGCCTGCCTGTACTCCAGACAGCACTGCAACAAACTGCCAGAAAGCTTTTCTTTTTTCTGTAGACAGGCAGGAATAGCCAGCCTTTGTCAGGGAGATCAGGCTGACCCAGAGCTCCAGCAGCATTCCAGGAACTGGCACACACTGACGCCGTGGCAGCTATTCTCTTCTGCAATAAGACTGTGCCTTCTGAGACTCCGCATGCTGTAAAAACTAAGAAGAATATATACACCTTTGCGAAGTTTTGGAGGGAAACACGGAGTATCCAGTGCTTAAAGTAGGTGGGAATGGGGCTAGAGGAGGCTGTTGGGTAGAAATCCAGCTCACGGTAGTCCACAGCCTTCCCTAACACCAGTTCGTACTGAGGAAAAATCTTGTCCCATGCTTTTAAGTTGTTGCAAATTAAAGTGCTTCCCACTCCCTTGGCCTATCCTTGTGTGTGAACTCAGTCACTACACCACTATATATACAAATATCTTACTAAGACAAAAAGAGGTGCTTCAGTTAAGTAGGTATACTGTTTGTAATACATTTATCATGGAGTCAGTGTTTTCTGCCCTGTTTTAGAAGAGCCAAAGACAAACAACATGTCACTATGTAGTGTGAATATTCTGCAGCATGGGTGCTCTTCCTGCCTACCCACCCATCAGGAACAGAAAACTGTTGTCTTTCTGTTTTTTACACTGGATTTTGCCTCAGTTGTTGTTGATGGAACACTGGTGAATGCCCACTTCCTTTTGCCTGCGTTTATGCACTTAACCAGACCTATGGCTGGTGTTAATTTTCACTGCTTTGTTAAACTAGAGAAAACAATATAACTACACTAAAAATAGATGGCTCCAGGCCTCCCATAAGATAGGAGGCAGAGGGAGGTGGTGTCAAAAGGCATGTTATGCCTGGTCCTAATGCAGAATACACTGTAACTTGCTGCTTTTCTGAAGCATAAAGTAGGTGGGAAAAATGAGCTACAGATCATAAAATTGTATCTCAATTTTGTTTTGTTTATGATGTGTAAACTGCTAGTTTTTATTACTGCTGATAACTTTGCTATTTGTTTTAAATTAATGGTGTAATGGGAAGTGTCTTCCTAACAACAGGAATTTCATTCTGTGCTTTTCTATCTACAAAGAAAATCTAGAGGTTTTGTGGCTTAAAAACAAAGGTATGAAAAATAACAAGATTACACTCTGCCTGCATTAACAGCCAAGCGTTGAAGCTGCAGAGGATTTTCTTAAAATGCAAGGACTGAGTATGCCTTGTTGTGGGTATAAGAGTACCAGCAGCATTTTGGATCTTTGAGTGCAGTGGTGACATCATGGTTATCATAACGGCTATCATGACGAGACAATTATTCAGCCTACACACTGGAAGCCTATGTGAACTAGCTGATTCCGATTAGTGCTTCTTTTTCTTTTTTTCACCAAATAGTATGTAAATTGTTCATTTACTGTTCACAAACACGCAGTTCTTGTGATGCAGACCTGAACTTATTTTTCATTATCCCTGTATCCATAGCCTCTGTCAAAATACACAGCTACTTAAACTGCATTTGTACTGGATTGTAGCCTCTATAACTTGCACGCTGGTTAGCCTGTCTTCATGCAGCCTGCAAATACCTTTTGGAATATATACTGTAACTCTAAAAAGCAGCTCTAAGGCTACAAATTAGACTATACATTTTTTTTCTGCTTTTATAAGTTATGTAATATATATATAGAAGAGATGCATTATTAACCACTCTGGTATCTCTAAACAGCTGTAATTTTATGTAGTGCTTTTGCAGCTTAACATCAAAAATGTTGCAGCCTCTATAAAGAGTCCATAGAAAATTGCAATTTCATGTTTGCAGTAGAACAGAACAACTTGTGTAAGAAAAAAATTGTGCCTAGGACTTCTACACACAGAATTAATCAAAATGTGATGATAAGAGATGGAAAAAGCCTATTAGATCATCTTAGCTATTATCCTGACAATGCAGAATTGTTCTTTACATTCTTTTCTGTATTTTCTAGTTGAGTTTTAAATGGACAAGTAATGGGCTCTCGGCATTTTCTTTAGAGTAGAATTCTCAGCATATTCTGTAATTCTACATAGTTTATTTTAATTAATCTTCATTTCTAAACCCATGACTAACCATAGATGTTATTTTAAAATCTATTTTAGGTACACTAAGAAATAAATTTTTAAGACTTTCAAACTCACCAAAATAATTCAGACACATCACTATACTCTTGATTTGGATCTTCATTTGGAGCTCTGCTATCTTCAGCAAATGCTTCTGATAACGTAAAGCATGCTAACGGTCATAGATTTTTATATTAAGTACTGAAAATATATTTATTTCTAACTGTCCAACCTCATTAAAGCATACAACACTGAAATCAATAAAATCTTTTGTGCTGTCACAGTAAGGTTGAATTAAGAACAGACTTTTGGAAGCTGGGATGTCTGTGGTCCTCTTGGTACGCTGGTCATAGGATGGTCATGAGTGTCACCGACATAAATATTGCCAAATGGATCCGAATATGTATTTTAGAAGGGAAAAGCTGTACACTTTCCATTCTGGTCATAGTTAGAATTTTATATTGCAAAGATTTTGTCTGTAAATGGTCAGATAACTAGCCTTGTAAATAACTAATATGTAGCTCCTCCAGATTCCTAGTCTGGCAAGCGGGCAGGGAAACAGGAGTTCTCAGTTTCTTCAAACATTTATACATTTGATAATGTAGTTGGTATTTTTATGTTTTAGACAATTACTTACACATTAGTCTCCTAATGCTCACTTATGTATTAAGTTGCGTTAGGTAGATCATGTGTTTATCTAGGACACAGGATGTCTTCATTGAGAGCACTATTTAGGGGGCTATCTGACCCACAAGACAGACTTAGGGCTGCTTTTATGGTTTTTTTTCTTTTTTAAGTACAGGTCATATTATCAATTTCCCCAACTCTGGGCATATTACGTGAACCATTTTGATAGTGTTCAGCACTTGCTTCCTGCAAAGGAGTTATGCACAAGTCTGATTTTGCTTTTGTAGTATCCTGCTGACATTCATGGACCTCTATAGTAGTATGGATCCTGTATGTCTTTCCTAAATGTTCGTGATGAAGTTGCCGAGTTTCTCTCGCATTCTGTTGCAGAGCATCATTATTCTTACTGTTAAAAATTTTTATAGTATCTTACCCAAATCTGTGTTGCTGCAATTCAAACTTTTTACTCCTATTACTATCCGTAGTAATAGTGGAGAACAGACTATTTCCTTCTGCATTTTGGCAGGCTTTGATGGACTTGAGGACTGTTGCTATGTTCCATTAGTCATCTCTTCTTTAGGCTAAATGAGATTGTGTTTTGCAGACTTCTGATGGCTCTTGTTGTTTCCAAATATTCATATCTTTCTGGAAGCAGAATAGCAGAAGTCAGTCACAATACACCTGCAGCTTTGCAAATGCTAAATAGAAGAGAAATATGGTTTTATTCTGTAGGCTGTACTTCTACACTCTACTGTGCTGCTTGTCTTTTGTCCTGTGTTGAATTTGCAATGTTTGATACCCTCCAGATGCTGCTGAAGAACAGTCTTTACTTGTTCCCTAGCCTGTGCAAAGGTTTTGGAGTTTTTTTTCCTCCTTATCATTCTCACTGAAATTAATGTGTTTTGTTTTGATTGGTTTTTTCCCCAAACCATTCCTCTAGTCTTACTTATAATTTTAATCTAAAATTTCTCTCTTTAACATGCATACAGTTCTTTTAGTTTCCTGGTGCCTGCATTGGTAACAAATGTCTTTTCTGTTGCCCAAGTCATTAATGAAAACACTGAAGAGAAGCAAAGCCAGAACAGACTCTTTCAGAACATCCATCCTTTTTGACAATGGATGTTAATATGGATGTTCATGAGTTCAGTTACCGGATCCCTCTTGGATTAATCTAACAAACTTTTAATCAACATACATCCCTTACCTTGCTGATGAGAATGTCAGGTACAAGTATTGCTTTTCTCCTGTCTTCAACACCTGTCACCCTTTCATGAAAGAAAATTAAATTAATTTTATACAGTTTCCTCCTGACAAATCCAGATTGATTGCAGTTCATCCCATTACCTTCTGGGTGATGACAGATTCTTTGATACAGGAGTTTTCTAGGGCTGGAAGTTAACTGGACCAGTGTACAGTTTTGTTATCTCCTGTTCTTTCAAGTTTTCTTTCCCCACCCTGTTCTTTGAATTTTAGTACCAAGTTTGCCCTTCAACAGTCTCTTGGTATCTTGCCTATTTTCCAAGAGGTCTCAATGCTGCTCCCCACCCCCCACTTCCCCCAAAACCCCCCAAACTCCCAAAACTATAGTGGATGGAATTTTATCTTAGGCCCCTGTAATTCAGGTGTCTTAACATGAACTGCATGGAGGTCACCTTGTTGTTATGTACCTATTTTAGTACCCTTTAAGCTGTTCCACTTCTGTTCTAGGGTGACAATTATTGTTTGTTTTCTTATCAATACTTCACAGACCAGAAGATTATTTAAAGTTTAGGTTAATCAAATATTTTAGGAAGAATTTATGCTATCTTTAGAAGAGGAACAATGCATTTATCTCTGAACAGACCTTTCATACAACCTTCCTCCTTCCCAGCCCCTCCACAAACTACTTTAAAATAAAACAAAACACAAGAACAGAAAGAAAACAGAAAAAAAAAATTTAAAAACCCCTTTAGTTCCTATGCAGTTTTGTGCCCAATCATATGAGTTTGTCTGTCTTGGGGGGGGGGGGGGGGGGGG
>JANZLQ010000100.1:8298934-8313154 GCA_026212715.1 Elanus axillaris
CCCCACCCACCCTGTGAGTGTTCAGTTGGAATCGAGATGTTCCTAGCAGGATGTCCTGTGTGTTTGGGCAAAGTGTCCCTTTTCCAGTTACTGCACGGACTGTTTTATTCTCTCAGGCACTTACAGATATGTTAATTTATATTCTGGAGGGAATTCCCTGGCTTTGCAGATGCCCGGTTCCAGTGGCCCTGGGGAAGGGTAGCCCCATAGCGGGCAAGGTCCGGGCCTCTTGCTCCGCAGCCATAGGGCACCCCCTCTGCCACTCTGCAACGCGATTGGCTGGGCCCTCCCAGTGGGCGGGGCTGTTGCTATAAAAGGCCTGCAGCCGCGGCCCTCCCCTCCTGAAGGGCGAGATGGCGGTTGGCCCGTGCTGGTTCCTGGGGTGCCATCATGGCTCAGAGCATGGTGTGAACATGGCTGCGCGGGTACAGCTAGAGGCCAGGCAGTGTATGTGGATTTGTGACTCTCCCTTGCCCTCCTTTCTGGAAATGTTTGCTTTAAATCTCAGCAAGATCTAAATTCAGTCCTCTTAATGTGCTGTCCTCCTTCCCCATCAGCCCTGTGGAGCAGCTGAGGAGGGGCTGGCCCCTCCTCGCCACCTCAGGCAGGTTGCTGGGGTGAGTCTGAGCTTGCTGTCCTCACCAGCGCTTATATTTGCAGGGACCTTGCTGAAGAGCTGTTGGGTTGAATAGAGCTAAAATAGCATGAACTGTGTTTTCGAATGCAAGTTCACTTGCAGAAGGGTGGGAAAAGGACTCCCAAATTTGCACATAAGCAAAATAGCTGGTAATTCTGCTTTTGAAACACCATGGTAGTCTCTGGAGAGACTACCAAGCAGTGAGGTCCAGGCTTGGAGCGTGGTGCTGTGCCTTGCAAAACTCTGGTATCACCAGCTCCTCAGCAGCCTGCAGGAGCCTCGGGTGCATGAGACTTGTTGCTTTTAGCATGGGAAAATCCTAAGCTTGAAACAAACCATGTATAATAAATGCTAAGAGCACCCATTTCAAGGCTTTGTATGCTATATTAAACTACTAAACAAAAAAAGCAAAGCAGGAATATGCTTTGTTGCTTACTTAATTGTGGAAGTTTTATGTGCTGGTAGTAAAGGCCTGTTACCAAGGCTAAATCCCAATTACATCAGGTGTTTTCCATGTCATTGTAGTCTTGAGTGTCAGCTGTTTTAGCAGTGCAACAAAACATTTGGGACAAGCAGCCCAGTTACTTGAGAATTTGCCCATGTAGATGTGTAGACCCTCTCTTGATTTGGCTACCACTTACTGTCAGAATGGCATCCTTATACTGCTCTTGTGTATGCAAAGGTGTGGACAAATGGGCTTGGAGGTTATTAAGCTGATTTAAAACTGGCTTTGTTTCCCCTTTTCCTCCTCCCTTTTCCTGGTCTTTAATTGAGTGACTGAAATGTGTGTTCAATAAATACCTACAAATCACCTCTGTCTTTTGTTTGCTCCCAGAAAGAAGAGAACAGCACTTCTACCTGTTACCTGAGTGACGGAAATTTAAAGACAGCTATGAATCTGCTGTGAACTCCAAGCTGTATGGCAGCTACAGGTAAGCTCAGAAATTAAGCTGTTACTATCGAAAGCACAAAACTCAGAAGCAGTTTGTTCTTGCTCCTTGTGTTGACTACTTGAAAGTAAATTCAGTTTTATGCTGTGCTCAGATACAGTCTTTTCCATAGTCTAGGTGTTTTGCAGGTTCACTGGACAGAACTGACTTTGTGTTTTGGACACATGATGAGGCTGGATGGGCAGGTGTGGTAGATGGGCTTAGGTGGATCTGCCACCCCGGAAAGCATTGGAGCTGGATTGCAGTTGTGAGATGCTGGAGCTGAAGGAAGTTTTTAGTGTGTCTTCCTTTTCTCTTGTGCTCTTGGGCAGGTGGGACTGGAGGTCTAGGACCTCAAGTCTAGGGGCTTGGATTATTAATTCCTGCTCTTTGTTGTTCCAAAGTGATGATGGTCCTCCTCCAGCCTTTGCACTGAGTCTGAAAGCTCTGAGCGAGCACAAACTTGTTTCAGGGCTGAACATGGACATAGTTGTTAGTATTAATGTCTAATTATTATAGCTGGTTTTCAGAGTGAGCCTTTCTTTTATATGAAATGTATATTTACACGCTTCTCTGAGTTGTTGTCTCAAGCTTTCTACAGATCCAGGAAGACTATGTTGAATGTTGGTAAGTACATACTAAAGAGGATGTGGTTGATTTCACATTTTGAAATAGCTCTTCCACCACAAGGATTAGTATTTACTGCCTTTCTTTTAACTGAAGGTTTCTATTCTGTAGTATAAATCTGTGGCAGTGTCTCTGGAATATATTTGTAAATCTATTTGCCAAAGTTATATATTGGATAATTCCTCTGTTTCCAGCATGTCTGAAATGACACATATAGAATGTAATTAAAAATGAACATGCTATGGTAATCTGGAAGTCTGCATGTTTCTATCAGCTTTTTAACACCTTCCTAGGAAATACTTTTTCCTGTTTTGTTATGTCTTCTCTTTAAATTAATGTCATTGACATGAGGAAAATATGTGTATGTACTGAAGGGGACTGGCTAAAAGTATTAATTTGTGTTAGAATATTACGAAGCATTTTCACACTAGTGGTCATTACAAAACCTAAGCAATCCCATAGCACAGGAAGCCCGTGGTTTTCAAGTATTTGGTGTGTGTAGAAGGGAAAAGGTTATAGAAGAGGCTTGTGGGAAATAAATGAGGGGAAAAAGGACATTGACTTTTTTGCATGGTTTATTGACTGGTTGACAAGTCAGACTGTATATATTTCTCTGTCTTCCTATGGCTGGCCAGGATCAACCAAAGGATTTCTTGGAAAGGGAGATGTCTTGGATTCCTAAACATGAAGAGTTTCCATTATCATATAAAATATGATATAGATGATTATCATATACTCAACTCTGTAGAGTGCTAAGTCTTTGGTTTAGTTTCCCCTATAGAGAAATGGAACATGACCGAAGCAGAGATTTACACTTATGTTTCAGAAAGTCCATGAGCTTTCAGCAATGCTGTATACAAACATAGCACAAGTGCCAAAATACATGTATTTCTTGAGGTAACGCTTCACAATATTACAATAATTTCTGAACTTGTATAACTACTAAGAGAGTAAAAAGGACTTGGAAAGAACATCTTTTTCTGAAAGGTTTTCTGCTGCTGGTTTTGGATGAATCTACCTTACTGTAGAGGCATGTTTTTGTCAGGCACTCTACACAAGGAGAGCACTCCCTAATAATAAAAAATTAGCAGGACACAAGGGGATATCATACTGTCCTGATGCTCATGTTGCCAGTTGCTGACCAGACAGTCTCTCCAAAGTGGATGGCTTTGTCCAAGAATGAGAAATTTATTTGTGGACCTGGCAAATTCCTGGTATGGGGGCTATATTTGAAATGACATCTTCTTGGTATAGTTCTCAAGCAGTATGTGCCCAAGTATCCACAGCTGTCCTTTCCCTCTTCCTTTAGTTTAAGCTTTCTGCCGTCTTAGTGGAGCGTCTCCTTTTTATCTGTACTCCTTAATACTTAGGAACTGAATGTAACTTTTACCTGTTTATGGGTTCTGCAGCATTCATAAGATGACTTTCCCACTGCACCGAGTGCTTTCCCATTCTGCATGAATGATGCACACAGTGTTGGGCTGTATATGTTATTTTTCACCAGAAATAAGTTTATTTCATGAAAGTGGCCAATTTTAGAGAAAATTTGCAGATTAATGCAACTTGGGCAGATGCGTGATGGAACAGCAGAATAAGTATGTGCGTTGAGATGTTTCACTTTCTTTCTATAACCCTCCTTTTATCTTTTACTGCTAAAATCTAGGCTGTCAGCATTGACACCTGATTTCCCTGTTGGCCCTTCAGATTCCAAGTGTGTTTGGTAAACTGCTGAGCTGAGTGCATTTAGCAGGGTGGACACGGTGCTGGTGTCATTGCAATCTAAGATAAAATGAAATTTGCTTTTGGACCAGTATGCTCAGTGTTTCTAGGAGGCCCTTGTAGTATAAGGAGTGGGCAGATGTTGTAGTGGGCATGTAGCCTAAGTAATGCTCTATGGATCTTCAGATAGATAAGGCAACCATAGTGTGTGGGTTACTGCTACAAGCAGCAGTCCCCTTCAGCACTGTGGGCCCTGCTTTGTCTGGAAGGAGGTAGAAGAGAGGAGACAGAGCATCTGCCATTCACACTCAGGCTTTCCTGTCTTCAGGGAATCAGCAGAGCAGCCCATTGCACTCTGGCATTGCCAGTACATCATCCTAGAGGAGAAGGTGGGCGTTTTTTTTTGAAACACCACTTTCTCTTTTCAGAGAACTCTCTCCAAGACTCCCAGAGCTTCTGTCCTCACCAAGGAACTGCAGAAATACCCAACCATGCAATATCCCTTTCTCTCTCCATATTCTTGGGAGAATGATGGACAAAATTCCAATAAAGCTGCTTGTGTGCTTAGGCAGTCAAGCTCTTTCTCTCCAGACATCTCTGAGACAAAGAGCCAAATGCAGACTCCAACACTCCTGGGGCTCCTGTGTTTCTCCCTATGGACCTTCCAGCCTGTTAAACTCATCCCTGAAGAGGCCTGCTTTTCCACTTAGAGGTTGTGGTGAGCTGAATGGAAAGCTTACTTTATGTCAGAGTTAGAATAGTCACTCCATAGACTTTCACGGAGCTGTGAATCCCTTTCCCCAAGTCAAGTGACTTCTCCTAGTTCTCTCTCTCTCTCTCCTGACGCAGAACCATTTGCTTCAGTAGATTCTTGAATTCATTGTCTGTTGCGCAGCCCCTATTACAATACCACAATACCATCCAGACTGTTCAAGATCTTCTATGAATTTTCTTTATGCTACTCCCAACAGTTAGAGAAGTGATACTTGGCGAGTACAGAGTTACAGAGAAAAGATTAAAGCAACCAAAGAGCAACTGAGGCTGTAGAGCACACTGAAGGAGCATTGCCACTGCTGTCCTGGGTCCCTGGATGGGATGTTCTAAAAGCTAGAGATGCTTTCCCGTCTTACCTTAACTCTCTGAACAAGGGTGGAGAGGAAGCATGAAGAAAAAGATGTTTCTGAAGCTATTGCAACACGCTGTGATATGCAGAATCTGTCTCCCCACCCTGTGACAAGCATGGTGTAGGCCACAAAGTTCTGCAATCCTTATTGGGGCTTTTTGAGCCATTTTTAAAAAGAATTCCATCTTTTCTGTCACGTCTTCCTCCCTCGCTGAAGGGGGGACTGACTAATTAGCATTGGTTCAGTGGCAGATGCTATTGTGAAAATGGTTTGGTGGTGATCTAATTGGGAATAAGATCCTCTTAAAGATCTGGGCAGACATCTTCTAACCTCTCTATGATATGGGCTCTGTTGGCTGGTGCATGAAACCAGCCCCATGCAGTCCTGAAGGGATGAACCCTGTTGCTCACAAATGGCTGCTTCTCTTCCAAGATGATACCTATGGGCCTTATAGTTGCATCCTGTGCTAGTAGTATTCACGGGCATATTAAAAACAATAATGGCATTGACTGATATACCTAGTAACATTTTTTTAATGGGAGAATAAAATGCTAGGGTTGATGGTAGTTACCTGTTTCACTCCTCTGAACACAGTGAGCATACAATCAACATTGGTTGTTTTCTTCTCAGCCTGAAATCACATTAACATTAGTCACGTAAAGGGCTATACTGTTTTGAAATAAATATTTATCAACATATGCTATTGTGGTTTATTTTTAGTCTGCTGATGTGTTTGACTAGTATCTCATATGACCATGACATTTGTAAACAGAGTAGGGAGGGTGTGTCACTGCCCTTTAGGTTGGTATTTTCTTGGTAATTGTTATCAGATCATGATACTCACATGTCAGACCCTAAACTAATTGTAACAGCTCAGACAGGAGAGCTGTAACTTGAGTTCTTGCTGTTACCAGCTTGTCCAGTTGCTTTTAGTTTGGTTTGCAGAGGAATGATTCAGGTGCATAAATGTAGAGGACTAGTGCCATTTGAGGTGCCCACACCTGCAGTGCCTGAACTCCAGCTATTACTGCAGAGGAGCAGTGGCCTCCCAAGTGTCCTGTGCCACGATCTCAGTCCTATGCAGGCATTGCAGATGCCCAGAGGTGGCTAAATTGTGTTGGACAAATTGTGCAGGCAACTGACCCTCATCCTACGTTTCCGCCAGCTGTTTCCCATGGGTGTCACTAGGGAGATACCTTCAGCACACAGCCATCTGCTGACACCTTGTGAGATGATCCTCATGCCTCCCACTGAGCAGGCACAGGCTCAATCCTATTAGCTACTCCCTAGCTACTGCATCACTCATTGCAGGCTTGGCGATTTGGGCAGCCTACAGAGAGAGATGTACATACTTTTTCCCCCTGACATGATTTGGGAAAATTTCCTCGTGTGTATGAGCAAATACAGTGGTCTTGCCAGCAGAAGATAGGGAAAAGTCTGAAAACTTCAAGTTAAAACTGCCATACTTTAAGGCATGATGAATTTGGCTTTTTATACATAATTGAAATTTATATATGTAAGTTGACCATATCCACTGGTTTGAGGCTCATAGAGCTATCGTGCAGAAGATCAGTGAGTAGTTCAGAGGTGCGTGGGCTGTAGCTTGGCTTGCACTGTTGGGCTGTGGGAGGTCTCTGCGGGACCCAAGAAAGTCATTTGGTCTCTTAGGTCTCTCCTTGTTTCTGATGATGAACTGTAGAGAGAGAAAGTGTGTCTCACATTTATTGTGGTACTTTCTCAGTACTGAACTGGTTTTCTCCATAGTAATTTCTGCAGCTGTCACAAGAGTGGAATGAGCTTTGAGACTGTAGGGATGTGTCCTTCTCTATCTGAGGTGGTGTTTGGGAGTTAGGTGGTAGTTTTCATGCCCCAGACAAGAGGCTGAGGCCACCAGTGGGGTTAACATTTGTGCGGTCATTGCACAGCATGGGACATGATGTGAAATTCTGGCAGGCCTGTTTGAAGGACGCAGGTCTGACAATGCAGCATGGGCAGCTCTTACGTATTTCTTGCCAGTCGTGCCCTCTGAGGGGATGTATGAGGACGTGTCCTATGTACGGGACCACTGCCTCCCACCTGTGCCACTGCCCACTACTATTGCTGATATGGCCTTCTAGGCTGTGGAGGGGTATAAACCTGAGGGCCTGCTCCCATGCATGGCCAGGCTGCTCAGGAAACAAGTTTAACCTGCCATGGATGGTATTTTCAAAATGAATCTGTTGCCACTCATCACTATTTCCATCCCACCACAGACTGTTGCACACCTGAGCTTGTGTGAGCACTCAGGGGAGGTCATCCAAGCTGCGCTGTGTCAGACTGAGTGCTTTCTGTGCCTTTCCTAGCCTGGCTGATTTTGGAAAAAGCTTGCCCAACCACTGCTGCAGGAAGGCTTATGTTCCTGAATCCCGTTGGCTGCTTCAGAAAATCATAAGCCGCAGAAGTAGAAAACCTGGTGGATGGAACTGCCAGTTATGCAGGTAAGAGTGAATGAAAAAGCAAAGAAATGTAGGAAATAGAGAGTCAGTCAGCTTGTTGCCTAGGAGAGGATTTATAGGATGCCAGAGTTCCTGCTGCCTTAAGGAAATGCTGTAATGACAGGCCAGCAAGGCAAGAGAGTGCTGGAGAGCCTCGTCACTGTCTCAGCTGGGGTGAGTGGGTGATGCCCGTCACCTTTGCTTGTCAAACTCCTGGTCACCAAATACAAGGGTGTTTGTTAAAAACCCTTCAAAATATTTCACAGGGCATGCATTTGCCCACATTCATTGTATTTTTTTAAATCAGCGGTGCTCAGGCAGTGTCTCTTTCCTCAGGAGGGAGTTCCTCTCAGCCCATGTGAGACCAGGGAGCTGTGCAGAAGCACCTGTGCCAGCATGGAGGTTGAGCTCAACAGACAGCCCCATTTCTCTTGGTTCATGGGGCATCCTGACTGACCCTCCTGCAGTCCCAGCCAAGCTGAGAGCAGAGTATGGCAGAAGGACCCCCACTCTGCTCCCCACTTTTGATTTTATCCTGAGGAATGGAGACTTTAAAATTCATTAAGTCAGTGCCTTCCATCAGCCCTGCAAAACTAAAGATAAATGCTAATTGCTGAAGCCTTTTTCAATATGAATGGGCATACATCAGCTCCTGAAAAATGCACTTGCTATTTTAGTTAAAAATAAACAAATCAATTCTTGGGCTTTTGAGCATTTAAGCTGCCTTAAGTAAGCAATAGATTTTTCAGAAGAAAAAAAAATTTACTAGGAGGCAATCCAGTGCATCCCATTAAGAATAGGCAGGAGCGCTAGGAGACCTGGATTCAAATCTTAGTTTTGCCAGTGTTTCCTGATATATGCCTAGAAAAATCAGCTAAATCATAAGACAAGAATTATCTCTCAGTGTATTCACAGTGTACTTTTCTGATAAATCCAGAATGATGACAGATTTGTTACAGCAGGAATAAAATTCACCTTGCTGATGGGGTAATGTGATAACTAATTGGATGAAATGTTTTTGTAGTGTTTTTGACTAGTGAAAAGGTAGGTGCTGTCAGGTCACTGGTTGCCTGAAATCACTGAGGGGAATAGCATGTCTTGAAAGAAGCAATTGCTGAAATAACTCTGTAGCTTATTTGCATTGATTGAGTGAAAGGATGGTGCTGTCCTCATATTCTCAATATTTTTATCTGTCCTCAGTGAACAGAGAGCTGATGGAGGCACTGACTGATAAGCACTCCTGCTGTACAGTAGGATTTTGGTTACTATGGGGGGCTTTCTCCCTGCCAGGATAAACTGAATACTGGAAAAAAAGAATAGGGAAGGTCCCAAACAGAGACATTTCTTTTAAAAAAAAACAAAAAACCCCACTAAAGTTTTTTTTCAGTTTATGACAGTGAGACAGCCTTAGCATTTGTTTCATGGAAACCTCTGCAATTGATCAAGACAGGCGATGAGTAAGATTGTGCTGTGCTCATGAAAGCACCTTCTTCCAGAGACCACTGCTTGCTCCTGAATCTGCTGCTAATTAGTCTCCGCCCTGTGATACTGAGTCATTATTTTCTTTGCCCTTTTCCATGTCTGCTTTTGGTGTGGAAACTGAGACAAATATTGCTCCCCTGCTGGAAATCATTGTCATGTCATCAAATTCATCAGTACCTGTAAGCCCAGATGAGAGGGGAATAGATTTTTTGGTTTTTAGGCCAGTTACCTCTGACAGGAATGTTTTGAAGTTCAGCCATGCTATATTTTATGGTGATGCACTGCATATAGCGTCATATAGCATTGGCTAGTTTCTGTAATGTCACAAATTATTTTATTTGTTAAAACAGCAAAGCTATTAAGCAGCCTTTAAAGCTACTGTCAGGAAAAGGTGGAGGCATTCCACACTTGGTGCTCTTCAGTGCTTCTGTCAATGCAGGTGCCTGTGTTTGTACTTGCCCATAGCTTGCTACAAGGTGTATTACCTCCAACCATGACTTCCCAGTTTATTACAGGATTGTGCAGGATGTTGCCCTACAACTCTCCTGCGTCCCCTTGTTCCATGCATCACTGGATTAAATGCCTCCTGCCTGATGTGTCAAGTTCTGTTTTGCTTTGTTTTCTTGGTGGAGGAAGAAGGGGACGGGTTGCCAGGGTCACCAGTGTCTTTCCCTGCTATGACTGACTTCCTTGATTTGGCAGGCATTACTAGCACTGGGCTGTTCTTGAGAGTGTGTCCTTCTGCTGAACTATACTTGATCGAGGCTGATTCAGGCTTGGTGCTGTGACTCAGATGAGCTGGATAGAGACCCTTAGGACTTATGGAAGCAATTAGCTTAAGATGACCAACTTGGAAAGCTGCTTAGTGGGTTGCATAGTGGGTTACAGTAGCAGATGCACACAATCATCCCATTACACCTTAACCCCTGAAGTGGGCCAAGAGCCTCCTAGCTGTGTCCACCGTGATGGGTGGCTGCAAAGACATAGTGGGTGTGCCTAGGCAACAGGAGCAAAACTGAAGTGGGTCATTAAAAAATTTAATTAACAAATAGTAGGACACAGCTAACAGTTCCCCAAGAATCCGTGTTCCATCCTGTATTGCTCCTTCCCCTGTTATCCCCAAATCGCCAGTGTCTGCTGTTTCCCTTTCTTCGGCACTTCGGGGCTAGGTGGCATCTTACCTTTCCAAAAAGGCTTGTAAACTGAAAAATGTTATTTGCCTGGATGGCCAGCATGTGCCTCTGGCTTGGCAGCTGGGAATCCTGTGATGCTTTACCTGGTCAGCTCTCGGTGGGGAGTAAAAAAACCTCAAAACGTGACTGAGCCTACCTGTCTGGCTGCTGGGTCTGGGCAGTGCAGGGAGTGTAAGGGTGCTCTCCTAGTGTGCTGGGAGGAGGCTGCTGAGCCCTCCCCACAACAGCAAATTCTTGCTTTTTTTCTTTGCTGTGTTCCTGTGGGAATTAGGATGGCTGTGCCATCCTGGTGCAAGTAATTCCACCCATTGTACAGGTACTGCACTGATGAGACTGATGGTGACTGTGTCTGAAAAGGTCACATAGATGGTGACAATTGTCAGTGACTAATTTGATGGAAAGATAAGAAGATCATAATATTTTTCTGTGGCACAGCAATTATAAGAATTGGAGTAGCCCAAGTATCCAGTAGCACCCCAAAGACTGGAGGCTTTTTCTACTCTTTCTCCACATCCTTCTCTTAATAAGCATCTGTTGCAATAAAAACAAAGAAGCAATAACAGAGGAAGAGAAGAACCCTCTCCACTCACGTGAAATGTTAAAATAAAGGCAGCTTTATTTGAACATGTTAGTGAAAAGGATCTACGGTAACAGTGATAGTTACAAAAAGGACAAATCCTTACCACTGAATACTTGTTCCTTTTGCAATGAGCCTTGGTAAAACTCAAATAGTCTCTGACCTTACAGTACTAGTTTACAGTATCAGTAGTTTCCTGCCATGACTCAGTGGCTGGAACAGTAATATCTGACAGTCGTGTTTTTCCTCTCTCTTTCCAGATCTCTTTTGAAGCTTCTCAGAGTGGGCGGGGAGAGACGAATGACAGATATAGTCATGGTTCTTGCCCTTCCTCTTGGCCCCCTCCCATTTAAAAAAAAAAAAAAATCAACTTGCTCCTGCTTTTTCTGTTCCTTTCAGTCCTCTTTTCCATCAGGCTTCCCTTTCACACATGTCCTTGACCAAATCTTACTTTCCTTTTCATTCCTGCTGGTGGTGTCTAGGCCTGGTGATAATGCCTGGGAAATACTGAGCTCATTCCCTCCCTGGCTTTTTCCCCTCACTGGTACTTTTCTACTCTCCAGATCAAACCCCTTTACATCCTCCCTTCCTCTGTAGTTATCTTGCTAAGCCTGCACTGCTATAATAAACTCTGCTGCCAGCAGAGTTTGAGTTTTGTATAGTCCAGTCTGGACTGGATATGGTCTGTGGTTAAAGTTGGAGTAAAAGTTTGCTGTAAGGCTGGGGGCAACCTGGTCTTGAAGGTGCTGCTTCATCTTTGGGTCCTCCATAGCTGGGATAATGAGTGATAATGGAGTAACACAATGGCAAGCCCCACTTGTGTGGAAATGATCTTAATTCTGCCCTGTGGGCTTGCAGTCACAAGGTCCTGCTGCCTCAAGGTGTAGAAGCAGCAATTGATGTTTATTCCTGTCAGTTATCAACAAGCCCTGAGATCTTCCCAGGAGCCTAGAGTGAAACCCTCCTTCTGTAGCCTCCAGCCTAGAGATGGCTGACCCAGCATGAAGCACTGACTCAGGGTTAGGTACCTAGGAACAGGGAGTGTTTCATTACATCCAGAGGGGCAGCCCTCCACCCTCCCTATAGAAGGTGTAAAAACCTACTTGTAGTCCTGACTATGCCTTCTGACTCTACGTAGCCTTTCAGTCTGGACAACAGAGCAAAATAGCCTTTTTGTCAAAGTTAAGATAAAGACTCCAGAGTCTCCATGTACCGATATCAATTTCACTCTCCCAGATTTTCTAATACTGTATAGTAATCCTGACTCTGCAGCTTCTCTTCTGGAGACCTCTCATCCTGTATCTCTGAATGGCACCCTGGGAACTTGCTTCAGACCACAGTTAGAAAGTTCCTTTGAATTTACAAGTGATGGCCATGAGCCAATGTCCTAGATTGGCAGAATTATTTCACAATTTGAGTTCTGTACTTTCTTTTCTGCTGAACTTAACCCTTGTGTAGGCTGCAGATTAGGATCCCATCTTTACTGGTCGATTTAGCTTGCTTCTGAGGTCTTGGAGTAATAATCATGGTTCTGCTGCATGTATTCAGGAGGTGTGAATCTGGGAGACTGACAACAGATAGAGTCTGTTTCAGGCCAAAATTAAGTGGAAGGTATTTCAGTCTACTGAAGGCCACCTTCAGCTTTCTATGATCCTTTCAACTTCAGTCTAAGCACAGCAGGCCCACAGGCTGGGAAAGTATCTGTGCTCAGTAGAAGCTGCTGGTACGTGGAGTTGGCTGTTATTTGTCTGAGGTCACCTCTTCAGGGCATGTGAAGCACAGGAACAATTTCAGATGTGCAGCTTGCCTGTAACTCACTGCAGGGAACCTGAGTCTTATCCTGGTAGATGAGGAGTACAGCTGAGGCCAAAATGAAGCACAGGATGTTTGAATCTACTGATAACTGTCAAGCTGATCATGCTCTTGCAGCCTCTGTTTCTAGCATCCCTCATGCTGATGTGGGCAATGAAGTAGAAATGTGTTTCAGGCCAAAAATTTGAGGGAAAGTCTACTGACAGCAGTCCTCCGCTTTTCTAGTGGGACATACAAAACCTGGTAACAGTCCTGGTTCTCCTCAACAAAACTCTAGTACTGTGCCTAATCTGGAATCAGCATAGGAATATGTCTTGGGCTGGGGAGTCGGAAGACAAGGGAGATTGCGGGCACCCAGGCTCACCTCAGGGAATATTCAACACCGTTCAACAATTTTGGTCCTGCAGCTCCTGTTTTGGGGACCGAAGACTTTAATTAACCTCAGTTTTCGCAACTGAGTTATAAACCTGACCCTGCTCTGGACACCACATCAGCAATATATTGCAGGCCAAAATTACTTGGAAGCCATCACAATGTTTTGTTTATGCCATTGGTCTAAAGACTTTTGTTGGAAAAATTTAGGAAGAACTATTACAGGCTACAGAAATTGGCTCTCAGTTCAGCTGTGCGATATTTGCTAATATGTGATATAGTCTTGCCTCTGTGACCTACGTTCAGGGGAACCCCTAATTGCAAAAGAGACAACAGAGCAGAATAAACAATGCTTTTCTTATGAAATATTAAGAAGAAGTAATATTAGTGTATGGGGTTCAGACTTGTCTTTAGCTTGCAGGACTTTATAAAACCAGTTTTTTAGCTATACTCAAGGAAACTCTAGAGTAATTGTTTGGGTGAAAGAGGAGGAATGCTTTTCAGGACTACGCGAAATAGAAACTAGTTGAATTTGCATCGTGTGAGGCTGAAGAGACCAACCCAATAGAAAAGGCAAATCTTTCATAGACTCTGCAACGTGGCTTGGAAATCTCTACTTTTGTGGAGTCTTCTGTGTCGCTGTGCGGATGTCCATGTCAGTAGGAGGGCTGTTTGGGACACAAAGTCTGGGAGCTGTGGTGGCAGGAGGCAGGATGCGCTGCCAGCGGAGCTGCCTTCTCTGAATTCTCTTGGCTGAAGGGAGAGGCTTTGGGCAGGCAGGGCTGGCTGACAGCTTTCCTGTCGCAGGGAGAGCCCGTTAGGCAAATGAAGAACTTTTTGAAGTTGTTCTCAGTGTCTCCAGACTAGATGTAAACACGTGGTGTACTACTATGCTTTGAAAACTGCATTTTTGTTGTCTTTTCCTATACATCCTGGACGTTTACTTAATTTTTTTACCATATGTGCAATTTCCTATGAGAATTTAGCCCTTCAAAGCGCTGACAGACGTTTGTGTATGTCATTACTTTTTTCAAAAAGCAAAGCCACTTCTCCGACTTCCACTTTCCCATCAGCAGCTCCTTCCGCAAGAACCTCCCCCTCCACCGAGAAGCCAGGAGCCGTGAACACACCTGACCTCGGGCATCTCTCCGCCCGGGAGCAGGCAAGGTGCTTCCAAGCCCGTGGCCGCTCTCCAGCCTCCCCGCAGCTGCCGCCGGCGGTTTCTCGCCGGGTGCCCGAGCCGCTGCCGGGGGCCCGGGGCAGGCCGAGCCGCT
>JANZLQ010000100.1:8313254-8332707 GCA_026212715.1 Elanus axillaris
GGGGCCCGGGGCAGGCCGAGCCGCTCGGCCCCGGGGAGGCCCGCGCTCCGCCGCCGCTGCCTGAGGCGCCAGCGCCCCCTCTCGGCTCCGCGCCGCCCCTGGGCGGGATGAGGGGCCAGAGGGCAGCCGGGGGAGCTCCCCGCTGAACCCCGGCAGCCTCGTGAAGCCAGCGGCGGTGCAGAGCTCCGCAGTGACGGTCGGCCTTCCCGGCTGACGGCGTGAGCCCGCTCCCCCGTACCTGGGTGCAAAGACACGCTTGTTTCAGCTGGAGAAGGATCAGGACCGACCTCAAATTCGCGGTAACGCCCAAAGGATAGCGTTTGTCTCCTGCTTGTACGTACAGTAGCTCAGCCTGAGAGGGCTCCTTGCTTTTAGATCCCTAAATGTTGAGGGATCGGATGTGCTAGAAGGAATAGAAAAACCCTCGGAAATTTTAGGTCTCGGTTAAGTTGCTCTGGACAACAAAGAGAGGCCGCTGCTGGGAAGGAGGTAGCAGGTTTTCCCTTGCAAATCGATTGCTTGATGGCTCCTTTTCCCCAGTTCCTTCCTCAAAACCAAGTCCTGTCAGTGGTGGTCTTTCTTTCTAATAAGGGAACTGTTTATGAACACACTGAAGCCTCTCAAATTCACATAGAGGTAGACCAGTCAAGGGAGAGTCCTAGAGAGCTCTCCGGAGATGTCAGATACTAAAAGTGAGCAGATCAGGTCTGGCTGAATAATAACAATAACCAGTGATCTAAATTCTCTACTGCAAACCAGTCTTCTGCCTAGCCTGAAATTTTGGGTTTGCTAATTTAAGTAACGTGCGGTGGGGAGCATTATTTGTGCTAATTTCAGAACATCTTCCTTGTGTTACTGTCTCCAAATTTAATTTTAATGTCAAATACCAGAATTTACATGTGAATTCTTTTATGTTCCTGAAGATTATGAGAAAGTGAAAGAGTCCCATCATCTCAGAGCAGTATTTTGCAATAACAAAAGTAACAGACCTTTGCTTTCTCACACACCATGCTGAGCATATTAGGCCCAAGCACTGGGGAATTTCAAAGCAGATGTCAGACATCCCCTTTGGATCTTACTGTAAAGGTGTCTGTGTGTTTCTGTAGCTCTGCGCTGCAGTTACCATCTGTCCAACATCTTTCCATGCCTTCTGGTCATCTGGAACCGCAGCCACCAGGCGCTGCCCTGTAAGCTGTTCTAAGGATGATTCTTATGAACTTGCACTTGCACTTGACACTGTACTTGCTGTGCTGCAAAAACATCCATCTTGTGAACAGACCATTAATATGGCAGCACACAAAGGTAACTTGCAGGCACAAAAAAAGGCTGTAAGTGGGTACTACATCAAAGATGGTACGAAGTCCTCCTCTTACGCCAGAGAAAAGTACTGCGGTAATGTGCCCTGCTATGGCATCTCTGTCTCAGCTGAGTGTGGCACTGCTGGGTCAGCAGGGGCAAGGAAAGAAAAGAGGTCCTGAAAGGCAAGTGATACAGCTAGGAGCCCTAACCCGGGTACAGTCCTGTCTTGTTTGCTAGTATTGTGATATATTTCAGTATTTGTGGAAGCTTTCAGTCAACACACAGCTTTTAAAGGCAAGGTGTGGAGGGCTTTCCTTCGAGT
The DNA here is from genome assembly GCA_026212715.1 of Elanus axillaris. Taxonomy (NCBI): domain Eukaryota; kingdom Metazoa; phylum Chordata; class Aves; order Accipitriformes; family Accipitridae; genus Elanus; species Elanus axillaris. Next base: position 8,314,876 of record JANZLQ010000100.1, read on the forward strand.
AGGATAGCTGTCTGACAGCCCTTGCCAGGGGCATGATGCAGGGCTGGGGCACATTACCTGAGGCACAGTGGCAAGCTCCTGCCTTGCACTTTGAGGGAAAGCTTAGCAAGCAATGGGGGTTTGGTTTGTCAGTGCACTTACGGGTTAAAATGTGAAGTATTGCAATAATTAACAACATTATGTACTTCCTACTGTGCTTTTTATTATAGCTAAGATGGAGGTGAACAGTAAACTCAAATCTTCCCCTTTGCTCATTTCTTATCTTTAATACAGCATACATATTTCTGCTATATTTTTTCTTGTTGCTATAGATCCTGCATTCATCCTGCTATTACTATACCATTAAGGGACTGTGAAGTTGGTTTAAGAAGTCACCTGAGAATTTCTGTAGCATGGCCCCAGTTCACAGATATCCGGACCACACTTATCCCCCAGTAAGGCTGGCCACTGTCACAGTAGGCCTTTGCTGTTTTAGGGTTCTCTGAGCATTCCTGAAGCCAGACCAAGCCCAGCAGCTCTCCAGTGCCCACAAGGTCTGAGATCTCATGCTGATACTCTTCCTCTTACCTGGTTGCACTGAGGTGTGAGGGCTAGTGAGAAAGACACTGTGTCCTCAGGACCAAGTGGGATCTGTAAACCATGCAGAAGCTTTGCCCCATTATCCCAAGCAGCTTTTGGTTTTAAACTGCTTAAAAAGCAAATAAAACCTGTTTCTTCTGGCTAAGAGCTGAAGTACATAAGCAAAGGACTGTCTTGCATGGAGAGTGGAGATGCTTATCCTCTCAGTGTTTTCATGTTCCAAAAAGATATGTGGAGTGCTGTAGACCATCTTTTTACTGGGATAAATCAATTTCCCAAATGATTCCCTGGCTTTTGGGAGAGGTTTGGGGTTTTGGTTTTGCTGCACATCCTTCAGTCTCTTGTCCTGTTTGCTAGCAGGAGGTAGAAATAATTTTGGAGAAGACATCTTAGCAGTTTTCATGTTTTTTCTTCATTTCCTACAGAAAAGACTGAGAGGGCCAGGAGATTTTGAGTCCTTAACCTGTTGGTCTTCAGAACATTTCTCTCAGCATATGTGCTCTGGAGGCCTTGTTTCTCAGCCATCCAAAGAAGCAGAGGGTGGAGATAGTGGAACGTGGATTATTGGCACAGAGTTTACTGCACAGACCAATATGTCAAAATACCACCCAGTATAGTTTGTCAGGACTTGGTGTGTCACCTAGTAACAGACTTTGCAATTAGATCTCTCTGTTGTTCCTTCACGTTAAAAAAATCCCACCGTCCTCAGGACTCTGCTGCTGTTGTCTCGCTTGGAAAAGCCGTTCTGGCTGATTGGCAGAGTGTGTTGTATTCACCCCAGTAACACTAGTGTTCCAAAGCTGTGGAAATCTGGGACACATGTCCTCCCCAAATGCCCACATTTGGCATCTTTTCCTCCAGTGTTTGTCAGGCAGCTCCACGTGCTTTCCTCTGAATGCCTCTGGCATGTTGCTATATGATGGGATATCCCTTCCCAGTGGCTTTTTGGTACCTGTTTCTGGTGACACACCATTCAGTGGAAGCCCTTGCAAGCTGTGAAATGTAAGAAATTTTGCTTCAGAAACTCTCGTCGCTTTGGGTTGATGGTGGCTTAACATGTGGAGCAGCAACCTAAATATTTATATATGTGTCTACATACAGTGAGTCGCCTCAGTAGTGGTAAATCATCCCAGTTAATGAATTTTCAGTGTGGCTTTAGGTAGCTGTTGTTTTCATAAACAAATGGTTTTGCTGTGCATGTTTCTCCATAAGGGATGGTTTGAGCAAAGTACTGCTGGCAGTTTTGAGCAAGTAGCAATGCCATTTCAGGCGTTTACATGTCCCTTTGTCATGCGCTTTGTGGTAATGCAGCATAGTGGTTGTTAATGAGAAAGTGGGGTGCGCTGTCTCCTGTCATCCTTCACGAGAGCTGCTGGTGCTTGCACGTGTCTTTAATTCTGTGTACAAGCACCCTGCTGAATCAGTGGGCAGCTTCAGTGAGAATCTATCGAGTGATTTGTTTTATACAGCAGCAAACAAGCAGCCTGGCTCAGCACAGCTTCAAAGAATGACATTTTTAATATTTTGATTGACTCAATACAAAAAGGGATGAGACTCCGGCAGCTTGGAAAGATGCAGTTACTGTGGTAGGTGTTACCCAGTGATTAATGTCTCTTACTTTAAATCCAAACCTCTCAGCTCCTTTCATACATTTTTGCTAGCAACAGCAGATCCTGTGCCAGTCTCCTCAGTCTGAATTTCTTTAGGTGCAGACACTATTGCCAAATTTGGTTTCTTGGCAATTTTGGGCTTAGGACTTCAGTTCTGACTATGCAGGCAGATCCCCAAGTATTCAACAGTTGTTGATCTGTTGAGCTGATTTATAGAATGTGTTATTCTGCTTTCCTGCAGCATTTTTACTGTATGGAAAACATTTTGTGCTTATTATCACTTGCCACATGCATTTAATCTATTTTTGGTAATTCTTCAGGGCCCATCACCATGGTATCCTAGCATCAGTGAACATAATGCTGATACCCATTCAATATGAGCCGCTGATGCACAACTCCTTCTAATATTAACATAGCTTCGTTTTGTTACTTATTTTTCATTTTTCAAGTACAAAGCATTGGGCTTTAAAAAAAAAAAGGCTTAAAGCTAAGACCATGCTTACTGTAGACAGAACCATTTTGAAATGGCCAAATGGAATTAGCGAACCCAGTGGACTAGGCCTGCTTGTTACTGCTGGCTGTGCATTACTGTGTTGGTGATATACTTGATATGACTTTTTTTTTTTAATTAAAATCTGTAACAGTCTAGTGACACGAAGTGGCCAAAGCGCCATGGGTGGCTCTGTCTTGTGGCACTATCTAAATAATTTTTTCCTACATGCTGGATATGCTAGTCTATAGAACGTGTAACAGGCTGCGATGTGATGAGAGGCATTGCTGTAACATATAGGAGGAGGTGGTCACTAAACTTGATGCACAGCAGTGGATCCAGATGTGTTGACTGCTGTCAATCGCCAGTGTCACTCACTGTCCTACTTCCAGCCCAGTCAACAGCAGAGTAGTAATGCAGTCATTTCTAACTTCCCCTGAGCTTATACTGTAGGAAATTAAGGGCTAAGGGGATGTAAGTGATGAGTGTGTAGAAGATAACATGGTAAGAGGTTGTGAATCAGCTCAGTTTCTTTCAACATAACAGAATTTTACTAAGGTAAATGGCTCTGTGCAAGACAGTAATACACATGTTTAACATGTTCAGTGTTTTTTCTTATTACTTACATTTACCTCTTGCTAAATTGTTATGCAAATGATTCTAAACTAAATGCTTCACAACTAAAATATGAGCAAAACCAAGGCTGTATTTATTCTTTTGGCAAGTACAAGCTCAGGGTATATTTAAAAGACATCAAAGTGGACTGTGTGGGAAAAACGTAAACACCTTTGGATCAAAACCAAACCAGTAACCTTGTGCTGCTGCAAAAGTCTGTGGTGGGAATGCCTGAGACTCTTGCACATGATGCTGGGCAGGTGTACAGAGAAAAGGCAGTTCTGAGAGCCAAGTGGTATCTCCTGGGGCTAGTGCTGGTGTTGAGTCTCACCTGTGTTCTGGTCCTAGTGTATTTATCCTACCAGAAGTGAAAGAGTGGCTTGATATTTTAAGGCCAAGATCCACAAAGGTCCCAAATGACTTGCGTGACAGTGAAAAATAATTTTAAAACTGAGTCTCTTGTTCCTTCTTTAACAGTGGCAGATCACCCCTTTTACTTTTTTGTGGGTTCATGGGTACCCTTAGTACTGTGTCCTTGTGTCAATGTAAGGCAAATGGTATTTTATTTACATGTCTAGCTGTGGTGCGGCAACTTTTAAAAAGTAATACATGCGTATTTTCATGATGCCTAGAAAATATTCATAGAAGGACGGTTAAGCTCTTGGCAGAGGATACTTTCAAAAGTTTTTCTCTAACCATAGGTGTCCTGTCTCTATCAATATCCACGTTCACAGGGAGGAGGTGGGTATCTCTGAGGTGAACACAGCCCACCTGTCTCAGGGCTGGACAAGTGATGTTCTGCATTTTCAGCTACTGTGTGCCACTCCATGATTACTAGGTTCTTATGGGAGATGAGCTGTTGTGATTGAAAATCAAAGCAAAACAAGAAACTCCAGCATACAGTATCTACCATGGATTTAGATGATGACTCACTGTAAAAAGTATTATGCTGACCATGCAAGCAAGCGCCACTTTTGCCAGTAAAGGCACTATTTCCTTTCTTTAGTTTTGAATTATGGCCTTGTTCTATATAATATTCTCCTAATAAGACTAAAAGAAAGTTCAGTCTTTCCAGAATGTGCTGTAACTGTTGTTTGCAGTGTTCCAGTTGACTCCTTAATTTCTGTGAGTGTTACAATCCAGAGTGGCATGGCTCACCAGAGGTCAGAAAGGATAATTTCTGTGTAGTCGTGGAGCTAGGTCAACCTCAAAAAGCTCTTGGCCAAAGGCAGGATCAGTACTACCTCTCATTTCTGAAGGGTGTTTGCCCAAAGTGTTCCTGGATGCTGGAAACTTTACAGCTTCCTGATGCAAGCTGTAGCTGTTCTTCTCTCCCTTCACCATTAAGAGGGTTTATCTCAAGTCTGAACTGCATCTTCCCAGCTGTGTACTTCCTACACTCTTCTGTACTTTATGGACATTAGAAGGTAGATTCTTCCTTTTCCTCCAAGTCACAGACTTTACATATCCAAAAACTACTCTCATGATTTCCCCAGTCTTCATTTCTTTAGATTAAATAATCTCATCTTCTTCCCTCTCTTCCCTGTTGGTACTGTTTTCTGGCCTTTTAATCATACTTCTTGTTCCCTGTATTCTTTCCAGTTGTTCCCATATTTCGTCAGGTGCAGTGCTCAACCCTGGAAACAGGTAAGGAGGAGATGGGACCTGGAGCAGGGCTGTGTGTGCAGGACAGGTGACTTCATTAGCAGTGTAGGCTTCTAGCTCAGCCTATCCATGTCAGTGCTGTGTTTGACTTTTTTCAATACCGTGGTGCAACAGACTCCTTGTTTCCCTTGTGACCCATCCACCTCCAGGTCCTTCTCTTCAGAGCTGCTGCCTGGACAAGTTATTTTCCTCCCATAGTTGTGAAGCTAATTCTTCCTGCCTGGCAGAAGCATCTTTCAATTTTCCCTGTTGAATTTTTTTTTTCCCCAGAGCATTTCTGCAAGCAGTCAAAAAAGTTTTTAAGTCCAAACCTATCCTCCAAGATACTGACAGTCTCATCTGTCTTGCCTCCTGGCTTGTGGTGCCTTGAAAGGCCATGGTCTCTTTTCTTCTACCTGTTTGTATTTTTCTGTTCTCAAAGCAAACCTCAAACAGCAAACTGCAGCCCAAACATTGTTTGCTTATAACAGTGTAAAGCCAAGTAATATTGATCTGGCTGCCATTTGTTTTGGCAAGTAATGGCTGGAAATGATCAGGACTCAGCAGTCTCCCACTTAACACATCCAAAAGCTCAAGCCTCTTGAGCAGCAGGACATGAACAGTCCAGCACTGGCATGTAAAACCGCAGTATCAATAGTAAAATACCAGAATAATCTACCGAGTGACAAATCAGTTGTCCTTTTCACTAATACCAAAACCAGGTATGTGTTTTGATTCAAACAGGCAGTCTAGTGTGAATCTGAAACCAGCTTTCACTTTGCAGACACGTCACACACTGGTATTTATTATTTTCAATCTACTGCATTAAATTAATACAATTTCTTTTAAAAATTAATTACAGGCTAGCTTTTTTCTCTCTCCCCTGCTCTGCCGGGCTCAGGGAAAGCCTGCCACCTAATGCATGTAAGGAATTCACACTGAACACACAAGCTGGGCTGGAAGGATCTAGTCCAGCCCTCCGCCTCTGTGACACACTGTACACTGCTTACACACTACTGTGGTCTTCACACCATTTCCACTGGTGTTTGGTGGTGATTAATATGTTGGGAGCAGCTGTAGCTCCCATAAACACTGGGGGAGACTCAGACTCCCAAGCACTCATGATAGTATTTTTCCCTGGCTAAACAAGTGCTTTTGTTGGCTTTTGTGGTTTTTAATTTTGTTATTTTAGTACCAGAATGTACTGCTTTGCCAGGGTACTTTCTGTGTGTTGTTCCAGTGACATTTTGGTAAGATAAATGTTGCTTTAAGAGGAGATTTGTATTTCTGGATAATACTGACCAGTGGTTCAAGTCCTTGCAAAGACTTGGGGGGACAATTCAGAAAACCTAGAGGTCAAAGGGGGGCTCCAGCAGGTGTCACCTGTGTGTTACACAGCTCTCTGGCTCATTGCTGTTTTACCAACCCTGCCCATCTGCTGCTAACCTCACAAAAAATGTGCTCAAAGAGGAACAACAATTTACAATGAGCTCCCATGAGGTGGTGGAGGGTAGTGAGCTATGATCTTGGCCTCTCCTTCTTCCATTTGTAAGCTAGCATCTTTTCCTGAGCAATGCCTGTATTTTACCTCATGTTCAAACTCTCTACATTCTTCTGTTTTCTGCCTTCTCCATTGAGAGTCCAGAAATAAAATAACCTCCTAATCATTTCTTCTGTAACTATATAACTGGAAATGTAAGTGTAAAGGGAAATGTAAAGTCTCTTCCTGTTGCTTATTAGTCAATGTAATACATTTTCTAGTCTCAGAGAGATTACAGTAATATTTTATGCCACTTTTTTTCTAATCTGCTTTCTCAATTATCAAATCCCTTGGAGGAAAACTTTTCAATTCAGTCATCAGAATAGCCAGAGTTGCTTTATGTGCTGTTTCCATTTTCATTACTCAAGTCCATATCAGGAAGGGCAAAGAATAACACTTCTATTCTCAGCCCATCAAGGAACACAGCAAAATGTAGGCTGCCTGATTGCTGGCTCAGCCAAAGTCCAGGCCCTTGTACTGTTCAACTCTGTGCGATAGAGTTTAGATCTAAATGTTGCTTAAAAAGTTTGTAAGTGAATGAAGGACAGAAAGAGCCTAAAATAAGGCCAAAGAGACTAGAGAGTGGCTTCACTGTTATGGTCCAATAATTCTTTCCATTAGTCTCAAGGATTAAAATTAATGACTCCACTATTGATTCTTTTTCTCTCATTGAAGCATTTGGTTAAGCCCATAAACTGCACGAGTCTGTAAATATGAGAAGACTTGGCATTTGAAGCCTTCTGTCATGCCAGCAGGGTTGCTGGTTTCTGTTTTCCTCTTAATGTTTCTGTTCCTAAAACACCTTGCTATACACTCCCTGTGCCAGGATTATTTTGAGGTGATAGCAATCCTTTCCCTGTCAGCCCAGGATCCACTCATTCTGAGGGAATTCATGAGAATACTTTCCTTGCTTTGCACAGCTAGAGTAGTAGGGGATGGAGAAAGAGATTGGGGTGGATGCCAGACCTGGCTCTTAGGGGTTTTTCCTCCAGAGGTGCCTAAATCACCCACTGTGTAGCGGCATGCAGGCTTCTTCAAAGTAGTACAGTCATGAGAAGCTATTGCTGCTGCCTGCAGCTCCGCTTGCAGGCAGTAGCAAGGCATGAACTTCCTGGCCCAGGGGACAGGAGCAAGTCTGGACAGTGACTGGACGGGCTCTGCCAAGAGCTACTGAGGGGTCCTGGGTTGGTAACACGGGTAGGTTCTGTGGGAGCAGAGCTGGGGTGGAGATAAGGAAGGAGGCAGAGGTCCCAGTGTGTGGGTATGACTTGAGGTTAGAGTTTTGGTTTGGGCAGATGCTGTACTAAGAGGGGCTTAGGGGCCCTAAGAGTGGCTTAGGGCTTAGGGGCCACTTTTGGGAGGATGAGAGTGGTGGGAAAAGAGCATGGAGATGGGTGGGAGTCCTCAGCAATGGTACCCACAGCTGTGGGCAGTAGCAGAACACGCTACGATTTTGAACCCTTGTTTTACTCTGTTCTGACACTCTCTGGGATATATATAATGTGGAAACAGAAAACCTTTACATTCAACCCACTGCAGAGAAGACAGATGTTTCCTCCTGGTAAGGGAAGCTTTCAGATGACAGATATTGCAAAGCACACCTTTTGAAAGAATTCAATTGGGTACCAATTAGCCACGATGACATAAGTTTAGCATGGATGTTTTCATTGGGAAGTGAGCATTAGCTGCTGCAATGTGCAGTGTGAATGGAAGTATCCTGCATTACAGGGCTTTGCTGTGAGAGGGTCAGAGACGTAATTGTTTGCAGCTGTTCCAGGCTTGTTTCCACTGTCAGTGTAAATACTGGGGATGAGTGCACCGGCCGGCTAGACTTTGGGCTGACCTAGACAGCTTCTGGAAACTCAGGATATGCCATTCCTAAAAGGCTCTTAATTTTTCCCATCCCACACTGATTGAAAACATTCCTCCTTCAGTCAAAATGTGAAGGAGAGAGCAAAGGGTCCAGTTCAGCTCCTGTTGAAAGCAATGACCAATCTCAGCCAGGGCAGGAGCTGGCTGACAGTGGGTGACAGCAGCCTGCCGCATCACATCAGTCCAATTCTGGCATTTAGAAATCCAGGGTAGTGTCCCCTGTCTCCCCCAATTTTCTTTAAAGCTCTGGAGTCAGATTCTGTTCTGATGCTGATGTAGGGACCTGCAAATTTGGCAACAATTTCCTTCATCTGAAAAGCTGGTTCATGGTACAGGTCTGCAACAGAAAAAAACAGCAAAAGGGCTCTTGGGTGAAACACTCTATCTACTCCATGGTGAGCACACATAGGCTATAGGAGCAATATCCCTTGATTCATTCAAAGAACATTGTAGATTATTTCCTGTTTAAAGAAAAAAACATTTTAAGAAAGGAACAAAGAATGTAAAGGGTTTTATTGTAAGAAAAAGTTTGAAATGAGCCTGATCATGGCAGCATCTACCAGGTTGGCATTAACTACTTGGAGTAGTCACATTTTGGCCACAAATGGGTGGCAGAAGAAAAGCCACAATCAGTGTAGTTGATTATTTCTGGGGCTGATCGCTGAACTTCTTAATTCCTTGTTATTTTTATAAGTTGGTAAATTCTAGACTTGTATGTGTAAACAAGACAGATTCATGTTTGATGGGCTGTCTGAAAAGTGATTCATCCAGAGGGAAAACAAATGGGTCGGCCCTTGAGACAGGTTACCAAGAGCAGTGAGATCACCACAGTCATCTCCATTAATTGCAGTGGATCCTCCTCGGTCTGTTGGAGCCTTTGGATGCTGAGGTTTTAAAGCCTGCAACCCTGGAAATGTCTCCAGGAACCTCTTAGAAGCTGTTTCTCTCCTTATTTCTGTTGGGACACCACGTCCTGGGTCTGGCAACACACCCCCATGGTTTCAGTGCAGCCTGGGGATGTTAGTGTGTTAGGAAGCCATGGGAGCACGAGCCAGACCTGCTGCTTGTGTGTACTGACTGCCACTGCGTACAGTAAACCTGATGTTTCGAGTTGTGGTAACTTTGCCAGCCCTGCCCCTTAGTCTAAGGACTGACCTTGACCTCTAGATATTATATTGTGCCTCTGCAAGAGTTAAAATCCATGAGAAAAGGCTTTACAGAGCTATTGAATAACATGTATTATCCACATTAATACATTATGGCCATAGGACCCAACCTTGGTGAAAAGCGACCTGGTGCATGATAGCTTTTAAACCTGATTTCTGTTCTCTCTGCTGCACTGTACAACAGGCGTGAGCGATTATCTACAAACACACCTGCCAGTTAACACCTCTGATATTATTGTCCTGCTGTGCTAATGAGGAAGAGAGCGTAAGATTTTGTACCTCATTTTCACCATGTGCAAGCTTTTATTTTTGCGATAGGAACTCCATTTGAACAATGTGCTTCCACGCATGCTGCTGCCCAAATGCTTGCAGCTAGGAACTGCTTTGATTTGGGCACAGGCAAATTAGCACTTCTCTTTCTTTGTGAGTTCCTCCTCTCCATTTATCACCAGTTTATGTGGAAATACGTTCAGTTGGCTATACTCAAAGTAGGGTTTTCAATGAAAAGGTAAATTTGTTTCCCATATTTAAATTACGCCTTTGAGGTAAGAAAGATCTTGCTGTTTGCTGTGAGGTATTGAATAGGTTTCTTGCTAGTGTTGAGGGATGGAGGGAGCAGGAAATGTTTGTGAGTCTTGTTGCAAGTCAGAGGAACTTGGCAGCACACTCCTACACAGGGAAGGAATTCTTCCCCGCTCACTGCCGGGGTAGCCCTTAAACAAATAAATAAGAGGACCAGTCAGACTGAAAACTAGTTCTCCACCCTGGTGTGGAATCTATTGGGTTTTGAAACTCCTGGTAGGATGATTTGCTGTTAGCCTGTCTTCCCTTTCTGGTCACCGGTGGAAGATCTGTCTTGGATGGAAACCTCTTATCCTCATGGTTGGGGTGCAGCTGTAATCCTGGAGAAAGAGGATCATACCTGCTCCTCTGAGGGCAGCCAGCATGAGAGCTTCCAAGTCAGGCAGCAGAGGAAGAGAGGGACAGGTAGGGAAGCCTCTGTGTTGCACCAGCCTGGGCTGTTGCCTGACTTGTAACATAAGGTGGGCTGAAGACTTCACAAAGTCATGGTGGCTCTTACTGACTCCATGTGGGTCATCATAAGGCTGTTCAAGATGAGGAATGTGTCCTCCAGCTGTGCCCTTCATCTTGCATCAGAAGGGTTTTACAAAGGGCACTAGTCCAGCTCTGTGCCAATACAGCATCTCTCCTTGGTAGTGCCATCTTCCTCACACCAGTGACACCAGTTTTAGGGCCAAAATCTGTCCATTGATTAGCAGTTTCCAAAGAGCATCTTGAACGAGGGCATAAAATACAACAAAAAGACAATTTAGATGGCCATCATTTAGATCTTTTGCAGCAGAGCAGCGAGGAGCTGCCCTGTAGCCCAGGATGCTGCACAGGGGGCAGTGAGCACGGTACCACCTGTGGGCAGCAGCTCTGAGTCCCTGGATGTGGGTCCCTAACGTGCTCCCTCCACCAAGGCATGGAGCAGCAGTGACTGGGGAGCCAAAAACCAGAGGGAAACACTCCAGAAAATCTCAAGAAACACTGATGTTATTCACCATAGTCTCGCATACTCTCCAGCCTTTGCTCGTGTTTGGGCTGCCAGGTATGATGGCAGCAAGCTGATGTTTCTCTGCCTTTTTGTTAGGTGAACATGAGTTTCTGCCACTTGGGAACTGGGGCACTTATCCCACAGCGCAAGTGTATGGCACAGCTGAGACCTTTAATTTGTTTTCCACTCTATATTTGGGTGTGATTTCAGGGATGTTTGCAAGTACATAAGTAGTTTAAAACAATGTGATTTGCTTGTTCCATTACCAGAATCACACCATAGATCCCCCCTTTCTAATATAATTTACAACTAAAAGTAATTTATATATTGTCTCCCAAAATGCAAGACACTGCTAGAATATTAATAGAATACTAGAAAATAAACATATACATGTATACATGTATGCATTAAAAAACCCTTTTGCCTCAAAATTTTGAGCCAAAAAGGTAACTAATTTAGCATCTTAATGTTTTGTTATCTCTTGGGTAGAGCTGATTAATTTAGCATCTTAATGTTTTGTTATCTCTTGGGTAGAGCTGATTTTTTTTTTCCAAAATTCTGTGTCACTGGATAATAAAATTTCATTTTTTGACCACACTACAGCTTTTTAAAGTTGTAAAATAGAAATGATTGAAGTATGCTGACCTTTCCAAAGAAGTGCTATCTGTCAGGATAAAGTAAAAATAAGGACAACAAAAAATATATATATTGGGCCACTTCTTAATGCGGTCTCTGCCACAACTGACTTCTAAACATTTAAGCAATGTTCACCTAAAGGAGTTTTAGTGATTCAGTTTCACTCCAAAAATTTTGCATTCTTTTAAAAACCAGTTTTGGTCAAGAAAGTCTTTTACAAATTTGCAAGAAGGAAAAGGTTACACTGTCAAGTAAGAATTCATTTCTTGGTTATACATTGCTTCATTCATATTTTTCATAGAAACAGATGAAACTTAAATTCCAGAGCATGATGCTAATGAAAGCAATAGTCTAGTCACAAAAGTTTTGTGGGTTGGGTTTTTTTGTTGTTCCCCCCCCCCCCCCCCCCTCCAACTGTGTCTTTTTCCAATCAAAGTTTATTTGTATTGCTGTCTGAATTGGTTTTGGACACTGACCTTACGATGTTTCCCTAACTTGAGACCTCACGAAGTGAAATACAGTTTCCTTAGACCCATGAAGGAAACAAATTAGATGGGACCGGTTATTTAGATCGCGTTGTGCAACAAAACTGAAGGGAAAAGTCTTTGGCCCAGCTCCAGGCCAGCTGTGGCTTGTCGGATGTAGCTGACTCAGAGGATATCAGACAGTCCGTGCTGGAAGACACTGTGCATGGTGATGGGGTGGTTTGGAAAAGGCTCCCAGCTTGTTTTTGAGGGGGCAGGGAGAGGAAAACCAATGCAAAGCCAAGGCACTTCTCGCATAGTCCAAAATAACCTGCGTGTTTGGGGACCCGCTAGTTGAAATGCGTAATTACAACACTGCACAGTGATAGTCTTGCCTGAGTTGCACTGGCCAAAGTTTGAGGGGACCCCTGCCAGGAGTTGGGCTGTAAAAATGGCTGCGATTGCTGGAGGCCGCAGTCTGTTGTGCTTCCATCTGGAGCTGGCTGAAGCCATCCCTAAAAATAGATGCCTGTCTGTGAGTCACAAATTACCAGTCTGAAAAGAAATTAGATTAGTAGCCCTCAAACTTGAGTACGTTGGGAGCCTTACCCCAGATGTATTTGAAGAAGAGGGTCCCCATTGCACATGGGTACCCATGGGCTTGGCAACACCATGGGCTCGGGGCTAGCGGGGGTGCTGGTGTCAGTGGTGGCTGGTGGGCTGTTGGGCACTCTGTTTTCTCACAGGTAGGTTCTATTTGTGGGATCATCACTTTCAGTATGAGCTTAATGCCAAAACAGCAATGGCTGGAGGCTGGCTGTGAGGAGTAGCCAATTCCCCGTCACGGCTACTGCCTGTGTACCATCAGCACTCAACATCGCTCCATCCTTGTGCGATGGATATGGTAACAGGGAATTGGAGGGAAAATCTTTATAGATTACTATTGGCATATACTATTTCCATTCCCCCTTCTCCCTCCTCTTAAGGATGCTGCATGAAACCCTGTTTTTGCCAAGAGTTAAAGTGTTTCTTTGCTTAGAAAATCAAAGCTCTTAAAGAAATTAACCTCTGATGGTCCATGTCATACCATGTCTTTTTGGCAGATGATCTAAAAGAGGAACTCCTTTCATTTGGGACTCTGGATTGATTGAACTGTTAGATACAAATAGTATTTGCTTCTAATCTGTTCCACCTTATTTAAAAAGGACAGTGGAAGTGTTGAGCAGCTTGCCTCTCTCTCAGGCATATGATCTGTTCCACACGGAGCCCCTTTGTTGGCCTTGGCAGGACTGGCGATTGAAAAGGGGAGGTTTAGCTGCTGGACTAACTACACCATTTGCTGGGAAAAAGTTAGTGTGAAAAATATTTAGCTTGAGCCTCAGAGTTGTGGAAAGAAGCCTGGCTGTTATTTTAGGAAAACGAGTGCTTTCTAAGAACAAACAGAAAACTTCCAACACCCTTCTCTTCCAATAAATAAAAATATTGGTGACAGTGTTTTTACAACTCCCTGCTTATGTAGTTACTCTGATGACAGAGGAGGGGGCTGGGCAGATGCGCTCGGGATTGCCAGTGTCCCACCTTCCTGGTGCAGTGGTGGCCGGGCAGCCTTTGCAGCCTGGTGTGAGCAGCCTGGCTCACACCTCAGCAGAGCTGCGATTTCTGCACGGGGCTTTCCAGAGCATCCCAAAGGAGACCTGTGCTTATGATTCAGACCTGGGGTGTGACAGGCTTCAGTTCATCTGGATTCCAGGCATCCTTTAAAACAGCTCGTGGTTTAGCAGCTCAGACTGATTTTTCTTTTCTTTTTTGGTTTGCAAGACATTTATATTCAGGTCCTTCCTATCAAAGCTATTGGTGCCTTTCTGAAATTAATGTGTTCAGAAACCATTTGTTTAGTTTGAGTACCATAATACATTTGTTTTCCCATCAGTGTATTAAGGGACTAGAAAAATACATGACCAATTTGTAAGAATGCAGTTCTGTTTCCTGAAGTTGTCATAAGATCTTCTATTCACCTTCATATGCAAAGCTACTCCATAGCTGGAATTCATATTAAAGGAAATATCCAGCGGCATAATCCGTTTCAACTCTGCAGACGTATTTACTATTCTTAATAATAGTGGTTACATATCTGTGGTTCAGTTTTGCAGTTCTCCACATATGTTAAGCATACAATTTCCTGTTATATTTGAGTTGGCAAAAATAGAACTGACATTTTTTCACACAACTCGGTTTTTATTTGCTAATATCCATATAAAACACTAGATTTACTGACAAAGTTTCAGAAGGACACCTCACTTCCCCCAAACCTGAAGGCTATAGAAATTTAAAGTGCTGGGGAAAGAGACCAGCATTTCTCTCCTGTGCTGTGACACCTTCAGCACTGTCAATAAAGCTCTGCTGATTGCAGTGTGCTAATTTCCAGTTTGGGCAGATAGCAAGAAGCAGGGCACACCCTCGCTTTACTGAGTTAACCTTGGGCAGTACCTCAGAAATGGCCACAAATACTTTTAATCTGAGTAGATCCCCTCCAACTGTCCCACCCTGCAGAAACAAGTTTGCCTCGGGACTTCCGAGGTCACTGCTGCAGATTTTGAAAGAGGACGCGGGAAGCATGGCAATGTTTTTGTCTGCTAGACCCTGAGAAAGGGTGCGTTTGGACTTCCAAGTGTCCAGATGCTGTTTCTGAAAGCTGTGAGAGGAGGAAATGAAGTCAGGGACAGACAGCAGCCCATGTAGGAGTTTCTTGCAAGGGAAAGTGGGACAGGTTGGAGAATGGAGAGAAGAGGTGCAGCTGAAGCCACTTCCCATCTAATTCACTGTGTGGCTCTTCGGCCTGTGCTTGGTCTGAGGTTTGGTGTTGCAAGGAAAAATTCCAGACACATTACTCATTTATGTTAGAGTCTGTTGACCTGATACTGTAAGCTGGGAAAACAGACTTGAAACAAAGAGGCCAGACATGAGTGAACAGAATGGTAATGACTTTACAGTAAATCGTGTCGTTTTGAAGAGGTTAATAATATGCTCGTATTTTACTGAATGTATTAAAACTCTTAGTTAAATATTGTATGTTACTGGAAGGGAAATAAAATTTTATTTAAGTGGGAGCATTTTAATTTTATCACATTTCCTTTGATTTCCTTGAAGTCTCCAAAATTGATTTTACAGGATTTTCAAAGTGGATAGTATATTTATAGTTTTTCTGGGTTTGCTGCTGAAAACAAAGAAAGCAAGGCTTCAAGATTAACATGGTTAAGAACCAAGCCCTGCCAAAACTTACACATGTGCAACTGAAAGCCCACAAGTATTCTCCATGCACTAATTCAGACTACTCACATGAGTAAATTTAAGAGCTTAATTGCATGCAGGTATTGTTTCCTCAAAATTAAGTATTTGGTTTCTGAGGCTGTGAAGACCTGGTGTTATGCAGCTCCCATGACCCCTGAAATAAGAAAGCATTGTAAAGACTGCATAAAATGACTTCTTTTGTTAAAATATTACTGAGACGAATGCTCCCCTCCCCACTCCGATTGATATAATCTGAACGTTACATCATTTCATCTAAAAGAGCTGCAGGTTTATATACTTCTTCTGTGCAGAGCCATATGAAATGAAAACTAATGAGGTTCAAAAGGTTTCTGAACATTTCAAAAAAAGTTTCATTTCAGTTTCCCATCTGGAAACTGCCAGAATTGAGGGGGGGGAGGGCTCCTTATTTTTGCACAAGATCCTCTTGAGATCTTTTGTTACTGTGAATTTGCCCTCAAGAACCCACAGAGGGTCTCTTCCCAGATGTTTTCCCACCTGCCTTTCAGGACAGACCCCCAGGAGGAATTTTCCCACCCGCCTTCCCTGCTGTCCCTGCCATCAGCACAGGTTAGTGTGGGGTGTGAATCCCATCTCATGGATGGGGCTGAGTTGGAGCAATAGCTCTTTTGGCACCAGCTGACTGGCAGCGGTGGGCAACACCTGCCTGTACTGTAGGCAGAGCTGTGTGGAGGCAGCAGCGGGTCTCTGGCTCCACGCTTGGTTGTCACAGGCTGCTGGTGCTGTTTGCTTTCCTTCCTCAGGCCCCAAGGATCTTTGCTGTAGATATGTCCCCCCATCCTGCTTGTTATTTGGGATCATATCCTTTGTAAAACCTCAGTGTTGAACCCCTTGCAGTTGTTTCAACTGAGACTACATTTATCTCTTACCAATGAAGTGATTTTTGCCTGTAAACAGTTGCAAGTCCAGTTAGAGATGACCTTTCTTGAGTGATATTCTCAACTGTTCTTTAATTCTCATGCGTCCTCTCCTGATGAAAAGCATTTTCTCGGACACCTTGTCAGGCCGATGTCCGTCCCCTGCTTACGGGACAGGAGTTCTCCGATGACAGGGCTCTCGCATTTCAGGCTAAATTAATTACTCTATTTAACATCTGTTGGCTCCCTGGAGCGGTTAACTTTTAATATCTCTCCCCACTTTCTGTAAGATGGCTGGTTTTGTGCCACAGCTCTGGCTCCTGGGAGACTTTTTTCTTTCAGTTGTGACACCCAGGACTCTCAAAGCATTTAAACGGAGGGTGCTTGTGATCTACTTGTGACAGCTCCCCCAAACTTTGGCCAAGACCCTTTTAGGTGTATATTTTAAAAGGTGATTATTGATTTTGAGGTAGCCAGTTTTGGCCCCCAAACTTGAGCCATCTTAAAGTTTTCCTGAATTTTGGAGTTCAGTGGCAGGAGTTCATCCTCCAGGGATCCTGGCATTATCCCAGGCCAGAAAAAGCTGTTTCAGGTCTTGAAGCAAACCAGATGTTTTCCCTTCCCCTTGCAGCCCTTCCCGCTGCATACGGACTTACATGCAGATAAAGCATGCTGAGACTGGAGGAGGCAGGAGGAAGTAGGGAGACAAGCGAGGTGCAGGGGGACCACCAGGGAGACATGGGATTTTTCCCAGCCCACCTGTGGTGGAGGGAAGTGTTCTGCCTGCTGCCTTTCTCTGTGACAAATAGGAAAAAAAAAAAAAAAAAGGCCATAGTTGAAAAATGCATCTCCTTGCAGGTACTAGTTAACTCATTTAAATGTCACTTAGCAGACATGTAGACACAACCCTGCTGTTTAAAACACTCTATCTGCTCATAATCACTGCAGGGGGAGTAAAGGCAGCTGTAATGAGCCTACGGGATCAATAATTACTCTTTAGGAGTCAGTTTCTGCCTGGTTTTCAACACTAGCAGATACAGAGAAAGGCCCAAGTTAAAGAGCTGTATCTTGGCTCCCCACTTTGCCAGTGCTCACTGTAGAGAGCCAGAGTAGCAGCTGCCTCATGAGGTGGGACCAGGGTGCTTGTGGCAGTGGCTATGGGTAAGGGAAGATATGGACCATCCCCAAATACACCTCCTCTTCCTCCCTGGGGGCAGCAGCAGTACCAACCAGGCTACGTGGCTCTGGGCTGCACAACCTCTTCCCTGAAGCTGCAAAATTCCGTTTTACTTGGCTTTGCATACCCCCTAGCTCCAGTCAAGAATCACCCTCCTGATGTTGGTATATCCACAAGAGTGTGATAGCTGTGACAGCAGTCATGGGTGGCCAACCTCCTCCTTTCACTCCTGCTCTGTAGAAGTGAGCCTGGCTTATCCGCCCTCTGCAAATGTCTGCCCCATCTGCTCCCCGCCCC
>JANZLQ010000100.1:8332807-8373717 GCA_026212715.1 Elanus axillaris
CGCCCTCTGCTAATGTGTGCCCCATGTGCTCCCCGCCCCCCCCCCCCAGAAAGCTCACATCTCATTCTGACAAATCTGAGTTGTTTAAATCTTCTATGTTTATGCTGTATGGCTCCTGCATTTGATATACCTCTTTCCTCCTTGTCATCCATAGATTGCTGTCAAATTCACATATTCCACCAATAAATAACAGAAAAAATGTCGCTGATAAATAGGCTGAATGACATTCACCCCAGCGCTGATGCTAGGGGAGCTGAACTGATACTGCTTGCTGGCCTGCTGCAGCACCCACTTAATGACTTATTGCTTCCTGGATGTCAACTGGGGTTTTATTCACCTTTTATTGTATTAATAACTAGACAATAGCTCCTTGCTTTCTGCGAGCCACCTCTGTGTCAGAGATTTTGTTAAAATCTGACAAATGACTGCTTTTCCACCACAGAAGTCTTCAGTTTTACTATCTGTGCTCAGCAACTGCTAAGCTAAAAAAGAGCAATCATTGAAGTAATAGGTCCTAAATACAAAGTTGGTATTTGCTACAGAAGTAAAAACTGCAAACAAGAGTCATAGGTGACTCACTAAACCACTTTGGTGTGATGTGCTTCTAGAGGTTCAGCAGCCAGCAGAACACTGTAGATGGCTCAATATATGACTGCAAAGGAAAATAAATTAAGTAGCAGGAAAGCCAAGGAGAGGCATGAAGCAAGATGCTGATACAATTACAGCAGAAATGAAACCGAAGCACTCTCTGAAAAGCTGAGTAACATGTATGGTAGAACTGTTAATGTACCTGACACAATACTTTTAAAAGCAAAACCCTCTTCATTTCCTCCTGTAGGTTTGTTTCATACTGAACAGGACATGTAATCAGAACACAATATTTAAGGCAATGCAAGATGTGCTGGCAAGCAGCCAGCAGCAGCCTTTCCTCCTGGCTGGCCCGAGTAGCTGGTGGCTGGCAGGGTGCTGTCTCCCATGTAACCCCTGTGGGCAGGGCTGCCAGGTGGGGCTCCCTGCGGGACAGTGGGGTCCTGAGGAGGCCTGTCAGCCTCCTCCCTACCTGAAAGCAGCCTCAGCCCACCTGACTGGATGAGGGGCCAGCGAGCTGGGCGCTGCACTACAGCACTGGGCTAACTGCAAGTCAGGGCCATGTGCCCACATATTAGTAGTGATTTGGGGAGCAGCTATGCTGCTCCCTCGCTTCTCCCTTTGTTGGGCAAAAACTCTCCACAGCTCCTGAGAGAAAGGCTTGCTTTCCTTTTTCTTACCTGTTTTCCTCACAGGTTACCATCCCCTTCCTTTTCTTGCCTGCGGCTCCTCTTTGGTCTGGATCGCATTTGGCCCAATGACGCTGGCTGCCTCCTTGCCCTCTGTGGTAGACCTCGTGGCGGTCTCTCCCTGGTTTGGGTGCTGTGCCACTCTGGGGAGATTTGGGGAATAGCAGAGCAGAGGGATAGCACGGGCCCTCAGTCACCGCTTTCCTCAAGCGTCACACATAACAGATCTGTTTTTTGCTAGGGATGCTATCACCAGCAGAGCCCTGTCTGTTGTTGGGCCATGGTTTCACAGGCTGGAGTTTCACAGTGCAATCATGTTTGAGCACATAAGTGCTTTATCTTGTAGTAACAAATCAGGTTGGAAAATGGAGTCTAAATGATGAAGTACCTAATAAAGAAAAGTGAGAAATCAGATTCTAATACATATTTGGCTTTATTAACTTAAGGTGCAGCAGTATTAAGGCATCTATTCTCACTGCTGTTTTTTTGTTTGGGTTTTTTCCAGTGAAAGATGGAAAGTCAGATCACTGGAACTGTCAGAAACAGGTATTACAGTCAGTGGGGAGAGGTAAGGCAAAAAAAAAAAAAAAAAAAAAGCTGAGTTGTGGACTGTTATCTCAGCTGCAGATTGTATCTGTCCTGAGAAGCAGTGGCTGCAGGCAGCAGTGACACAGAAGGACGTAGCCCTGCCTTTGCATGGGGTCATCGTGCATGACAGATAGACATCATCAACAGAGGGAGAACTGGGTAACTAGCAGTTTCCAATGAGGTTGTTTGAGAAATACAGATGGTTGTACTGACAAAACATTTTCTGGTTATTTTATTCTTGATGCAAACTATCTTCTCTAGAAGCTGCCACTCTGAAATTTTGCCCTCCCAAATTAATCCCCAAGTACTCCAGAACAAGTCATGCCATATGACACTACCTCTCAGCAACCTTCACTTGCTGGTACTGCAGCCAAAAGCAGGGGTTCTTGGCAGGAGGGCAGGACCACCACTCCCAGCGCCTGAGCCCAAGTGCTCAGCCCTGGGCAACACAGCATGAATGCTCCCCACAGGGTTGTGCAAAAATGTTTGAAGGTAGAGTTTAAACCCACATGGGGAGCCATGAGCACCAGCGACTTTTTGTTTTGCTTTATTTGCTCTAAATAGCAGCATTCTGAGGACGTGTCCACTGCTTCTTTAGGAAATCTTGTCTTTAGGCATGGACTTTTTTTTTTTTTAAGGGTAGGCAAATATCAGAAGCATTCATTTTAAATCTTCTGGCTTTATTTTTGGCATAGGGTATTAATGAGACAAAAATGTCTTTCTGATGTATGAAAGCACTCTTCCTCTTAAATGATATAGAATGTACTGATATGAAATAATACAATGAAGGAAAACAAGTAACAGCAAATAGCATTTCTAATTGGCCCTATGTACATTTGAATATGAATGGGAATTAAGTGTTCTGGAATATTTTTAAAGGATGATACTATGCTTTCTGATAGTACTTTTATATTTTTTCTATAATGGCTTGTTTGCCTATTTGGCAAAGCCACGTCTAATGGGCCTGCGAGTCACACCTTTTGGTAGACCCTCAATGTTCCTGAAAGTGCGCACATGAGGAGACTCCCAGGGACTCCCCGGTGCCACGTTTTCTCAGAAAACAGGTTCCAGTAGGGTAATTTTTTGAAGCAGAAAAAGAATCTCAGATTAAAATAAAAGGCTCTTTTTGTGTACTTGGAGGGCAGGTCCTTCCCCTAGTCTTGTTTTTGAGCCCAGTGCCTCCTGTGTTACAGCCTCCAGCTCACTCCCCCGCATCCCCAAGCAAGCCACCATCTCTCCATTGCATGGAGGCTGGCTCCAGGGTGCTCCCCACTGCTCCTGGGAGGCATGCCAACCCCCCTGGGCATTGCAGTCATCTCTGCCCCCTCTCATGCTCCCTCTCCAAACTGAGGGTGTCCTGAGCTCTCCAGGGAGGGACAACTCCCCTCTTCTTTCAGGACACTCCATCAGACCCAAAGTGCAACAGTGAGAGCAAAGCAAATCAGTAGCTCCCCTCCCTGCCTCCCCAGCAGGCTGGGACATGCTGTACACATGCAGGCAATGGAGAGCAAACACATAAACCAGAGCCGGGCCACCCAACTGGTTATGTGGATTACTCCCTCTTTTGCTGAATTACTGTCTGGTGCTGAATTTTTGAGCCTCCCCAAAGTAAGGGCATGAGAAGTGATGGGAGTGAAGATGACATTGTGGTACTGCCATGGGCGCTTGTGTTGGCTTCACAGCCTGTTGCCCATTCATAGTAAGAGATGTGGCATTTGTATTGGGGGGTAACTACAAATTGGTGTCAATCTAGTGTAGAAACTTGAAACTGCTTAGTAATATCCGGCTGCACAAGCTTGTTTCTTTGCAAGTTTATTTACATTTGTTTTATAGTCAGAAGCATGAGGAAGTACACTGCGGAAGGCAACAAGAGCTGCTCTCGATCTGCTGGTACTGGCTGAAGTGCCTAGACAGCAAAATCACATTTCTATTTTTTCTCTAAATAATTGAAAGGGGAAAAAACCCTAACATCTTTGTCTGTAAAGGCTTTGTTTATACAAAGGAAAGTTTACACAGCTTGTAGAGAATTAATTTGTAGGAAATGAAACTTCTGTATCTTCTCCATCTTATATACATGGTCACCACCTCATTCCAAATCACACCACCACTTGGGTTAGGACTTTAGGGCTATCAGCAAGACTTCAGGTTTCAGAAAGAAATGCTTTTAATTTTAGATTGAGAAAAATGAGCAGAAAGAAGAAATGTAAAATCTTGCTTTATAGCCTTTTCAGAGGACCTAGGCTCAGTTAATATCCTGACCTAAATCTGAGAGACCCTGAGAGGATGTAATAGGTCCAGTTTGCCCTACTCTTTATATTGTGGGAAACAGTTTATGTTGGTGCCACCAGGTGCAGCTGGGAGTCCATTTTGCACTGGCCTTGCTCTGGCAGAGGACAAGGCACCAGCAAGAGGTGGGCGAGGGCTGCTGTGGGTCTCAGCCAGCAGTGGTCCTGCTGCTGAGCTTGGTACACATATGCTGTAGGGATGTTCAGCTCCGATGGGCAGGAATGGAGACACACAGCCAATTTGTGGGCACGGGAACCAGGAGAACTGTCAGAGTTGCAGGAAAGCAGCATCAAAGTGACGGCCTGGGCTCTGACTCCTGCTTCCCACTGGCCAGAGGAGGGTCAGGAAAAAGCCAATCTTTCTAGTCAAAACTAAATGGAAAGCTTACAGTGTATGGGGTTGCTTTAAGAATGTAAAAAATACAGACTCCTGAATGAACTTTTTATATCCTCTGATTCTCTGCCTCTGCACATCCTGCTCCCGTGGGCAGTGGGAATGACAAAAGCCTGAACTATACTTGTAATATTTTTAGCCCAGTCTGCAGCAAGAGTTGCTGGACATCTTATGGACCTTTAAAAACATTTGTTTTTATCCATAAGGCCTGGGTAGAAGTCAGCTGCCATCTGAGTCTCTGACATTGCTGTTAGTCCATCAGTTAGCTGTAACAGGTATGCTTGTGTTCCTGAAAGGTACTTGTCATAAATGAATACGGTACCTAAACAAAAACTGCATCCAAGGGCACTTGAAATCTGTGGCCAGTGGAGATGTTTCAGTGAATGTGAAATCCTTCTCGAGGTGCAGAGGAGGAGTGAATCCAAGGGTTCAGGTTTTAGCAGCAGCCATGCGTGGTTGGTTAGAAGCGGTTCTGCACAGCTTTGGGAAGCTGCCGAGCTGTGTGATGCTGGGAAGCCTCGGTGCCGCATACTGCTGGTGTTTGGGACTCTGAGAGCAGCCACCTCACCAGTAGCCTCCAGCTCTTCCTCTGTGGTACCACGTGAAACCACCTATTGGT
Source organism: Elanus axillaris (assembly GCA_026212715.1). NCBI lineage: Eukaryota > Metazoa > Chordata > Aves > Accipitriformes > Accipitridae > Elanus > Elanus axillaris. The sequence goes on from JANZLQ010000100.1 coordinate 8,337,971, forward strand.
AGAAACCTTCTTCAAACCTAGAAGTAAAACCCCAGTTGGATTCATCTGATAAACAGGAAGGAAGCAAAAGTGTAATTTCAGTGTTTTCAGTAGATTTCACTTGCCTCCCCTGGGGAGTTCCCTTGGACTCAGCTGGTCTCTGCAGCTCTTGTGGCCTTCCTTGTTTAGCCTGGCACAGCTTGAAGTTTTCCACTGAACCATCATCAGGTCTTCACGGTAGCATCCACTCTCCCCCACATACATCCCAAGTTGTGGATGTCTTTTAAAACCAAAATAAGAGCAACAATAAATAAATAGTGCAATCCAGGACTCCTGTGAGAGAGAAGGATGCAGCCTTAGTAATAATTAAGGGTCAAAACATAAAGGAAAGACCGAACAGGAAATAATGGGGGGATGGGACAGGACGCAGCAGGGGTTAGATGTGACCGGGGACATTGAACTGGTAGCCGTGTTGCTAGCTGATGGCTGAAAGAGCTGGTGGCCTCCAATCCAGATTGTAGCAGGTCATGGTACTCTCATTGCATGGCCTCTGAGGGGTGGGGGCCCTTACACTAAAGAGAAGTCTGTTGTTCTGCCCTGCTGGCCCAACGGGGTACCCAAAAGCACAGACAAGAGGCGCAAGCAGGCCCACGTGGAGACTTGCTCTTCTGCAGACTGTGCTGGAGGTCTGCCATGGACTGGGTCCAGCACATCTGATGAGTACTAAATTCACTGCATTTTTTTAAAGAGGAAAAAAAAATTAGATTTATTTTCAAGATGGATCATGATATCTTTAACTTTTTTTTTTTAAATAAAGACCAATGCACAGAGGGAGGGACCTCTACCACACAAAATCAATATCAATTACTACACTGTAAAAGACTAGGCCATGCATATGCACTGCGGCAATAACCAAACCTAATCCCCTTTGTGCAGTGAGTACTTAGCTCTTTCATAGCATTTGTGGCTGTAGTGGTAGTTGAGCTATTACAGGAACAATTGATGAGGCTAGCTGACGTCAATACTTGAAAAGAACTTCACCTGTTTTAGAAGCAAAAATAAAAATGGATGTCTGTTAAAAAATATAATTTAAGGTAATCAGAATGCCATATAATGAGAGCTCTGTTGCACATAATTGGTGCTCCTCTCTCATTTAGCATAGTGGTTTGTCTGTATTCAATTTCCTCACATGGTTTGGTTATTGCTTTTTGTTATTACTATCTATATCTAATGACAAGTAAACTTTTTTTCCTCATTCCTTTCAAAATGGCCTCGTGTCATTTTGCATTTAAGGGGAAAATACACATGTATCTGGCTGGGCAAAGTCCTAGATAAGTTTTGCAGTTGCCTGAATTCTGAATAAGGTAGCGATCTGCAAGTTGGCTGCTTGGGTTTGGTGAGCAGCACTGTGTGAACAGAAGGAAAGATGCAGGATTTCACCTGAGAGGTAAAGCTCTTGTACTGCGCCGGCAGTTCGGTGCTTCAGGGTTAGTGGTTTTCTGTCAAGGTCAGGTTGCAGTTCAGCATGTTAGGGTGAGTGCCAGAGGCCCCATCCTGGTTTCCTAATCTAACCCATGTCATTCTATTTCCCTGGTTCTCCTGAACTACTCCATTAAAGTCAGTAGACTACTCAGGACCTAAAAGTTACTGTTTTAACATTGCAGTGAAGGATTTAAACTATATAAAAATTCACAGAAGCATGAATTGAAATAAAGGCTTTAAAAAAGTTTCCAATTAATGGTTAAAGAGCCTTCCAACCCCTAAAGTAAAGTAACTTTTGCCCTCGTCCTTGCCCATAGCAGAGGTCACCTTGCTGGCCACCCCAAGGTGGTGTTCGTCCTTGCATGGTTGCTGGTGGGTGCCCGTCCCTGGGTGGTGGGCACTCTCCTCACCATTGGAGCTGTGCGTTGTCCATGAGGATGTACAATCATTGCTCCAGATAGCTTAGCAAACACCCAGCTCAAGGCAAGGGAGTGATGACCCCTGAACACACCCCTTTACAGCCAGCTCCTTGCACTGCCTGGGGCTCAGGTGGGAGTTTTGGAGGCACCCCGGCTCCTCTTCCCTCTGGTGCTCGCTGCGGCCTCTCCTGCTTCTTTGGCAAAGCAGGCTGACCTCTCTGTTGTCCTACAGTGTTTGGCAGGAAAGGCTTTCTGTTACAGTCTCCCTTCCCCAGAACGCTCTCCCTCCCAGCCCCTCTGCCCCTGGCATTAGATGCTTATGTTATCAGAGTTTGCCCCTCAGATGATCTGTTACTCAGGTCTCTGTCCAGGGTGTATTAAGCTGAAAAAGAGGATCATCAAATTTAACAACTTGCCTTTCCTGTGCCAGCTGCTGTAATTTCTCCTGTCACCTCTGGGGATTTTTGCTCAATACTGAGACAAAACCATGAGGAAAAGGCAAGAAAGTCCCTCGTTTAAAATGGGCTCTGTTCAAGGAATGCTCCCCCTCCCCAAGGAATGGCTGAATACTCTCCTCAGATGTGTAGAAAGAGCCAGCTAAAATGTGTATATCCGAGTACCATATTTTGCTGAATGTTTACTCTTATGAGATTTCTGATGAGATTACTAGATGACCTCTTAAAGCCCTTTCCCACCCAATTATTTATGATTCTGGGTTGCTCTAAGTTCTCATAATGGCTCCTTTATGACTCCTTACATAGTTTACTTGCTATTGAAGTTAAATGAATTGGTTAGTAAATTCCTGGATGCCCCTTTTTATAACTCAGTTGAGTGCTGTATTTTGTGACTCCGAAATCCTCTGGCACCTCATCTGTTCTCCATGAACTTTCAAAAATCACTGCTCAAGGTATCACACTTCCCTCTATTAGCTCTGTTAGCAATCTTGGATGTTTGTCGTTCAGTCCTGCGGGTTTATAAATACTTTCCCAGGAATTCTTTTCATCTTCCCCTTTGATTTACTCATGATTCAGTCAAATCATCAGTAGAATCCAAGCCTCAAAGTTCCCCCCCTGCCTCGGCACTTTGATTACAAAAAGGCAGCAGTAATTGGTGAAGAGACTTCAGTTTCCCAATGCAGGGGAAATGCTTTTAGTTAAGGCGGTCAGCTGAGACCCAGAAAGACTAATTCCTGCTGTACATTGAACAGCTTTTCTGTTCATGATTGCAAACACCACATTGGTCAGGTAGCATACAAATTATCCTTCTATAAAGGAAAGTTGTTCCTGAACTACAAACAAAAATTTGATCTGAATCAACACCATCATCGCTTGAAGAGCTGACCACTCTGACCATATCTCATTTAATCATTTTGCTTCAAAATTTAAGTTCCAGCAGCTCAGCAGCAGGTCAGACAGGGTATAACAAAATGGGATTAGTCAAGTTAATGTCATAATCGGAATACTAATAAAAAGCCCATAATACATGTAATGATCCACAGATTTTAAATGTCCTGAATCTCCTTGACAGGAACACTGATAATGATGACATAAATCTGATCAAATCTCGAGTGACCTGGGCTTAGTAAGGAATATGTAAGCAAAAGTTCCCTTGAAAGTGTGAACAATCTTCAGTAATTTGGGCAAAACTGTAATAAAATAAAATCAATAATTATTCAGATAAGTTTACATGGCTCCTATATGCCACAAACTAACCTGCAGCTGAATCTAGATGAACACTAATTCACCATTATATAAAGGTACATTTAAGCAGATGAGAAACATGTTTAACAGCAATCAAAAAATTAGATTTAAAAAAATAAACCCAATAGTTTCTGGTTATCAGAGGCACTTCTGTTGAGGGAATCTCATGGTAATAAGCTGTATGGACCAGTCATATTTCTGACTATGTGTGGGTTTCAAAACACTCTGGCCTGCAATAGAGGCTGTTCAGTCAACTCTGCTCAAAACCCTTCCTGCACGTTTACAGTCAGAAAAACTTCCATGTGATCTAGAGAAGAAAGGCACTGAGGTCCTGATTCGATGCACGCGCATATGTTTACACCCATGAATTAGAGTAGGAACATTCATGTGCAGAAAGCTTAGCATATGTGTTAATCTTTGCAGGACTGACATGCCCAGTCCTGATAAAGATCCTTGATGGAGCTTGTTTTCCTGCCAAGTGTTTATCCTGAGCTCCAAATGGGCCAGTCCTCCCTCACGGCAGAGTGTGAGCTTCCCCCACAGCAAGATCTGCCTGCAGAGAGATTTCCCACAGCAGCTCCAAAAATATGTCCTTTGGAGAATACTTTTTCCCACCTTCTGCAAGTCTCAACCCATGTGACACTCAAACTTTTTTCTTACGTTGCATCCCTCCTTTATAGGAGAGAACAATGCTAGCTGCTTTTTCTCTTTCAGGCTTCTCCAGAGACTTGCTCTTTCTATTTTGGTAGCTTTTCAGTATAGCTGATCTCTACCTATGGATATAAGGCGCAACGGAGTTTAGTGTCATCCATCTGTACTTGCAGACCTTGAATTTTTCTCTAAAAGTGGCAAGAGTGGAGAGTGACTTTTATAGAAATAAATAGCATTTATTTAACCAAATATTATTTCAGCTCCTGAACTCCAGTAGTTAGAGGTGACAAGAACTAGATTAGATTTAGATTTCATCAAATGTAGGCAATATTTTGATGTGTTGGTGTCTCTTGAAAAATAGACCATGATCTTGTGAAGAGCCCATTATGTGGTATTTCTGAATAGTCCAAATCCACAACATCTTTGAGCTCCATTCCTGTAGATCACAGCTCCCTCTGTATCATCCCTGATGTGTCCCTTCTGTTTGAATCATTTTGTTGCAAGAAATCCTATCTAGTAACAATATTTTGCCGAGATCTTCAGTAAAGCACTCGTCATCCTCCCTCCTTCTTCCTCCCCCACAGTTTCATTTGCTTTCACACTTGCAAATGTCCTTTCTACAGCTGATTGCTTACCTCCTGTTAAATAAAAAATAGTGGAATTCTAGCTGGTAGATTTGCCTGAGAGACATTGCGGGTGCTTAAACACAACCATTGCACCCAAAGACCGTACTGAATGAGTGATGCCCAACTTCACCAACTGGTGTTTACAGCTGAAATATTTTCTGTGTATGTGAACCACAACAAACTTTCCACTGCCTATGTAAACAAAACCCTGTACAACAGAAACCAGGGATTATCAATATTCATGAACATAATTAAAGATTTTTTTTTCAGTTAGTCATTTGAATGGTACTTAGTATAGAAATTGAGTTGAAATCCAGGCACAAGGAAATTAAACAGGGTGGTAATAGAGATTCTTCAATGTACTTAAATCTATGTCATTTGTATTCCTAGAAGTATCACAACTTTCTAAGCTTCCTAAAAGTTTGAAGTGCATCTCTGTTTCCCACATACATGACTCCACAGACATAAGTAATCTGTTAAAACAGGCTCTATAATAGTCTGAGAAATGCCTCTGTATCTAGCATGTTTGTTTTAGCCTTCATGCTCCAGGCAGATGCATGGGAGAAAGGCCTGAGGCAGGAGGGGTGTGATGGCTGTCCAAGGGGCCAGTGACACTTGGGGACAAGGAAGGAAAACCAAGACATTCATGAGAAGAAAGCCCACTCTCCCAATCCTCTCATCTCTTAGAAGTACAAGTGGATCAACAAATCTGGGTGACAGGAATATATATTTGTGTGTGTGTCTGTATGTGCATACACAGGAGTTCAGCCCCAGGATATTTGCTTTAGCACCTCCACAATCTTCTCTGCCCTCTCGTTAAGCAGCTGAGCAGAATGATTACTTCCACAGTGACCAGAAGCAGGCCCAAGACACAAAGAATTGTAGCCCTGGTCCCTGGGAGCATTTGTCCAAACCAGAGACATCCCAGTGCCAGGATAAGGATGTGCAGAGGCATGTCTCTGAGTGCTTTGCTAATGCTAAACTCCTCCATAGTATATGGCAGCAAGGAGGGGATGCTGTGGGTTGCCCAGGAACACGCTGCCCAAACCCAGGTATGAGGCTCCTGCTTAGCCTGGGATCTTTCCCTCATGGATGTGGGCAATGGTACAGTTAACAGGTGGATGTCACATGGGGATCAAAGAGGAGGAATTCACAGAGTATTGTGTTTTTAATGTGAGTTTTCCATTGCGTAAAACAGCACGTGTCAGATATTCAGTCCTTTAATACTTAGAGGAACTTCCTAGCACATTGGAAACTTCAAAAGATCTTATCTGATCCCCAGATTGGAGCGTGGTACCATTGCAGTGATTGTTGCTGGACTTGGATTTCCAACAAATGGATAAGCTGAGAGCTGGAGTTGGGGAGGCACCAGCTATTGCTGCCAGGAATGACTTGCTGAAGCTATGCCAGAGGGGTGAATGACTGGTGCTGTTATTTCCTGATGCATCATGTTATGAGTGAGGCAGGTGGTAACCAGCTCTGAGCTTGCTTTGTCCATCAATTCAGCAAACTTCTAAAAAAAATCAATTCTGGTTTGATTCTCTACCTGCACAGATCTAATGAAGCCGTGTATGGAAAGGGCAGTGTTCCTATGTAATTCGGTGAAAAAAACCCAGGTTAAATAACAGGATGCACTTCGCATGTGCGTTTTCAAAAAAACCCATCCCAGCAATGGCAGTATGGACTGTGAAATAAGGTAATAGCTGTGTCTTTCTGTTCTCAGATGTCCTTTAGCTGATTGGCACTTGAGTGTGCACAGATGGCAAGGTGCACTCTTTTGCCTTTTTCTTTACATTTCATCCAACTGTGCTTTGTAGAAAGATAGTTACCAGCGTCAGTAGGAGTTGGAAGCAGCAGGGAATGGCATAGTTCAGCATGCTTCTGCTTCAAGAGGGTGCTGTTGAATTACTGCTTAGCAATCCAGAGGCCCATTGCTTCACCAACATTTAACATGTCCAATTACGGCAATCTTTGTGTTTTATTATAGGATATTATTCATCGGTAATGTACCTGAAATCAGAGGGACAACAAAGAAAGCAGTGAAGAGCTCTGTAGCTCTCATTTTTCCTAATGAAAGGGATTTTCTGTGCATGACAGATTGTACACCTGATAGAAATTGTAACAAACAAACAAAATCCAGATCTGTTGTTGCTTGCAGTGAATCTTTGTCAACAGCATGCATACACCAAGGCACAAATCTTCATGAAAAGTCCTTGTTGGCATTAAGAAGCAGTTCCTGCAACAATGTTTATTTTTGCCTTCTGATGGTCCCCCACACTGACTTATGTAGACATTCCAGACATGAAATTATCTGAAACTGGTCAAATGTCTACACAAAATAAACATTCGGAATGTACAAAAAGAGAAAAAAATTAGGAAGTATTCTTCAGTCTGCAGCAGTCAGCCCTGAAAATAACATAGCAGGGGTTGGAAAATGTACCTCAAGTTAATATCTTCTCAATTGTAAGCTTCATAGCAGTACATGCTCTTCATTTTCAAAGGGATAAAGAGGAGTCAATTCTCCTTGTGCAGCCTCTTATCCAACTTATGCCATTGCATAAGTGCCACAATGTGCTACACTTGTTCAGCTGTTTTACAAGTGAGCCGTATTTGCAGAGTATATTCATAAGAAGGTGGCACTGAGGCAGAATTTCATTCAGATGTTCTTCCTAACGCAATTGCACGCCCTGCTTTGCTGCACCATCTGGCCCTTTTTGGTGAACGCAGACACCAACATTAATCAGGGAAGTGGGATGGTTTTTTTACCTTGCATTCATTTTGGTTACTTTTTTTTTTTCATTCTTTGTCAGCTGGTTTTTTTTCCCTTCTCCCTGTCTCTCCCCTTGCCCTCTGCTTACCTGCAGGTGAAAAATGCTGGAGGGAGAGCCCAGAGTGCCCTGTGCCTGCGGGCTGCAGCCAGCCCTACAGGCAGCAGAGCCTCCCCTGCGGCTACGGGCAGGTGCCCTGCAGTCCTTGCTGTGCTCCTGCATGATGCCTCTTCCAGTGCCTCTCCCAGTGGGGCGGTGCATGTGTCAGGCTCCCATCCTGCCACTCCGATGCCAACTAGAGCTGGAGCCAGGAGGGTGAGCAATGATATTCCAAGAGTGGGAATGGCTTGCTTGTTTTTCTGCCCCTGTGCCTGGGTGGAGAGCGTGCGAGGAAATAGCGAGTGAAATCTTGCAACTCGGAACTGAGCCAGTGAGCCCCACATGCTGGCTAGTGTGCTGGGCTGAGGGGTATGTTTGAGACTGCCAAAATGGTTATCTGCAAAATAGGCTCCTACTTTTTACCTTGCTTCATAATTCATCTCTTTCTTTATTCTTGTAGTTTTAGTCAATAATGATATACATGAGTATAACACAGTTATGTCAAACAAATGTGGAATTGAGACAGCCATGGGTCTAGCCTGTGAGAAGGCTCTTGGTGCCTCTGGAGCAGATGTTCAGGGAGGAAATTGCTGCAGTAGCTTCTGTGACATACTTGGCTTTCCACTGTCTATGAGCTGACCCATAATGTGCAAAAGCAATCTCCAAAATGCCCACATGTGAAAAGTATAAACTCTGTTTGGCAGCTCTTGGGATTTGAAATTTACTTGGCCAAGTTTATCCAAGTTTTGTGGTGATTCATGTGGTGCTAGTATAGAAACAGCAAAGAGGAGCAGGGCTACATCAGCATCAAGCAGGTATGAAGCGGAACTATTAGCTGGCAGGTAGCCTCTGCGGTGAGCAGCATGGTGTTGTGAGACTCAAGGCATTGCTCCTCCAGCCAGAGATGGCCTTTAGTTTGGTGCTCAACCCTTAGCAACAATTAAGCAAAGAAGTGATTAAATGAAATGCCTTGCAGAATGGTTCATGTGAAAATTTTGACCACTGTTTTTGAGAGAGGGAATTGTGTGAGTGGGAAGCATTTGTAAGCTATTGGAGATTTTTTTTTACACTGCTTAGATTGTGGTCTCAGCATCCAGTGCATGTTACTGTGAGTGCTGTGCCAGAGCAGCACATGAGCACTGTTAGAAAGAGAGATGAGTCATACATCATGTTCAAAATTGACTTCTTGTCTTCTACTAGCTTGGCATGAATACACAGACCTACTAATTTTACTATAAATACTGAGATACACCAAAACAAGTAAACAAGCTAGCCATGAACTCATTTAAAGAGCTTAGATATGAAGTGTTTTATGGCAAAAGCTTCAAATGCTAACACCCAGTTATCCATCAGCCTGGCTAGAGAGTCACTGAGATGTTCCACATGACTATGAAGAGTACACAATGTCATGTCATGAATAAAGGCAGTCAAATAATAATACCTGGATGGCTAAGGAGAGAAAGCTTCTTAAGACTACTTAAGATACTAACCTGTATCCAGGATCCCCAGGTGTGTTATATGCTTGCCAAGGGTGACCACAGAAATTCAGTACTTCATGTGCAGCTACAAAGCAGAAGTGCCATCTGGTCAAAAAGCAAATACATGCAATACCGGACAAATCTGGGAGCCAAGGAGAAATACCCTATTTCTCTGTTAACCACATGAACTGCATTTCAGGCAGGATTTATACAAAATCATCCAGCATTAGGAGGGATGAAAACCAGGCAAATTCAGGCAGACTTGTTTCAGAAGTAGGCATGGTCTCTAGCACGCCATAGTTTGAGAGAAAGTGTACCATTTTTGCATAAGGCAAGAAAATACTTGAATTTGGGGATGGCATTAAGAATTGAGCTCCTTAGTGGTGATCTGAGCATGGACAGGTAGCTGAAGGGAGCTACTGGCCTACAGAGCAGTGACCTCTCCTGCAATTGGATGGTAGGGCATGTGTGACATGGAGGGAAAATCAAAGCCACCTTTTAGTCATCTTTCCTTTAGCCTTTTTTCTAAGTATTAAGTGTATTATCAGTGCAGGACTGATGCATGCAAGGTTTGTGCTATGTTGGTGGTTTGGAAGTTACCCATGAAGTTATTTCTGCACACATCAGGGCACTGACTCCCCCCATTCACAGAAAAATGCTCAAATTATGAAACTTAAGCAATTGTGAAATTTGGGAGGAAAAAGCACCTCACCGCCCTCCCCCTCCAGGCTTTCGTCTATCACTATTTTTAAACCATATAAATGAGTTGTAATGCCAGTCGTTTCAGCAACACAGATGTTTGCAATAAGCATGCAGTTGGGAAGTGTAAAGTGAAGATGAATGTATCATTATTATGCATAAGTAAACTTTTGTGGCCCATTTGTCAGATCAAGCTGAATTGCGTCCTGTCTTTCCAGATTATAAATGGCTTGCATTAAAGCAACAGCTTTTTAAGAAGGCTGGGAAAATGTCCTACTCCGATTGCTCATTGTAAATACTTTAGTGCAGAAACTTTGCCCAGTCTCTTCTCTCTGGGCTTTGGAAATAAAAGCTTAGGTAAAAGCGCTATTATTTCCAGTCCAAGACCCCGTTCTATGAGAGGCTACCAGATGCTTTCCTATCAAGGAGAGGTCCTAGAAGCTATCAACTACTGCATCTATGACAAGATGCTCAAGTGATATATAGATGCATTCCTCCATTTGTTTTTAAGTTGCTCTTAAACACATTTTCTCTGGAGCAATGTTTCAGCCAAACAAGACAGGAAGGTAGATTTTTTTTTTTTTGCCTTTAAACTAGTGAACATTTTTAAAAGTGAGCTATGCTTCAGTGTTTTTTGGCACACAGAATCCATCTTAATGTGGAGTACATGACAAAAAGTGCCGTGCTTTCTATAAAGATCTTAAGGAGAATGACTGAGCCCCAGTACCATACTGTAAATTAACGATTGTCCTTTGTCAGCACTGAGTGTGCCCCATCATGTCAAATAACCACAGTTGGCATCCTGTCTATGAGCATGACCCCATTCATTCCATCCACCCCACAGTGAATAATTCATATAGCAAGTTTTACCCTGGGCAAAATACACTGACATCAAGAGTCACTAAACTACAGTCATTCACAGAACAAAATAGTTATTCATGCTTTCAATGTGAACCATTAAGTCTTGCCAGTTAAATTTAAGAATGAATCAAATTAATTCATTTAACATCTTCTGAGCTCACAATAACATGCACGCTTGCTGTGCTTTTCTTTACTTTCCCCCTTTTTTTCTAACTGTTTGTACCTGGAAACTGAAATGCTGTGCCAAGCAGGTTTTAGTAGCCGTGTAAAGGGAAACCTCAGGAAAGAAGATAATTCCTAAGTCATGATGCAGTGCCCTCAGCTCACAGAGTTTCTTGCACTACACGTCATCAGTTATAAAATGATAATGTGGTTATCAGTAGTGTTTAAAGCAGTGAGCAGTGACAGCTCCTAAACACCCAGACCTGCCTCCTGGCATGCACCGGGGCAGGGTGTGCTGCCTGCCAAGGCTGAGGGGCTGTGCTTGGGTCTCCTCCTGCTCTGCCTTGAGCAGGACCTTACCTTTCTCCTCTCCAGTAGCTGCTGTGCTCCTTGAGGCTGGGAAAAGAGGTGGGCCTGCACCAGAGACAGGAGGGAGCAGGAGGCCCTCATGCTTTCTGGGAGACCCTGCCTAGTACATTGCTCCCGGGTAAATAATAGCACTGGTCAGATGGCAGAGAAGCACATGCAAGCGAGGGGGCAGCAGATGAGATAGGAGGGGATTACATGAAGAGTCCCATTACCATTGTCTCAGGCTTCTTATTTGTTGTTTCCTTGCAAGAAAGAAAATGGCTCTTGTGTGCTGGTGGTGGCTTTTTGTGGCAGTCACCATGCAAGCATGAGGGATGATGTGAGCCCTTCTGTGCTGGTGGGCATTGGCAGGGGTCTCTCAGGGCTGTCACAAATGCCTGAGGAGGGATCTGTGGGTGTTTTCTCAAAATGCTGTCACTTACAGGAAAAAAATGATTCTGTTAGAGTTTTATCGCAAGACAGTAAACAGGGGAAGTAAGTTTTCATCTGCCATGACCAGAAGAGCTGGTGGATGGGTGGTGGTGGTACAGTCCCGCTTAGTCATTTGGTGAGGAGATTGCATTGTTAAACCTCCACGCATGGTGGCTCTGTCCTTTCAAAGCCTGGTAACACCTAGAGGTGGCATGGGAGTGGCACCTCATTAGGAGTTAATAATTTACTCTTTTGTGAGTGACCGGATGTGATAATGGTATTTGCACTGCCGGTCACTCTCCCCTTTCAGTGTAACCACTTTAACCTGTTAAGTGCTGGTCATTTCAGGGGAGACGGGCGCCTTTGGCCTAACAAAGGGAGCATCTTCTGGTTGTGAAGGGATTGATGTGTGTTTTTTGGCTCTGTGGCTGACATTTTCACTCCAGCCTGCAGTAGTCTGTATGCCCACATGCATCCCCTGACTATTCCAGCCGGTCTTCAACAGCTGTTTTGTTTATACTGGACAAGATCCCTCACATTTTCTGTGTAATTGCTTAGTTTTCTCCCCAGATGTGTTTAAGTTGCTTTGTTTGGAAAACAGCGATGGAAAGATGCAAGAAAAAATTGTGTGGTTTACTGCACATGGACTACAGGTGAAGCTGTAGCCCTGGTGTAGGGATTCATCTGAGGCAGGTTGGATCCCTTGCTGCCACCACCCACCTTGATCACTGTCAAGCCTAAAATTCAGTGTAAAGTCCTGAGCATCTTTCAAGCTGACAAGTCCTCTTTGGAGATTATTTCCTTATGGTTTGGGCAAAATAATTAGCTGAAGAGTATTTATCACATCCTCTGGAAAAATAGATCATATTCCAAAACACCTGCTTCCCTCTTAGAAATCACAGCTTCTGATCTGTGTAACATAACACCGACAAATCCAGGTCACTGCTTTTATTGTGATTAGGGATGTATGTGCTGTGTTGTTTCAGCCTCTGCTTGAGGCTCGCTCCCTGTTGTGCATGCAAGTGGGGTGGAGGCAGCCAGTGGAGAGAGTTGGATTTGGTACTGGACACCACATAGCAGGGTCACGCAGAGATGGGACACTACTGTCATAGGCTGTGGTGCCTTCATTGCCTCAGCACAGACAGCAAAATTGTGCAAAATTAGCCTGTATCAGCATTTGATATCCTAGACAGGTTGTCTCGCCTTAATAGAAGTGTGCTTTCAGCTATACGAGCCCTTGTGCCTTCATGTGAACTACAGCCACATTTACTGCAAGAATTTAATGGCAGGTCCAGGTTATCTAATGGGCATGACTAATCCATCATGGTTTACTTTGGATTGTAGTTCACCTGGAAAACCTCCCCCAGGGGTTAGAGGGAGCAAGGGGACATGTGTGCCTGGGTCTGAGCTTCTCCACATCCCTTCCCACCTCTCTTCCCTGCTGCCAGTGCCCATCTGCAGGAAGTGATGGTCCTTTGGTGCCACCTCCCTGACGTGATTCAGGCAGAGGAGCTCTCTGGGGACTTCCCCAGCTCTAGCAGAGACAGAAGCTTCTCACTGGGCACTCACCAAATTTTAATATGCACAGCCCGTTGGCTATCCATAAACCAAAACAGATCAGAAAACAATTCCCTCTCCTCCAGTGATCCAGTTGTAAGGGGGTTATGTGCCTGTATGGGAAATTCTTGGGGAAGCACAGTTTCATGTGGGTTATCTGAGTGCATAGGCTGTGTGTAGCCTTCTTTTCAGGTACTTTTTTTTAAGGGTGAGTGGTATATGAGGTGTGGATTATTCTTATTTTAAAAAAGGGAAATATCTACTGGGGGGCGGGGCTCATTTGCATTTTAGCAAACTGGCTTTCTGACCCTGTTTCCTTGAAATTGCTATGGTGTCCCTCCAAAAATCATGCTGGTAGAGACAATAGCCCTTGCTCTCTCCCATGGTGGGCTCTGCTTCAGCCCCTGGGAGGCAGAGGCTGAGGGACTGCTGGGGCTGGCAACGAAAGGGCCACGTGTGGCAGTTGTCCCTACCCAGACAAACCTCTTTGGTTTGCTCTCAGTTGGTTTATACTTTAATCCTCTGGCAGTTTCAGGACCAAATAATTTATTTCTGATTATTGGTGATTTTTTGAACATGGCAGAAGGCGGCATAAGAAGAGTCAGTGAATAAACATTAAAGCTAGACAAATTCAGGCTCAGAAGGTGGCACGCATTTTTCACAGTGGGCACAGGTAACCATCAGAGCAACTTGTGTAGTGATTCAGTGGATTTTCCATCACTTGAAAGCTTTAAATTGAGCCTGCATGTAATATAATATGCTTTAAGCAGAACTTGCAGACTTGATTCAGAGTTGCCTGGGTGAGATTTTTTGGTCTGTTTTGTGCAGCTGGACAGAGCAGATGGTCAGAAAAGCTATGAAAATAAGTCCCCTAGGAGATCTGTGTTTAAATAAGCAAACAAACAAACCCCTTGAAAATGATATCCACACATACAGATGGATGAAAGTTGCAAGTCCTTAGCAATACTAGAAAAGGAAATGTTTATGTCTGCTGTAACTGACCGGTTTTGGTACTCCAGACACAGGGTACTTTGCAGGAAAGTGTGGTAAACTGCTCATACTGAGAAGGAAAGGGTTAAGATGTGGCACTTGCTGGGGGGATGCCCCCCCACACCCTGCCACCGCATGGTGTTGGCAGGAGCAGACCCTGGTGCTGTGTCTCTGCTCCCTGACTTTTGGCATCCCACCCATGCCGGAGTGAGGTGCTTTGGGTCTCATGAGTACCCAGTGACTGGAGGGGTGCGGAGCCAGGCTGTCCCAACTAGGCAACACGTGGGAAAGCTGAGCTCCTCTTTAAACCCAGCTGCCCAACCTGGGTCAGTGCGTACAGCCTTCTGAGCTCTTGGATCAGGCCCCTCTCCCCTAACAGCCAACCTGCGAAGGCACCAGCCCTCCCAGAGAATGTCAATGAACAGTTGGAGCTCTTCATTAGAGAGAACCTAATTAGACATTTATTATTTATGTGATTTTACATTAATGGCCTGGCAACAAGATTTATTTCTCAACTTATTTGTTTCACAATGTGGTTTCTTCAGCAATCAATTGATATTTGGTTAGCTTAATAACTATCTTGTTAAAATTAAATTAAATGCTACTCTGATTTAACTGTATTAAAATAAATGTTGTCATTGTTAATGAAATGCAAATAACTATTTAAATTGTGGCAGTGCTTCATTGAGTTGCCACCGTTGGGCGGAAGGATGTTGAAGAACGTGGTGGTGAGGCAGGGGACAGCAGGAGGTGCTGAGAGCTGGGACCCCCAGCCAGCACCAGCAAGGCAAACGGGAGATTCCCTCTGTCTCCAGTAGGTCCTGGTCAATAACAACAACAGTATGGGAAAGCAAAGTTTCTCTGTTTACATAGGAAATCTGTTCTTTTAACTTTCACTCTCTGATATGCATGCTATGCTAGAAATGAAAACTGAGTCTGGCTACTAGCATCTAAGAGCAGATACAGGTTCCTGGTGTCTGAACAAAGGGATCATCAAGCTTTTCCTGCAGTGTGGGACAAAGCCTGACAGAAAGATGTCCCCATGCTTATTCATTTCCTGTGTGGTCCCATGCACAGAGGCCTGAGCCCTGCACCTTAGCAGACATGGAAGGCGGCAGCTATAGCAAGAAGAGTCCTCTGTAGTTTCCTGTTGTATAAGTGCCTGTCCCTCCCACCTCCCCATTCCTCTGGCAGGTAGCAAGCACAGGGATGGAAAAAGTCTTCGGTGCGTCTGGGCTGGAAATAAGGATTTGTGAGCAGACAAGCAGCTCATTTGCCGGAAACTTCTGCTGCTCCTTAGGTCTGAGGAAGAATCTCTGGGTACAGGCAGTGGGTTGCCAAACACCAGCAAACTCAGCTTCTTCAGCAAATCAGACAGGGGTAAGGGGAGGCTGTGGATCTCTGCAGATCTTTCCATCACTGTAGATGGAAAGAATGATGTCCATACCAAAGTCAAAATGCATTACCAGAGCTTTCTGCTGATATGGATGCCTACATGAAATAGTAGAAACAGCAGCTGGAGTCATCAAGAAAAAAGTCCTAACATGTTGCCAAAGCTTTATCCTGAAACTACGCAATCTAATATGCATGGTGTGTAGGGTTGATCCAGCTTCCTTTGTAGTCAGCACTGATACCACTTGTGACTGCAGCAGGAGCTGGGGCAGGGCTGCCCTTGTGAGAGAGAGAGAAGGTGAATGCAAAGCTCGACCTCTGTAAATAGGATAAGGTATACGTCCCTGCATTCAGAGGGGTCTGCGCGTTTCCCGATGCGATGGAGAAGGTGAAGACAGTACTGCACAACTGGTGCAAGCAGCTGGTTTTGTCTTTTTTTTAATGTGCAGATAAATTGTTCATTTGCATCCTTAAAGACCGAATTTGTATGCACAAGTCCTTGTTAGTGAGTTACTAGTACTGCAAGAACAGTTGTGTGTACAAAATTGGAGCAAAGCCCTCAGAGAAATCATTGAAATAACTAACTGCAGAAAGGATCAGTCACAGAGTGAGTTCCCAGTCCTTTTCTCCAAAAGCACTAGCACGTCCAGGCTTTTAATATTCACACAAACCGTTAACACCAGTGGTGCAGCAAAGAACAAACTCCTAACAGAAACCGTGCTTCAGCTTGTAACACTTGCATTTTTGCCCACATGCATTACCACTTATTGACAAAAGTGCAAGGAGCACACGGTATGCTACAGGGAGAAGTTATTCAAGATGAAGTACAGTACTGGAACTACATTCCCTCTACAGTCCAGGCAGGCATTTAATCACATGTGTGATTTTTTTTTTTCTTTTTGCATTTCTGGATATAATGATGCAACAGATCTAAGCCTGGGTGATATAATAGAGAGGATGAGGAATAAGGGGAAAAAAAGGAGTGAAGTTCAGCTCAGTATGAAATGTCCAAAGATTTAAACTTGGTGTGGTTTTTAATAAAGTTAGATGAACAACATATGATGCCTTGTGCTATATTAATCTTCAAGCGCTTGATGCTTCACATGATTTTCCAGCAGCTTTCATTTATTGAATTTCCTGCTTAGATTTTTAGTGAAAAGCAAAGAAGATTATGAAACATCCCCTTTTTAATTCTAATTTAATTGCATACAATTAGCTAAATACATCATTTGCTACAACTTCAGTTAATACATTGTTAAATATTATTTTTACAATAGTGTGCCAAATGACATATTAATAATATTCGGTGTCATTAGCACTAGATTACAAAAATATTTGCATACTGCTTATTAGGATGTGATATGATGCGTTTCCACATTGGTTGACTATGTAGGTGACTAAGGATTATGAAATAGTTCTCATCCCATACTCTGGATTTTAAAACTTCCAGATTTGTTTGTTTATTTTAAAAAAGAATTAAAGTCAATTCCTGACACTGTTTTTGTGACATGGTTTTCTAGAATAAGTGCAGTCAGCCTTATTCCTGTTCAGACTATGCTTTTGTATTTATACTTAGCCTGCCCCAATTCTCTCAAGTTTGGTTTCTTTATTCTTCTCTATTTCGTAGTCTGCCAAGAATGATGAGGGGAAAATTGATCCTGCCTTGGGGATGAGGGACCAGAGTAAATGACCTCTGTGGGGCCTTTCCAACCCTATTTTTCTTCGATCCTGTGTAGTCTGGAGCTGTCATGCATCCAGCTGGCTTGTGGTGGAGTGCTTGTGGTGGAGTCGAAGCAAACCAGTGTCCACGCTTGGCTGCAGCTTCTGTACTGAGAAAAAAAGAGCAGTGCAGCTCCAGCCATCACTTGGTGTTTTTATAACTGTTGTGCTGGTGAGACAGGGAGATGCAGGGCTCCCTCCTGGGTCAGATGTCCTCTTGTTACTGCCGCTGCCCTGAGGGATTTAGTACTGGCTTGATCCCCCAGCCTCCAGGCTTCTTGTTGAGCCCTGGGGCACTGGCTGCCTCCCGGCAGGAGGGGTCTGCTGTGGTGCCTGACTGCACTGAACACCCTTCGCTGCAGGGCCTGAGACATAGAGCATTTGACGGTAATGCACTGTGCTGCAGTTGCAGAAAAATTGAAGGTGTTACTTGACAGTATGCAGCGCACAAATTCAGCGGCAGTTTGTGCGAAGGTGTGCCAGTCAGCGGTGTGCTGGAAACCTCAGGATAACGCAAGAGGGGCTTGAGGTGGCAGATTTCATCCTGGGTTTGAACTTTGTCTCTCCTAACCCTAGGGATGGCTGACTCCAGGGCTTTGGTCTGGCCCAAAAGTGATGACAGGAAGCATTTGCAAACTTGAAATGACATTTGGCTTTCCAGGGCCACCCAGTATTTGGGCTTGCCTTTCCAGGGCTACAAGTACTTCCAGGTGTTTGGGGCAGGGCCATATGCAAAAACATCCTTTTCAAGAGCAATAGCACTCTGCCACTTGTGCTGTCTGCAGCATGGAAGCAACAACTAACAGGAAACCTTAGAGATGAGGGTCAGACAGAAATGTAGGTTCTAGCAACTAGTTGGAAATGTCAAACATGAATGATTAGTTTAGAAAAATGACAGTGAGGTGTTACTTTAGTTGTGGTACCAAGTTGTGGGCTGATTGGTCTGGAGGCTGGAGTTCCTAGGTGTGCCGAGCAGATGCTGCAGCTGCAGCAAAACAGTAGCACTCAGTATTTATGCAATACTCTGACATTCATGATTTGCTTTGAAAATAAATACGCGTAGCTGCAACTCAAGAAATGCACAAGCTCTGCCCCAGAGCTGCCTTTACTCTTCTCAGGAATCAGTTCTGGCAAGAAGGAACTTAACCTATGTTTTTCTGCAGTCCTTGGGCTGGATACCTGTATCCATACTAGTGGTAACCCTAGGCAGGCAGCAAGGCTGCAAAGACTGTTTGATGGCTGTGGGGTGTAATGATGAGCTTACGGAGAAATAACAATTGCTTTGGCTTTTATTGTGTCCTTCTGGATTTTTGTTCAAAAGTAAAATTCCAGGATGCTGGTGGACGGTTTCTTTATTTCTTTCCTTCTTTCTTTGTCTCTCTGGGAGTCTTGAGACAAAAGTGTTTAACAATAGACCTTAACAGAATGGAAAGTAAGTAACAGCAAAGAGCAAGTAGAGAGAGGTGAGGTGAACATGAACTAGTTTCCGCAGCCTTTGACAGCTCATCTGGTGGGAATAATGAGTAATTTATGTAGCATTCCCCACTTCAGATTATCGAGTGGCTAGACTGAAGCTGGGAAACACTCCAGGTCCAAATCAGATACAACAAAGGGGATATTTGTAGTCCTTTGTGTATTCCTTTATTGTATTCATTTTTATTAATTTCCTGATACTTAAAGTATTTGGGGTGGGGAAGACAAGGTTTCACATCCCACACTCTGTCCTCATGGTAGTCACTCAGGGTGCCGGGGTCAGCACATCAGTGGCAGGTCTGCGAGGCTGCACTGTCAGCTTTGGATGAGATCCTGGTATTGGGTACTCTGCCCAGCTCTGCCACTTAATCTGTCATGTCCTTGAGCTCACTGATGATTGATCAGAAGAAACTGGAGAAAGAATTTAGGTTTAGTTTACCAGTAGGGAAAGGTCACTGTGAGGTGCTACCAAATAATTTTCTTGTCTACAGGCAAGTCAGTCTGCCTCTTCAGGTCCAGACTGACACTCAGCTGGTTCTGGTTTCTCCCCAAAACTGGGCTACCAGAGGATGGCTGCCACCTCAGCAGAAAGCATGGCGAGGGCAAAACCGCAGTCTCTTTCTCTGCAGTCTCAGCCTGTATGGCAGCTCCTCCCCAGCTGCGTGTCTGGCAAACAGCCTGAATTTGTAACCTGGTGGCCATAGATACAGTCCTGGTCTCACCCACAGAGTCAGCATCGCTATGGGTGGTGCCTCGTCCTGCCCTAGGGAATGATGAAGGTTAGAGAAGCGCTTGGGCAGGAGTATGGTTTCTCCCAGCTGGCCATGCTGAAGACAAGTTCTCACTTTGGAGCAGCTCAAGGGAAGGCAACTAAATCTCAGTAAATTCAGAAAGCATCATGTTCCTTAAAAAGCCTCAGAAAGATGCTAAGGGGTAGGGTGGTCCAGGTTACTGGAGATGCTGACCCCATCAGCTGCTGCCTCAGAGCTCGTTGTCCCAGCCCCATCCCGGCTTCCAGCACAGCTCCTCTGTCTAACGGAGATGCTCATGTGGGGTGAGGTGATGCTCTGTGGCCTGAATGTGCCAGGGGAGCTGGAGTGACCTGCTCAGACACCTGAGAGCCCTGTGCCTGTCCGTGTCCTGCCTTCCTTCCTCACTCTCTGGGAGGGTTCACATGGCTGGATTTTGGAGGGGAGAAGCTGCAGGATGGTTGGCCTCTTTGCACATTTGACTTCTTCAGAAAGCACGTGAAGAAGGGCTCTCTCAATGGACAGCAAACAGGGGCTCAGGGAGACTTTGTGCAGCACTTACAGTGACTGCAAACTTTTGGGTCTTTTTTTTTTTTGTAACATTTGTAGTTACTCCACCAATTGTGAATGTCCTTTTGTTCATTTGCCTAAAGAGAAATGATATGCAGTAGACTGGGAAATGTCTCCTTTTCCATAAAAACAAACAAAAATGACAAACAAAATCTAAATAACACCCTTAGAGGCCTTTTTCTACTGCAGCTATTCTAGTATAAGGGGTAAGGAGAGCTTTTGTTAGAGGGGAAAAAAGGGATTTCAGCTTGCAGTATATTTTGCCTGTTTTGCTGCTAGTGAAATCACATACTACCCATAACACTTAGGGGCATATTGCTTTACAGATTGCAAATAAACTTTTTGGGTAACTATTAACCAAATTTGAATGTGTCCTAATTACACTTATTCACAGCAACTAAGATTGTTTGAAGTAATGTTACTTTTCCGTTGGAAATCTTATAGGCAAGTTAACATTTCCATTAGTTTCCGAGCACATATGTCCTTGAAAAAAATACACCAACAGTTCTTATGAGCCCAATGCTCTCCAGCTGCAATCCCTTTATACCATTGCATCCATCTTTTGTAGATGACATTACTCTGGTTTTACATCAGTGCGGCTAGAAATAGAATTAGGTCTTCTACCTCCAGTCAACATAATTCAGCGTTAATCCTCTTTGGCATAGGCAGCAGCCACAGGTTGCTGCGAAGCACTGGAGGTGACGTCAGTTTCAGAAGTTGAAAGTGCACGCAGTGTTTGATGGAGAAGTATTACAAATTTCTTTAAAATGAGTGAGCGCACTTAAATTTTAAGGCAGCTGTTAGAATGGGCCCTCTGTATTCCCATGAGCATTTGATAGCTGCTAAGGGAGGAAACTGAAAATGAATTATCTGTTTTTTCATTCTCATGCCAATTTACTGTATTCATATCTCAATATCTCAGTTTGTCTGTAAAATGGACAAATACTTACCTGGTCACTCTGCCACAGAGCAGTGGGGCTTATCTAATATCCTGCAATAGAAATGTATTTGTAGCAACCTCCACCAAAAGGACTGAAAGTGTTCAAAGGAGTAATCGTTATTCTAATTTTATAAGTGGGGAAAGTGAAACAGAGAACTGCAGTGACATGTCAGAGGGAGCGAGTGGCAGGAACCGGGCTTCCCAATCCTCCCTGCCTCTCCTGTGGGTCATCAGGTAAGAAGTCAGGGCAAGCAGTAGGGACACTGCTGTAAGACAGGTGTCTTCATGTGCACTTGAAATACTATGGGTCTGTACACGGGATACAGCTTTAGGATATTGGCTTGCCTGTGTGCAGGGGTAGCTCCTGCAGAGCCTTCTCAGGGGGCTGCAGGTGAGAGCAACCATATTCTTCTTGCAGGATTGGGGATAGTTGTGTCTGTTGTTGTAAGAAGAGAAATATCCATAGTTCTCCCCTCTAGTATTTGATATTAAGAATTTCATAATGCAGTTGCTTATGTACTCTTCCTTGCCTTGTTCTCCTTGTATCAATATAAATCTACATTTTCTCTCCTTTTAAGCAAAAGGCTACTGTTTCTTTCCATCCCACACAAACTAAACCTAGAATACCTGCAGTTAGATTAAACACCACTAACAAAACCTCTGTTTTGCAAAGAGTTGGAGGCAAGATGATGTAAAGTGACTCGTGGTTTTATATACAAGTATATGAAAGCCAAACTAGCCTTTGGATAGCTACGGATAATTCTTTCCATCCCATAAAAGACTGGTAGTTCATACTGTTTTTCGTATTTTAGTTGCTGGGATTTCACACCGATTATGGTATTTATTTAAAATAACAAGCTATGTGAGTCCATCCAGTTCCCAAGAACCCCATTGCCACTGTTCATTATGAGCTCCGATTAGTGACAGGATTACATTGTTAATGTCCGCAGGTATTCTGAATATTAGACCCGTCTCTTGTGTGTAGTTCTCCCTTCTGGTTACCTGGGAGTTGTCTGCTTGTATTCCCTCACCTCAAATCTTTACCAACCAGAAATTATACACTTGTAAAACAGGCATGCTGTTCTGTTACAGTGAATCAATGGCTTTGCTCTCAGTCCTCTTTTTGTGTGTTACTAAAAACAAAAGTTTTTTTACATATAGCATGAGTGCTGTTGCTGATTAAAAGTTTGTGTTAGATTTCAAATTGAATCCTCAGCACAAAGGTGAAGGTTAAGTTTGCTGATGGCTTGCAGCTCCACAGTATGTTTCTTTGAAGCTGGAGGTGAGAGACGAGGACACAGTGATGGGTCTTGATATCCATCTAGAGAAGGATTGGGTGATGGACTAGAGTTTGGTCTCCAGAAGACTGAGTTTTATTTGCTAGTGCAAGCTGGTGTTGGCTTAGACCATGGTCAGGTGCTCAGTTGAATTTTTGGCCAACTTGGGATGTAGATCTACTGTTCCTATTCATCTGTAACATCCCTAGAATATAACTTAATTTTCCCATTAACCTGTACTTTCATTAAAAAAACCCCATACATTTAAATGGTGGGTACAGCCAAAACTTATGGCTCCAGTTTCAAATTCTACAAGGGGAAGCTGGCAATAGCCAGGTTTGCTGTGGCTCCTTGAAAATGTAGAACAGCCCATACAACCACAAAACAGCTGCAAAGGCTTGTTAAACAGCAAGGACTTGTGGTTCCAGAGATCTGGTAGGTTAATTCAGATTAGAAACGCTTTGGGGTTTTAGCTATGAGATGCATATATCCTAGCATGGAGTGGTTACCTTTCTGCTTAATGCAGTGTTCAGAAATTTGTGTACTGCCCCATACATACCTGCCCAGTGTGATGGGTAGAATGGTCTCTTGGAGGAGCCCTGTAATACTGGTTTTGGAATATGGTAGCAAGGAGAGCGGCATTTGCCATGCCTGTAGTACAGTACTCAAAGGACAGGTTCGAGCTCTGTCTGTCACCAGAATTTACTTCCATGGGAAACCAAGCTGCAGATAATCTAAACAGGGCACTTGCAGAATTTTAGTCCCTATATCACCGCAAGAAAAACAAGACAGCCTGAGTTAAAGTGAAAAGAAGCCCTCATTCTGAGCCCCATATTAACATGTTTTTCATTTCTTTCCAAGTTGACCAAAGTGAAACCAATCTGCCTCAAATTTCATAGTCAAGATTTTGTGCCAAGATTATATATAAGTGGGTCAGCTATTCAGAGCTGGTAATTTATGTGAATACAGGATTTCTGCCAATTTGTTGTTATCTAAAATGACTAATGTTTCATAAAAACAAATTTCTGCTTGTGGATTGCTCTGAAAGTGGCAAATACTGTGTTTGTACCAGCGTGTCACACTCTGGCGTTGCTCGTGGGTAGCTGGTCACTTCAGCCAGGGAAGCCTGTCTCTCTCCTTGGACACTGGTGGTCGAGGCACAGAAAGGTAGAGTGGCCCTTGAAACACTCCAGGAAAGAGTGGGAGTCGTTTCTGGAGTGAAGGAGGAACTATGCAAACTGGATTAAAACATTGTTAGGACATCTAATGTTGTTTGGAAAAAAAACCCTAACCTTTTAAATATATATTTGCAACCATAAAGCCCTCTGAAACTTTCTCAGGTTGGGAAATGGCTGATCGTCAGGCTTGTATGCATGTTGAACTGATCAGTGTAATAATGATGGGAGTAATGGGTACATTGAATTAATTGTTAGTACCTCACCTAGGTGAGAGTTGCCATAGCTTTGGTCATCTTGCATGCCCCTGGCATTGCCTGGCATCTGAGCAGGAGCCTGCCAGGCACGGGACTGCAGGGAATGTCCCCCCACCATGGTTCCCACCTATGTACCGTCCGTCCTCTCTCCCTCTCCCTTTGCCACATGCCTTTCTGCCCTGGCAGCAAAGCTCTTTGCTCCAGGGCAGACTGCAGGGTGAAGGTGTCTCCCTGCAGAGGGGATGGGTCCTTGCAGCCCCTGTTTCAGAGGTAGCCTGACTGGCTGGGCTGGTCTTCAGTAGACTCTGGTAGGTGGGCCATGGCAGAGCATCAAGAAGCAGATGGGTGTACGCTAAAAGCAAAGGGCCATTTGGCATGTAGTCATTAGCCGTTGATGAGTGCATTAGTCCTCTTATGTCTCTCAGAAAGTCACCATTTTATAACAGAAAATTGCTATTTTGTTCCAAGTAGGCTTGATTTCTATAAAAAGAATAACCCCCCTTAGTTAGGGTTACGAAGAAGCAGAATATCGTGTGCTTAATAGGAAGGGCAGTACCTGCTAAGGTCACAGAAGGGGCTGGGGGATGGGGCTGGCTGTAGCATGGTGCAGAGTATGGCCCTGAACCAGGGCAGATGCATGGCTGCCCCGCAGCCAAAGGGGTTTGTGGCCAGACAGTTGTGCCCAGTGCTGCTGAGACGGTGTGGGCAGGGGAGAGGCGTGCTTGGCCTCTTCTGGGAGCAATGCTTCCACCTTCACACGCTGAAATCCCTGTGCCTTACCAGCCTGCCCTGCGCCTCAGCCTTTGGCCACTGTTCCAGAAAACTCTGCTTTTTGCCAGTGGACTGTGGTGGATATTGTGCAGATTTGGCCCTATCAGAAGAAGAAATTTTTGATCATTTATGTTCAGTTTGTGTCATTTGGGGATTGGCTCAACTACTGATACTATTTGTTGCCAGCATCCCGTTGCAAATGACTACCGGTAGTAGCATGTCATTTGTCGGTCTCCTCTTCATTCACCTTCACTAGTTAATTAAATGACACTTTCATGCTTTTGGTGAAGGCCTCTAATTAATGGATAACTCAAGCTGAGGGCAGACGGCGCGGACTGTCTCTCCAACAGCGGAGCGTGTTGAAGTGGAACACATGCAGCCCCCGCGAGGGACGTGAACGGTGAGAGCGTGAACTGCCCCGGTGCGGCGGGACCGGGCCTGAGACCGTGCTGCACCAATTCATTATCGGCCATCACCACCTAGTGGCAAAAAGGCTCCGTCTGGATTCAGCTGCCAACTTAGGTGACTCTTTCAAGGCTTTTTCCCCGTAAAAAACGAGTTTTCAGATAGGGTATACATTCGCTGGGCTGGTTCTGGACTCACGCCGGCTTTTATGACAACGGGAAATTTCCTTCCGTGCAGAGAACCACTTCTGCTTCGTGCAAACTGACATCCAAACGGACCCATACATGTTGGTTGCCTCCTAGACACCTCGGCTACATACATGGATAAAATTGAAGTGTTTTAGCTTTTGCCCAGGAGGTGAACAGACTTTTTACACCACCCAGATTCACATGTAATATAACCCCAATCCTGAAATCCAAGGAGGAGGGGATCCATGATGCAGGCTTTCATCTACTTACAACAAAAGGAATAAAGCCCCTCTACCTAAATAAAAAATAATCTGGTTCTTTTAAGTCCTCTAATGGTGTACCCTAGAAAACAGGGGTGGGAACACTATACAGTATTGAGGTGGGATGGGCACCTCGATTTCCTTGTTACCAAATGGTTAACAAAACTAAGAAGATACTGAAGCCCACTAAAAGAATAGAAGAAAAAGCATGATATTGCTGTCCTGGTCCCTTCTTTAGCACGTGCCATATTAATCTGTTTCAACTGCATCAGTTGCATCCTCCTTTTCATTGTCCCCACCCACGCTTCTGGAAACTTAAACTTCTGCCTGTCCTCTGGCAAATGTTCCTCCTGGTTCACTTGGACCCAGGTTTCTGCCTTCTGCCTGTTGCCCTCAGCTGCCTTCCTCAGACGGGAGTCTGCAGGTGAAATCCAGATAATGTCTGGTAACGTTTTCTTCAGATGGAGAAAGATTCTACAATAAAACTTGTTCCCAACAGTTCAGTGTGCTCACCGTGGCAATTAAATTAAGTGACAAAGGAGTTACGGCTCCTTCATTATAGTTGTGATTAACCTTTTAATTTCATGATTTGCTTAATGGATAAAATGTTTGACACCCTTAAGAGTATGTTGGCAGGGTGTTTGCTGGCAAAGCGGGCTCCCTCTGCCCTTTCTCCAAACTAGTTGGCTCCCAGGGCGGCTGAAATACTCCTCTGCCTCCACAGGACTGGAGAAGGGCAGGATGTACTCACAAACTGCCCTTTGAGATGGTCCCTCTGTGCCTTTAAAGCCTGTTTTCAAAGCTTCTGTGTGCGATAGAGTTTTTCAATATGTCCCCGTGCCTCCCATTACCTCAACTCTTTTGTAGGGTTGATGGGGAGCCTGGGCAGACTAGGGAAGTGTGCAGCCATGCCGGCAGCCACAAGCATGCCAAGGAGCTGGAAGTCATGGCTTTTGGTGCAGAAAGGGGTTCAGTTCCTATAAATCCAAATTGCTTTGGCTGCCATTGCCAGGCTTTGGGTGATGCCTGATCCATCCCTTGGTTCCTCAGGCTAATCCCCACAGGGCCTCTGCCTGGGGGTGGCCCCAGCATAGCTTGGCACGAACACCATGGCATACCCTGATGGCATGCAAAACCGGTGACTTTCACGTCCTCCTCTTAAACAGGTGCCTGAACAGATCTTCAGAGGGTGGGATAATTAAACCATATCATTTTTAGGAGGTCACATTGGTAGGCCAAGCAGGCTGACACAGAAACCATTAATGGCTCACTGGTGAGTGAGTTTCTGAGCATAAGCTTCATGGCTTTGGGATAGTGCTGGTCCATGATAAAATATTTTATTTTTTCTAGGTGTTTTTACTTCCCCATGAGAAAAACTTAAAAAATATCTTCTGAGCCTACTATTTTCCTCAAGGGGGGGAAATTTCTGAAAATTTCCTTCGGGTGAATGTGTTCTGTGATGCCAATAGTGGTTTTCAGTTGAAGGTGTATATACAATTCATGGATTAGCTTGTTGGTAGTTTTATTTTGAAAAGTTTCTTTTGGGCTTTTGATCTAGGAGTGATAGAATCTTAATGAAGAGTAAAATCAGAACAAAACTAACCTTCTTTCCATTGTTTTCTTGACCCTCTCCTAGTGTGCACACCTGAGCTGTAGTTTGCATGTATGGTGTGTGCATTTAGTTTGTGTGTATGTGTGCTGATCAAATGACCAACGTTCAGCCTCCCCTCTCTTCCAAAAATACCCTGAGCAGCGCTGGCTGGTGGGAGATCAGAAATCCCTTCAGGAGCAGAGGTCTGTGATGCCTGCCTGAACTGTACTTCAGCGAAGGGCAATTACCATATGTATAATATCCTTGTGAAAACACTTCTGAAGTATAGGACGCTGGGCCAAGGTTACCCTCGTTCTCCAGCTGAGGGGTGATGGGCTGCAGATGTCTTCTCAGAAACACACACCTTTGACCTTTCCTTGTTGGTCCACCATCCGTTTGCAAACAGGCATGAGAAGCATGAATGGCGACAGGCGCGCTTGCCGCCTGGGTGGTGTAAAGCTGGCAGAACAAGTGGGATGCCGTGCTAGGCAAAAACCCCAGCAGCCATCTGGTCCAGAGAGGCAGCTGCAGCAGAGAGCACTGGGACACCAACTCTGCACACTTGTAAAAGACAGGGCCTTTTTTATCTTAGCACATCCAGCTTGCCTGCAAGGCTTCAAGTTATCATTCAGGTAGATGAAGCCAACTACATAGCTGCATGCTGTAAGGTCGGAATCTCTTCCACTGTGCACAGCTGTAAATTCACACAACACCTTTTGTCCATATGGCCCAAATATGCATTTAATCTAAACACGAGACTGTTGCCTGGCCTTCTGCCTCCTGGACTGAATTAAAAGTACTGTGTAGGTGTAGTCATGGCTGGAGTAGGCACGTTTAGCTTTGCCAGGGTGTGGGTAAATACCAATATTGTGCATGTGCGGTGTAATATGTAATGCTCCGCCTCCTTTGCCCACCTGATGAGGGGCAAGTGAAGCAGCCATGCCGTGCACAGATGGATAATCTGCCATCTTGGTGCAGCAGTTGCCCCCAGGCCCGCCAAAGAAAGCGCTTTGCAAGTGTCTCTGGTAAAATGTAGTGACTTAATAGCATGCTGAGGCATAGGAAAGGTGCTTGCTGCATGTGAGAAACTGCTGAAGGCACTGAGGGAGGGAGCTTGGGAAGCAGACAGAAAAATCAGCAAAGTAATGTAAAGGAAAGCGTTGCTGTGGGAACTGGCGGACAGTCAGGCAGGGTAGAGTCCAGGCAGAACTGCTGGCACCCGGCCAGCTGCTGCCCGTCATGGAGCAGAGACAGGAGAGAGCAAGTACCAAAAGTATGCAGAAATCTCACCTGCCGACAAGCCCCTCTTAGCACAGTTACCCACTGTAAGCCAATAAACTATGGTTTGAACAAATACCATGGACAGAGTCTGGGCAAGTTCTTGGAAGCCCTGGTCCTGAAGTCTATTACTTTGAAATTAGTAATTAGGCTTCAAAACATGTGTCTAAAGCATGATTTAAGGACTGAATGTGCCAGGACATATATATATTCTGATGTTTTGGAGTTCAAAGCCTCTAAGAGACAGCAGGCAGTAATGAGTCCCCCATCCTTTCACTGCT
Organism: Elanus axillaris; assembly: GCA_026212715.1. NCBI lineage: Eukaryota > Metazoa > Chordata > Aves > Accipitriformes > Accipitridae > Elanus > Elanus axillaris. Next base: position 8,366,548 of record JANZLQ010000100.1, read on the forward strand.
GCCTTATGTGTAGCTCTGGTTTTCCCTCATCTCACACCAGCACATGGTAAATTCCTCTAACTCATCACATTTACCTTTGAAAGTGACTTCTCAAGCAAGCAGAGGATCTCTCCTCCTCCTTCTCTCCCTCTCAGCTCAGAAGAGCCTCTTTCTCTTTCATAACATTATAATGAACCTGAAATCTGTTGTATTTTTTCCAGGCCTTTATGAAAAATTCCAGCCAACTTTTACCTGCCTGCAGTGTGTGATGCTAGGACAGAGACAGCAAGGGGGAAAAGGCTTGTCAAGCCAATGACTGCATTTAACTTATGTTGCTTGTTTCTCCCTCTCCTTGGAGAGATGTACAAATGAAAATTCAAGAGACCAGAATAAAAAAAGCGTGGCTAGATAGAGGGTGGCATTAGCAACAAAATGGGAAAGGACATTTTGTTCGTGTCACAACAGGATCTATTTTTAAGAGCTTGTTGTATGTTTCATGTCATAAAATCACTTCTGGGATTATTTTTTCTAAAAAAAAACCAACCAAAACCAACCCCCCCCCAAAAAGCCATTCCCACTGCAGAAAGCACTAAAATAGTCCACTCCAGCCACTTCAGACAGGATGTATGGAAACGATCAGCATTAGTCTGAGGTAAGAACAAACAGACACAACTATCTGGTGACGCAGAATAGAGAGAAGAGCGGGATTTTGATCAAGTAGCCTGAAAGAGCCGGTGGCGTTGGAAGGATCATTAGGGATGATAGAAGCACTAATTTGTTTGACCTTGTAACAGCTCTAATTGGTGGCCATCCCTTTGAATATGAATATCCCCTTGACTATTTCCAGTAACTCTCCTGGAAACAAATGTGTTTAGAAATCCTCTGGGTGGGGGAGACTGTTATTACTACTGGGGGGGGGGTGTGTCAGATGCCATCAAGTGCTTTAAAAACATGCTCTCTCTTCAACCAGCAAGAGCATCTCAAAATGATTGTGGTTTTTCTATGTAGAGCTCTAATTAAAGGTCTAGGTTTCAATAAGTCTCATTTTCCTGGCCTATAATGTTACATGTCAGTCAGAACATTTTGTTTTAAGCAGAAAGCTCACCTGTAAGGGCCCAGCCAGTATACATATTGCTCTGAGATGGTCTTAGTTATAGATGAGGTGTGATTTTAAAAACATATATAGGAATGAGGCATCCAGGTCCTACTGAATTTCACTTTGATGTGACCATACAACCCACCTACGTGTCTTCAAAGTGTCTCAAATGGCAAAATGTGGTAACTGTGCTTCAAATTAATTTTCAAATATGAGTGGTCAACTTTGTCAGAACACTTTCAGATTTAAAAAAATATTTTAAACTTGGTATTTTCTGACTCGTGTTATCTCCTTGTGAAGTCCCCCCAAGCAAACAAGTTATATTCAGCCTAGTGTGTGTACCGATCCTTCTCAAGCATTCCACCTCTGTTAATGGGACATGAAGTGTGGACATGATACACACGTCCAGCAGTCAAGTTCTGCTGATGACCAGACATTAACTTTAAAAATGACCTAGTAAATTGTGTAAACATGACTGGGAAGGAGCCTTTTTTCCTGATGAGTATTATTCAGGCTCTCGGGTGTCAGAGGGACTTCATCTCCTCATACAGTCTCCTACAACACCTCTGCCATGGCTTATCATCTCAACAGGAACCTGGCTCCCCCATGGGAAAACCCCTCTTTCCAAGTATTTCCAAGGGAGATACCTGATGACTCAGCAACTGGCAATGTGCGAGGGAGGCTGTATCACCTACTTTCCCCAGGAGCCCCTTTGCCCGAAACTTCCCTCCACTCCCTCTGCCTCTGCTTTGAGCAGGTTATCTGACCATGTGGGTTATCTCAAGGATAATTTTGAAGCATCATTACAGTAGGAAAGGGGCAAGTGATATGTGCAAGCTATGTGGGCAAGATGCTGTAGCTGTCTTTCAGGTTAATTTGTAGTGCTTTGAAAGATCATGGCCCAACTTAACTGACATGGTGTTTTATCTGAGGAATAAGCAGAAGTCCAAGCAGGGCTGCTGTTTCTTGTCTTTTTCTCCACTCTTGGGTAGGCTTTTGTAAGAAATGTTGTATTTTACAGAGTTAAATGACACAGTAACTGAGAAATATATCTTTATTATTAGAATGTTTATATTCCAAAAACTTTTATCTGGGGTTACAATACAATCCACTTTCTTTCTAAGTAACTAACCTGGTGTTTGTTCAGCAAGTAACTGTAACTTAGGCTTTGAAAAGTTTACAAACATGCAACTTTGACTCTCTTTTTCTCTTCCTCCCCCAAAAGGACAACTTCCAGTCAAGATTTTGGCATGATAAATAATAAAATAAACATCTCATTTGTGAACTAGTAGTTACACTTAACTTTGGTGACTAACAGAGTAGATAGGCTTTTAAAAATAAAAATACTCTTTCACTGTCAAGTGGATAAAGGAATGGATGAATATATTTTACTTTATTATCTTCAAAAAGGGTTATTTTTTTCAGGTTTGTAAAAGAATGTGGAAAGCAATAGAAAAAAACCTCAAGGATGTTTCTATTTTGTGGCTTGCCTAAGAAAGTTGTTTTAACACACAATCTGACCCAAACCCATGCAGCACAATAACAACTCTTCAACACACAAAGTGCCTAGCATAAGGCCAAGTGTGGCCTTGTGACATAGTTAAATAAATATTAAAATGTCATTACAACCTAAATACCTGAACTGGTTTTACACTGTGACTTTCTACTGAAACAGCGTTGAGAAATTTTAAACATGTATCTCTGATTGTTCCACATACACTATTTAAAATAAAAGTGAGGAATAATACTCTCTTTCTTCCCTCTGCTACTTTCTGGGAGCTCTGTACACTGACAAATGTATGACATCTGTAGTTACCTGATCCTAGCTGACTGATTGGTCATCTGCTTTAAAAATATTGCAACTCAGGTGCTTATTGCAGCAGTAATCATAGTGATACACTGTCTTTTAATACTCAGTTCTGCTTACAGTCATAAAAAATCAAAAACATTTTTCACAAATCTTTGTACACATACTGTAAAAATCACCTTCCACATAAACAATTTACATCTGTTATGAGCATTTAAAAAATAAATTACACAGACTTGTCTCACCTATCCTTTCTTTTTGTGAGAAAACAAGTCTCATCAGTAATGTCAACAGGATGTTCTTATCTGTAAACATGGCATGAGGATTCATGTTACCAAAAAACCGTACATACAAAAAATCATCTTGATAAATAGTCTGATAAATAAGGAACCTTTTAATTGGCACAAACCAGTGTAAACATGTGCATTCCTGTCCTGCAGTCATCTCTAACTTCCTTGCTCTTGGGTTTTTAGTTGAAATTCAGGGATCTCTCAGCCCTGTCAAGACTCTTCAGAGATAAAAACTTGAAGGGTTTCAGTTATGATCACAGTCATTTAGGCCTCCTGTGCTTGAAACCAAGCACAAGCACTGAACGTGGTGGCATGCAATGTAACAGGTTGCTTTAGCCTTCAACTTGCTGCACCACAGCTGATAACCTGCTGCTGCCACTTGGTACTGAAATTTCTCCTCTGGCTCAGTGTGGTCTGTGCCTGTCAGGGCTGTGGTACCAGCTTCTGGTCTCCTCACTGAGTGACACCAGAGGCTGGTACCTAAGGCAAAGCCATAAAGATTCTGGAATTTGAAAACTGTGCTTGAGACACCAGAGCAGCCCAAACTTGTGCCAACAGACAACGTGACTGCTGGCAGGATTGAGCACTTTAATGTATGTAATAAAATATGGAAACGTGCCCGACTGGCCTTATGGCCAAAAATCTAGGGTAGCAATCTTTTGCATCTAAGAATGTCTGTGCAGACAACAGTTAACCATTCATCTGATAGGTACCTAAGCTGAAGGATTGAATATTTAGGTGCCAATTAAATGGATTCTTCAGAACTTCAGCAACAGCATGGATGGAAAATAAATTACCAAGCCACATGCTGCCACTAAAATAATTAAAGATACAGCCACAGTACTGCCCAGCAAGATAACTGCAGTCATTTAAAATAAGCTCATTAAATAAATAAATAAATAAATAGAAAAACCTCCATGTAAACTGAATAAAATGTCACTTCTCTTATAGCGCCCAAAGAGGGAATGGCATTACTAAATAATATAAATCTTCCATACTGTATATATTTCTATATATTATATCTGATATATTTTGGCATGGCCAGATGGATAGGAAAAGGTAGGATGACTAACTTCATTCAGTATTTGTTCTGTTGAAGCCAAGCTCTGGCATTACTATATATTGCTAACCATTACTATAGCGGTTTGGCCTTTTTACCCAACTTTGATTTTGCGCTTACTTTCCTGGCGGAGCAGACTGGTTCACCTTTCTTTTGTGCTCTCCATATTTCTCTTGAGCAATCAACAGGTTCATAGAAGCATTTCACTGGCTGCAAGATGGTTCTTTCATCCTTTGCTTTTTTCAACAAGATTCTTCCTTTTTGAAAGGAATGAGGCTTTGCGTCCGGGATGTTATATGAAGTGTGTTGACTTCCTCGGCTCCTGAAATTAATAATAGTGATTATTAATAAATATTATTCAATCTCGCAAAGTGATAGTTCCCCAAAATGTCCCAAATGCATACATTTTTGAAGACAGAAATAGCCTTGCTTTAGAGGACCAAGCTGAGTTAAAAACAGAGTTGCAAGATGAATTACACTTCTCAATACTTAAAACCATCCATAACTCTAAGAACCCTACATGTGTTACTGGTGGACTCTTCATGCATGTTCATCTACACTTTTATTCAGATGGCATTCTGCTGATTTTGGAGCACCGAGACCTTATTCTTATAACTATATTCTCTATATTCTCATAACTTGGTGTTCTGCAGGGATTTTAAAGATGCACATGTTTACAGCAGCCTTCTGCAAAGAATGAACATCCCATGGTCTTTAGAAGACCACACAGCACCAGTAACAGTAGAAAGTGGGTGCAGGAACTGTATGAACTTCTTGGTGGGATCTCAGCACTGCCCTGGCCTGTGGCCAGGCCCCAGGGAACTGCTGCTACTAATGGCCAATAGCTCAGGCAACTCCAGGCTCTGCCTTCGTGCTGGCCACCCATCTAAGGAAACTTTAACTTTGCTTTTAGCTTTGATTTGAAATGCGAGAAGAGGAGAAAGGAATACAGAAATTGCTGGAAAGAAGGGTATGAAAGCTTAAAAAGCCAAAGTCAGCTAAATTCTTTGTTCTCTCTGTGATGGTTCAAGCCCAGCAGGATTTGCTGAAATTGGTGGGCTTAGGTGGAGTGACAGCCTGGTGCTGCAAAGGCTGAACCATGCCTTCTACTCTGAAATTTTATGTTGAAACCGGAGTTCCACAGTTTACCTAGGTAAGATCATTACAGTCCCTTTTAACATAATCTTGAAATGTTTTACAGCAGATACATGTAGTGTAACAGCACCACTATGAATATAAGGCACCAGCTCATGTGTGCCCAGCTACTGTGACTGAAGAACAGATGTGCTGATGCACAAGTTGATTTCTTAAGGGTTCCTACAGGGCTATTTTTCACAGCTCATTATTTCTGGAAACCATGTATCTGAACTTCTGGGAGTTCAACAGTATTGCAAAATTGACAAAGCCACTTTTGGAAAAAGCTGTGGTTGTTCACGTGTGTACAGTGCAAGCTCTTCCCTGCTCTTTAAAAGACAGAAGGGTGTCATGAAAGCCTCTTTATTTTTTAGTGGGAGGCAGTGAGGGCAAGTTGACAGCACAGGAACTGAGCCTTACCTACAGAACGGTTTTACCTGGTTGGTGGCTTTGCCAACCAGACTTCACTATGGGGACATTTTTTAGGGGAAAATGCTGTGCAGGTCCAAGCTGGAGCTTGCAGGCACTGTGCTATGCTGGCCTGGTGCAGGCCTGCGTTCTGACCACTTGCTGGGGGTTAGAAATGGCTTTTGTAAATGCACAAGTGTTGGCCACTCTGGTTTATGATCACTTCTTGGGCACTGTTCGTTACAGTCCATTACTTAGTTATTGTTAAAAGGTACAGTGCTTTGTTTTTCTCAGATGTTGTTAAGGCAAAAAAGTTACATCATTTACTCCCAAAGCACATGCAGGTGTTACTGCAGGTGATGATAGTCACTCCTCTGCTGCACCAAATGATGCTATTAAAACCAGAAGAAGGTCTAGGTTATTATGATTGGAGGGGATTGCCTAAAAGAGCTAAACTGTATTTAAATTGAACGAGTTTATGGTAGAGAAGATGGATGTCTGTCCCTAATTCACAGGGTAAGAAGATATCTAAGATGGACGAAGATGCAGGTCATTGCACATGAAATGCAATGCTGCCAGCTCCAGATGCAGGAAATGTTTTTTCACTGAAAGCGGCAGCTCCTCAATACAAGTGACTGTGACAGTTTGAACTTCTACTCAAACGTATTCCTAATCTATCACATTATGGAGAAAGACTGAAATGATGTGACTAAATGCACCGCACTGCCACAGGCACTTAAGAACAATCCTATTCTTGCTGCATTTCAGAAACATCAGGTATTTTTCAAGACAAGTCTCATGATTTTGAGAGGCCTAATTCTTAGCTTCTTTACAGTGGGAGCTGGCATTTAAAGTTGATTTAGGCATAGATGTGCCAGCAAATCTCAGTGCCCTTGAGAAATGGCTAGTGAGCATCAGCAAAGGTCTGCCATGCCCTCAGTGGAGCATTTCCTGAAAACAGCCAGGAGAAACTGGAAAAAAGGAACTGGGAAGCAAGGTGGAGGCCTTGGAGCAAGAGGGATTGCAAGTGCAGCCTTTGATCTTGAACAACGTCAGCCATCAGTTGCCCCAAACCCCCTGAGATTATACTGAATTTTCTGGATAGGGAGTAACACTTCCCCATTTTTTTAACTGGTACATATCATTAAAACCTTGGTTTATGTACTGAGCTGAGTTAGAGCTCTTAAAAACAGCTGGTGTGGTGAATGCAAATGCTGGATTCATCCACAGAACAGGCAGAGCAAAATAAAACTTTCCTCTCCTTCTGAGCAGCCTCTCACATATCATCTCTGCTTTGTAGGTGTTGTGGTTTAACCCCAGCCAGCAACTAAGCACCACACAGCCGCTCACTCATTCCCCCCCCCCCCCAGTGGGATGGGGGAGAAAATTGGGCAAA
>JANZLQ010000100.1:8373817-8391128 GCA_026212715.1 Elanus axillaris
GGGGCGGGGCGGGCGGGTAGCGGCCGGGCCCCCCCGGGGCGGGCGGCTCTGGCTGCCGGTGGGGGCTGGGGGCTGCCGTGGGCAGCAGGACCAGAGCGGGAGGCGCAGGCTCGGGGCCGGCTGAGGCCAAACGGGGCTGGGAGCCGGGGTCACTCCCCGCCCGGGAGCCGTCTCCTGCCTCCGCTTGCCGTGGGCACCCGGTAGTTGGGATTTGGAGGGGGGGGGGCGGTGGCCGGGGTCCTGTTAGCGGTCATGAAGAAGCAGCGAGCTGCGTGGGGGATGTTGGGGAGATGCTGAAGGGTAAGACCATTAAAAGCATTTAAGCAGCAAGACAAGACTGACGTGTGCACATAGGTATAGCCTGGCCTCAGCTTTCTGGGAAGACAATTGTGTGTATGGTTTTTTAAAACTATATTTGGTAGCCAGAAAGATTATTTTTTTTTTTTGTCAATACAACCCTAATTTAGCCTCGGGGTTTAGGCAGGGGGAGTCAGTAGTAGCGGGGTTTCCATTTTTAGTACGAGAAATGGATGTCATAGAATCATAGAATCATAGAACAGCTTGGGTTGGAAGAGACCTTCAAAGCTCATCTAGTCCACCCCCCTGCAATGAGCAGGGGCATCTTCAACTAGATCAGGTTGCTCAGAGCCCTGTCCAACCTGACCTTGAACGTTTCCAGGGATGGGGCACCTGCCACCTCTCTGGGCAACCTGTTCCAGTGTTTCACTACTCTCATTGTAAAAAATGTCTTCCTTATATCTCGTCTCAATCTACACTAGATCTACATCAATAGAATTGATGTTAGAGCATGCTACCAATGGGTCCCCTCGATAGAGGAATATGCTTCTAAGGGTTTTTTTTATACCACAGATGTGTGTCTATTTTTACAAAATTTCAGAAACACGAACAAGGCAGATTGTAGAGTAGCGGCCTTTTTGAGGTAATAGTGAAATATTGCTCTTCTAAAATCTAGTGCTTGAGGCCATAGTGGTAATAAGCTGACGATTTTTTTATTACTGTGGGAGAAAGCACTGCGGTAAAGTTTAATTCTGTACTAATATATCTGTTCCTTTAGTGCAATATGCAGGCAGAGTCCTAAACACTGAGAAAATCCGCATGCATTGATAGATGCCTTTGATGTGATTAAGACATTCCCAGTAAATGATTCACCAGATGGCACATCAAAGGAAGTTACTCAAATTGCATTTCAGAGCTTCAGCTAATCTCTGAAGTGTGTGGGCTACCATCCAGGCTGCAACGTTTTGCATGAGTTAGTTGTCCTATATTACCTTGTATAAATGTGGTGATTTTCCCTTTTGTCATCAAGCAGTACCAAAACCCAGAAGGGAGGTCAGGAGGGAATACTTTTGAACCATACTTGCCTCCAAAGTTTGGGCTCCTGACTGTTTCTTTGAAGGAGGCCAATGCTGGCAGGACGAGATGTATGGCAGGATGTGACCCTGTTTTGCTCCCGGCTTTCTTGGCTGTTGTCTTCTATTGTCCATTATCTCTCTCTTGTGCTCATTTCTTTCCTACCTTCTCCTCCACGTCAGGGGAAAGTGCTCAGTGCTGATGTTCAAAGATGCAGATGAATGCTATATGTCAGATGAACTTAGCCTGGTGGGATGCTGCTGAGGCTTCATCCACATTAAGAAGAGCTGACACCCACCCACCCCCTCTGGCTGATGGTAATGGGAGTCGTCATGGCCTTGGGAACGGAAAATGTTGATGGCTTTGAAGGGCCCTATTGATCTGCAGCCTAAGCTATGTGGGTTTGGTCAGTTAGATCTGAAATCCAGCAACCATCTAGCCCCAGCAAATCTTTCAAGATTTCTCAGGGTTTACTTGCACCCTAAATATTTCTTTTGCTGGATTGGGATCCAACTCCTCGTCTCTTCAGTTATCTACGCCTGATGGTCCCATTTGGATGTGCAGTTCAGTCATTCTCTCAGCATTTGGAGAGGACCAGTCTCCCTTTGATATATCAGTAAGCGTGCATTATTACAGTGGAGGATGTACATCAACCATTACATGTCTGAGCTTCATCCCCTGTGAGTTAGATCTGGAGTGGGTAGAATCTAACACTATTGCTTACACAAAGCCCAAATTTACACAGCCATAATGTATGACTCATCTCTGAAATTTTGCCAAGTGCTGGGGAGGCATTATCCAGTTTATTTGTATGCATCTCTCAAGATCTCTTGAAACACTTTGCAAGATTTCCAGAAGGATAAAAGTTACTTAAATGAAACCAGCATGTACCAACCTGCCTGGTGCTGCAAGGGAGGTAGAATATTCAGAATATTCACTTTTTTTTCAGGTAGTTATTTGTATCTGCGGTACTGGATCCCATAGTTGCTGATTTTGGGTGGAGACAATATCTGATATGTTCCTATTTTGAGGGTTCCTACAAGCTTAAAAATTGTATTTCAAAAGTGAAGTAAATTGTTTGGCTAATAATTCCACTTTACTGCAGGTGGCTAGAAAAGGGAGTTCTATAAAACGAGTTTGCTTTTCAAGAGTTACCCTAGTTGTTTATCTTATTATTTTTTTTCTCATCCTAGACAATGAAAATAGGTGAGTCAGTTTTGTTTTTACTTGCAGCCGCCTTCCCCTTCAGGCTTGTGATGCTGATATGGTTGGGGGAGCCCTTTTTCACGTGGCATAGAACTAGATTCACTACGATCACTTTGGGTGGATCCAGCAGCCTCTGACTTCCCTTGTTTGCTTACTGGTTTGCTTTGAAAAGGGGTGTCAGAAATTTTAGTCTCTCCCCTTGATGCCCATGCTCCCCACCCAGGTCTTCATTTTGTGATCTAGCTGGTTTATAGGAGATGTGAATCTGCACAGAGTTTCTGTTGGGGAAGTTTGACTAAACTATATATGGGTATATAAAGATAGATGCACACATCTGCACATCTGTTACCACTGCATACAGATGGGATTGTGAGTTTGGCACTGGCAAGCAGCACAGTCCCCCCCGTTCCACTGTAAAAGCTGTGCCCGAAATAGGTGTGTGCCTGTTCAGCTCAGTTAATTTGTATGCTGGGAAGTGCCGTGTTTTTCGTGGTGTTTGGGCACCAAACACATTTGTGCACAAATGCACATGATAATTCAAGTTGCTGAAACTTACCTGTATTTAATATTTACCATCTCCTCTCTGTTTATTGAGAGGAAGTAACAAGTGAGTAGTAAAATCTAAGGAAAGACCTTAGAAACTTGAAAGAAGTATTTTAGGGACTTCTATGGTAGTGGTGCCTTAAACTGGGATTCATATTAGCTTTGCATGCAGATATATTCAGGATACATCAAACATACAACAAAGTTTATTTTACTGCCACAGGCACTCACAACCACCCAGCAGGAAAGAGATTTTCTGTGGTACATTTCTAGCATACTGATTGAGGTGCACTCAGCTTGCAAAGACACTGAATGGGAAGGAGGAGAACATGAATGTACGTATTGGGTTTGTGTGACTGTTTGGTGCTGGTTAGTTGTTGCCTTCTCCTGTTTCAGGGGGGGCTTCAATTTGATCACTGAAAGTCAATTTACCATCTTTTGAAATAAAAAAAAAAAAGTCAAGTCTTTGTTTTCAAATTAGTTTTGTTGTCACAGCAACAAGAGAGGCAGCATGCTGTGGGAGTGCTCTTGGTCCTGCAGCAGCTTATCCCACGCAGTTTGCAATCAGCTTTTAGCTCTTCTGCAGACTCCCCAAACTCATTAGTGTTCCCATAGGTAACCCCTGGCTGGAGCTGACTCAAGAAAGTTGTTTAGCTTTCCTCTTTTCTACCCATGCTGTTGCATGCTCTTATGGGTGAAAAAAAGATCAAAGTGTTCTCTTCTGTGTTGATTTGCACCATTTAGCCCATACCTGGTGAGAGTTGCCAGGTATGAGATGGCTGCAGGGACATTTTCCAAAAGAGAGGAGTCAAACGGGATGGGGAGGAGTCTCGGCAGTGGGTCTGGCCTGCACTTCAGCCATCTTGATATTTCCTCCAGAAAAGTTACTTTTAGGAGGATAAACAAAATATAACTAACACCTCTTGAGAGGGAAAAAGTTGGGGGACTTGCCTTCCAACCGAGTTACTCTTTACTGTGCTTATTTTGAGGGGAAAGAGGAACATAGCCAGTTTCCAATGCGTTTTCCTCAGGGGATGAAAGTCTAAGCTCCAAGCTGTAATGTGCACGAGAATGAGCTGGAGCCTTTTAACAAAGCTGTCTCGCTCCTGCTCCTCACAGTGGCGGTCTTTTGAAATCTACAGTGTAGCAGCGCCTCTGGCAACAGCGCTGGGACCTTGAGGTCTGGTACTCAGGGACAAGTAACAGGAGCTGAACAGGGTCAGGACAGCACTGGTGGCAGAGAGGGACAAAGCCAGCATAGCTCTCCAACTGTTTTATGTAGCTGCAACAAACTGGCCTGGTGTAAGCCAGCTTTGTGCAGCATGTGAGTTCCTGTTCAGGTATTAATTGTGGGATTAGCTACCAGATCTATGCACTGAAAGGAGACAGAACAGAGCAGAGAGGTGTACAGCAACTGCTGTTCCTATAGCTCTTCCAAAATAAGACAATCTGCAGCAGAAAGGGGGTCATTTGTTTTTGGAAGAAGCTGCCCCACTCAAAAAAGGAGACTGAAAGACAGCAAAAAACATGTCAGAATATCTTTAAAGAAAGATTTCTCCCTACAGCAAAGCCTTTTCCTCATTGGGACTTATTAAAATACAGACATTTTCTCCAACGGAAAGTACAAAGCATGCCATCAAAGCAAAATTTCAAGCTATTTCATTCTGATAGCGTTCTTTCTGCAACGGACACTGGATGGTAAGGAGCATTGCTTTTAAAAGTTCATACCACATGCCTTCCACGTTTGAGGAATAACGTGAAATAAATCACACTGATTTCCCAACTGAAAAAAGTGCCCAAAAAGGCCATAGAAGGACTGCGAATTGCCATCTGTAACTAATTAGTTGCTTTGGTGCCTAATCCTATGTGCTAGGGTTTTAAAAGTTTTTAATTTACATAAGCAGAGACATAAAAAGAACAATGTTAAGCTGTGGTGGCAAATACAGTCCTCTGCCATATCCAAGCATGTGGGAGAGCACTCCCAAGCCCTGCAGGAAGCAGTGGAGCTGTGCTTCCCCTTCCCCTGTTCTACAGCATCCCTGACATCTGTGATGGGGGCACAAGGGACTCTGCTTTTTTCAGCAGTATCTTTTGTCAAGGAGGTGAGAGCCAGTTGCCTTTAAAGCAAAGGTATTCCCTTCTCCTGGAGTTTGCAGTTGGCTTTGAATAGATGTTATCGGTGTTATAGGGAAAGCACAGTGAGTGGTCACGTTCAGGGGTGGATCATTTTTCACCCCTATTTAAGGATTTCTTGTGCGATGGAAAGCGATGTCAGGGTGTATTATCTGCTTGCAAATACCAAGTAGGGAACTCTGCTGTGAAGCTGAAATATTATGCTGGTGCATCTATGTCAAAGATGCACCCTTGTTATAAGGAACCTGCTGAGGAAGAGAGAATTGCATTTCTGCAGAAGGGACAAAATATGGCAGAACTACGTTTCACCTCTTTTATGGACAAAAGATCCACTAAAGGCCATATGATAGCAGCACACATCAGAGTTGTCAGGAATCTGCCTTCAAAGTGTAGCCTAACTCAACAAAACATGAAAACAAAGCAGAACAAGCCAACAACCAACACTGAAGCAAACAGGCAAAGCCTTCACCCGGTCCTACTAGGGCAGACACCAAATATCTCATGGGAACATAGAAGACAGTTCAGACCTGCATCTTTAATGCTATCTGAAAGTATATTGATTTTATTGGATGTTTAGGGACAATTTGCTTCTATTCCTTCATGCTCTCTCCTCTTTCTTCTTTTCTGATATTCATATGGGCAGTTCATTTTCTAGTTTGCTTTATGTGTAAAAGTCTGGGGGATCAGCTGTTGCTGTCCTGGCAGAATGACTGGTAGGCTGAAGGTTCCGGCAACCGGGCAGGACACTGGATAGGTGGACTTAATGGGGCTTCCAAAGTAAACTGGAGAGGGACTCACTTAAACCAACAGGCTTCCTTTATGTTAAAGAGAAGGAGGACACGATCTACAATAAAGGGATGAACTTAGAAGGAAAGTACAGAGCACTTATTAGTTCCTGAGTGCTAGTGGGTTGAAAGAGCCTGGTTCTCTCCAGTGTTCTAGCTTTGCTGGCAATGTTCACTATTCATGCTGCAGTTAAGCGACAGCTCAAACTGGGCAAGAAAAGCAACATGGCTGCACAGCCATTCTGAAGTCCTTTGCCTCTTCTTCAACAGGTTGCATGTGTCAAGGACAGAAATTTGTTAGACACAGAGGATGAAATTCACTGGAGCACATGGGGCCAGTGTGAAGGCAAGGCATCGTTTGTCCCTTGTTGCAGCTCTGCTCTTGTCTAAATGGTACTTACTGTGGGAGTGTTAGGCGCTAGCTTGCTGCAGAAATGGGCCTTTATTTACATCTGGTATTTTGTGCCAAATGGCCTATGTTAAAACAATCTCTTATGTAGTGCAAAATGAGGCATGAGTTCATTGTCCTTCAAAGGACAATTTTATTTTTGTTGTTATAATGAATGCTACCCTTTGCAATTGCTAAATCTGCAGCGCTCAAAGCAAGGTGGTGGATCATCTTTACTATTTACCACTTTGAAGGCACTGACTGTGAGCATGTGAGGAGGTTCAGCTAATGGTGTTATGCACAAAGCAGATTCTTTTCAAAAGAAGGCTCCAAAGTCAATGATGTTCTCATTTACAGGGGCTAAAAAGTGCAAGGAACTAAAGAAACATGTGCAGGTAGCAAACAAACAGACAACTCTAGTGAATCTTAACAGATATGTATCCTTGGAAAAATTAAATAAGTAAAAGGTGCAGTCCTTGGGAAATGTTGTGCTCCTGCCACTGCCACATCTGCAATGAAAACATGGGAACACTTACAATTTGAAAGATGTATATTACATATCAACAGCTGATTTGTAAAAAGATTCCCCAAAGCAGATATTTTCACATACATGTCTTTCAGGCAGTAGGTCTTGGAGGCTGTGTGACTAGACACTTCTAGCTCCATATGAGGCTGGAAATTGGAAGAACAAGTCTTCACTAAAGGAAAAAAAGTATTGTGGCATGGTGCTTTCTCTCTTTTCCTCAGAATTCTTGCCCCCAGATGGCTGTTAACTTTATATAATTTGCAGCCAAGGATCCTCCCACAGGGAGCAGGAACACAGCCCAAACTGATCCCGTCCAAATGGGGCTTGCTCCTCCCTCCAGACTGACTAATTCCAAGGTTGAACTCGGCTGAGCCTTCCTGGCATGTGAAATTTCCCCTGCCATTTCTCTCCAAGGCTTACATGAAACCTGCTGTACTACCCAGGATTCCAGTTAGGGCACATTGTCAGCTTCTCGTTCTCTGTTGAAACATTTTATCCTAAACTCAGGCTATTTGGTTAGATTAGTAAATTCAGTTTAGAAATGCCCAGAGGTGAAACCATTAGCAACAAGAGAATGATTTGTCCCTTACAAAAATCTGAGCTCTCAGAGATGTAGCCTGGAGAAGCCTGTTTGCTATGGATGACTTTCTAGCCAACTATCGAGATGACTGCCAGTAAAATTCAGTTGGCAGCACATAAACCAATATGTATGAAAGTTATTACCCCTAAAATGGTCAAAGATGTAGTTGTTCTCCACCAACTTCGCGATGCCACGTAATAGGATAATTTAGAAGGAATGCCTAAAAATTTGTGTGACTGGGGCGGTGAGAAAAACCTGTTCAGATTAGTAATGTGTATACTGCCTGCGTGAAAGCTGCCAACGAAGTTCTGGGTACTTCAGTGCCTGTTGGTGCCAATTGCCTGTTTAAATCAATTCGGCAAGAGTGTGTACTTGTCTGTGTAGCAGGCAGATGTAACAACACACATATGTGTGTGAAAGAACATGTCCCTCGCTAAAAAGTATGGAGAGAGATGTATATTTGGGGAGAGACTTTGAGTGACACAAGGGGCAGCTGAGGAGTGACAACCCACTTATGCCTTTCAAAGCTCCATCTTGGGCTGGCATTTGAAACATGGAAATTGATACAGTTCTGGAAAAGATTCTATGGCAAAGTAGGGATATTTAAAAAAAAAATAAGACTGTAGTGTGAGTGTCCACACTATGAAATAAATGAAGTAAAAATGGTCTTCATGTTAGGTAATAGCTTGCTTTTGCTTGCGTTTTTGCTCACAAAATCTAACGCCTATGTATGTAAGTAGGATGACTCAGTGCTGCAGAGACTGTTGATGGATGGGGTCAGGGAAGACATTCCCAAATAGGGAAAGAATAAGAGAAAGCAGAGATTTTAACTTATTGGTTAAAACTGCCTGTTGCGGGCCTTAGTGCACAAATGCTATTTGCACAAACATATTTGGGAATTACCTTAAAAAAGTGATCCTCTGTGTCCCACATCAGACTTGGATAACTGGCCCTCTGGGTCTGTGTTAGCTGCTTAAAGAACCTGTTAGGAAAAATTTACTTGCTGTTTGTTGGGTTTTCTTTAAACGGCCTGATTACATTTTGATGACACTGTACAAACACATGGTTAGAAACAAGTGCTAGAAATAGCCTCCTAGAACTCAAATTGGCTTTTAAAATAAGCAAGTGAATATGTGCATGTAAGTCATTCATGCATCCAGGCAGAACTAGTTATTTTTATTCTTCGAGATGAAATTGTCTGTAAAAACATGAGGTGCTATTTATTGTTATCATTTTTTATAATTTAAAATGCTAACAGTCACATGAAGTGTTGTCTCAGCTCATTTAACAGGCTGTGAAACAGTTAGAACAATGGTGGAGATCTCTGACAAACCAACCTCAGGTAAAATGTAGTTACTCGTATTTGCTACTCAACCCCTGCTTTTTCATAATGGTGAGTAAAAATGGGTCGTCTTATTAGGCAAAAAATACTATCATTTGCAAGAAATGTTTCCATCTCACATTGAGGAGAACATAAGTATAGCCCAATGTCATCCCCTCCCCATGGTTTGACTTCAGGGGGAACTGGAGTAACAGGAAAAAATAGCTGGACTGGCTACCTGCAGTGAAACCGTGGTGAGCTTGAAGAAGGTATGCTGCCCATTGCCTCGACTGTGGGCCATTCACAGGGCAGAGTGTCCTTTGCAGCAAATTTGTCTCCTTAGATCTTTATACCTCAGGAAAAAGTTATTTTAGTCCCTCTTAAATGTGAGCAGACAATTTTGATCCAACACTGGAGTGATTCAACGAAAAATCATCACCTGTATAAAAGACATAGTCTCTGACACTGGGCTTATTCCCAGGAACAGCCTTATGTCTGTGAGCGGGGTCCCGCAATTAGCTGTGCTGTGGCAAATGCTTTTTGTTGCATTATGGCTCTTTTGAGGTTTCGTGGAAGCAAGTTATTACACAGTGCTATTGCACTCTGAGTGGGAGAGGGAACGGCACCACCTTACCTCTGGTCACTGCTGGCAGGAGAAAACCACAGCTGAGTTTGGATTTAGGGGGAAGTTTAGTGGAGACACAGGGACTAGGGATGCTCGGAATGGAAAATTAACAGGCAGTTCTAAAAATTTAAATCCTTTTATCCCATTGGATGTATTTCTTTAAGTACTTGAGTGGATGAACTGCTAAATAGCGTTTCAGTATCTATTTCTGTGAGAAACAGGAGATAATTGCAAGCCAGGTTTTCCTTAAAGACCAGAAGCTTAAAACCTCTGATAGAAATTTCCAACCACAAATGGTTATTATGTTGCTTTTAAAACGTGTATTGATAGTAATGAGATATTCTTTGGTTTTTACTGTGTTATTTTCATGAAATAACATTTGCCTTAATCCTTCTTGTTTTGGCTCGCTCTTTCTTGGCCTGATCCATATAACAAATGCCCGTTTATGCAGCTGGTACCCAACTCAGGACTTAGAAGAATGCAGAAAAAACGTAGCTTTGTGACAAGGCAGGAAGAACTACAGAGATATAGACGGTTATAGCCCTAAGTGTAACTGGGAAAACTATTGAGACAAACAAATTGCTGACTGCTGAGAAACAGTTCTTAGGGCAAAGTGAGAGTTTGCAGTAAACTATAGATTCCTACCCATGCTCCTTTGAATATCCTCCCTGAGACAGGATCAAAACAATCCAAAAAGTGTGTGAAATGCAAAGAAAGAGTGTTTGATTCACTAGTCCTACCAGACATGGGCTATTGTGCCTCAGTTATGTAGGACAACAGCTGTCACCTCAAAACGTGAGTTGGTAAGGGACAGTTGCTATTTACTTCCTTAGCAATGCTGCAATGGAGGGGGAACTTGAACGCCTGTGGCTGCCCAGAGGGCAGCTTATGTTGCTGGGCCTCAAGACCATATTGCTATGCCATTTTTCTCTCCCTAGATGCCTACACTCCAGTACTTGGAAAAAATCAGAACAGACTACAAACTCACTTCAGGCAGAGACCATTTGCCAAGTACTGTATTCTGCAGAGGTATTCTAAATTGTATGGGAAAAGAAAGACACCTTTGCAAATACTCAGCCTGTATCCACCTCCAGACAAAAAATCTGATGCTGATCCTGAGAGCTAACTGGAGAATTTCTCCTTTTTCCTGGGAGATTGCTGTCAGAAGTGGGCTTGCATCACCTCTCCCAGCAACAGATGGTAGTCCTCTGGCTATCAAAAGGAAGGTGATTTTCTGTCATTATTTTCTCATATAGGAGTTTATCTTTAAATTTGTGATATTCCCAGAGTACTTACTCCCTGTTTCAAACTCAAAATGGCAATCCATTTAATGATCTGGTGACTTTTCACTTGCCTGTGCAAGATCATCACAGACCTGACCCTAAAGCCAGAACATATAGTGCCCAGTTAGATTCTCCCATGACACCAAATGCTGACTTCACCAGCAGGCTGCCCAGCAAACATTTGGATGCAACTGTCTCGGATGGATATTTTATACACCAAACACCACCTGCAGTAAATGCATAAGAAATCAAAGCAGGACTGTATACCCAACAGAGAAATCCTGGTATAAAAGTATGATATGCAAGTGACAGTGTAGAACCTCTAAAAAATCCTTTTTGTGCTGAACATCCCTTTAATATTGAGCAGCTGAAAGGGCCTCTCTGGGTTTACATAGCAGTATCATTTTTGTATGACCATAATTTCTCTGTGGGTGTAAATGTCCCCCTACTAGCAATGGATCCAAGTAGCCAGTTTCAACAAGCTTTGATGTTGAAAGGAATTAAAGATAATTTCCTTCCTTCAGCTGCTGTGGTGATAGGAAGTCACACAGAAAAGAGAGACCATATAAATTTCTAAACTTAGGGAAAGGCTGCAAAACTCATGCTTTGTTAGACACTGTGTGTCCACACAAAGTGTCTTCTCAGCTGGACGAAGGCTTCTAGTGAAGCTATCAATCACCTTTGAGGATCCTTGTCCAACAGGATACTTCTGATGGGGTTGATTCTGTACTTCTGTGGGGACCATATGTGAATTGGCTTCAAAACAAATGCCCCTGGTCTCCCAAGCAGAAACAGAGGAATACATGTGACTAGTCTACCTCAGGTAACCACACTTCATAGCTTGTCTTTTGCATGAGCAACTTTAAGACATAGAGGACCATCAAACTGGAGTTTAAAGTCATGCAGTGCTTAACTTGATTTTTAAGGTTTTCAGGTTTAATCTCAGAAATTGTTTTCCAAATTCACAGGAAGATGGATTTTTTGTAACTTACTATTTCTGTTATGACATGTATTTTGAGCACATTTCTCTCATATATGGTGATTTGAAGCAGTTACAGTAATTTAATCTGGAGGCATTTCAAGATGGGATTAACATCAGGAGTACTGGGAGGAGCCAGTTTCTGGACTCTTATCTGGAAAAAGGAAAAACAATTCCTTGCACTTTTTCAGACTTTTACAGTTTCTTTAGAAATCCTACAGGAATATACAACGATCAACAAAATAGTTCATTGAAACACCTGGTATCAATGTTTTGTTAATGGCATTGCACAGAGACATGGCCCTGGTGCCATTTGGAGCACTACAGCAGCTGAAGGAGGACTGCAGAATATAAAAAAAACCTTGAGCAGAAGATGAGAAAGCTCTCAGGGTAAAATTAATCTGAGAACACCTAAAATAATGAGTTTACTCTAAGCTATTCTGGCTTCTGTGTCTTAATTATCAGAGAAAGGTAAGGGTGATGCATCCTAGCTAATTTAGGTACCTGCATGTTATAGGATGACATCTTCAAAGACTGATTCCATGACTACCTTGGAGAAGATACCTCCTTCACACTGCTCAGTTATGTAAAATGGAGCCTACAAACTTTTCTCTTGCCGTTGCTTTCACCTTGCTAGGGTTAGGCTTTAGCTCACTGTTGTTGGCCAGATGGTTAATTTTCACCTGATCCAATCAAAACTGAAGCAAAAGTGCACGACAGTAAGGTCATATTTAATTTGTTTTGTAGGACTACATGTTGACCTTCCGTGCAGCTAAAGGAATCAAAAGACTTCAACTGACCTCAGTAGGCTGAAATGAAGAAATGAGTTACCAAGGCTAATAATTTTGCCATTTAACTTAGCCCTGCCTTCAGTAAGCATTCAGGTAAACACCTTAAATTCCAGAGTCTCTGCCCAATTTAATCAATCTATATTGGTCATATGTTATGGTAATCAAAGTCAGTGGCATTCAATGGCAACAGCTTGCTTTTCGGTTTAAAATTAAATAAGTAGAAGTCCATTATAAAAAGCCTTACAAATTCTTTCCCAGGCCTCCAATACAAATCTTCATATATTTCCATTTAGGATAATTCTGAATAGGAATTGAATAGATTTCTACTGGCACAGTCTGATGATACTCAAGGAGTAGGTGTAGCAAGCTGTGGGGACTAAGAAATTAAGAAAAATATTGCAATGCTGTCAAGAGTAGGTGTAGACATTTTGTACCTGCTAAACCAAAATGATGGGGCTAACATTTAAAATAATATGCTGATGTAACACTCAAGCAGAACAGTGATTTAGATAGACAATGATCTTTCCTCTACTATCCAGTTTCCCTAATACTAGAAGGAAGCCAAATGCTTTGCAATGCAAATAGACTTGCAAACAAAAGGATGGTGTGAAGGTGTGATTCATCTGACAAAAATGTTTCACTTGAGAAACCCCAGAAGGCAGGATACAGATCCTCTGTTTAATTCACCCTACCACCTTCTGGCTTCTCTGCACTAGCACAGCAGTGACTGTGCAGGGTTTTCCATTTTGTAGGTTGTGCCTTGGGTTTCTTTGCCCTTCAATGGAATGTTGTCTGGAGAAGAAAACACAGTTACAATGCTTCTTTTTTTATTGTTGCTGTCTGCTGGGATTACTCTTAAATTAGGGAGCAGAATAGTTGCTAGCTGAATCCCAAATCTCTGGATAATATAGATGGTATAAAGCTTTCTTCATTTCAGGTGAGTATGTGTGCTGCAACAGCAGGGCAGTGTGGGTGGAGTTAGGCTTGGAGTTTGGGAAGAACATCTCACCTTGTACACCTGCAGAAAGGCCATATAAGCCTCAGTCTCATGTTCCCTTAAGAGAAAAGACTAGAAGTTTGGTGAATTTTTTTAATTAAGCATCTGACAGATCAACTGAATTATGAAGCTTGATTTTATAAAGAAAAAACCAAATATCTCAGAAGTGAATGCAAAGGAGGACCAAAGCAGAAGCAGGTGCAAGAGCATGAAAAGCCAGACTTTGCAGTAATGTGTTTCTAATGTAGTGGAAAACTGAGCATTTGAACCAGCTCAAGAGCAGATAATGCAATGAGCTTGAGAAGATACTATTCATGTTAATTAGGGCTGAGTCCTACACATTTAACTCCCACTGATTTCTTAACAGTTCCAATTCAAGTCAATGTCAGTAGGAACGTGTAAGGGCTGCAGGCACGGGCTCTTTACGCTATTAGTAGTCACATTTTGAGACTTATTAAGACTAGGATTTGCTGAACAGACTGTACTGCAAAACCATGCTAATTAGCATCTAAAATTCTTGGAAAGCTGCCACAGATTCTTGGGAGCTCTCTACACCACCAGCAAAAATGGCTTTAGAGATGCTGATTGCCTGAAATAGGTTGGGGCATAACTTGTCCTTTTGCAGTGATTTTTATTGCATCCATGTAGCCACCCTGGCTTTTGACAAAACCCTTTTGGTGCCCACCTGAGACAGCTGTTCTTGGTAGTCTCACAGGGAGTGTTTCTGGAAAACTTGAAGCAGTGTGTTTGTTCTAGAGTCTAAACTGGAGTGCTGAACTGCTTTGGATGATGCTGGGTGGAAAGTGTTTCAGTGATTCTTTTTTACATGTTGTATTAGTTTTCTGTGGTAGTGCACTATCTTGTGGGTTGGTGAATGAATTTGGGTAAGGAAGAATTACAGTGATACTTTCCTTATTTGTTTATCTTTACAGTAAGGCTATCATTTCCAGCTGCTCCCATGGTTTACATAAAACTTATTCAAGGGTTTCAGCCATTGATATTTGTTGAGATTGAAGCTGCTCCTCGCTTACTTTGGTCAAGCATTGAATTGATGATAATGCAGTTTAGTTAACTTAAGACTTTCGCTTGTTTGGTTTTAATTCCAGGAATGGTCTTTCCGTGACATGTTCCTGTTTCTAGTTAGTTTTCCTCTGTAGCCCAAAAAATTAGGTGGATACTTTTGAAGCTGAAATCCCATCCCTGACTGATTCAGGGGAGGCCAGACCACACCTTACGAGATATGACTTACTGTGAAGCAAAAGGGCACTCTGATTTGGCATCTCATGTTCTCCCCTCTTTTGATGGGTCTCTCTTGATGTGGCTGAAATCCTGAACTCTGTAGCAGAGATGGGAACGCGAGGCTCCTGCTGGGATGCGTGGAGCATCAGGATTACATGGAGACTTTCCTTTTGATCTCCCTCAAATGCACTCTTCGATATATCTTGGCTATCCATATGCAGCTTGTAAAGATCATACCTTGATTAAGCAAAAGCCTTTTGGCTCCCTGATGGGATTTCTCCACTGGATGTAGTGCAGAAAAACTTCTGAGAAAGTCTCAGTAGCTAAAGAACAGGGGCAAGTATCTAAAAATGGGTAAAAACACGGTGTCTATAAATATATAACCTAGGGTAGGGCTTCCCAGTTGTGGCATGCATCCTGCCAATGGTATGCAGAAGACTTCAGGATGATATGAAAGTATTTGATGAATATCTGAATGCCTCCTTACCCTCAGGAACATGGCCCAAGATGGAGACAGGAACTGCTGAACAGCTCTTCCTCTCCGTCTTGAGCTGAGGCTGACGCACTTTGGAGGGAAGCAGAGGTCCCTGTCCTCTGCCTTCCACCAAGGAATACATACCTTTGGTCCAGAAGTTCATGATTTTCCTTGAAGGCTAGCCCCCTGCATTTGTGCCCTGGTTGTAAATGTCAGGGAGCAAGCAGAGCTGCCAAGCACCTATGTGAAATCCTGATGAAGCAGTGAGGCTTTTCAACTTTTCCCTTCTAATTGCATTTTCTTGTATTTTAAATAAGCATATGTTAGCCAGGAGACCTCTGTCTTCTGTAGAAAGCTGTTAGCAACACTGTAGATGTCACTCGTTCCAGCACATTTTACTTCTCGCAAATGTTGACAACCATGTGCGAAGCAATGAAGATCCGTGCTTGTGAACATCACCCACCGAGAAGGAATTCAGAGAAGAAAGCCAAGAGATCAGGGATGAGGGATGGATGGGAGACACTATATTGCCTCATCTGTTGCATCTGCTGAAGACAACCAGAGCTGCAGAACTGGCAGCAGAAGAGAGAGGTGGCTCCTGTTCCTCTCTGGTCAATGCAATTATTAATTAATGCACTTTGATTTTAACATATGATAGTATAATATACATTTCACAATACATGCTACTAGCACAGCTATTGAAGTGTCATCATATTAAAGATGGATAATTAAATGAACTGCAGAAAACCAAGAACGTGGTTAAAAATTGATGGCGTGCTTCCGAGCGGCAGCGGCTGCCGTGTGCCGAACAGCCGGTGGGGAAGCGGCCATCGGCCTCCCCTTCCAGCTCGTTTAGGGAACATCAATCAGAAAGAACTGGCATCGGCCTACTTCGGAAAAGTAAATTAATGAGGAACAAAGGAACGGGGAGCCAAGAGAGGTATTGTCTCGAACTTCATTATTCAACACTCGCTATTCTCGCTAAATAACAGGGCGTTCGTAAGACCACCAGTTACAATCAATAATGCATTTCCGCAAATCCGTCCGCAGGATCAACGGGCGATTTTCGCGACGCCGGCCGCCTTGGGCGTTAGCCCCCGCGTGCCTGTCGCCCCTGGAAGAGGCGGCGTGCCGGCTCCGCCGCCGCTCCTCCCGCCGCAGCCTGCTGCGTCGCGCTACTGTCGCGCGTGGGCGGCCGAAGCCCACGGAGGCCGCCAAACGCGGCCGCCCCCTCGAGCAGCCGGGAGGGGCGGGCGGTGGGCGGGGCCGCGGCGGCCGTTGTGGGGGGCGGGAGTTTTGAACGGCGGCGCCGCAGAGGAGGATGCGGCGGTGGCGGCGCGCGCCGGGCGCCGGTGGCGAGCAGCCGGTGAGGCGCGGGCGTTCCTCACCCGGCCGGCGGGGAGGCGGCGCGGGACGGGGGTTGGCGGCGGGGAAGGCGGTCGGCCGCGGGAGGTGCCGGCTAGGGCCGGACAGCGCCTGCTGCCAGCGGACCGAGACCCGCAGCCGCCCGGCGTGTCCGCGGACGGCCCCTGCGGCAGCCTGCTTGAGGTGGCCGAGGCGGCCGCCGCTCGGGCCGGGTGGCGGCCCGCGCTGGGTGCGGTAGAGCAGCCCCTCGGCCGAGGTGTCCTGGGGGAAGCGGGATAGCTGCCCGCACAAAGGTGCCGCTGCTCTGGTGGGCTGAGCTCTCGGCTCACCCTCGTCAGGGTCTCGGAGCGTGAGGCGGATCCTTTCTAGCTCTCCAGTCTTTTAGCCGTTGATTTTCCTATGACTGAGACTTTATTTGTTTTCAACCTCCGGTCACTTAAAAAACTAAATTAGTTGGACGCAGCTGTGTCTGTAGAGCTCTTGCTGTCAACTGCAACAAATGCTCATTCCCGTGTCTGGCTAGAAAAGTCCCCAAGCTAGTACCTTGACTAAACAGCCTCTGTTTGAGGAGAATACTTGTTGCCTGACTACTTGCTTATTTTAAAGAAATATAGTAGACCTATGGGCTTGTGATGGGTTGACCCTGGCTGGACGCCAGGTGCCCACCAAAGCCACTCTATCACTCCCCTCCTCAGTTGGACAGG
>JANZLQ010000100.1:8391228-8412262 GCA_026212715.1 Elanus axillaris
ACCAATGCAGAACACAGCACTATGAGGGCTGCTATGGGGAGAATTAATTCCATCTCAGCCAGACCCAATACAGGGCTTTAGGTGTAAGCCACTGTGGTAATAAATCAGAAGTATACCTTGGAATAAGACTCTGAAAGCCTGTATTTAAGATACCAATTAAATAAAGTAAAATTTCAATCTGTCCTGCCTTCAGCAGTATCCGTATCATTGTTCTTGGCTATTGTTGTTAGATTTGTTTGTTTGTTTTGTGACTCCATCACCTATGCAAAACTAGGAATCCTTTAAAATTTCTTACATCGTAGGTATGGTTAGGAGAGGAATACAAAGACTTTCTGAAAGTATTGGTTAGGTAGTTCTGAGTATGGGGCTAAAAATCTCAACATCTGTTAGTAATCTTGTCTGGGTTATGCTGCCACTGGTGGGGGAAGGATGCAGATCACAAGAGAAACTGTGCATTAGTAGACAGCATATGGCAGAACAGTGCTGTGTCATTCCTCCAAGTCCAGATGGTGTGCTCATATTTTTAGAAGGAATTGGGAGAGAAAAAAAAAGCTGACCAATTTTTTTTTTTTTTTTTTTTTTTTTTTTTTGTGTAGACACGAAGAACTTCATACATTTCAAATCAGGCTGCTAAGTCATTCCTTCAGATGTGATTTATATGGTATGATTATTTAAGCTATGGCCCAACAACCATTTAATGCTAGTCCAGAATATTTTATGTGAGCCTGGCTGAGATGTAGCACGGAGTAAATCCTTTGTGTAGTTCTGAAAGTCCTAGTACAGATACATGGAGATGCCCCAAACTAGGAGAGTTTATTTCCTCACCGTAGTTATGTACCAGGTGATAGACCTGGAAAGGAGCTGTGGCCTGTGCTGGGCCAGTGCAGAGGCCTGGTGCCCTGGGAAATGTTGGGGACAAAGTACAATTTCACTCTTCTGAGATGAAATTCAGCTTTGTAACAGCTGATGCATTAGTTTAGGCTCAAAGAATGAGTAATTGTGTCTTAGGGGCAGGTGTGGTCCTTGCTTAGCTTTTCACAGCTGTGTAAAATTTGACTCAGAATAAAAGAAGATTGATGAAAGCTATTTGCTTCCCTTGGGATGAGCCCTGAGAAAATGCGTGGATAGAGAAGCGGGTGCTGGGGGTGTGGAGGTGTGGTGCAGTGCTTTATGCTGCATGGGTTATGGTTGAGGCTTTGGAAAGCAAATCCGTGAGGGGGAGAAAACTGGGGTAGTCTGTGATGCCATACTGCGTCCCAGGCCTTCATATATCGACCATAGGGAAGGCCAGCAAAACTTTTATGGACAACATCTCTGATGTGAGCTTTGGCAGCTATTCACCACCAAATGACCTACTGGTGCCAGAAAGCCTGTGGTCATGGTAACTTGTGCATGTTCCAAACATTTCTTATGGAGGCTCAGACTGAGAGTTCTTAGTTTCTGGAGAGTCCTCTGTACTTTATTAGTGTCCTCCTTCATGGTGGTGTCTAGTCATCATCTGTGTTCTCACTGTGTGACTAAATTCTTAAACACTAGTAAATTCAGTGGAACATATATTTGTCCTGCCTCGCCTGATTACACAGGCCTGGGGTCTTTATCTTCTTGGGTGGGGGGAACCCACTCCTTTATTACCTGAGGAAAATGAGAAACTATGTTTGCATATGGGGTTTAGCAACTTGCTGTGGGGCAGAAGAACCTTCTGTACGGCTCTAGGTCCCATTTTAGCAAGAATGACGTTGCTGTCTATAACAGGAGGCAGGAAATAGGAAGAGAGGCTTATACTGCTGAAGGGATCTGATAGCCTCTGGGTTTTTACAGTAGAGTTCTGAGGTGGCTGGAGATGAGCTCTGTTCCAGATACCATGTAGTAGAGTATTACAACTTGAGCATGTTGCTGTGCTGATGCTGACTGTGACTTATGGACTGGAGCGTACTTTTCCTTTAGGGTAACAAAGGAAGGTGGTTTGGAAGGAGAAACACTCTGTGAGCAGATGCAGCAGGAGCTGAAGCTTTTCCTGTCTTTACATTGTGGAATCAGGCCTTCAAAAACAATAAAACCCACTCCTGCGAGTTGGGAGGGAATGATGGTGGCTATGTAGTGAGCTTCCACCTGCCTCTTGTGACTGCTATGAAGGGTCACTTTCTCATGTCAAAGGCAGCTAATGACAGAGTGAGTCCCAAGTAAAGAAGAAAATCGTCCACATTACGCCTTTCATGGGTTCTGGATTTCTCAGGTACTTGAGTTGTGGGGAAATTGGCTCCCTCTTTTTCTATCTTGTTTAGAGTCTTGAGGGAGAGCAGTTGCCAGTATTTTTCTACCAGCTAAAATACTGAACTTATAAATTCAAGTTATTGTACCATGAGTAGTTTCAGTCAATTGCTTATAGGTCCATCACTAAAGCATTTGTTTTGAGTTCAGATGTACTATAAGATTAAAAACTGACAGAATGCTTTTAATTCCAGAGGTAGTCGGGACACTATTGCTCATTGCTGAAAAAGCTTCATTCATCACCAACTTGCAATGTATTTTCAATGCAACCTTGCAATGCAGTGACAACACTCTGTTTTTTATATGTCAGAAATACTTGGTTTGGCCAGGGATGGCCACGTAACAAGGTAATGTGATCAGAGTCATCAGTGGCACCTAGCACATGTTTAGGAGACAGCAAACTGTGATTCTTCACCTTAATTGTCTTCTGGCTTGGTGTGAATTGACCTCTTTGAAGGGGCAAGTGAGGAGTAATGTGCGTTTTTAAATGTGTTTTTTCTCTGAATGTAGGTAGGAAAAAGTTGACTTCCCAGAAGTTTTTGTAGTACCATAAAAAACCTCACTCTCTCAAAAAAAAACCAAAACAGTGATGCAGAATTCTAGTGACTTGACAGGCAAGTCTATCTTATTTCATACTTTTGAATGAAAAGTGTGCATGGCTGCCCCGTCAGGCAGGGCGTGATCCTTGTGTAGTGTTGAAGCTACCACAGCTGTCTGACTTTCAGTTCATGGCCTGAAACAGTCAAGTATTGGAATAGTGTCCTTTTTTTGCTTCTGGTGTCACCTGAATTTTATATCAACCAGAAGTGAAAAAACCACATTTTTTAACCCCTTTTTAAGATGGTCAAAGAAGTAATGAGATGGAATTTCTGATCTAAAATATTTCAGATGTTTTCCTGAGTTTAGAGTTTATTTTGGTAGGGATCACTGTAAAAAGTGGGATGTTAATTTATAAGCTTTGTTCAGTTAGGCTTCTCAATGGCCATATGATGGGACCATATGTTATTATCCTATGAATGACACACTGAGGCACATAAGTTTTTAGTAACTTTCAAATGCTACGGTAAGTTAATGTTAATTCCTGGTTTGGAATCTGCATGTATAATGGCTATAGTGAATCTGTTACGTCCTGTGTTTTAGTCTTTTGCTCCTGAAGAGAGAACCATCATTTTACATTTAGTAACCATCATAATGGCTGCATATACTTAAAACTTAGGGTTTTCTATCCAAACTGTGAAATAAGTAGAGCTTGTTAAAAATTCAGGATATTATTAGCTGGGTTTTTGTTTAGTCCTTTGTTTGGTTTTGCATATCTAGGAATGCAACATCCAAGAGAAGATTGACTTTGAAATCCGCATGCGAGAAGGCATCTGTAAACTACTTGCAGTGAGCACACAAAAAGACCAACTCTTGCAAGCGGTTAAAAACCTGATGGTTTGCAATGCTCGTATACTTGCATACAGGACAGAGCTACAGAACCAAAAAGAAGAGCTGATCTCGTGCAGAACCGAAGAACGGTGAGTAACAGCTCAAATTCCAATGGAACGTTATGAAGCAGGTTTTGCTTATGTGAATTTTTAGCAGCCTGTTTAGGAAAGTGGATTTAAACCCTTCCATCTTCCCCCATACAAACATACATTACTGCTGCCTTAAAACATTACAAGACCATTCCAGTATCTTCTTTTGCTTCAGAAAATTAAATACAAGGCATAGTTTTCTGAGTAGATTTTATTACTGACATTAAACTGTGGTTCACCATCTGAATATCAAGGAACATAATAGACATATTTTCTTGATTACCTTAAGCATACAAAAAGGTACGTAACCAAGTCTGAAGGAAGAAAACAAAACTATACAAGTTAGAATACACCTATTTGTACTTTTCCTCCTTTCTATTGTTATTAAGGTCTCGTTAATGATGGAATCATCATGGTTAATTGGTACCCTCTGCTGGCCACTTCTGTTAACTACAGCAAAGTAATACAACAATAAATGTGAAGAAAAACCAGTTTAGTTGAAAATATTCTCAAGTTATAACTCTTGAATGAGCTAAGGTATATGTGGTTTATTTGAATAATGTTATAATTTTTTGCCTAATGGAATATATTTTGGGTGCAATGTTCAGAATCATAGTGCAAACACACTTGCTCTCAGGTTATTATTTTAATGAAATATTATATTGCAATTTAGCATAGAAACTCTTTGCGCACATGCTTAGCTCTAGTATAGCTGTATCTATAGGAACAGTCCTGCTACCTTTTGCTTTCAGAAATGCAGTCTTATAGGAGAAGTTTATTGAAGGGAAGAACTGCATTTTCTGACTATTATTGTGAAAGCTGATTTTGAAATTGTGGTATTCTCTAATTATTGCAGTTGTATTGCTTTTTCCTGCTAAGATGAAGACCTTTATAGTGATTCATCTTTCATTTATGTTTTTAATGATGGAATAATATCAAGTATGTATATATGCTGATTTACTCAACTCCTGGTCTTTGGTGTTAGTGACCACAGAATGGTGATGGCACATGTCCGGAACAGGGCAGAGATACTTGGAGATATATCTGAACAGCTGTATTGTTTTCTTACAGTCATAGTCAGCTGTATTGTTTACTTGATTTGTGTCTGTCATGCATTGCTTTCTAAGGGGTTCTGTCTTAAGGGGTCCTTTGAATTGTCAGTGGAGGTCATTGGAAGAGATGCGTGCTACAGAGTTATTTCTCTACCATTTAGATCATATCTTTGGTAGCTGATAGTGCATTTGCAGTTCTTTTTTTAGTAATTGCTCAAGACTGGAATTTGGTTAAAGCTTAATCCAGGTAAGATGATGCTTGCTGAGAGAGAAATTTCTGGGGTTTTCAAGTGAATTTTGTCCTTGTTTCTTGTTATATGGGCCTGTAATCTGTGAGTTCTCAAGATACTATAACTGCCTCTGGAAGTCAGGTTATTGGTAGCAACTATAAATTTTCATTTCATCTTATTTGGTTAGGAGTTAGGAGCAATAGCAAATATAAGGAGAGCACTCTATTGTTACCCATTATCTACAGATTGTTTTGATTCAATTTAAGGTTAACCTTGAGATTTATGCTCTGGCTACTTAGCAAAGTGTCTGCCTGCATGTAAAATCACAATATTAATGGTGCAACATTTTGTAATTGGTCTCTATTAATAAGGGAGGAGGCAACTCCTGAACCAATAATAGAACCGATAAATTAAGTTGCTTATTCATTGATGTGTACAGAATGGGAAAAGTTGATAAAGTATTTGATTTTGCTGGAGCTGGAATAGACAAGGAAGATTAATCTACTTGCCTTTTAATAACCAGGTTAAATAAGCTTTGGAGTAAAATCTTCTAGGGAATTAAGAAAATTGATGGTGTATCTTCCTTTCAGATTATCCTCAAGAATCTAATGACTTGTATCTTAAACCAGAGATACCAAATTTAACTTGAAAGGAAAGTGTTTGAAATGAGCTGTAATATGAAAATCCTGACACCTTTTAATGTTTAAAGTGTTGAGTTTTAGAAGTCTAAATGCATAGATTTCAAACCTCATTTTTCTTTTTTTTTCTTTTTGCCAGGTCTTCAGAAAATGGGACAAAAGGCCGCGTGGCATGCAGAGCAAAGGTTGCTCTATCAGGTAGGTGGCTGGGTAGTCACATAATTACAGGAGCTAATTGGCTGGACACTAATTTGCAACACAAATTACACAAACAAGATGGTATTTTTAAAGTGTGTATGTTGTTCAGGGACATAAATCCTCTTCTGCTTCAAGGGGACTTGTGCTTTTAAGTTACATGTGCTTTTGAATATCCTATCTAGTATTTTCATTTTACTTTCAGGGACTTTCACAGTGGGAAATACTTTTTTTCTGTTTGTCACTAACCACTGAACAAATTTAGAAGCTAAGTAAGTGTAAATGTGCTGATAACTTTTTTCTCCCCACAAACTTTGATGTGACCATACAAGGTATGTCTAACAAATTGAGGGCAGAATTATGACTAGTGTGCAAATGTTATTTAGTTAATGTAGATTACATGGCTACAGCAAAGGTATAGTGGTATGGCTTCAGTGCAAACTAGTAACAAGAATATTTAACGGTGATCTCTAGTAGGCTGGTACACAGTTTCTTAGCCTGTTCTCAAACTTCAGCACCATGACCTTACCATTTTGTTTGCCTATGCCAATAGTGGATGTTACTACGTTCACCATTGCTGTAGTTGTTCACTATGACCGTTCCGGTAGCTTTGCTAACAGATCTGTTTGTGCTCCCTGACCTGCTTCATTAAAAATAAATTGTTAATTCTACATATTTTGACCTATCTTTAGGCAAGGTAACTTCTAGTAGAAGAAGAGTGATGAGCACATGGTTCAATAATGTTTTCTGCTGGCACAGCTGTTTGCGGAATTTGTGTCTGTCTTTCCTCCTTATGGTAGTTGGATGAAAGCATCTGTTTGCCTGTCTGTGCTGTGGTTGCACCTCTCTTCGGATTTATAGTTATCTGCAGTGAAGACTGTAGGATCATATAATACACTTTTATTATCTTTAGAAGATCAGAATTGTGTAAGGACTCTATTTTTAGGATACGAAACATTTAGCTAGTGTCTTTTGACAGGACAAGAGAATAGAAGGGTGAAATACACCACTTCTGGTTACATGCTATCTGTTAGTGATTCTGTCCTGTTACTAACATGGTGGTTCTCAAACTGGAGGTTATGATCCTCAGAAGTATGGCATAGATCAAGGCAAACAGAAAGAGGCATCAACTACCTCATTCTGAACTCAAGTTTGTGAGTGCTGGGGTGCTGCCATGCCTTGCCCCTCTTCAAATACTCCTGTCGGGAAGCCTAGCCAGGTGCAGTATAAAGCAGGAAAGCCTAAATGTTCTTCTTGGCCTCTGCTGAGAGGTTTATGCTTTCTATAGATAACCTGTTATTAACTCCTTCTTTTCCACTGTATGTGCCTGAGAAGCAGAGAACTGGGGTGCATGAGAAGTAATTGTGGGGACAGGCTTGTTTGTGCTTGGCAAGGGCAGGAGCCGCTGGGCAAGATACATGATTGGGAGATCCTGAGATGACGTTAATACATGCCTCCCTGGTTCCTCCTTGTGTTGTCCTCTGACCCATTACTCTGTGTCCATTTAGCTTGCCAAATCAGGTCCTGTCTGCTTCCACAGCTGCAGTATGTTCACATCTGTAATGTCCCATCATTCTTCTTTCCCTGTCTTTCCCAATTGTTGTGTAGCAAATTGGGCATGCTGCATTTCTTCTCTCTTGTATGCCAGCCTTCACTGGTTTTGCAACTGGAGTTACCCTGCATGTTTGGAAGGCACATGTGTGTGTGCATGTGCCTGCCTTGTTGAGAATGCAGTTGTGAATACAAGCAGTGTGAATCAGGAGATGTCGAGACTGAATTGCCTGGGAGAGGTTGGAAATGAGGAGGAGTAAGGGGTAGTCCATGTAATATGACAAGGCATGTAATTTAAGAATTGAAGATATAGAATGGATTTTTTAGGGGAAAGTAATCCATCCACTTATAAATACATTAGCATATCATATGGTTAGTACATGCTAGAAGCTTAGACTATTACCAGAAGAAATGTGGCCAACACCAAAAGTTCAGGAACAGCTATGCAGGAGTACTGTGGAATGTACTACAGAAAGCAACTGCATGTTAGATACTGTGTGGGGAGTGCATTCCTTAATCCACAGATTTTCACACTTCTAGTATTTTTACTTATTTATCCCCCAAGTGTGTGAATAAATTATGTAATTTGTGTTATCTTATCAATCAATTATTTTCTTGGAAGACAATACATTAAATGTTGATCAAAAAGCATAATCATAACTTAGAGTAATTTTATAAGGGAATCATTGGCTTTAAATCTGATTAATTGTAGTGCTTGAATGTATCCAATTTGAATCCACATGGATTTACAGCTAATGGTAACTGAAATTAAGGTGTGTGAAAATTGATCTTTGTTTTTGATAAATGGCAGCTCTTTCAATCCAAGAATGAATTGAAAACTGATTTACAAGTATGTTAAACTTGTTCAAGCAATTGACTATCTATATCCTGATGATTTTCTGACTAAGGTGTAAATTGTTCAGCTAGTATGATATTGAAAGTGGCATACAGAAGTAATCTTTAATCTAGTACTCTGTTAACAAGACCAATTGAGCACATTAACATTGTCATTCAGAGTTTGCTATGATTAAAGATGAAAAAAGGCTTTTATTATAACTCTGTTTTCACATATTTATGTAAATTTAGGACCTTTATCTTTCAGGAAAGAAACATTCTGTGCTTTGACAGAGATAAATACGTATATATATTTTTAAAGTTTGAGAGGGACTTTGGTAACTGTTTTAATGAAACTATTTCTGTTTCCTTATTTAAAAAACCCC
The DNA here is from genome assembly GCA_026212715.1 of Elanus axillaris. NCBI lineage: Eukaryota > Metazoa > Chordata > Aves > Accipitriformes > Accipitridae > Elanus > Elanus axillaris. The sequence goes on from JANZLQ010000100.1 coordinate 8,399,900, forward strand.
TATTATTAGAAATGCTTATTATTCAAATGCATCTTTAGAAGTGAAAGGCAGTTTCAGAACGTAGTGATGTATTGATTTTTAGGAAGGTGTGGCAGTCTAAAGCTGTATACTGGCAGTTCACTGTTGAAAATTCATTAGTTTTCATGAACACTTAAAAATAGATGAATTTGCAAGTTTCAAAATTGAAATAGCATGTATAATAAGATGTCCCATAATATAATCAAAATGAACTTAAATTTAAATTTTTCATTTAATATAACTTCTGAAACAGTGATTATATGCAGCTTCACTTAAATCAACAAGAATTTTTGTGAGTAAAACCCTGTAGGAATACATGACAATCCGTTGCCAAAATACCAGTACTGTTTTGCATCTTAGCATACTATATGTGGATTTTTCCATCAGCCTCATATGAAGATCAACACTAGAGTCAGAAATGCTCCTTTATAAGAATATGGAAGATTTTTATCAAGACAACTGAACTAGTGCTGTTCACTGCTGCCATCATGTGTCATCTAATATATTGCATATACTTTTAAATAACACTGTGTTGTACCTAAGAAAGCAGCTTTGGATTTATAAAGCCCCCACTACATTTGTCTTTTAACATCGTATGTATACCTGAGTCTTTGAAACTGGAGGAAAATGTCACTCAGTTGTGTGTTGGATTGAGTAGATAAATGGGAAAATTTCTTGAAGAAAATACTTTCCTAATATTAAAATGACGGGTATGACTTAAAATAATGGTTCTGTAATTGCCTCTCTACTATGGTTCTGAAGTAGAAGGATATTTCTGAGTTAAAAAATTACTTTTATGCCAACTAAGACAATTCTAACTGGGAATGTGATTACAAGTGATATTTTCTCTGTGGTTAGCAAAACAAGACTTAAGTGTTTGCAGTATAAGTATCCCAGTCTTTCCATTAAAACAGGAAATTTTTCTTCTTGCAGTTGGATGAGTGGTTTCCAGCACAAGGCAAGCAGAGTTTCAGTTTACACCTATGCATAATAATGGGCTCAGAACCTCTGTGTTCTGAGAATACCTCTCAGAACTATGTTACACAGCCACTCTGAAATGTTATTTCAGGCACTTTCAAATGAGATTTAAAATATTTTTATCCTAGCATAATTTCTAAAAGAAAATGACACTTCAAGTTGAACTAATTGATGAATTTTCTTTTGACATGGATAATAAATTTGAAATAGTTATGCTGTGCTTTGTGTAGAAGGTCCTATTACCTCCAGAACATCAGGAAAAGAAACAAGAAACTTTTTGTAATTTGTTTTGATCACAGATCTACAGTATTGGCTATAACTTTATTTCCCTACCTTTTTTTCCCTTTAGATATTCGAATACCATTAATGTGGAAAGGCTCTGATCACTTCAGCAATAAAGAAAGTATGTAAGATGTAATGAACTACTGTAATAAACAATTGCTTATGCCTGTAAATTTAAACTGGATGGGGAAGTCCATACTGATCCCAACCACTTCTTTGACCTTTCAGTATGTCCGTATCTTACTCCATTTGTTGCATAGTTGCTCTTAACTTGAAGTTGTGGGTTGTAGCAAGTTGAGTTAGTTCAAAGACCTGTGGTTCTGTATGTTTAAACCCTAGTCTCTAAAAAGTCCTCCTGATGAGAAATTCCAGAGGAAGCAACAGAACAGTGTTGTTATTAAATAGATAGCCAAGAAACTTCTGATTAAAGATGTCATTCTATGTCTTGTCTATATATAGGGAGAGGGTATATTGAAGGCTGTTTCCAGTGAGAAATTTAAAGGAAAGTTGTCTGTTAGTGTTGAGTGTATTATTGGATAGTCTTCAAGTACATGCATTCTGCTGTGTCATGGAGATTAACCCTAAATCTGTTCCAGCTGTCACCTGGCATTGATTTCACTTTGCTTTTCAATAGGGTCAGAGGGGCTAAGCATGGCAAAATAGTCTAATCTTATATAGTACATTCATAAAATGATACAGGCTTTGGATGAAATGTTAGGGATTTTTTTGCTTTAAATCAGTTTTATTAAACAAAATTACATTTTTACTAACATTTCTGAAGTTGCTAGCACAATCTCCCCGATTATAAAAAAAAAAATTGAGCAGAGGTAGGCATTTTTCCCTCTGTGAATATTGTTCTACCTATACAGCTACTTTGATAGTTCAATTATAAAATCCTATGATGAAAATTTATTGTGGAAAGAATTTGAGGGCAATTCCTTAGAGGTCTGAATTACCATTTCTTCTACTTTTGTTTACTGTAGCATTTAGTATTGTGACGTGTGACAGCTAATAAAACATTTCTTTGACTCTCTCCAGAATCACAGCGCTATGCAGTTTTTTGTTTGTTCAGAATGGGAGCTGAGGTATTTGATACAGAGGTGGCCATTGTGGATAAAGCAATAACAGATATCTGTTTTGATGAAAATGTAACCATATTGTGAGTATAATTTATTTCTGTTGAGTGAATTACAAATATTGCTGTTTTCTTTTGAAAGTGGATATGATTATGAATAAGATTGGCTGAGGTCTACTAAGTTTTTCTGTGGGCAAATGAATCAGCAGAGGTCTTGTTGATTTCAGTGGATGGTGGATCCCCACCTCTGGAAGGTTGGTTTTTAGGTACATAATGATGCTAGTTGTAGATGTGCTGCTTGAACTCTTTTCATTTTTGCAATGCTGAAGCCTTTTTCTTTATCCAAAGAGATAAACAAACTTGTACCTCAAGGACAGAATTAAATTAATACTAAAACCTGAAAGCATTATGAAAGTATAGGCACAAATGTTGCATCCAGTGTTTTAGGTATTAGTCTGTACAGCAGGCTATGGTCTCTTTCCACACCTCGTGTTCTGTTACACCTATATGAGTGTGTGCTACAGCCACAGTCCTTACAGTTGAAGAATACGAGGCAGGAAATTATTCATTTATCTTTAAAAGTAACCTAGAAAAGAGTAAAAAGGTGTTCTCATGTACTTTTTTGTTGCTTTCTAACTTTTGAGAGAGTCCTGAGAGGCATTTAACTTTCTTTTTTTCCCCTGCTTTATTTTTTATATTAGCAATTTAGATTCAGTCTCCTGAGGAAGACTGGCTGAAAAGCTAGAACTACTGAAAACTTTAAATCAAGATCCTGAAAACAGAGTGGTTGAGAGAGAGTGGATCTTTAGATCGGTATTTAAATTCTCTTAAACACCTGTTCAAATTAAGAGTGGGGGAAAAGATCCAAATCTACCTCTTCAAAGACACAAGACTTGACCATTATAATTTTCTGTGAAATACTGCAACAAAACCAGGAAAGTCACTCTAACTTGCCTTGTATCCCCCAAGATAAAGAAAGACTTATTATAAAAGCTTTTGGGATGATTTTGTTATGGGCTTGTGTGTAATGACATGACTTGTACTTGAAAGATGAGGTTGGGCTTCTCTGGTTTGATGACTAAGCTTGAGAACAAGAGAATCAGTAGAACTGAAAACGGAGAAAGCATAGGCTGCAGACAGAAGAACACAGCAGTAGGTAGTTAAGTTATGAATGACAGATTTTGTTGGTTGTGAGTGAGACGGGATTTTTTCAGTAATGTGAAGGGGATGGGGTGTGACTAAGATATCTTAAAACAGTTCAATCTGATCTAGGACCATGGGCACAGATAGGTTTTCAGTCGTGATTTCTGTGTAACAGTAGAGGGCAGATTTAAGTGTGTTTGAATGTCTTGCCTGTGTATTTCCATAACATGTTTTTTTTCCCCAGTTTTTAACATAAATGTTGAATTTCCTGTTTGCAGTTGTTTATGCTTTAATTATAACAGCCATCTCATGACTTGAGCACTTAGTTACTGCTGTGTACTCTAGTTACTGCTGTGTACTCTAGTTACTGCTGTGTACTCTAGTCTTTAATTCCATATTAGTGTATGTCTTCACCTGGATCTTATGGAATTCCTTCCCTTGATTAGAAATAAATGTTATTTAATATATATAGTAGCAGCAGCATTCTTTGGCTGCATACTCAGTTTATTAACAAATGCTCTGAAATTTTCTCCCCCACTTCAGTGATGAAGCAAGACCAGATTTCCAGGTGAAGGTTGAAGTGTATAGTTGCTGTACAGAGGAGTCTTTATATGTAACAAACACTCCTAAGAAACTAGCAAAGAAGCTTAAAACATCCCTCAGCAAAGCAACAGGGAAGAAACTCAAAGCTGCACTGGAAGGAGACAGCACTGAATCCCTTTTGCCTGCTGACCTGGTCATCCAGTAAGACATATAAATTGATATTCTGTTTTTGTCATTTTAAAAATAGAAATAAGCCAAATACAATATTGTACAATTTCAGAAAATGCCAAGAAGGTGGTTATTTCTGTACTTACATTTTTAAATAGGAAATGAGAAAGTAGGTGTAAATTTGCAACTGTGTCACTCAGCCTTGGGGGCCTGGTTCTGATCTTGAAACACATGAGTAGGCTTTATCTTTCTGCTATACAGCTAGCTAGCTGGTAAATCCACTGTTATTTGCAAACTCTGTAATATTTTTAGTTTGATCTCTGGAGAAAATGAAGCTTGTATGATCAGTCTGTCTGTGTCCCTCTGTCCATCTACCTCTCCTCCCTTTCCCATTTACTCCCTCTCCCATATTATTTTTGCACCTAGCCAATTTTGCTCATACTTGACAGGCAGGTAGACATGTCTAAAAGTTACAAGTTGTGTGAAATAAAAAAGTGTGGTATGTAGACAGGAGAAACCTTTCTTGTGCCCTCTCCTGCAATGAAGCTGACTAAGCTGTTTGTTGTGCCTGGGGTGCATGCTGTGCACATGGTGGCCATTCGACTTGCTGGCTTTTCAGTAAAACTCTGGACTGTCAAAGGCACTTTACAGTTACAAGCTGCTTAACAGGAGTTTTCTTAATTGACTTTAGCACAGAACATTTTAAAATGACTTACTGGTTTTCAGTGTTCATAGGAATAAGTGCTGTTCCCAGTAATTTACCTGTTTCCTTTTTAAAAAGATCTTAAGTCTTTCATACATTATTTAATGAAGTTAACTGCCTACTAATATTTCCCAGCTACTTCAATTTGAGTGGGATTTAAGCAGACCAAGTACCTAATATTGATTTTAATTAATAATAATAAAAACAATAATTGATTTACTTAATATGCATAATATTTTAAAAATTTTATTATTTTTAGAATGCAATTCTTTCAAGGAATTACTTTTTTTTGGTGGCGGAACAGTAAAGAATCAATGCCTAATTCTTGCCAGGTGTTGAGTGTAGTCTTAGTCTAGCTTCATATACCTATTTGCCTGGATTTTAAAGGGAAACATTCACGCATATTTCATCTTTGTCAAACTGATAGTACTGTATACTTTTATTACTGTTTCAATCAAAAATACACATCCAAGAGATCTTATCCACAGAGCAAAGCAAATTTTATCACTAACTTTCCAGTGTGTTCCACCTAATGACAATGTATCTCTCAGTCTGCATCATCTCAGGTGGCTGTGCTTTCCACAAGCTCCAGCTGTGTCATGACACACTATCATTACATACAGTTTGCTTCAGATATAACAACTAGCTTATTTTCTGGCCATACTCTCTTGAATATAAATTGCCTGTCTTTTAAGGAATGAGCATCAGTAGACAATCTAAACAACTGCCTCTGCGCTTGGGTTTTGCTTTTGGTTTCTCAATTGTAATTGTATTTTGCTTTCCCCCATATTGAAGTTTATTGTTTCTGCTGTAAAGAATCATCTCACAGTAACTGTTACTTTCTTAACAGAGTCAAATGAACAATGATGTGTTTAATGATGGCTTTTCTAGGTGATTAAAAAAGATTATTGGAAAGAAATGGGTTATTATAGGCAGAAAAGTAAGTTGTCATTTTTTTTTTATAGGCTCTCCTTAGGATTTATATGAGTGAGACCTTGGTATGTAGTCCTTATAAAGAGGAAGAGATTGCAAGATTACAAGAGGTCTTTCAAGTATTCCCAGAGAGTTTTACCAGTCCGGCAGGTGAAATTAAACTGCAACAGAAAAGGGAACTTTCTGTATTATATGAACACCTTTTCTCTGTGGATTTCAGCTGTACAGGCCCTTTTCTTTTCAGAGCACACATGGGCTAAGTTCTCCATTTTCCAAAAACTCTGTGAGCCCTCTGTGTCAAACTTCTTGGCTCAGAAATCTCCATGGCTAGCAAGGAAGCTGTCAGCATTGTAAATTCTTGCAAAAGCTTAGTGACAAAGTGCTTTGAATGGTTGCTTAGGTTGGTTAACTTCAGTTATACTGATAATCTCTCTACTCTTAATTACCTCTCTTTTAATTTCTATAGTCTTTCTGTTGTAGCTTAATTCTTTCTTTTTTCTTTTTACATTTGTTATAGAAGGAAAATGTTTAGTGCAGTTATACTATTGAACTCCAGAGTAACTAGGTTGCTCTTTGGATAAATCATTGGAGAGACTCCCTGAAATGCATGTTTATTCGCTTGCAGAACTAGCCTACACATAGACTTGTTGTTATTGCTTTTTATGTATTGTCCTCCGCTAAGCTGGAGGCACGGCTTTGTTGTCCTATGTTTAAATTGGCAAATTCATAGTGGTATTTTGCTAGAAGTACGTAGCCTAATCTAATGTCCTCACTTTTACGGTTGGGTTCTTTTTAGTACCTGAAGATTGTATTAGTTTTTACCTTCTATTATTTCAGATCTGATTGGAAGGGTGAGCATATTAGATTTTTTTTTAGTTGGGTTTTTTTTTTTTGGACTCACAAATACTCCACTCTCTCTATCTGGATGAGTGAACTAAGATTGGGATTTCTAACATTTGGATTAATATTCAGGAACATATTCTGGAATCTGAGATGTATTAATTAATATACATTGATAGAAAAAGTGATATACACCTTCCCACGCCAGTGTCTGTGTGGCAGCTTTGGTGCCTCTTGATCAGTAAGCAGATTTAACAACGAGCTTTTGCCACAGGCATGTTGTGGAGATGAGCTGATTTTTTTTTTTAATGGAGTTATTACATGGAAAAAAATACTATAGATATGCAAAGTACTGAATGAGATGCAGCAGGCAGATTATTCTTTGTTATACAAAGAAACTGCCATTTAAGGCAGTTAGCTAATTCTGTGAAATGTAGAGGCAAAACTTAGTCAACATCCTGATTAGCCAGTTAAATTTGAAAAATATTTGCAGATAAAACTTTTCTAAATTACATTGCAGCTGGCTGAAAGGAATGACTGCTATATTTTAGAACGAAAATGTTACTGTGAAGCATATTTTAAAAGTGAAGTAGCTATTTTTTTTGGCAAGTTTGTTGTGGTAATTAGTCATGCTTTAGAAAAAAGTAAAATCAGCACAGAAGTTTTATTTGTGCAAAGAAACTGAACTTTCTGGTACAGCTTAAATAGAATGGTAATGTATTGCTCAACTGCATGGCAAAACACAATCAGTGGAGAATCTTTTGTTAGGGAACAGTCTAGCAGGGAATATATACAAATGCTGATGAGTTTTTGTTCAGATTGCACTCTTGAAATGTTTCACAGCAGTGGGTTTTTTTGCCCAGAATGTTATATCATGTTTAATTTTCTCTTTATTCCCTTGAGATAGATGTGTAACAGACCTCCCTGCTAACAAACTCGCTACTTTTCCTCCTCCTCTTTCATTAGGGTTAGGGCTAGGTAGGCATCTGCTTTGTTTCTCTGCAGAGCGAAAGATTTTAAAACTGTATGTTCCCACTGTGCTATTAGGAAAAATAATATTTGAAAAATATTATGATAGAAAACTATTTTTAGTGATGTTTGTTCAGTAGTGTCTTCTCACCTTTTATACCATGAAGCTGTCTTATGCTGTACTGAAGATATTTTAAGGATCTTATGCTAGATCCTGTTAGGGAGAGTAGTTAAGTAATTTGGAGAGGTTTGTTTTCTTGTGAACTTTGTTTAAACTGCTATTAGCCAGGTGGAATTCTGACTGCATTGCTGGACTGTAAATCTGTTACTCGGTCTGAAGAGTATTTGGGGGAAAAGGTTAAACATATACCAAATTTATACTAGTTTATTCCAAGAATTGCATTCCACATGCACTGTGCTGAATTGTAAATGTGATTTTTTTTCCCTAGGCAAAATCCAATACAAAGATATAACATTCTGAAACCTGTAAGCACAATAAGTGAAAGAGTCCTTTATGCTACAAAACTGACTGTAGGATTTCTGCACAGATTTCTGCATGTGAAGAATCAAGCTGCTAGATATTATTAAATACATACATAAACAACTGTTTAATAAAGTGTAGTCTACACAGGCAAAGCAAAAGAGCAGAGCAATATGGAGGAGCAGTATAAGGCCTTTTAATTTTAAACCTGTTTTTTTAGATAAAATTTATGTCATCGGTTGTTCTATTAACTATAGCAATTTTTTGAACCTATTACCGAATCTAGTTGCTTTAGGCCTAGGAATAAAAGCTGTAAAACTATTAAAAGTTACTTGGTGTCTGACTAGAGGAGAGAGATGTTTTTAGCATCCTCAGGGTGCAGAGAGGTTGGGTAGCGCAGCTTTTATGCCTGCATTTGGCAGCCACTGGCTCAGCAGTAAGCATGAGCCCAGCTCATAGGCAGCGGCCACATGAGAAGTCTGCTGGCTGGCAGGTCCAAGAGAGGTGGCTATGGAAAGAGCCACATGATGGGGCCTCGTGGCATTGACCTGGAAGTTGTGGGGTGGGAGGGAACCGGAGGTATGCACAGGGTAGAGGCAAGAGAAAAGGTGTAGGAAGCAGATGAACAGACTGTGGGACAGTGTTGGTTTACAGGGAAAACCAGAGATACAGGAGTTCTGTGGGAAGAGGTTGGGGGTGGCAATCTGTGGTCACTGACAGGTGCTACCTTGCACCTTGGCAATCCCTTTACCCAAATGTTTTATCTCAGGCATGCCTAGACTCCCTTTAATTAGTGCCTGAGCAACATGAAGCAGAAGTGTCTTAAATGTGCCTTTTCTTTCACATTTAGTGGAGCAAAGTACAGTTTGCTAGCATATACCACTTTGGGGCTGGAGAGTGCTGAGGACAATTTCAGGACGCACAACCTTACCATTACAGGAAATGGTAAGTACATATGGTACCAATTTAAGGAAATAAAAAACCAGTAACATTTTGCATTTCTCTCCCTTGTAAATTAAAGAGCTTAAAGAGATTATTTTTCTTGATACTTAATATAGGACAACTTTAATAAAATATTTAAAGGCTCTAAAACAGGCATCTGTACACAGCTGAATAAACTATAAGTTGAGTAAAATTTCAAGTCCAGATGAAAATATAATTCTTTTGGGAGTTTCTTCTGCCATTTGCATCTCAGTTTTGTGCAAGTTGTAGCTATATACAAATTATTTCCCCCTTCCTCACAACCAAGGAAGGGTATCAGAATGAAGAACAGCTTTTTCCTCTGTAGTCAGAAGGAAAGTAGAAAAATAGCTTCAGTTCAGCTAGGTTGTTTCAGGCCCAGATTTAACACGGGATGTAAGCATGTGTGCTTGCAGTTTGCATTGGTCACCGTACTTCAGCTCTGGGACAGCACAAGTCAGCAGCAGTCAACCTCGATGCTAACATGGGGGCTATGATTATGCTGCAACTGAAGGTAATGTTTTAAGTAGCAGGAGTACAGCTTTTGATACTTCATTATTCTCTGAAAGGATAGGCCCTCCTGTAAGCCACCCTCTAACTGTTAACTTAAGACATGGGACTTTCACTGTATTTCACTGTAACTTCTGGGAACTTTATTTTTTACTTGAGTAAACTTGACCTCAAAGAGAATTTCATTCTTTACACTTCATTAATTCCGAATAAGTACAGATATGAAGATTTATGGGGCATTTGTTTCTTGAAGGGCTGGATGAATATTTCTGAGTATCTTTGATATTTGTAAGCCTTTCTTTATTAGTAGTTTATATTCTTCTTCAAATTCCTTTTTCTGTCATTAATTTTACATAACAGTCTGGTGGGAAATGACATACCTGGATATTTTGGTTCATTACAAGCATTTCTAAAACATGACCAAAGACAGAGTCATATCAATGGAACATTGTATTACCTGCTTCTAATTACAGAAGAGAGAGCCTATTACATAGCAGAGCTGAGTGAGGAGGGATATTGCAATTGTTTAGGAACTCCTTGGAATCCTAAATGCTCTTCTAGTGCTGAAGACAGAAGTAGATACGAATTCTAAGCCTTAATAAAACAATCTGAAGCAAAGTGCTTGTGTGTAAATGTAGCTGTGCGTCATGATGGGTTGGGCTCAGGGATCCTACTTAGTTGAGATGGCCAGTGTGCTTATCTTTCAAAATGTTTCGAGCTGTGAAATGAGATTCAGAGCTAATTTTATGTAAGAACAACTTGTTCTTGCAGAACAATATCTCTTTAAATATTAAAAAATGCTTATTTTCATTCATGATCTTAATGTAAAAATGGATGTAGAAAGCTCAACTATATATTTAAGGCAAATCTTTGGAACTAAGTGTTTGTCTTTCTTTTGCCTGGTCTTTTCCCCCAGAGGATTCCTCTTTTTGGCTCCCCCTGTATGGAAATATGTGTTGCCGTTTAGTTGCTCAGCCTTCCTGCATGGCTAGGGATATGATGGCAGGATTTCTTAATCAGCAGGTAGGAAGACCTTGCTTGTGTTTACATCCTCTTCTGTTAATAGCTGTCACTAGGAGTCAATTGTTAAAACATTTGCTTTTACCTGAAGTAGTTTCTTGAGAACTGTTATTTTTCACCTGTTCTACCTAGAGCAAGGGGAAAATTTATCTCACAGCTGTGTATACAAATAGTATCTTCAGTGGCTAAGCGTGAAGAAATAAATGTTTCCTCTGCATGCTTTTCAGTAAAATTATTTAGGCTGTTACATAAAGATCAAGTATAGTTGCTTCAGAATTGGTTTAGGTTTGTACTTGATGGCTGCAGTCCTAATAATCCTGTGGTTCTTATCCTTGTATATAACTCTCATTGTGCTAGTAGAAGAGTTCATACCACAACATGGTGAATCTGTCTGGTGAACTGAGCCATATTTAAACTCATCCCTTCAAAAATGATTCATGTGAACTCAGTTTACTTCTCTATTTTGGTTCATTGCCCAACTAGGCAAACGAGAAGGTGATAGCAGAGAGCCAGCACAGCTGGGTCGTTTGTCAGGAGTGCTGAATTACAGGCTTTAAACTGGTTGTGAAACTATAATGCATTTATGAAAGCTGCTCAGAAAATTCATTTGAGAAGGTGGAAATTCTAGACAAACGTCTTTGCTTGACATTTGTTGAATGTCTGTTATTTACAAGTGAGATACTCTTTTTATTTCTCTTATTGTGTAATTACTGGAGCTAAAAAAGGTGGTTTCTTTCTTAGAGTAGACACCAGTTCTAGATACCATTCTGTGTGAACCAGCAGATTCTGTATTGTTAGTGTCACATGGCAATAAATCTGTGAAAACTGTAAAATGCCAAAAGATATTTAAAGTATTGCTAAAATTTCAAAAATAAGTGACTCTGAAATGTTCTACAACAGAAGGTCTTTGGTTTAGGAAAGAATTCAGTGTGGCTAAGTTTTGATCACACAGGCCTGATCTGTGTATACCTTGTAATATGCTCTTAATTTTTAGTTTATGTTTGTCAATTTCTGACTACTTCTTCCCCTTAGCAAATAACAGGAAGTCTAACTAGCTGGAGGAGGCTATATTGTGTACTAAGAGGTGGCAAGCTCTTTTGTTATTACTCACCAGAAGAAATTGAGGCTAAACTGGAGCCAGCATTGACAGTTTCCATCCACAAGGTAAAATTGGTTGTATAGAGTTTTTTTGATTCGAGTTTTTTTGTTTATTTTAGGGGAGGTTGTTTTTGTTTTCAGACATACCTACGGTCATTTGGGCTCTCAGCTGCTGGTATGCAGAATGCTGTAGAGGTAGCGTGTGGTGCGATATGCTTCAGTGAAATTTGCAGTTTCTGAATTTTTTAGCAAGGCCATTACATTTCTTAGCTGTAGACTCAAGTTTCTTCTATTGCATTAGACTGGTTAACATAGAGGTAAAAAGGAGGATGTTTTTCTTTAGGAAAAGTGATAACTTGTTATATGACAGTTTCATAAGATAGCCCTTGGAAATGTATTGCTTACAGTCCGTTAGCAATGCTCTGGTAGACCTTTGTCCTCAGCAATGTAGATTTTTAACAAAAGCTTTTTTGTTGTTGTGTGTTATTTGGCCACAGTCTTAATTAGAAGGAGAGCCGGAAAATTGTTCAAAATATTTTAGTGCCTTAAAATAAGCTGCTTTTCTTAATATTTAAGTATTTGATTTAGGAATGTTATTGGAAGGACCTTCTAGAATGTCAAGCATTAGAGTGAACAGATGCT
>JANZLQ010000100.1:8412362-8443050 GCA_026212715.1 Elanus axillaris
ACAGTCTTAATTAGAAGGAGAGCCGGAAAATTGTTCAAAATATTTTAGTGCCTTAAAATAAGCTGCTTTTCTTAATACTGTTTTTGTACAGGGCACAAAAACTTTGGAAGTTCTGTTCTCTGGGATGACATTATTGCTGCTTTTCATACCATGATTGGAAAGGTTGAATTTAAAATGTAAAGTTAAAAAGTTTCTTAGTATTTGGCTAAAGAAACATAAAGTTTCTAAAGTAATATTTAAGTATTTGATTTAGGAATGTTATTGGAAGGACCTTCTAGAATGTCAAGCATTAGAGTGAACAGATGCTTTCAAAAACTGGTTTTGGTGCAGTCATCAAGAGTTAATATCACACAAGGATGAGCAGAGGAATTTAATGTAATGCAATTGACACAGCTGGATTTGTCTTACATAAGTAGTCACATTTGGAAATTGTTAAGCACAGGTTGATCTGGATTCTGCTGCTGTACTACTGTGAATGCTTGATGCCAATGCTAATTCTGAAAGAAGGATTCCTCCTGTCCGGTTGCTTGTTCAGGCTGCTGTGCTGCTTTATGTCAGGGCAGGCATTAGGGCAGCTGGCTGATGAATTGGACAAGGGAACTGATGTGGGTTAAAATTAGCTCATTTTGCAGGCAGGAGGAGGGTTGGCTTCAACTGTGGTTCCCTTTAATAAATTCTCTTATCCAGTTCACTACATGGCTACACAAATGCTTGTGTTGTACAAGAAAGGGGCTAGGCTACGACTGGGAATGCATAGTGACATAGCTTAATAAAGAACTGCTTCTTAGAGGTGGCTTTAAAGGTTCTGGAAGATAGGACTGCATTCTCACCTAGAGTGAGACTTGTATATAAACCAAACATTTAAACTAGGTATAACAATATGGCCTGTTTGTGTTAGGACTTCTCTTTTAATGTGCTAAGATTTAAATGGATGCCTTCATTAAAAACACCTTTCTGCTAGTGCTGTATCTTTTAACAAAGCCATTTTTTCTTCCAATTGTTCATGCATTTACATTAAATAAATGTTTAGACTGTGATATACATTTAAGCCGGTTTACTTGCTTACCTCTTCAGTCACTTTTAATTGTGCTAGTCAGCCTTTGCCATAATTCTGTTTTCCAGCTGTTCACAATATCAGTAAAGAAATGGTAAACTTTAGTAAATTATAGAATGTCCATATTCTAAAATGTGGCAGTAATATTTTTAAAATTTATCTATCAGGCTACCTCATATCTTTCCTTTGGAGGTAGCTGATTTGGTCTATATTCTAGTTTTGCTTTTCCTTTTAAAATAACCATATTCTACCATGGTATTTTGCTCCTCCAAGTTACCAATACACTTAGAACCTAAAATCCAGCTTAATAAGCCTTTGCTGGGACACTGTCTGTACGTTTGCAGGGTATCCTTAAAGCTAACATGTAGAAGGTACATAAATCATGTATCTTATACCATTTTACAAAAATGTCAAACTGGTGAAGAATATGACTGAATCCTTCTTCAATTTAAATTAAAACCAGAAAAAAATGGCAATTTAAAGCATATTTGGATACTTTACTACTTAAACAGTTTCCCTTGAAAATACCTTAATGCCTGAAGATATTTTTTGATTCCTTTGTTATGAAATTTCTCTTATGGATTAAATGAAAGCAAACTAATCACATGGGTTTGTCTGTTGTTATAGAAATGGCAATTTCAAAATGAAAGTTGAGATTGAACATCAACTCTAGATGTTCAACTAAAATCTCTTCTGGTTGCCTATGTGGCATTTTCATTTCTAATGTGAAGCTGATCCTTTACATGTAATTGAAAGATACTTTCTGAAAAGTAATGAAATCATCTGGATTTATGAGAAAGTCTCTGGAAAATATTCACACTGATAGCTTTATTTCCCATTCCCTTTGAATTGAGACTTGAAGAAGCTATTAAGACCAATAAAGTCATTACTTCAACTTCAGATGACTTCATTGCTACTGCTGTTGAGCAAGAATGGTTCTGCAGTTCCTATTATGCAAGTGCTACTATTATTGTTCCAGCTAAATGCGATTATAACATATTATATTGCACAACTAAGTAGGAAAAGAGAAATGATATTTTCTGTAGCAAAGAAAATTTGCTGGAATCCAATTTGAACAAGAAACATCCCTTATGGGCCAGTTCCTGAATTTTTTTCAAGTTTTCTTTGAAATAGATAATAAAGGTCTTGCCTACACCTGATAGCTTTGCAAATTGGTGCATATGCCAGAGGTTCATGTTAGTTGCTCAGTATTTGGAATACATATTCTATTGTGTCCTGGTCATAGATTATAAATTTTTTTTTGTGCCATGTATGCCTGAAGCTTGGGTAATTCTGGGACATCACTTTAAATTAACGTAGGCCCGTGATTTTCTTCCTGGCATATTTTGCCAGTGCAGTCTTTGCTCTGGTGCCACGCAGTGCAGCAGGCCCAGAGCTATCTCTGTGTTCATGCTAATTGTTGAGGTGAACAGGACCAGGAACAACAAATGTTTGCAGCCATGGGCTCAGGGTTTATAGACTGGTTGCTAAACAGTTTAGCAGGAATGAAAGGACAAAATCAAGCTGGCATTTTTGCAGACTCTTACCTTAAATGACAGTTCTTGTTGGAACATCTGTTCTAGGCTAGGTCAGGTAGAGAAATTCATTGGAAAATGTAGAGGTGGCTGCAGCAGCGTAACTTCAAGGGAACGATGCAGTATTTCTAGGGAACCAGGGAGTTCACCGTTGGACTGGAGCAAAAGGATATTGATAGGAGTTCTGGACCATGTGAATATTTAGGAAGCCAGCAATATCAGCAATGTCCTCCATGTGCATTGGGGAACTCCAACAGTGGTGAAACGAGAGCAGCCCTGAAAATATCTATGTTCTCCGTAGCAAGGACTTTGTCTCACTGTTTGGCTTAGACAAGCCTTCATACATGTGAAAATATGTTGGAAAAGCACAGACTAGTTAAGTGCCTCCAAATGTCTGGTATCTCACATCACATTGCTCAATTTAGTCCTGCAATTGCTTGAAAGAGATTGTGGATGTGGGCAGGGAAAGCAGATATAATACCCAGATCCCACACAGTGAACCTTATAACACACATGCTCAAATTGAGTGGTTTGGAAACTATACTTTATGGCTCCCTGGTGCTCCACAGAATGCTGGCTGGTCATATAATGCCATCTCCTTCTTCTGTTTTTTAGCTGCTGCATTGCACTGAAGATAGCTAAAATGACATAGAAATCCTAATATTGCTTTTCCATATTATACTTACACATTATACTTACCATCCAGTGGCCACAAGGATGTTACGTTAATACAAGTTCACGAAACAATGAAGATGAAAGGAGGAAATATTTGTAGCTGATCTGGTGAATTCGGTCTTGTGCATTAATGTGTTTGAAAGCCATAATTTTGAATTTAACCATACTTCCCTGCTTGCCTAAAACAGACCCTATGGAAATTATTAACATTACAGCAGAAACCAGCACATGAACAGAATATATTTTGTTTCCAGTGTTGTGCTGCCATTTCTTGGTTTATTTTTTGGTACTAAAAACATGAAGGAAGTTTGTTATATGCAATTTGGTTTCTTTAATCTTAAAATAGGTACACAGAATTGGATCTTAGGTTATTCAATATTTTTCTCAAGAACTGTAATTTGTTCTGATGTCTTAAAATGATCTTTATAACCAGTGCTCCTCAGTGTGTCGGGATTGGCTTAGCAAGAAAGTGTTGCACCTCAGCAATAAAAAACTTTTTTCTCTCTTTTTTTTTTGGGGGGGTGTGTGTGTATGTGTCTTTTTGTTTTCTTTTTAGCTTAAAAGATTAGCTTTCTAGAGAGGTATTACAGGCAAAGAGATTTTTTGATTTGGGGGGATAAGTATAGAGGAAGGTTGGTATTTACATTCCATTAAAAAAGAAAAAAATCTATCATTTTCCCTTTTAGTCTTTCCCTACTGCCAAAAAAATAATCTTTTGCATATAGGACATAAAACTGGCTTCAGCTTTCCTGAAAGAGTCATATGAGTTCAAAATTCTACTCGGATTTTCCTATTCCAATCCACTGATTGTTCTGGTATTTACAATAGCTGTAGCAGAGTTGGTTCGGTTGTCTGTAAGACTGCCAAAGGTTGAGCATTTTTATAACGTGGTACCTTAAGACGCTTTTGCTGTTGTTGTTTGGGGTTTTTGGGGGGTGTGTGTATGTGGTTTGTTTGGTGGTTGGGGTGGTGGTGTTCTGGTTTTGGTTGGGGGGGGGGGGGTGTTAAGTGGAACTGGGCTTGTAGTGTAATTCACCCAAGCTTGGTAAATTCCTCAGCCCATTACTGTAATGGCATCTTGTATCACACCCTAAATATTCAAGAATCAGATATAGATTGTTGCTTGAGGATTTAGCTCCTTTGAATAATACCATAGTTGTGGGATAAAACCTGCAGCAAACATCATTAAATAAGCTTGTGTGTATGGTTTGCTTGAAGTTCTTACCTGTCAAATGTTAATCTATTTGATTTAATTTTTTCACTGGTATCTATGGTTACCTGAGTTAATGGGATATAGAGCACTTATGGATGAATTACTTCATCTCCTATTTTTAGACAGAAGAATTTAAATGAGCATATCTATCAGATATGCTACAAGCAGCTGTTGGTATTTCAAATGGTTACTTCAGTAATGCATTTAAAATCTGGGGAATGTTCTGTAGAATAATTTTTGTTTTTCTGAGTATCAGAACTAGGCTTATCCCCATGGGAGCCCGTGCGTAAACTTAATTTCTGTATGTGCATGTTTAACATCTTTAGCAGATGTTTGACATGTGGTGGAACTGTGTAAAAAGGAACATGGTTGATCTGTCCCCACTGTATTTTGAGGAGTGCACTAAGGCCACTTTTGTGGTCAGATTCACTGTCCATCCAGACAGGAGAAGTTCAAACACAACCCTGGCTGTGGTTGTTGGCTTCCTTCAAAAGTTGGGGCACTTCCCATGCCAGGGGACACCCTTATGCAGCAGCAGGGTGCTGCATGGTCTTAATGTTCATTAGGCGGCCTCCTGTCCTGCCAGACTCCAGGGCAGGCCAGCTGTAGGGTGCTGGCTGTCTCCGTGGCACCCAAACTCATCATCCCGTCACGATTTGGGATTATGCTGCTCTCCTGGGTATGCCAAAAACTCTTTTAAGAGCAGTGTTGTAATAAGCCATTGCTTGTTCAGTCAGGTTGAATTATATATGCAAAGATATTCTCAGGGTTTCTGCTTTCACTTTTGTAAATAAAGCAATGTTAATTATTTTATTTTGTTCATCACGTTATGATGAGCAGCTATGTTGACCAGTTGTGTTCTGGAAATTTTTTCAGTTGTGATTTATCAGGCTTTTACTAGAATCTTTTTTACACATGAAAAAAAAAATCTTTTCACTCAGTTAGGGGTGGTTTTTTTTATTGAAGTAATGCCATAACAAAGAAAGTGGATACTATGAAAATACCATTGGATCTAGGCTAGATGATAAAAATCAATTGAACTACGTCCCTGAACAGAAGGGGAAACCTTGGCTGTAACAGTGCTGCTGCGTAATCTGAGAGCCTTTCTACCATTAGCTGAAGAAATTTGACGGACTTGTGACATACTTCTCGTATATATTTTTAAGTGTTTCTATGTACCTCTCCCTAATTAAGGCAAAACTGTCTGGTTTTAAATGACAAATAGGATTTTTTTTTTAATATATTAGAGCAAAATGTTTTTTCATGCTGGAAATTTGTTCTAGCAGAGCTATATGGGTAACTGCTGCAAATGCTTCTTTAAATGTGGACTAGATAAGTTTCTTTTTAAATTTCCTGTCACTATAGTGTTAGCCCTGAATGTTGTGATTCACTAAGATGAAAATAAAATAGATACAAGTTTAGAATACATTGCATAAACAATGGCCCACAGAAGTACGGTAGAAGACCTAAATAGTAGTGGCACAATGTGGTTGTCCAGCTGAAGAGTTCAGAGAAAGGGAGCTGCTTGCTTTTGGTTTAGATTATTCACTAAACTACTGTGGAGAAGAATGAGCAGTGTGAGATGAGCTGGTGAAGGCAGAGGGAGGGGAAATATAGAACGTACATTCTATAATTTAGAACTAAGCTGCAACAATTGTGCTCCATTTTCTTATTTTTCATATTTTATGCCATTTTAATAGTTTTATGAGAAAATATTTTTATAAGCAGTTCTTGACATTAGTTCCTTTTTTTTTTAATTGGAAATTAATCTGGACTAGATAAAAACCCAAATGCTACCTCCCTTACACTGTCATTGGCCATAGGGCAATACCAGTATGGAGCTGAAGCAGTAACTCATTACCATAGTTTGTCATTCCTAGGAAACCAGAATTCGAGCTGTGGATAAGGACGCCAAGAGAAGAACTAATAACTTTTCTGTTATCAACCTGGTGTCTGGAGAGGCTGTGACTCAACTTTTTGCTACTGACAGTAGGGACGAACTTCATAAGTGGATGGAGGCTTTCTGGCAGCACTTTTATGATCTGAGTAAGTAAGCAGGCAGTGCTGGCAGCGTGCCCTGCAAGTGGGGTGTTATGTAACATCAAAAGGATCTTTGAACAATTTGAACTGGAATTGCCTCATAAGCTTTTGTTTGCAATGATGAGAAGAAAAATGTTCTTTGGGATAATATTGGGTGGTGGTCTAAGCCGTTGGAAGACAAATATTTGACTGAAGCAAAGTCCATGTGTTCGGTCTGTGTTTTTGCAGGAAACCAGAAGCAGAATATGTCCATCAGCTCAAAGAACTTGGTCTGTCTTTTAGCAGTGTCCTATATAATTTTTTTAAGGACTGCTAAATTCTCGCAATCTCTTCCTTCACTGTAGCAGGAAGAGTCCACCTCTGCCTGGGCATCCTACCAGTGGTGTGTTGGTTTTCTGAGGTTCTGCAAGTATGAAACCTTTGGGCATGGAAGGCTTAGTGAGAAGTGGTGAGGATGTTGGGTTGATTTGGGGCCTTGGCTAGGATACAGATTTAGCCAGCCCTTGCAAGTAAGGCACATGTATATGGGATTTCCTTGCTTAGCGGTATTATGGGTGAATTAAATTGCAATTTGTTGCAATAGGGATTACTTGATTCTGTTAGCAATTCTAAGATTTTGGTACCCCTTGTCACATGGGAATATGCTCACCTAGCCACACTCTAATCCAGTCATGGAAATACATGCTGCTTACTTGAACCTGGTAAAAGCTGTACCTGAGGCTTTGTAACAGATGATACAAATGAGATGATAAATTGATACCCTGATCCTTTGGCTAACCTCGGGAACACCACTGTTCTTACATGAGAGAAGAAACTCATTTATTGGTGTAAAACAGTGAAGCATTATTGAAATAGTATACGGTGTTGCTTGTTTAACACCAAATATTTATTATAAGAATTATATAGATTAATTCATCTTTTTCCTCTGCTTTAGTAGTTTGCCTCACATGTTTATTAGGAGTGGAGAACAACTGTCAGTTATTATGCTGTCATTGACAAGGTATAGTTGGTTCCTGATAGTCATTTTTATCAGGTCAGAAACAGAACCAGGTCGATTAATGAAATAACAGTCTTTAGTCAGAGGCTACACCAATAAAATCAGTGAATTAAGGTTGTGGAAACTCAGTATTGTAGTTCATATTTCTAGTCCTTTCTAGGTCTGATTTACAATGAGAAATGGCTCTATCAATTAAAGAAACACACCAAGCAAAAACTAGGGCATCCTCTTTAAATTAGCTGTAGACTGGGGTAAGAGAACTACTTCTTATTCATTATAGATAGAATACTCATGGATTTTTTGAGACATTTTCCTTAGGTTCAGAAAAAATGGGTCACTTGGCATTTAAATGCCTTTTTTCTTCCCTGGTTCTAAAATTCTCTTAAAATTAACGTGCTCAGAAAACTTGGAATGATTGGTATGAACAAAGTAATTTTACTGTGTCTTGTTTTCCTTAAGGTCAAAATCTATTAATAGAAAAAAAGGTTTCCTTGTCTGCTAAGGGATACAAGGCAAGTTATCCTCTATTAAAGACAGAATGTTCCTTTACTATAACATTGTAACATAGTTGTATAACATCCAGCTTGCAGTATATTGGCGGTTGACCCTGACAACTTCATGAAGGTTCCCTAACCTTAAATTTTTTTTTTTTTTAGATTTTTTTTTTCCCCTAATGAATTTATACTGTATTTGGGGATTTGAAGGCAAATTATGATATTTAACCTTCCTAGTATAACAATACTGCTGGAATGCTTGAATTAAAAGTAGTAGCTTATGATGTTTGTGCTAAGAGAATGAGTACAGAGTTGAAAATACAAATGCACCCTGAGCATGCCTCTAAACAAAAGTAAATGCTTACTGTTTAGCATTGCTTTGGAGATAGTTTCCTAACACAGCCTAATAAGTTCAATTTTTTTCAAGCTGAAGTGTTTAAGTTCCAGTCATTGTTCTTTTTTTCTCTCTCAGGCCAGTGGAAACATTGTTGTGAAGAACTTATGAAAATTGAGATTATGTCACCACGGAAACCACCTTTGTTCTTGACAAAAGAAGCGACCTCCGTCTACCATGATATGAGTAAGTGGGATTTGTCTTTTCAAGTTGCAGGGTAACAGAAACAACATTGTCTGTATTCAGATGGCTTCTGGTGTTGATGTTGTAACACTGAGTTTTTCAAGGACAATTCAGACAATGAAAGAGCAACATAATTGCATACCAAGGAGTTCATATTAAATCTGAATTTATAATAGCACAAATAATGAATATATTTTTATACCTTGAACCAAAAAGTCTGCAATCTGTAATTAGGGAACCCTGAACGCATTCAAAAAAGGCTGTCACTAGAAATAAACACTCATCGTAAGAGTAGTATACAGCTCAGGAAATGTAAAGGTAAAATAGTCCAGTCTGCAAACCAATAATATCTTTAACGAGTTGCATGAAGTTAATTTAATTTGCTGTTCTTAAAGCTATTTAAAGGCTTACCTAACATAACTTACCAAATTGTTTGGTCTTTGGTAATGATGTTGAAAAATATGCTTGGAAAATCTAGCTAGCATGTGTTTGAGACTTGTATTTTTACAGAGCAAAATGGTATGCAGCAGGATTATTTTAATAGTTTCATTACAGAAATAATATTTACAGACTAGAAAAAGTAGGTCACTTTGTTTTAATGGATCCGATGCAGTATTGGCTGAGACACACTGTACAACTATAAATGCCTGACTGCTTGCTGCTTGAGATTGGAACTGTGAAGATGCTCAAAATGCCATGTGGGTCATTGAGTTACCATGCATCAGAGCACTGAACAGTCAAGAGAGTCCTATCTAAGCTATGAATGCAGAGCAGAAAGGCAGTAAATCAACTATATAGAAGTTTTACGGAGGTAACACAGTAGCATAATTCTACTGATACTCAAGTACATCAGTGAGGAGCAGAACACAAACTGTTTCTTTCTTAATATACCAGGTTTTTTTTCCTGCTTATTTGTAGTATTTATAGGTAAAACCCTGTGTTTAAAAATGTTTTGAAAATCATCAATGTGTGGCCTGCAATAGAAAAGATATTGCTGTAGTTTGAGGCTAGTATTACTGCAGTATACATGGAAAACTCAATATGAGGGATAAGAAATGGGGAAAGACAGTCTTAAAGCACATAAAGAAAAATGATGTATGTAAAGATGTCCCATTTTCTGCAGGCTGGAAGCACAAGAATATTTAGTCATAGATGTTTTCATGGTCCTTCTGTGAAACAGAATTTTCAAAGCACTATACAACATAATACATATAGGTTTCCTAGCGGTACATTATTTTTTCTGCTTTTATGTGGAAAGAAATATTAATGCCAGCTGTCATGAAAACAGTTCCCTCTTGTCACCCCAGTTCTCTCTTTGAAAGCATATGTAATCTTTTCCATTTCACCCATTAATACTGTTAACAGTAGTTCAAACTTCATGGACATAGTTAATACAGTTTTGTATTCTGAATAGTAGTTACATAATAGATAGCAGTAAAATCACTGGTAGTGTTTTAATCTGAGTTAATTGCCGTCCCTTAAAATTACAGGCATTGATTCTCCAGTGAAACATGAGGGCTTAGCTGATATCATACAAAGAAAAATCGAAGAGAGTGATGGCGAGTTCCTGCTTGGCCAGCAAAAAGAGTCTACATCTTCCCTATGGGCTTCACTATTTGATGGGTCTCATGAGATGGTTGTTCAGAAAAACATGCATCTGGGCCCAAGAAGAGATACTACAAGTCCTAGTGATAGCAGAGGAAAGAAAAGAAGAGCTCCACCTCCACCCTCCAATAAGTCACCCTACAGTACAAAAGCACAGGTGAACACAGAGCAATTGGGCAAGGAAAACTGGGAGAAGCCTGACCACACATCTGCTAGTAGTTCTTCCTTTGATTCAGTATTATCTACAAAAATGCAGCAGTTGCAGACACCCATTGGTGCTCCTTGCAAAATTGGTCCTTGTAGAAAAAGCAGTTCAGCTGGCCATGGGAATCTCATTTCATTGGTTACCAAGATCGAGTCTGAAACCAAACCGGTACCAACCCCTAGACAGAAATGCATCACAGAAATGCAGACCCTATATCATGGTTGCAGCTATAGACATCATAATTAACTTAGTCATCCCTGGAATTTTAAGTTTCTCAGCCTTCTACTATAACTATTGAGTAAAAATAGGTTTTAGTATATAGCTTGTAAGTATTGAGGCTAAAGTTTTTTTTTCCTTTAGCCAAGGCATTACTACTAGCTGCAGTCTCAGTTGCATACTCATTATTGCTAACATCTAAATAATTGTAGTAGTAACAGGGAGAATTATCTCTATCTGAAATAACAGTGCTACTTCTGAAAAGAGTGGTTCAGTACTTTCCCCTTGAAAAACCAGGAGGGTTCAGGGTAACTCAGTGTCCCTGCAGCAGGGATGTTACCATTGCCTTCTACCAGTCCCTCAGCTTAGCCCATCTGCAGCTCCTCAGACTACTTCAAGTGGGCTTTTCACAGACATTCACCACAGATCTTGCAAAGCTGATTTTCTTGGGCTCTATGCTTTGCTTCACCTAAAATATTCTTCTCTCTCCCTCACTGTTTGGGAACTGCTGCTTATAAGATAATGTACTATGGGAAGTTATTGTGCTCTTCTGAATGGCTCTATAACTCCATATGAATTTCAGAAGCAGTACTATCAATTTAGTGTGGGATCTCCTAAGTTCTTACTGGTCCATGTGCTGTCCGAATGGACCAGGATTATCGGTGTATGAACAAGAATGTGATCCATCACTGCTGCTTATCTCGGACTAACCAAACTTTTAAAAGCAGTACTGCATATGAACACCTATTCAGGATTTCATTCTTATGGTTGTTTTTTTCTGACAAGTGGGGTTCTGTAGCATAGCTTCTCCTTTGTGGAGCTTCTCAGCTGTTCCTGGTAGGTAGCTGTGTTGTAAATGCAGCAGTGTTACTGGTAAGCAAATAGGGTTTTTTTCACCACTCATTCTTTCTGAAATAGCAGAGAATAAGTACTTCACGTGAAAATATTGAACTTTGATATTCTTCCATCAGACTGTTCACCATTTTTGTAAGAAGCATGGGTTGTTAGGGTTCCTGTGGCACCTGCAAAATATTTATTGCATACGGAAAAGATTCTGTTCTCCTAGATCCACTGCTTAAATATCCAAGAGCAAAAGCCTGCTTGCAGATCTCCCCTTAGAGCCTTGGTATTCAGACCTGTGTTGAGAGAGTCATATCAGCAACTGTATACATAAAGTTCATTGATTTTTCTTTTTTTTTTTTCTTCTAAAGTGCGGATGGCTTTGGGAGCTTTACCATTTCTCCAGTAGATACTGTGTGCATGGTTGATTTGTTTATTTTATCTGTTTTTTTTGTCTTCTGCTAAGCTCTTGGCTGCACAGCTGTAAAGGTATCTGCTGAATTCCCTCAGTAGTTCATTGGCTGTTTGGGATGGGACTTGAGAGGCAGGTTTCATTTACAAATCCTTTCGCAGGATTAGAGCCCTTCGCTTCTAGAATGTCCTTGTTCATTCTTCATTTAATCACATTCCATTTTCCCTCTGAAACAACCGTAATCATTCTCACAATAAATCATGCTGTTACTTAAGTGGATGGTTTGTGAATGGTTTATAAATAGGAACAGAAAAACTGAAGAATAACTACATGATTATGTAAATCAGACACAGTCGACTAAGTGGACTGTGCAACTCTGAACAAGAAATAGGAAAAATAAACAGGGGGGGGAAAAAAAAGCATATTTTCCAAAATGCAGCTGCAGTTTATTTAGCTTTAAATCTAGCCTTAAATGTTACTTGCTCTGGAAAGAAAATACCTTTTTCTTGGTAACCCCCTTCCATTTAATTGTTATTTATAAGATTTATTTTGCAATATATATAAGGCAAGAAGACACCATAATGAGGATTTATTTTTAAATTCAACAGGCCATTGAATTTCAACAAGCAGTTTTGCTATTAAATTCAGTGGCTTTGTTTTGAACTGAACATACATATTTTAGGAAGGCATTTAATATTAAAGTCTTCCAGTGATGAGAATTCACTCATACCTCCTGTTGCAATAGTTAATTACGCCAGGTACATTTTTCACTTGATTTTCTATTTGCATTTCTAGCTCCACCTTAAGTTATTTTGGTCTTTTTATGCATTTGATTGCTTATATTGATCTGTGTAGTATCAGCTTTTCTAATTGCTTGTGTGTAGTTATAAATCATGATTATGTCCTGTTTAACCTTTTCTCTGATGAGATGTACTGAATTCCTTAACTTTCTTATGGCAGTGAATGATATCCAAGACTAATTAATCTTCATGTTCTTCTCTCTGCTTCTCATGTATTGAAATATTTTTAAGTGTGACATCTGAATTAGATGCCACATGTCAATAGTGATCCATTAGGGCTCTATAGAGACATAACATGATCCTCTTACTCTGATTAATATCTCCCTCCCCCCTTTCTTCAAAAATTGTATTATACTTTTTTTGTGGAAGCATCGCCTTGGATGCTGACTTTGATGGCTCAAGTCCTCTTCAGAGTTGTTTTCAAGAATGCTGTACATCATCCTCTTATTATCCTACCTTATTTTTTCTTAGAAATATACACTGTATTTTACCGGCATTAAAATACTGCTCATGAAGTGATCCAGATTGCTCTGTGTAAGTGACCTGTCCTCGTTCTTTACTACTCCAGCAGTCTGCATGTCCTTTGCAAATTTATTGCAAGTGATTTTTACAGTTTCTTCCAGATCATTGATTTTTAAAATTGAATGCAAGGCAAGGTTTGTAGAGAGAGGTGATAAGTTTTTATTACATCAGTGACATGGGTAGGGGGTGGGGAAAAGCAAACAGGCAGGCCATTGAGTTTGTGTCCCTTTTTTCCCAGAGCCTTAAAAAAATTGAATAAGATGGAAAACAACTATCCTTCTTGCTGATTCCCTCTTAATACTGCATTTTTAAATTAGTTTTCTGTCCTCAGCGTAACATTCCATATAGATTTGATCTAGTACTGATATTTTAAAGAAAATAACATGTTCATCTGTTGTTCAGTAGGTGACTTAGGGCTTTTACAGGTAACACCTCAGTGCAGGTGTCTTTGCAAGCCAAGCTTACTATATCAAAGAGTAAAATGCAACCTGTTTTCAAGACTTATTCTCCATGAACCTGTGTTGACTGACATTTTGTATCTATCCTTAGACTCATATGAGCCAGTTCACTATATTGCCCTCATCACCACTAGGCAAACTAAGTCATTAATTACTGTGATCATCCTGCTTCAGAACAACAGTGTTGTTCCTATGGTCCTGTGAAACGTCACGGCAGTGTTGAGAGTTGTTTAACTAATTGCATATTTAGGCTCCTACAGCTGGAAAGACTTCTGCTACCAAATGTAGTTGCTGTTATTTTAAACAACCACTATATAATCCCTATAATGAAGCATCAGCTGACTTCAAGTTTTAGTATTTATTGTTACTGACTTAGTCTTTTTTTCCCCCCTTCTATATTGCCATTTATTATTATAAGATGCCTTTGCATCTTCTGTTAAGCAAGTTGGTTTAACTGATAAAAGCTGCATGCTACAAGCAAACACTGATCTTAGCTATACAGTAAAGTCAGTCATAGGAAATACGTTTGTACTCAGCTTTTCTCTATGCAAGAGAACATAAATATTGGGAATAAAAACACAGCACAATTTTAGGAGTATAATTAGAAGATATATCTGTGATAAAAATTGACATTTTTTGGCTTTTCCATATAGTGACAAATTGTAATACTTTATGACTTTATTACTTATTACATTATTACTTATCATTGCATAGGCTTGTTCAGAAATTAGAACTCTTTCTTTGTTTCTTTTCCTCAAGTTTTCCTGACTGTAATGAGGATGAATATTCAAAACAGGAATTAAGACCAATAAATTGCTTGTACCCAAGCACTCTAATGGGGGAAGCCAGCTACATTGCAGTGTGGTACAGTGACGTTTTAGACTTTGCACTGATTCACTTCCCAGGCTGTGCGGTTTTAAGGACGTGGCTCAAGGCGGTTGCTGAAGCCTGTCTGTTGGTAGTGTGTGGGGCTGGGGAGCTGTTAGCTTTCATCCTTTGAAGCGGAGTGGTGGGGGAGTCTAGAGGCAGAGAGGTGGAAGGCAGCCTGTTCCCTACAGGCTGTGGTGGAAACCATTTAACTGCTGCTTCTGGGCACTAAAAGAGAATGTACCCATTAAGCCATCTTATCAGTTGCATTCAATCATGAGGGTGCTTTAATTGCATGACTCAAAATATCAATGATCAAAACCCAAAAGTCATTTGATTAGCATCTATAAACAATGCTGAAATAAGAAATATTTCACAAAGGCACAGGTCACATTAGCCAGCCTCTGGCTGGGATGAAGCTTGGAAGACAGCAGGAGGCCTGTGGCTTCTCCCAGCCCTTGCATCCCATTGCCCCATGTTCACATTTGTGCAGGCAAGTCAGTGTGCTTCTGCCTGGCAGTGGAGTCCATGGAAAAACAGTAGGTGTTCAGAGACACTGCACCCAGAATGAGAGGCTCTAACTACCCAGTGTAGCACCATGAAGACATTGGTGGCACCTGATACTGCTGAACTACACATGTGATTAGGTACTTTTCTGAGGAATGTGTCAGGCCCCCTCTGAAAATTGTACCTGCTTGTTCGCTGCTGGAATTAATTAACTGCTGCTTAAAAGCAGAATTAAGTAGTGCGATTGCTGTCTTGAAGTCGGACAGAGACAATAGTCAGCCTGAACCCTTCTTTTCTGAAGTACAACTTGAAAGCAAGTCCAAACTTGAATATAAATTTCAAAGAACATGAACAACTTTTGAAATATTGACTGAACAAAGACCTAATTTAGTAACTGCTTATATGCTTAATGTTTTCAGCTGTTCACTTGGTCTTGGAATGGTAGATGGTACCTTTTGCAATTTAAAAGACATTAGCTTAAAATGTTTACATTTTTACTAGTATTGTGATTTCATGTTTTTTCTACGGTAGTTATATTAATAGTTATTTTATGTGGGTTTGTACATATTTGGAAGTGCTGTCCTAGTATTCAGAGTTGATTTATAATTAGTGTAGATTACCTTAATAGAAAAATGCAGCTTTGGACACTAATGTATTGTGAAATGTTAGAACAGAAATCCTCCTTTTTTGCTGCTAACAATGTATTTCTGTTAAAATATGCAAGTGAAATTAAAAACATTTCTAGAGTAAAAGGATTTTGGTGTAATTTTCTTCAGTCTAGACCTACATTAAGCTTTACTCCAGTTTATAAACCATGGGTGATGGCTGCTGTAAAATCAGAGAACTTATGGATAGCTACTTTTCTACTGGGCCTGCTGAATGTACCCTCTAGGGTCATACTGACAGTAGCAAGCAGTATTGGCCTCAGTTTTCTGAACTGGAGGAAGGGAGAAAAAAACATTTGGCAGCTAGTGTTGATTGCTTGGCTAGTTGTCCAATATATCCAACAGATCTCTGTGTGAATATGTGAAGTTAGAAATGTTATCTGAGATGCACCTTGTTTCCACAGATGTGCCAAAACATTTTGGTTTAGGTGCTATCTTACTTCTCTCATAGTCTTGCAAGAAAATGTGTCATGAAGCAGATTTACATCATTCCGTCTGCTTTGTAAGGTGACTTCATAAATGAGCCGCTGACACTACTAGTATCATCCATTAATTTATTTCTTTCACAGGCAGTCTTGTGCTGAAGGGGAGCTACTGTTTGCCTCACCGGTTAGAGCTCTGTGTAGCAGTGCTGATTTAAAGCTAACTGTGCCACTTGAGTAAAGTGTGTAATAAACGTAGAGGGAATTGTTAGACATTTTACTTTTAGAATATCTGACTGATTTAAGAGTCCATGAAAAAAACAAAGTGTGATTGATAATTGCAAGGCAAGCCTATGCAGCTAAGTGATTTAATGAAAATCATGCTGCAGCTAAAGTTGCTGCAGTTTGCTTTAAGGGATCATAGTAAAGTAAGATATGATGATCTCAACATATAACCATTAGCAAATGGTTATACTGTAATCTCTCCATATATGTATTACATAGTCACAGAAAAATCTGTTTGCAAGACATCAAAATAAATTGCTTTTCATGGGGAAAAAACAGTCTTTCATGATTTTTATATAAAGATAGCTTTCTAAATGTTCTTTACGTACCTCCCCAAAGGGGGAAAAGTTATAGTGAAGTGTCTTTGATTCTGTTGAGGCTTTTCTTCATATTTCTATAAACTTCTTCCAAAATAGTTACAAAATAATATAATTTATAAGATACATTCTCTCACCTGAGGTTTTTTGTCAGATGTTGTCCAGTGTCACCCGTGTCAGAAGGCGATACAGGAATACCTGCAGAAGGAAGTTGTGGAGTTGCATTTCACACACAAGACAGCTTCTTCCGATCCCTTAGTAATTACAGGCTCTTTTATATGCAGATGTGGGAAGCCTTTTATCCTGTCAAAGCTTCACTGCATGTCTGTGTCTGGACATGAATTCATAGTGGCAGTTAAAAGTAAAAAATTGTAATTTTTAATTTACTTAAATTTTGGCATCACTGTTGCCTCGTCTGACTTGCATTTTGATGATATGCCACAAGAATTTTCTTCCCAAACTTTAAAACTTGTGTATTTTCTTTTGCTAAGAGGGCAAGTCAGTAATTGTCCGTCACCTCCCTTTTTTTGCCACTGGCTATAAAGGTGGTACCAAAATACAGATATATTTTTCACCCTGAAGACAAATAGTTCTAGTCTTTTCCATATTTCTTGGAATTATATTTTCCATTTTCTAATTAGTGTCTATTTCAAAATCCCACATGTGTTTTGATGATACCTTTCTTGAACTGGGTGCCCAGAGCTGAACGCATACTTCTAGCTCAGTGGTACTCATGATTTACAAGAACATAATATATTCATTAGTATTGTCTCCATTTTAGCAGCACAGTCTGCATTAGTGAAAAACAAACATAAATGTTTCCATTGCTCTATGGCCAGAATGGTCTGTGCTTAAGTAAAGATGCACCTTAGGAAAGAAAAGAAGATCCTAGTGCTGTTATGGTGAGCTTAACAACTGACTTACAAATTTCTCAGTAGCAGGAAAAATGTTACAGGTGTGTAGCTGGCACAAGTAAGCTGCTTCGTCCACAAAACATTTGATTTTCAGATGGCAGCAGCTGCTTTACTTTGGTTTTGGGCAATCATTACTCTTCAGTCTCTCATGTCTGTACACAAGGGTTGAGAGCTTTTAAAATAAACAGAGCAATTTCACTGACCACCTCATGACGTGGATGTATCAGCCAGTGTCACAATTGTTGAAGTACTGGGCTGCCAGATTCTCAGCCCGTGTATTTGGCTTGTATGAAAATTGAGGGCCAATGGCAACTCTGCCTTTCTTTCTCCTGAATCCAGACTTACTGACTGAACGCAGAGGACAAGGCTGCTCTTCTCACCAACGTAGCTTTATCTCATGGCATGGGCCATTTGAAATGACATGGGGCAGACTAGCTCTTCAAACATGGAAGAAACTTTGCTCAAAGTTAGAAGAGTCTCACTGCAATTTTATTATTAAGTAAATGGAAAGCTTTTTATTAAGGACAAATCCTAATAATGGTATTCCACACATAGCTCCAGGTCAGACTGGATTTACTATACCATGCCTTTAATATGTCAGAATTTTTTATTGTTTTAATAAAAGTTCATTTGTGTGTCTAATAATACATCACATTTTACTCATGACCTCCTTAGAAACTTTCTTAAATATTTGTTTGCTTGATCATTATCCTTCTGTAAAGAATGGTCTGCTGTCTTGGGACTAACCTGGGTTTATCTCAGCTCATGCAATAGCCAGTTAAGCCTACAGACCAATGCAAACTTTTCCATTTATTCATTTAAAATAATTGTATAATTCCTTGGTGAGTAAATTTAGTGATTTCCAATCATTTATGCGTAACCCACTATTTACATTTTTCATAAGGATAAACCAGAACATATCAGTCTTCTGCTACTCTACAGCTTGCTAGAGTGATTAATACAAACCTCAGCAACAACTTGTTTATTTGCCTTTTTCTACATGTTTCCTTTGGCAGGGCAAATTCTGTCAACCATACCTGCAAAAAAAAAAAAAAAAAAGGAGAAGAGCCAATTATTTAGTTAGGCTCCATCTGTCTCTTATTGAAGCATTAAAAAGAGCCAAGGGGTTACTGCAGAAACCATTATTTGAATCAGAGTACATCGTTACAAGTGTACAAATTCAGTTAAGGCTCTTGCCTATATTAAACAAGAGCCAATGCAAGGGTCACAGCTGCTCAGCTCCTCACCTATAAATAGGGACAGTCACGACAGTAGTTTCCATCTTGCTTTTTAAGGCATTAGTCCTTAGTAGTGCTGGATTTGGCAAAATGGTGCATTTCGTGACCGTGACCTAAATACCACCATACTCACAGGCTCTTCTGAACTGTGGGCATGCAGGAATGGGAAGAGAATTCAAGTTCTCCCTGTTTCTAGAGAGATGCTAACAAAGGTGTTTTTAAAGTAAGAACAGGGCAGTTTTGAAAAGCTGACTATGTTAGGAGTTTCATGTGACCCACAGAAGCTCAATTAGGAGGACGTTTGCTGTTAAGCTGCCTGGTGTTATCACTATACTTCAGCTTACTGGGCAACTTTTTCAGCTTTCTATGGTGACATAATATTGAAAGATGATAGTGTTTAGTCCTCGACCTTTGCATTTGAAGCCCCTTACAACAGAGGGTTTTGAACCTTTGAGTGATCCTTCCCTTTCAGTGTCACTGTAGGAATTAGTCTTATCTGTCAGGAACATATTTCATCTCAGCTGGCTTGCAAAGCACCTGAGGAACAGCAGGTGAAAGAAGGAAGCATGGCCTTGTGTTTGGCCAGTGCATTGCAGGCTGTGACTTGTCCATGGAGCAGAGTCCCTCACGTGGGATGCTGTGATTCTCCTCATGCTGTTGAAGGAGCAGCAGTCGCACTGGTGAATGCCACGTGGACAACGAAGCTGATGAGAGATCAGAACCTCCTTTCCAACTGACGTCTTCAGTACCTGCATCAAGCTTCAGCAGTGATCCCACTGTTTTCCACAACGCACCAACGTGCACGCTCGAGACGCAAACGCTCCTGAGGCTGCCCTGGACACAGGGCAGAGCGCAAAGGGTGCCGGCGCTGCTGCCCTTCCCCAGCGCCTGGCTCTGAGCATGGCTGTGCACCGAGACGCTTTTGCCCAGCTTGGTCCAGAGCCGAGACACCTGCTTGCATGCTAGTGCAATCACAGAAGCTCCCTTTGGGAGAAAGTCTTAAAAGTGCTTTATAATCATTAAGCCTCACAATACCCTCTGGGTTAATTATTTGTATGGCAGGAGAAGTCAGCCACAGAGGTTACATGTATGAAATATCTACGTGTCAGCCTTTAGAGACCTGATAATGCTCAGGTTTCTTTGCCCTTTTAGCCGCATCCTGATCCTATAATCAAATGATATGTGTAAGTTCTGGTTTTGATAAACTAAAGCTTAAAAGAACAAACAAGGAAATGAGCTTTTCCACGGCTGCCTCCTCTGTTGCAGTCCAGCGTTTCAAGGTGTCATCCTCAAGTGCTCCCTGGAGCAGGGCTGCAGCTCACGGAGCCAGAGTCTCTTCTGGCACTTTCATTCATGCATTCTGTCAAACAACATTTTCTTTGATTTTTATCAAGATCTTCTTGACGGAGATCTTCAAAGCAATTAATTCAGTGCTCCATGATTGCAGCTGCTGAATAATTGTTTGTTAGAGTATTTTCTTTCCCAGGCAAGAGATGTAAAATAGTTGCTCCCCTCAATAAACAACTTGTCAAATGTGATTAGTTAATGGGCCTGTAATCATGCAATAGCATAAAGGTAAGGATTTGGTAAGTGCAATGTGAAAATGCATATTTAAATTAAAGCTATAAGGGAAGATTTTCCCATAGGAAATCTTGCTATCAATGCTGAAATAGGCTATTTACCATTCATAATGATTAACTGTAGATCATTAATTAAAGAAAACAAGAGATTAGTCATCAAGCATTTCAAATTAAAGATGCATTGATTGTTTGACTTTTAGGTCTGGCTGGGAGATCAGGTTTGTGCCCGGGTCCCCGGGGCTAAGCCAGCCTTCCCACGTAAACTGATATGTAGAAGTAAAAGCCTGTTAAAATTAAGGTAAAAAAATTTACTGGCCAATATTAAACTCCAAGAGCCTGAAATGTGATGCTGTGTTCCTAGTCACCAGCCCTGTAATTCGCCACACTGCTCTTGATCAGATGTGTGTTAAGAAGCAGAAATGGAGCACTTGGCCTCATCAGTTCACGGGGGAGAGGGAACAAATTTTTGGCAAGGGAATGATGAATTCCAAGCTGAATGCAGTTACAGCAAATGTATATTATAGCTCAAAAAGCCAATTAGCTTGTTTTCATCTCTAAATAATAAATCCACCTTTCTGCCAGCCCTTTAGAAGAAATCTCAGACAATCCTGCAGTGGCATCTGTGGAAAGCTGAAGCCCTGTGCAAAGGAATATTGCAAGGTTGGGTTTCCTCCCCCCCCCACCTCACCTGGGAAATGTACATTCAATGGTATCATTTCCTAAAAGAGTTTTCCTTGCCAGGAAAAGAAAATACTTTTTTTCCTTGTTGTTAAAAGCAGTATCTATTATAGAAATTTAATTCTCCATTTGGGAATTACGAGCAGTAATACAATAATAATAGTTGGTTACCACACACTAATTTCAAACTATTCCAGGCAGCTGCCTTCTACTTCCTGTGCAAACTCTTAGTATTAGGCTCCAATATAAAATGAAATTACTCTAAACTGTCCGCCAAATTTGACTATTCTTTTAAAATCATATAGCTGTTACTTGTATTATGCAGTAGCAACTGGGGTAATTTAATTACTAAGTCACGTATGAAAATAAGACTTCAGCTTCCGACCTTCAGGTAATTAACCACCTAAGTACTATTAAAAAGAAAATAATCAGGGCACATACTGCTGGGACAATGCACATGTCAAAGCCACTTCACCCATGATGCGCTGCCTGGTTGGACGCTGTGGGGTCATTGCTGCTTATAGCCCAAACCTGCTCTTTTTTTGTTTGCTTTTTTGGAGGACGGGGAGGCAAGGCTTTCATGAGCTCAGTGGTGAACATCTCTGACATCTGCCAGGATAAGGCCCCTTCACACTGCCGGTCCTCACACCCCTGAGGCACACGTTCCCTGACGGCAGGAATTTAGGAGTGGGCAGACACCCTCCTGGAGCCGGGAGCTGCGGTGGGAGGGGGTACCGCAGGCCTTTCCCCAGGGCTGGCTGCTGGCTGTGGGCTCCCTCGCAGCCTTGCTCCCACCCTTGGGGGGGTGCCCCTCCACCAGCGTGAGGGACGATGGCACTGGGTTTCTGCAGGGCTCAAGTTTGGCGCTCCTTCCTTCATGTTTTTCACAAGATGAACATTTGACCGGGACTACAGGCTACCAGGTATGTGCTAGTAAAGCAGGTTTGTAAGTACAATTATTGCTAAGAATATTCGTCTTTGCCAACCCCAGATCCTACTACTGTGGCAACCGGCTTGAAAAAAATTCATGAAATATTACTTGTATTGACATTTTGGCTATCCAGTCCAGTAGGTCACACTTTGGGGGCTCTTCTCTTCCAAGGCTATGTTATAATGAAAGTTGAGACTCATGAATGTGGTGTTTTCAGACACAACTCCGCAAGTTGCCTGTTTAAAGCAAAACCCGCTGTGCTTCAGTGTTGGCACTCTTACAGCTTTCCCCTATGGTTTTGCGCAAGCATCCCTCCAGCCCCATCCCTCTGTAGCTTGCTTCAGGGCCTGTCCCCCTCATCCTCTCCCTCCTGGCTGGCTCCCAGTGTCACAATGGGATCCTCTGATTCCCCCTTCCTCCCACCCTCACCCCTGCTTTTCCTGGTGGGGTATCTAAGGACAGTGGTTACCTAAGAGAGTGTTTCAAGGCACTGGACCTTATAAAAGTGAGCAGGTTAGTTAAAGGGTAGGTCACACACATAAAAATATGGTTAATTGCAGGACTCCAGAAGCCAGAGCATGACGTAGATGACCAAATGTCACGATGCTCGCAATGGTGAGCATCCCCCAAGCTGGTGAGACCAAGGTTAGGACCAGGCTACTCTTTCGGGTAGCTGCATTGCTAACCAAGAGCATCCAGGATTTCCTTGAAGGCTACATGCTGGATCAAGTGGCTGCATCCCTTCGTCGCCCACACGTTGCTCGAGAGCCATTCTCGTCCTCGTTAGTATGCAGCTGGTGCGGTTCACTGGCTCTGCCAAGCAGAGCTTTTTAATTCTCCCTCGCTGGAGAGAGGAAACTTCTGAACAAGAGAATGATTAATGGGGGGGGGGGGGAGGAAGCAAACAAAATTTAAAAAGGAATAATAAAGCCCTTCAATGAAACTGAAACGATCAAGATTTATGAGAATTCTATGAATTCTTCACATTCGTTCAAAGCAGGAATGCATAAGTTGCAGCACACCGCACTCGGCACATCTATTAATGAGAATAGCCGTGTTTATGCTTTCATTTACACCGCCTTCATGCCCGGAGGCTCCAAGCGTGAGGCCTGTTCACACACGTAAGAAAAAAAACAGAAAGCCAGGCCTGAGTAACTCGGGACCAGCTGGAAGGTTTCTGGCTGTGAAGGGTGGGTCCTGCCTGCAGCACAGCTTGGAGGGGCCGCACAGGACAGCAGCTCCTGGCACGGGGACAGCCGAGGAGGGGGCACACGTAGCAGGGCACTACAGTGAAATCTGGTGTGGTTTTCGTGACTCCACAAAGCATGGTATTTGGATAAATCCAAGTTCCCCTGAGCTCGCATTCAGCAGTGTTCACCGTAGCCCTGGAGAGATTCGTCAGGCTCTTTTTTTCCTTCCGTCCTCTTCACAGCTTGATGGAAGTCAGTGAAATGTTGCCGGTCAGGTTTCTCGCCGTGGCTGTGGACACGCAGTCTTCCCATGGTCCCACAGCAGTAAGCACAAGCCAAACTGCATTAAGGGTGCCTACAAGCTGCTTGAAATTAGAAAGCGTTGGAGCACATATACTTTAGCAGGTCTTTTTTTCCGGAGAGAGTCCAGCAGAGGAGAAGTGCCCAGCTCGGCTGTGAGACATCTGCAATGAATTGTCTTCATATGAAATACTGAACTTGAATAATATCCCTCTGCTATCCATGACAGTAGTAGGTGTTCGAGCATTTTTCTTCTAACAACAGCTCGACTTTGCTCTGCACCCCTTGTGCATCCTTTCATCACCAAACTCCCTCTGTCACCATGGGCAGATAAGGGTGTTAACACCAGGCTGACTTGGATGGTACAAGCTGGGAGAAGTCAGGCCATTACAGAGTACAGCTCTTACGTGATTATCTTTGTAGGCAGCGCAAGCTAACGTTTGTTCAGGGTGGGTCACAGCAGCTCTCCCATGTGACGTGTTGCAGGATAACTGACAGAAATGTTGGTTATAATCGCAAGAGATGGGCAGAGATGAGCACAGAAGTGTCTCAGCCCTTGCAGACAGAGGTCATACCTGAACTCCTTGGAAGAGCTGAGGTTTGCAGCACGGTCACTCTCCTCCGTGCAACTATCCAAAGGCTGCAAACCTTTCTGAACAGCTTCGAAAGCCAGATCAAATGTTACAGGTTAGTATGACCTCAAACAGTGTTTAAGAAGCTGCCACTCCAGTATATAGAAGGTAATTCAGGGGCTGTGAAGAGAAGGGATGGAGGAACAGAGATTGCATCCGTACTATTCCAGATAATAATCATACCATTAACTTGAGGCTGAAATTTTAAAGTCTTTATGCTGCCTATTGTGTGCACATGTCTATGTGTAAGTTTAAACACTGGCAGCAGCCTACTAAGATGCACGCAGCAGGAGCCCGGACAGCCGGGGCTTGTGGGGCGCAGGCTGCCCTGCAGCACAGTCTCAGTGCTTGTAAAACGCAACACCCAACTTCTGCATCTGCCTTTTGCTTCTCAGCTTGATGAATCCAAGAAGTGACATATTAATTCTTTCCCATCTTCCTGCTTTCTTAATTGGATAAGGAAGATAAATAAAATAAAATAAAACGGCCTGAGCAGAATTTTCCAAACTTTTATGACCATCTATGTAGATTACACCAATGTCAAAACTGCAGGCTGCTCAGCTGGTGAAGCTAGCCATGTTGACGAAGCAATACTCTTGCTAATTTGCTGGCTGCAATTTCTGTGCTGGTCAAGGTAAGGCAATGTCCACAAGCTGCAGCAGTGGTGCCCAGTTCAGCTCCAGATGATCTGGCACACGACGATAGCTACAGCCCCGCAGAGCAACCAGCCTGGGCGGGAGAAGTGGCGTAGCCATCACGGCATCATATATCGCAATGCTCCAGCAAATACAGCTTGCTTTCAGGAGGCCTAATTAGCCCAAGCCCAAGCCTAGTTAATGCAGTTGATTCAGAATTACGCTGTGCAGCTCAGTTACCCAAAGGGATCTGACAGAGAGGGCTCAGTGCCGGAACCCAGGGCAGGAGCCTGGGAGTGGGTGCAGCCCTGCCCTGCAGAGCAAGCGGCACGCGGCCCTCAGCGGGCAAAGCTGCTCTCAGAGCAACAGGTACCGGTCTGTCGGCTCAGAGGAGAGATGTTCGACTGCAAAAAAATGACAAACCTTCCTTTGACAGTAAATAAGAAGTGAGATTAAAACAAAGAGTGTTGTGCATACAAGAAAAAAAAAAAAGAGAAAAAGAAAGCCCTCAGAAGGGGGAGAATTGGAGAGTATGCATTTGTTGGTGGTCAGAAAGATCAGCCAGGACAGAAGACAGGGGGAAGAGTGGCTTTAGCTACAAAACCACTTGGCAGTGCCCATTTCTACTACCCATTAAACTAGGGGGATGTGGGGGCGGGGAGTTGTATGTCTGCCTGGGGAAGGCACAGAGGGTACAAGGAAACCATCGCTGCCTGTGGTGTCCGGCCAAGGTATTTTCCATTGCTGAAGTATTCCACCACATTTTATCACTTTGACCTTGCTGCCTTTCCTCTTTGTCCCCCCTCCAGCTTCTTTCTCAGTGTCTAGAGGCTGCTGATGGTTTGTTGTGCCTGCTTAGAAGACGGGTATCTCTGGGGGAGGTTTTGGTCATCCTACCTGTCTCTAGAGAGCATGCACAGCCGTACTACCCTGCCTAGCACAGTGCCACTGGGTTGTGAGACAGCAAAGCAGCTGCACATACAGTGATGCAGTAGAATTTTAAAAAAATTTGGTTTTGGAAAGAATAGTAAGAATGAAGATGAATAACGTATCCAAGCCCTGCTCCGCCAGAGAGAGGAGCAGCGTTGAAGAGCAGGGATGGCACCACGGTGAGGGGTGGCACCAGGAGGGCGCAGCAGGAGTGCAGAGCTCCCAGACACCCCACTGGAGATGGAGGGGCCGCTGGATTTCTAGTCCAAGTAACCTTGTTGTTTTGTTTGAAGTATCCAGTGTGCAGCTGTAATTCCTTTGCGTCTGATCCATATGGAGATGTAGCCTAATTCTAATAGTGTACAGCTTCTTCTGGCTTCTCTGGGATTTTCTTTACATGGCCTTATAAGGGCCTGTCCGAGAAGCCGAAGCTGGACAGAGTTGGGAACTGCTGTTCCCTACTGTGCTGATTTCAATTCTTTGAGCCACATATTTTCTCTGAACAGAGGAGGACCAATAATCAATAGGTGCTACAGGCAAGCTATTTAGTGGGACTCCCTCTGAACTGGGATAAATCATTTGACCTCCTTCTGCCTCAATCAATCCCGCTGCAAAAGTAGCTTAACACTGGTTCTAAATGAAGAACAGATGCTCCTGAGCAGAGCTATCATGCACCAGTGAAGAGAAAGGGGATAAACAAACACACTCCAGCTGCAGCCAGTGGAAAATACAACTGGTGGCTCCGCTCTTGGAGTTGCTCCTCTGTTTCCATTAGCAGCTGAAAGCAGAAGATGCAGGGGAAGACTGAAGGACTGTTGGGGTAATGGCTGCTTTCTCAGAGCTTCCCCGTGAGCCTGGAGAGCCGGCAGCTCAGAGCACAGTGGATGGAGAGTAAGGGAGGTCAGGGTCTGCCTCTGCGAGAGGCAGCGGCACTCTAAGGGGTGAAACCCGACTGCCTTTCATGCCACATTGTAAGTTACTGGGAGAAAAATCCCCTTCCTGTTGACGTATGTAATGCCTTAATGAATTTGACACCCCTGGCTTCAGAGGCCAGTCCCTTTGCTGCAATTCAGACTCTTCTCATTTACCTTGTTTAGATGTTTTGTACTAGTATGGAGAAGAGTAGCAGCAGCAGCCGCCTTATGGGAGAGCTGGTTCGGATCAGAAACCTATCCACACAGAAATGAATTTGGCTGGTCTCACCGAGGTAAATTCATAAATTACTGGGTTGTTGTCAGGCTTCATTTATTTCAAGTTTATTTTATATCAGTTATTGGGTAGTGTTTGGTTGGGCTGCAATATAGCTCCAGGTGGGAAAATGTAATCCACTCTCCTCCATCCCTTGATGGACTAGTGGCAGCTTCATGTTTTCATATCAGGTGAAATTGTGGCTGAATGAATGATCTGCTTGGCCTAATTTGAAAGCTACTGTAAATGGCAAGAGAACCATACAGCAGTTTTTAACCATACACCTCCCACCCCCTCCTGCTTTTCAGCAGGGACCAGGACTTTATTGTGCAATTATCACATCCTGAGACAAGATGTCTGTGGTGGCAAAGCAATTAGATGGATGCTCAGCTGCAGCACGCTTCGGCAGCCTTTTCTGGTTTTGGTGGTGGGGGACACTTTTTTGTAAGTATCAAAAGATGAAGTGTTTGACAAAACACTTCACAAAGTCTTTCTCTAAAGGGCTTCTTGCACTTGTTGAAGGCAGCCTGCCAGGTGCTCCACACAGCCACCCGGATCCCACATCACCCACTGGCCAGGACGAGCGCTCCAGCTGCTCCTGCAGGAGTGTCCAACCCCTTTGCTCTGGCAGCTGCCTGGAGGCCACTGCCTGCGCTTCATGCCCTCCTGGGGACCGATGGGTTTCACCCGCTGCTCTGCGCACAAGTTGCCTCAGCCCACCGCTGCTTCAGGCACACATTGCACATGACTATTATTTGCTCCTCTGCAGGCACCTTATGCAGCTCAAAAGCCCTTGTAGGTTGTTTTGTTCCATCTAAGCTTTGTTCTGAGTATTAAATGCTGTAAGATAAAAGAGCAATACACAAGCACAAGAGGTGACCTAACCCTAACTATGCTCCTAGCAATGGAGATGCCCAACATTCACCTCTGAAAATAAACATCTCCTGTCTAGCTCAGGCAGAAGCTCAGGAACCATCTGGCAAGCTTTGGCAAGGCTCAGGGACACACCTGAAAAAGGTGTTCAAAGGTGTTTATTTTGCAGCGCCAGAGCAAGGAGTGACACCGCTCACAGATGGGTGACTTCGAACAACTCCAAAGTGTTGGTGTTCGATCCCACAGCCCTGCGAGAGCAAGGGCTGGGCTCTGCTGAGAGCCGCTCCGCATGGGAACCCACCTCTCCCCAACCCTCCTCCGCACTTGCTTTTTCCCAACTGTAGCCCTGCTAAAATTGTACTGAAAGATCAGGAAAAAAATAGAGCTGAATTCTTCATTTCTGGATAATATCACCACAAGAAACCATCACCAGCTCCTTGTGGAAAGCCACTTCAGTGCAAAACCACCAGCGGTCCTGTTAACCTCATTGGCCTCATGGTAAATGCTGAGTCCTCAGTGCTTCAGAGGTTAACAGAAATCCTCTTTCCTGCATTATTTTGTATTGGTCTCACTTCCTTGCTTACGAGACATTTAGAAAATGACTTGTCCCTCACACCCAGCTGGCATGAGCCAAGGACAGCAACCCCTGCCACCCCGACAGGGACTTGAGTCTTGCAGACGTGCAGTAGCAGCACTGAAAACAACATGCACATGCTGTATGTTAGTGTATAAATCAATACTTTTCTACTCCTTACTGACTGTTTTCTACACCAGTAATTCAGTTAACGTCCAGCCACAGTTCCTCAAATGCCATGGGTGGCTGTGGAGGAACCCAGACAGGACTGTGGCAGCACCCTAACAGCCAAGCCCAGCAGCTGCAGGAAAAATCAAATACACTGGGCATCCTCATTTTGTAAGCTTAATCACCTATGGACATGCTGCTTGTGCAGTTGTGGTGTGTTTCTGTGTGTGACTGTGTATTTCAATTTGTTAATGGGTTTCTTCCAAACAAAGTTTGAAAGTAACAGCAACAAAATAACCTGTTAAACAATCCCAACCACCAGGGGTGGAGGAGCAGCAGTCTCGGAGGTAATTATATATTTCATTATATATTTATATAATGAAAGTATATATATATATATATATAATGAAAGTATAGATATATATTTAATAGATTTCATTATATATTTTTATAATTGTATGTTTTGTAATGCCAACGGGCATTATGAAACCCTGCAGGTGGCTGGAGTGGCGAGGCAGCTGGTACCCCCACCCCAGGGAGAGGTAGAAGTGCAGGACCAACCCTCACAGGCACTGGGGAAGAGCCACCAGAGGGTAGATGCAGAATAAGCCCTCCGCAAGGAGCCACCCATCAGAAAGCAACCTCCCCAGCCTTGCTGCAACCAGCTCTGCCCATTGCTGCCTTTGCTCACACAGTCAAACCCCTGGTACCCCATCAAGCAGAGAGGAAAAAAAATCTTTCTGCTAAAAATTCACCATCTCAGTGTGTCAGGTGAGTGCTGAGCAAAACATCCACTTTATGCCCTCCAAGGAATTTTCCCAACAAAACCAGGGAACATCAGCCTAGATATTTGCAGTCCCAGCAGAAAGCAACCCTCTGCTCTCCTCCATTAATTTTTTGGGGGGGGAGGATGGGGAGGGGAAGCAGACAGGGATGATGACAGAGGGACTGGGTGGCAGTTGGGCTGGAGCCATTTCACATTCACTTTCTCCTGCATCACAAGAAATCAGAAGTGGCACAGATTATTTTTGTCCCTCTTTTGTAGGTCACCTTTAATAGAAATGTTAATAATGTTTGCTATCTGTATATCTGAAATTTTATATGGTAGCTCTGTAATTCACTGTCTTTATCAGCCTTCTTTAATGTATAATTTAATGCTTGTATAACTATTTTGTTTGGGTATGACTTTTAGAATTACGACTAAAAAAAAGATCTGTATGCTAGTTAACTACTTTTTATGGAAAGTATTTCTTTCATGTTATTTTAAAACCATGGAGCTAGGGGGAAGTATTTTATGGACCACAGAACCTCGCGGGGTAGTTAATTTCTGTTTGAGCTGGTTTCTCTGCTATTTTAAAGGGTGCCATCAAGATCGTTGCTATTTCAGTTGGTTGGGAGCCAGTTGACTCTTCTGCAATTGCGACACATCCTTGCGCTGTTATTAAAGCCAGGGAAAAGAGTAAACACGGGAGCTGGATGCCGCCTCATCCCATGCCGATGGGTGGAAGGAAGGAAGGAGGGTCTGTCCCACTGTCCCGGGTGCCCCCGGGCAGCTACTGCTTGAAAATAGGCACCAAGGATGCTGCGTCCTTCTTCTGATGGGCAGAATGGACTTCAGCCTGGGAATATGGAAAGAAAACCCAAACATGAAGGCAACTCACATGCCCAGTCCCAGCTGTCCTGCCGGCGGGGCTGGGGCAGGCGAGCTGGTGTGGTCCCATGAAAGCAGCTTTCTTCCCGCAGGCAGCAAATGGGTCTTGGTCACGTGCGCGCCGTGGGCTCAATGGAGCATGTGGGCCTTCACCGCATGCGCCTTAGCTCCGACTAAGAGCTCTCTGCTTTAAAAGGAGTAATTGGGTGGTTAGCTGAGCCCTAGGCAAGCTCGAGTTATGCACTAAATATTCTGCCTTTTGTTCCGTAATGAATTATTTTGTGTATCTAAGCAAAGGGGGTTTTCTTTTTGGTCTTTTCTCTGCAGTTTGTTCTAGCCCACTTGTGGGTGTGTGTTGAAATAGCTGCCTTTTGCTTATGAGGTCAAGTGCTTTAATCAGGAGCAAAAAATTTGCGTGCTTTAGTCCTAAATTCTCTGAGCGGTTGCCAAATATAATTAGAAACAAATGGCTTTATTCCTCATTTGAGAGCTCCCTAGAC
>JANZLQ010000100.1:8446886-8514279 GCA_026212715.1 Elanus axillaris
AGTGCCACTCATGGGCCAGGCTCATCTGGGTGTGAAAAGCTCCAGCATGCTGCTCCTGGGGGTCATCTTCCCGACCACGCTCTGCTGCGTGGGTAGGGCAGCCCAACAGGCACCCCCCCCTCCCAAACAGCAGGAACATGCATCGTTGGTTTATGTTAATCCACAGACTAGGAAGGGCTAAAAAAAAGAAGGAAGCAAGCATGGTGCTGGAAATCAAGTTGCACTGGCCACCTCTGCAGCTACTGCAAAGACCAGCACCTGTATGTGTCTGCATTTCCCCCCACCTCCTTCAGGTGCTCACTGGTAGGCAATATTTTCGATCTGAAAAGAATAAAATGCCTTAGCTTGGCAAAGACAGAAGTGGATGGGGAAAGAAGTTTGCTAGAGGGTCCCATCTTCTCCCCAGCTTCACAGCTGGTGTGGGGACAGCACATATGGTGTGATTACTTACTGTTTCTCACAACACAAGAATAAACAAGCAGCAATGAAAATTATTAGGCGGCAGGTTAAAGCAGAGGAAGGTTTATTCCGTCTGCTTGTATACAGTGCACACTGAAACTGTGGAAGTCCTTGCCCAGCCTGCTCTGAAAAGCAAATGATTGAATGAGGACTTGGACATCAAAAGAGAAGAGAGCTTGTCAAGGGCAATTAAGCACAGCGGCGACCCTCTCGCTGGCTCAGGAAGCACCTCACCAGGACCTGTGCTGGTGGGCCACACCATGGATGCCCGTCCTGCCCTCGCACCCGCTCCCGGACCGATCCCAACGGAGGGGCATTGTGGGGCTGCATGGAGCTGCCCTGCACAGCTGTGTGTCTGGGGGGGGGGGGCTGGGCAGGCGTCACCCCGGCTTCCCCAGGCACACCGGGCCTGTGCATCAACACGGCCCCATGGCGCTCAACGGCGCTTCACGTGTGCCCGACGGCCGCCTCTTTCCCCCAGCTGGTATTTCCCCTTATTTCCCAGCACACACAAGAAATGCTTTTTTTTGAGACTTTCCCTCAGCTGCAGCACCTATCTGGAAGCCTCATCTAACGGTGACGTCAATCTGCTTTGTGCTCGCCTGGCTGCAGCACGGTTAGGGGAGCAACTTTCCCATGGCATGCCTGTGCTCCTGTACTTCCCCGCAGGCTGGGGGGTTCCGTCGCTGGCAGCAGTGCGAACCGTAACTGCACCCCGGCCTTGGCCTGTGGCTCGCGCTGCCCTCGGAGATACCGAACGGGAAAGAGCTCCTTGGGTGCCGGCG
This sequence comes from Elanus axillaris, assembly GCA_026212715.1. Lineage (NCBI taxonomy): Eukaryota > Metazoa > Chordata > Aves > Accipitriformes > Accipitridae > Elanus > Elanus axillaris. The sequence goes on from JANZLQ010000100.1 coordinate 8,448,131, forward strand.
AACGCTAGCGCTGCAAACAGCCTCAGCCACGCGCTCGGTGCAGGGCGAAAGCGCGAAGCAGCAGCAGCCTCCGCGACCACTCAGGGCTTCAGCTCCTGGGACCCCCAGGGATGGGGAGGGCTTCCCTGCACCCGTGCCCCCCAGACCACAGAGTTAAGCCACAGTGCGGGGTTACTGGCTGGCCCTAGCCACCGGGCACGCCTGCCCCACTGCCGAGATGTTGCGGGTGAGGGCAGTACCCAGTCCTGACCTACAGGCGAGCAAATGATGTTCTCACCTACAGAAACCAGTAGCGTAAGGGCGCTCCAAGGGCGCTCACCGTGGTAATGGCTTCTCAAAGGGCCACCAGTTTTAGGGGGGGCTTTTTGGACCTGTCGAGGAACAAAGTACAAATGAATTTCGCTTGGTGGTTTCTTACTGTCACCAGCAAAATTACTAGTTAGCATCTGACTTCAAAAATCTTACTCATGGTCGAGCTGGGAAGAACAGGGGGGCGATTTTCAGATCCCAGCTCAAGCCTGCAGTACTGGCAGAAAGAAATCCCTCTCAGAGATGCAAATGGAGCAAATCTGCGACTGGAGCCACTGGCTAAGCACGCATGCAACCTCCTCAAAAGCTATTCCTACAGCCACACTTTAATGCGAGCACGCTGCAAAAATAGAGGGGCACTGACTGAAGATCTTGTCTCTTCCTCCTTTAGGAAATTGCAGACTTCCATTTCTTTAATCTAATCATTTGCAGGAGGCGATATTTTCTCTAGAAAAGCCAATATAAGAGGGCTGAAAGGTCGGATGGGATAATATGTAATCCATTGTGATAAGGGCTGTTTACAGAATTATTAATGAAACACAAAAGGGAACAGATAGTAACATTTTTTATTAAATATTACAGTGGATCAAAAAGTACAAAATATCTTTTGCCTGCTATGTGATTGGGAAACTATTGGCACATAATACAGTATCAAAAGCATTAATAAGTACAATTTGGAAAACATACAAAAATTGAGTGTTTATAGTTGGCTCAGCTTTATTTCTGGTAGTGTTCAAACTAACGCCAAGGTTACTCAATAACCTTTTAAATGGGAAACTATATAATATTACTGGGCCATTTTTATATATACAAATCATCACCTTACAGAGCATATAGGCTACATAACTTGAATCACAAAAAGTATACAATATTTACAACAAAAGAAAGTTAAAAAAGTATAAACAGCTAGTAGAGTATGCTGCCATTTTTAGAACATATTTAAAACTGTGGGGCTGGGGGGAGAGGGGAGGAGGAGGAAGAGAACAAGCGAGATATCGACCACGTGTACAGCAAACACCGCAGGGAGCGCTCAGGGTAGCGCTGCCAACGCCGCCCGCCTCACACCAGCGCGAGAAGTCCCATCGCTCCTTAAAATCACGACAACTGCAAAAATGCGACCTCGCCGACCACCACAAAGGAAGGGACTGGGCGGGGGAGCGGCAAGGGGACCCCAGCGCTGGTCTCCAGAGGCGGCAGCCCTGCCGAACCCCCCAAACGGGGAAGAGGCGCTGGCGGAGGCAGGCACAGCACTCGCCTCCTGCACCAGGGGCTGCCAATCCACCTTCTCTGCAGCTGGGACAAACTACTTCCTAGGCACCGACACACCGGGCAAACTTCTCGTGTCATGCCAGCATGCAGCCAAGACAGACCCGCTGCAAAACGCCGGCTTGCTCCCATCCGGCCTTGCGAGGGGTACGGATTGTGCTGGGAGTCAGACCTTACTTCCCACGCGTTTCGCGAAGTCTGTCTCAGCATGTGGCCAGAAGCTACACGCGAGCTGTTTGCCGCCGGGCCTTTTCCTTTGAATCTCACAACCTTTAGCATCCCTAATGAATCCTGGACATAGTGCGTTTGAATTGCAACATTTCTTGGAACTGGCTCCTGGTAAATAGATTTATGACTCTATTGCCAATTAGATTCCACAGTTTCCTTTACAAACCTACCAATAACAATGCTCTGATTGCACAAAGAAAGGCTTGTGCAATTTCATTCAATAATAAGGCCCCTTGAACTCAAACAATGCAAACAAAGCCCCATTTAAGACATTAAAAAAAAAAAAAAAAAGACTTTTCAGCCAATGGAGAATTCAATAGTCTTTTGAAAGATTTCCAAGATTTCTGTTAAGTTTTTAAACAAATAATGCACCGCTTCTGTTGGGGGTTTATGCTACCATTTCTTTTCCCTCGCCCTGATGTTTTGCCCAGTGTGTTATGAGCTTCCCTAGCCAGCAGCGGCCAGCCTCCTCGTGGGGCAAATGAGGAGCCTTCCTCTCCTCTCCCCGTCCCCCAGCCCTGCGCCGCCTCAGCACGGCTCCAAAAAGCATGCCACCAAACTCCAATGGGACATAACCAAAAGGGAAATCGAACACTTTGTGTAAACAAATGCACGACTCCAGGACACACAACTTAACCGAAACAAAGAAGAGAAGCGTTTGCTTTGCCAAACACACGACAAGCTGCTGTTTGCGTTTGCTGTAGATTTTTATATTCTCTCCCCCTCCCCCTGCCCTCTTCCCCCCCCATCCCCAAACCCCTGATTTTCATGTGATTCAGATCTAGTGCAACTTTACTAGAGATGTCCTCCACACTGCGGCCTCTGCCCAGATGAGCCTGCGGTTCCGTTTCCTGTACGATTTGTGGAGCAGCAGGATGCTCTGCACTGGCACATCCATGTTCTAAGTTCTACTAGTCTGTTTATCGATCAATTAAATATAGTTTTACCACAGGAATATAAAGTATTTAATTGAAGAAGCTGGATCTTTAACAGTAGACGAGTATATTATTCTGGTTTCCACCTTTGGATATTAAGTATGATACATTATATATTGTATTTGGCTTCATATCACGGGAAAATTTAATGACATGCCTAGCATGCAAAGTGTTTCTTAGTAGTTTCCATTTTTCTTTTCGTATCGATTATGCTGTCTTTGAACAGTAACTGAGATGGTTTGACTCACAACCAATTTTCACATTGTAAAAAGCCTCCAAGTCACACTTCGCTTTATTGATGTCTATGCTCAGCTGCGTGGTGGTCATGTCCTGCAAAGTGAATAGACATCCACAGGGAAGCTCCTTTGGTAGGAAACCCCAGCCCCTCGGTGCCCAGGCTCTCCCCCTGCGAAAGGATGCCCAGGGAGAGGCTGAAATCCCTGTGGAGGTCTGGAAGGACCATCCCGACCACCGCACGCAGCCCCCTACCCATCCTACCGAGCCCAGCCCGCTCATGAGGCACAGGACCTGTAAGCCTCTGATCCAAATCAACATTGGCTCCCGTCCTAATTTCTGAAATTCTCGACATTCTTGCAAACCACAAATCCGTTTTCTGGATTCCTTTGTCATCCAGCAGCTTGTGCCAGGGAGGTTTTGTTTTCTAGACCATTTCTCTGGTAGGCAGGAGGGTTTCACAGCCTAGGTAAGGTTAAGTACAACGCTCGACAAATTCACGGACCACGATACAGGAAAGCAAAGCTTGGTGGGAGGGGAGAAGCGGCGTAGGAGCCATTGCAACAACAGGAGGAGGGTGAGAGGTGCTCAGCACCTTGCAGGGGCGGACTGTGGGGAAAGGAAACTTGTTTGCATCCTTGCACCATAACATCACCTACAGTATGTTTATAACCATTAAGATTAATCTGAACCAGTTGCTTCAGTTTGTAAACAGTAAACGTTACCACAAAAACGAAACAAAAACGCTGCTCAAAAGTATAAAGAAACTGGAAAAATTACAAACACATGAAAAAAAAATTAGGACAGCCACAGCCTTTAAAAAAAGTTGCAGATAAAATGATACTGTTTAATTTAAAAAAAAATAAACCCAAAACAAAAAAAAACAAACATAAGGAGCACAGAATATACTGGACAAACAAAACTATATAAATTATTGTGACCAAATGTGACACTGGTAGTTTCCGAAGTGGATATGTACAGTCAAATTAAACAGTGTTTACCCTTCTGTTCTAATAGTGTTAAATTGAAAATCTATTGCCGTTTTACTATACATTGCATTGATTGAATTAAAAGTCAGGAAAAGTTACCCAAAAAAAGCACATCCACTGATTGTATGGATTCTCGGCCCGCTTCTCCTTTCCAGGTTCATCTCGAGTCCTTGACTCATTTGCAACCATGCACGGCCTCCGGTCCTCGGCTCAGTGAAAGGCAAACTCAGCCCTCACCTGGGATTTCAGTGAGCTCAGGACTGGGCCTGCATTTCCACGGCTCCCTTTGAACATTTGCTCTTACCATATACAAGTCCTTTCAGAAAACACATATGCAAAATCCAATGATTTTTTTCTTCCTTTTTTTGTGTTTTTTGTTCTTTTTTTTTTTTTTGGTTTTCTTTTTTGTGGGGGCAGGGATAAGGGGTGAAGGGGGCTGATGTGGGAGCCAGAATTAAAGAAGCAGTCCCGTCTCCATGAAACTCTGAAGCGCTCTTCTAGGCGGGATACGACTGCATCCTGGTTGACAAAAAAGCAGATCACTAAATCTGCAAGACATCGTCACAGGGGGAGGAATGTTGCTAACAACTTTTCTCCTCAGACCTTTTTTGTGAGCGAGGGGGCTTACAGTTTTGTGCTGGGATGTACAGAGGATAGCTGGGAAGGTGGGAATGTGGCTTGAGGGTTTATAGCAGCTAAAGGATAAATGCTGTTATGCAAAAGGTCACCGTAGGAACTTCCTACAGGTGTTGCTGCAGCTAAGTGTCTGTACAGTTGCTGAGAGTTTGCAGGGGATGTGAGGAATTGTCTCTGCACCATGAAGGAGTGAAGAGCCAAAGGCTGCATTAGTGGGGAGAGCACGGTCTGATTTTTCAAGTACTGCAGGGGATGAGAATACCCGGGTGGGAGGCGATTGTTCAGCCCCGTGCACAGGCTTCCCGGATACAAGCCTGGGAAGATGGGGGCTGAAAGGGGAAATTTGTGGCTTTCCAGTATGCTGCCGGAATGGAGGCCATGCACCGGCTTGCTGCCTTCCCCCTCCGAGTCGGGAACCTTGTCTTTTGCCAGGGTCTCCTTTGGTAAGTGCAGAGGAGAGACAGCTCGGATTTTTTTTTCAGAAATGACTTTGTCCAAATCCTCCAGGCTCCGTTTCAAAGGCCGGGCAGCCCCCACGTTTTGAGGGCTCGTTCTGCGGCTGATGATAGGATGCACCATCCCCTCCATCTTCCTCAGATTCTCCAGCCTCTGGGCCTGCTGCTTCCCAGACCTGTGCAGCAACTCGCTGTGTTTTTTCGGGGCTGTCATGGCCATGGGGGACACACGGCAAGCTTTGGGGTTACAATCTAGGCTCACCGCCTGGCTGCTCGCAGCCTGGAACGAGGAGATACCTTTGCCTTCTTGCTGGGCCATGGATGAATGAGGGAGGCTGGAGCCTGGAGCCTTTGCAGTCTGTTTGTGTATGCTCTTTGGAAGACTCAAATCTGTTGGCTGATCATCTGAAGAGGCCTCCACTGCTGCCTTTTTCTCTTGCTGATGCAAAGATGGGCGATAATTTAAATTTAGTTTTTCTTGGTGTTTGTGTTGAGTAAAAGTAGAAATATTTTCAGACTCTCTGAACATGTCCCGGGGGAGGTACTTTGATGTCTGTTCATTATTAAGGTGGTGTTCTGTGTGCCTATAAAGGCTGTGCAGATGAGGTGATGAATAAAAATCTGCCAAGAAAGTGGGCACATGGGAGTGCTGCAGTGCCCTTTTCTCACTCATTTTATCTTTGCAGTCCTGGATATCTGTCTTCGGTACGTATGACTCGGCACGAGAACTGAGGTGATGTTTTGAAAAATCACAGCGCTGAGGATCTGGTTTACTTAGCATGTCATGTTTAAAAATGTCATTAATTGATTTCCTTTCTTCCTTGGTTTTAAAACTCTGTACATGTTGTATGACTGAGGGCCTATTAATTGCTACAGGATCAGAATTAGGGGCATGGGGACCTTGTGATATGCCTGAAGACAGTTCATCTCTGCCATTCAGTTTCTTTTTGCTGATCAAAGGTGGAGGAGAACCATAAGGATAGCTACATGACAGGGCTGCCCCACTGACCTGCGACAGCAGCTTCTTCTTTGCCAGGGGTGACATGATACCTGGATTGCCCTTGGAGTAGAGCAGCGGTGTGTAACTGAATGTGGAGTCATCGTTCATTGACCCTGGCAGTTCCTTTTCCTTGAACATGTCAAAGTTCTGGACCACCAGTACTTTGGGCGTTTGCTTTAGTGCGTTGTGGATATCTTCGTTTCCCAGCTGGTCAACTTTCACTGTGCAGTTCGCAATGTAATCGGCCATCTCTGGCAATTTGTCATCTTCCATGTCGCTCTGAGTGGGCAGCTGGACTGGGAAAGCAGTGAAGGACATTTCTGGAGGTTCGCTTTCTAAGCTGTCAGTAAAAGCTTTGTGTAGTCTTTGTTCAGGCTTTGCGTCTTCTAGGGCATCTGCTGGGGGGTGTAATCGTTTTGCAACGGTGGCATCCAGCACGGTGTCTTCTTCTGGGGGAACAGATATACTTGAGAAAGAGGATGAGTGCTGAACCTCCTCCTTGGCTTTCTCACTGTTCGTGCTGTTTTCTGTCAGGTCTGTCTTTTCCAGAGGCAGTGGCCGAGTTGTCTCTGGTAAAAGAGATGGAGGGCCTTGCACAGGTTGTTTCATCTCTCCCACTGTAGGATGTTCAGGGAAATTTTTCTGGTCTGCTGATTCTTGATCCTTCTCTTGTTCTGATGAAACCTAATAAAACGATTCAACAGACAGTAATAAGAATGCAGTATGTTTTGGCATACTGTTCGTAAGATTATACACAGTACACCATTGGCTGCTTTTAGAGAAGCACTTGTCAATCACCTTGCTGCAATGTGAAGGCTCTAATACCAGGTATCGGACTCAAACAAAGAGACGTACCTCCTGGAAATATTAAGAGATACACCATCCCCACCAGGGTCACAATAAGGCCTTTCAAAACGGCAGATGTTTGTAAATTGATGAGAGGCACTGGTGGCCTGACCAGATAGCTAAATGCTGAGGTTATACTCTTTTAAAATTAAGTAAGTAAATGCACGAGAGCAGATTTCGGACCACAAATGGTAAGGCTATAGAAATTTCTCCTGCTAGCCAACTTCACCTACAAAAATGACACAATTCCCATGTTTTTTCTTACATAAAGTCTCTCCAGCGTAGCTATCTTAAAATTCAGTGATCACGGAGGAGATCATTCACACCCAGTTCTGCATTAAAGTGTGAAAATGATAGAAATGGCATACTAGGAATCCCTATTGTAGGCAGCAAATCACTGCCACAGCTTAAGTAGGACACACATTTTTTTATTAACGGATTAAAATGAAGTTGTCAACATTCAGTAAGTGTGTGTGCCCGCTATTACAAACATGGCTTTTATACGTTATCGTCAATGGGACCGCAGCTCTTTCTGCTCCCCCATTAATAAAGCTTGTGTGCACAATTCACACTATTCATCCCATTATGTAGCTGGCTGAACTGTGACCCGCAGAGGTCACCAGAGCGTCCCATCTGCGATCCAGCTGACTGACAGCCCTTTTCAAAACTGCTGTCACTCTCCTCTGACATGTCGTGGTAGAAGACAGTCATAAAACAGCAGCATTGTGTGAGTCCTTTATTATTATTGTTTTCTTTCTTTCTTCGTTGTAAAGATAAGACGCATCAAGAAAGTTATTATCTAAATGCTGCTTTATGGTCTGTCATAGGAGTGGGGGATCGGAGAAGGTCCTAACGAATCTAACCCTCTCAGAGATTTATTTCTTCACAACTGCTTTTAAATATTCCTCTCTGTTTGGCTGGCCCATTAGTTACAGTATCTGTTAGTCATCCTAACTTCTTCTTTTTTAAACTCATAGCTGCCTTTTGTAGCCAAACACCATCATTAGGTCCTTTACAAAGAACCATCGCTAGTCTCTTGAGCTTATAAAATTACAGGAAAATACCAGACAGATGAGCAAAGCAAAGAGGAGGAAAAAAAAAAGAGAAATCATATTTAATAACTGTACATTCTGCTCTTTGTTTCTGTTAAGCAACATTTTGATTGAAGTTTCAGCTATTGTGAGGAAATGTGCAGTCTAAGGCTAATAGCATTTTGTCTGGTATCTTGTTACATTGACAATGTCATTGTGACAGCAGGAAAACAGTGAAGAGCACAAAAGCAAATGCAATCCTAATAAATTAAAGTTATATTCTCTCCCTGCATACTTCTACGGTGTATGAGTTGAACATGCAATTGAGAGGACCACACATTTGTAACCTGATTACGCTTCTACAGCTCACAGCTACAGCCAGCTTCTAGGCCACAGGCAGAAGTGGTTTAAGCGGTGGCTTGGTTGGGGCCATGCCTCCACTCTACATGTGTGGCTATAGAGGCTCCCTGTGAGCAACACACCACCGCTGCTGTGCCTGGGTGAGGACTGCACCCACATGTGGAGCTTGGCAAGGGGCTCCACTGCTGGGTGACAGCTGGGGTGAGAGGGACATGCAACCTCTCGCCTGGCTCCAGCAGACTTGGATTTTGCTCCACTCAAAGGAGCTGGACGTCTCCTTTCTGGTGGCCCTGTAAGGGCCACGTCCTGGGCATGGAACCCTCCCTACGTCAGAGCAGAGATGAGCTCTACAGCTCTGCGCCCACCCTGGGTGTAAGCATCCACCCCTGCAGGCTCCTTTGCTGTTCGGGCTTTGTGTGATCACCTACCCATATGGTGACTGGTAGGAAGGCTGAGGTCCTAAATTGCCCACCCTGACTAAACAGGGACAGGACATGCCTCCTATCCCAGTCAGGGAGAAGACATTAATTCTGCTATAAAAGGTACCATTTTATAATAGGAAACTGCCGTAATTGTACATTTTTATTGTCTCGTCTAGGCTCCCTACATTTCCAATAAGCGCCATTTAAGAACTCTTCCTGCAAACCACACAAAAATAACTGCAGTTTAAGCAGCAGGAAGTTTAAGATAGGGAACAACAAAAGCAAGGAAATGCAAAGTTAAGGCTGACGCTGTGCTGCTGACTTGTTATGTTGTGCTTAGCGGTGGTGGTACGGACAGCGTGTAACGAATCTTGCTGATCCAAGACCCTTCAATAAATAACCAGGCACAAAGGAATGACAGGGGAAGGGAGCACAAGCTTCACTTTGCATCTCCTTGCTCTGGGCAATTTGTGTTGCCACCTTCCAGTGACTGAAGCAGGTTTGTGCGTGCTCTCCTCTCTACATACTTTTCATCAGAAGTGCAGGGGTTTTCCCCCAGCAGGGTTCCCTGCTTTAAAATTACAGTGAGAGAGAAAACAAAAACCCCTCCCCTTTCTGTGGAGTGCTCTTGCATTAGATACTAAAGGTACTGTTGATCAAGGCAATTTAAAACACAAATTCTGATTTGGATAGAAGATGAAATTGTCCTTGTAAGCACAACTTAAAGAGGTAGGTGTACACAAAAATCAAAACGTTCTGTTCTTAGAACTCGGTACACAAATTCTCAGAGGCATCCATGTTTACTGGCCCTGCACTGTTTTCTTTTAAACAATGAGGAGGATGATTGTTGGTAGCTGAGTCAATATCAATTTCCAAACTGGTTTAGAAACAGGACTTATGTACCTGCCAGATGGCAATGAAGTCAAAGGAGCAGCCATAGTCTGTGGGGCACGTCATGTGTTTCGACATTCTTTAAATACTTACTTTCACTGCAACGCCTTGAAGGCTGTTGTGATCTGGCAGACTGAGACAGGAAAAGCAACATCTTGTGTAGGGGTTGTGTGTGAGGAGCTTCCCCGCATCGTTCACACGGGGTGCAAGCAGGGCACAGGAGAAAGTGGGCAGGATGTGCAAAAGAAAGTGCTTAAATAACACTGGAGCAAAACCCCCAGTGATTTTATATCATTTAGCAACACATGAAATTTACCCTTACTTGCAGACAAATATGAATTCTACTGATTTATTTTACCCTGGGCTGTGAACATAAAATCTCTTCCATGAGGGCTGTACTATATCTGCAGGTTACCCGGCTCCATGTGGAACCCACGGCCTGCCTATGTGAAGCAGGTGACAGAATAGGAACCTATCTCAGCTGAAAACTGTCTGTGGCATGTGAGAGGGAAGTTGGTCTCAGTTAGGGCTTGGAAGATGGTTCCCTCAAAATCTGACCTTTTAGTCCAAAGAGAAATTTAGTATAACATGATAAAAATCCTGGGGAGTGATGTTTTTTGACAGACGTGCATACATCTGTGAGCAGAGAAGGGCTGATCCAGAGGTTACCATTATAAAAATCAGCTGTGTCCAACAGTTACCACAGTATTATCAACAGTATTAGAAGTTCCCACACCCTATACTTAGATTAGGAAATAACTGTGGTAGTTGTGTGGTTTCCTTTTGGCAGCTGCTGATCTTTTAGTGGTGACCACTGTATAATACAATGAGCAGAAATGGTACTTGTTACATCCAGCGCTTGGTCTTCTGCCATCACTGCTATGCAATACAGAGCTAACCAGTTGCTGTTTGTAGCCCAGCAAAATCCCAACACAGACTGTACCACAACAACTGAATTTCCATTGCCGAGCAAACTCAAAGACCAACTGGTTGAAATTATCCAGTTGAAATGTATTTTGTCATTGGATTTCACGTGATTAAAGCTGTACATTTTCAACCACAAAGTTAAAAAGCAGGAAAGCAACCAACCTCAGATGCATCTTGGGGTTTCTGTGCATTATCTTTTTCCTTCTTGCTCTTTTGGTTTTCATTTTTGATGCGTTTTGTTCCAGATACTTTTGTTTTTGCTTCACCCTCCTGGGAACTGTTATCCTGTTTTCGAGGTTTCACTGGAGGCAGTGGCTTATCTTCCTCTCCTTTAATAAATCTTTCATATGGCAGGATTAATCTAGGGGATTAAGGAACAAATAATTGATCAGGTTTTGCCGTTCTAGCAAAGAACAAAATGTATCTACTATGAGCAGTTTACTTACTAAATCCATTTTTTTCCACGCTACAAAAGCAACAGTGTAAACTCTACATCTATAAATCCAAGTATGATAAATCAATTTATTTGGCAAGATTATCATGTGGCATAAATTCACTGGAGTTATAGTTGGTGTGGATCAGTTGTCAGTAACACTGCAGTGGTTTACAACACTCCACCAATTTGTACCAGATGAGGATGTGAGCCACTATGTTTTATACTGATTTAAAAAAAAAATCCACCTTTAATTTTTATTTTCTCTCCTTACCCTTAAAAGCATGCAGCAAACCCCAGGAAAACACCTACAAAGTCACAGCCAACTTGATAACAGCTACACATACAACAGCCTAGATTTCCAGGCTGGCGGTTCCCCTGAGTGCAAGGGCAAGTGCCAGGAACTCAGCGGAAGACGAGAGAGTGGGGCTGCAGGAAACGTACAGTGGAGGGCACAGCACCCAGCACGCTGCAGTCAGCACCAGCCCACTGCTACCCTTGCAATGCACTCACACAGTGACAGTCGCCACGCTCCCTGCCTTCACCGGTTGAGTCTTTTTTATGGGAGGAGGAGAGACGCAAAGAGTTAAAAGCGAAGGAATTTTTCACCGTGGAACTGTCCTCCACAAAGTGCATGAAATCGCTTAAAAAAGCAAGGAAGAAACCACAAACAAAATATAGCCTCCCCCGAAAGCATCAAACACACTGAGGTTTAATCTATCTGTTTTCCCTTTGCAATTCTTGATCTGAAAGGAAAAATAACTGATATAATTAAAAGGGATGGATTGCATTACAATCTCAGTTTCAACTTCAGTGATTAAAGTTTTTATAATGCATTTGGTATGATTAATGACTCACTGTGGGATTAATGCAAGACTCAGACTTTAAAAATATGAACTTTAATACAGCAAACATAATTTGTTTAAAAAAAAAAAGACAAGCTGACTCTATGAAGAAAATGTACTTTCCTTATAAACAACATAAATCTGTTCAAATACCAGGAATCCTAATTATCTTTAATCTAAGACTCCAAGGCAGAAACCTCTTTGGTTCAGATATTCGTTTGTTATCCTAGAATCAGTTTCTAAGCATGCAATTTTGATTTACATACTTAGATGTTCAAACACAGTTTGGGCTTAAGAGAGCAGAAATTAGATTGCTCGTGATCATAATATTTTACATTTTAATAAAATACAACATAAATTATGTTAAAATATAAACCTAATTTATGCTATATTAGAAACAAAATTCATTAACTGAGCATGCTCTGACATGGTATGTGCAAAGAGGCGTGAATAATACTTTCTAGCCCTGAATTTGGCAGGGTTCCAGTAATGAAGCTAAGCAGAGCCCACAGGGAATATTCATCTTCAGATCCCATTACAAACTGAGTTTAAACATGTTACAGCTGCTAAAACTGGAAACTGCTCCCTCTATGCAAACTTAGCAAAATAATACGTAGTTGCCAAATACCTGCTTCCCACTGTAATATTACAGTTAATGTTTATATAATAAAAAGCATAACTAAGCAGAATAAAAAAAAATAATCTTGTTCATACTTGAGGCTGCTACATTTCATTTGCAAAGTGCAAATATTGGTGAAAACACCGAATTCCTCCCCGTACTGCACAAAGCGCATTGGACTTCACTGGAGGCAAGGTTGGGTTTCACATAGGGCAATGTCGCGGCCACTCTGCCATGTGTTAAATATTTAAAATTGCTTTTAATAAAAACACATTTTATTACAATAATTGTTAGCACTGTGAGGGGAGTGTTTGACTTTGTTTTGTTTCCATGGGAATGTGTCACCCATTAAAAATCTACATATTCCATCCATAAAGATTTCAGATGCTATCCCGCACCCCACGGGAGACAGAGATGTTCCCGGCCCACGAGCAGGCCTTTCCATGAAAGATGCCTCGTGACTAACCCCGTGGCTACGGCCGGGACGGGAGCAAGGCCTGGGCCGATGCCATTAATCACCGCTCGCGTGCTCTCCACGGAGCCTTGTAGGGTAACGCAGGACGCAAACTCCTCCTCCTGCTGCACCTCACCAGAACTCATTAGCTTTGGCGCTAATTAGCAACCGTGGCTTAAATTTCCTTTTCTGATCTTAAGGGTTCATGTGGGAGTACAAGGTTTTCATTTTAGTTATTTTTCACTGAGCTCAGCAGTTGGCAGGCCGACAGCAGTAAAAATACATTTCACATAGCCGGTCAAAGGCCCAGAGCCAGCGGCAGGAAATCTGGAATTAAATGTTTCATGTATCGGGGAGGCGGCATGACTAAGGTAAAACTGAATCAAAACACAAGGATGGCTTGTTCTAGGATTTTCCCCTCCTCATTCGAAACGCGAGCCGGCAGGCTGCCGTTCCCTGCCGCCGCTGAGGTGGATTTTGTGGGCCGCGGGGGGCAGCTGGAGAGGAGCCGGGCAGGAACGCGGGCTGCGACACCCTGGGGAGCAGCACCAAGTGGAGCAACACCAACAATTGCCGCTTCATGTAGAGATGTCTGCCGGTTGCAATTTTCACTGAATGTTTTTTCAGTTATCCTGTCACGGTACAACACAATTACCCACAGGATATGATCTTATCATTTGATTATTAGAAGTTTTTACAGCGCAGGAGTAATAAAGCTAATACAGCTCTCGGAACATGTAAGCAGCCGGCTCACATGCCATGAAAGCAGACGGCTTAGCCAATTTAAGGTCAATATTGCCCAACACGGGAAGAATGCGATCTGCTGTTAGCCAAATAGTTTAGCAGAATGTGACATGTCTGAAACCAGCACGAGATTATTTTTTTTTTGGTCAAATATTTGCAGCGCAGGTAAGATTTAATCAATCTTTGCGCAAGGAGAGGTAAAGACAATGTCCAAAAAACCAGAGCCAGGTACCTCGAATGTATTGCACTTTGGAAACAACCACGTTTTTAGTCGCTTTGAACTGTGGCTGTATTTCACGGCAGGGGGGAAGTATCAAAGTATTCATAAAAAAGGAAAAGAGGGGGAATATTTTGTGGTCTAAAGAATATTTACTTGTAAAACCTGCGAGGAGACCAAATAAAAGGGTCTTTATCATGATCAAGATTCCAATATTAAGATTAATAAAATGTATTATTTATAAGTCAATTAACATAAATAGAATATGTAAGCACTAGTGTATTAAAAAATCTTTCCACAGGCAGCAGATTTTTAGCAGCATGAGTTTTTTTTTTTTCCTGGAATAATACAAGAATAACATTTTCCAGCCAAGAGCAGAAACAGTAGGGGAGTCTGCTATCACAGGGCTTCTTATTAAATTCAGTCACTGTGAAAAGCCAGTTTTTTTTTTTTTTAAATGAAGACAACTTAAAATCAATACAAGTTAGATTAACAAATCAGTACTATACTAATCCTGATTTATTACAATCGGCAATATTAAGTTTAATCACGTATAAACTGCTACTCAAAAAAAGATTTTGCTTTACTAAGTCCTGAATTAAATAATGGTGCAGAGTGTACTGACTTTCTAGATCTGCATCATCTGATATTATGAAAAATTCAATGTACTTCTCTGCAGCAGATGTCAGAGGTCAGCAAATCTATTACAGTAATGTAAGTAATCTGGCTTTCTGCCAACCTTTTTTTAAAAAACACTGAAGCAGATAATTTTATATTTACAAATTCTAAAATCCTCCAGGGACTGAATCTCTTTCCTAACAAAAAGCAGAAACTTCACATTAGAGAAATGTATTTCACAGTATATCAAACATGTCTTCATCATTAGCATTTCATAAAAAGAAAAAAAAGCCCTTAATCTTTATTAGTCAACATTTTTTTCCCAGCTACAGAACTAACAAAACTAAGATCTCATCTGAGCCAGTAACAACTACATTTTCATGTATTGATTATGGAGACTGAATGACTTTTTTGGCCTGACTCTGCTTCATGGGACACATGAGAGAACATCTATTTATAGACATGATAAAAAAAGTAGTTACAATAATGCAAAGGATCTGACCAGCCCAGAAAGAGGAAGGAAATTAAATGTTAAGGCTGCCAGTTTCCTCTTTAATTCTCCCCACTGTGTATGGATATGACGGGGCTCTCGGGCTGGGGAGGAACCATATGCCCAGGACACACAGGGTGACTGAGGGAAGGAGGCAGTTCAGCACAACCCCTACAATATTTTTTATATTGCTTGTTTCAGTGTTTATTTTTGTTTTCTTTCTGGCAGAAGAAAATATTCCAGCACATCTCCCACTGACATCATCTTGCTTTCTCAAGGGCTCCAAGCCCAACACAAAGCTGCGCGCAATGGAGCCTCTCAGCCACAAGAATAACCTTGGAAGGACTTAAAATACTGAAGCCCATTCCTTGGTAGACGCTGCCCCATTCCCATGCTCGGCCAGAAGGTTAAGCAGGTTGATTGCAACAGGAAAGGAGAAAGACTTACATCTGCTCCACCAAATGAAGATAGCAACCGGTTAACCCATGGAACTCACTGACAGTGGATATCTTGGGGCCAAGGGATTAGTGAGATTATGCAAGGATTAGATGCTAATGTAAATCATGAGAACATTAAGCTCTTAGACTTTCAAAACCAGTGAAAAGGGGACAGTCAATAAATCTCTCTATTGGTAGGAGTTTGGAAAACACAACCCTCGTGGGCACATTATGCCACAGTGGCTGTTGCTCCTTCCTCTGAAGGCACTGTTGGAGCTGGGGAATAAACAGCCAGTCTGCCTGCTTCAATAGGGCAACCATCTGGTTCAACAGGTCCTCACAGCAGCTGGCCAGAGCCACTTGCATGCGCTGCAGCCAGATGGTCTGAGTGCAGGGCTGAGATGAGTGGCCACTGAGCCGGGGCAGCTCAGGGCGGCTCCAGCGACAGGCCCTGTAATGCTAAGGAGTCCCCATTGATAACCTCAGTGAGAGAAACTTGACTCTTGTTCCCTAGAAACTCAGTGGCAAAACATTCAGTTGTTTTAAGGGACCAGCAGGAATGCCTGAGCTCTGATCCCAAGAGAAGTCTGGTCTTTTTTACCTTGATGCTCTTCAAAAGGGATAAATCTTGGAGCAATACTTGCAGTGTAAGCACGGGAAACAAGCCACCTTCAAGAGCGATCAGCTGGTGAGGATGGCCAGGAGCAGGAGGCAGCTCTCCTGGGCACCAGTGACAAATTCCCAGCAGAGAAGAGAGGAGAGGAATAACGCAAACTCTTAAGGTCTCAGCCTGTTTTCCAAAATGGGAATATAAAATACATGGAGGAAATCAAGCAGTGTGTTCCTCAAGCCTGATTTCCCTGGACCGCATTGTACAATCCAGGGGTTATGAAAGCAAGCCTTGCGTGCTTTTGTGCAGAACACAATAGCAATAGGTTTATTTGCATTTGTCTGAAGTACAAAACTGGCATGTATTTTATCAGCAAAGACAAAATATGTTTGAGTTCAATTTTCTTCCCAAAGAACTTTCCTTCCTTAAAGAAATGGCTCTTTCATCCTTTCATCAACAGCTTTCCTCACAGCCCACTGGGAGTGCTGGTGGGTAATGAGAATGGCTCACTGCTGAAAGGTGGGAACTGTGCTGCTGTAAGAGAATTCAAAGACACTTTGTTTTAAGTAAACTGGAAATTAGTGACATTACAAACACAGCTGTTGATTTAGCTGCACAGCCAGGCAAGGGAAGCTCAGGCACTCTCAATCCTATGGCTCAGCAAGGGGGAGATGAACAACCCCAGTCTTTTGCCTTTGGTGCAGATGAGGAAAGATTCAAAGGAAGGGTGACGGGGACAGAGCAGCCTCCCCAGGTCACGCTACCAAAACTGCTACAAGCCTCTGTTTTGGCCACAGTCACCATTTCTGCATCTAAAGGCAGACATGCATTTTATTCTGTAAGTCCATATAGACCCTGCAATGCTTGGTCCCTACGCTCAGGACAAGCTTACAGATGCCATTTTGCACTGCCTGTGGGGTGCAGGTCTGCTGGAGGGACTCCAAGATCTTGCTGACCCTCCCTGGGAGACTTCAGCCCCATCTCCATTGCACAAAGTTGAACAAACTAGGGGCAAGCCCTGCCATGTCAGTAAAGTCCTGCGGTAAAGTACGAGGTGGAGATTCCCAGCAGACCTGGAGAATCTGAAGGGAAAGATCTTGCTCTCCATCCCTGGTGCTGCTCCTGCAAAGGAGAATGGCACATCTCCCATCGTGCAGCACTCTCTTAGGGCAGCTCAGCTTCCAGCAAAGAAAAAGGGGCCTGTCCCCTTGTGTAGTGCCCGTCCCTGCTCCTAGAACCTCCAAGAAATGAGGTTACCATGGGAGGCACACTTTACCTGATGTTGACCAACCACGAACCCTCAGCTCAGCTGCTAGAAGTGCCAGGACCTCAAGAGCATTGGGCATGCCGCACAACCTCAGCGCCTGGTAAGCGTCGACGCACATGTGTATGGTGGGCATGCCTGGCAAGTTCCCCTCTGCTTGTGTGACAACCCACCCGGGAGCACTGGGTAGCACATGGCATCTCCCATTTCTGCTGGGAAAACTCCTGGGTGGAAAGAAGGACATGGCTGGGAAAACAATTCCCTGTGAGGAGAGACATCATCTGTTTCTACGTACTGGAAGGCAGTGATCGACTGTCCAGCACTCTTGCACCCAGGGACTCCCACTGACTCTAGTGCTGGCCAGTAAGTCTCTGAGGCTGAAACCCCAGAAATTCTGAAAAAAAGCTGTGTGTTCTCAGATGTTTTGAATGGACAGCTAAAGATCTGTTTTAATGGTAAACAATTACATTCCTCTGTCATCTGATACTTTTTAAATTTTGGGGAGGGGGGAAGCTTTCTGAATTTTCAATAGTTCCTTTGTTAAAGCATCTGTTACTCACATAATTGAAAAGATGTTTGTTCAGTGGTATGCTTGAGAGTACAGTTATTTAATCTTAATGATAAAGCCCTGAGGGCAGAAAATCATAAGTAGAAACCTCTTGTTATTTATCAAAAAGAAAAAAAAACTAAACCAAAAACCCAGGAAAAGAAAGAGAGAACCGAGACACCTCATCTATCTTCAGGCTTAAATTCGTGTTTGACGGAAAACTATTGAGACAATTTGCAACTTGCGAAGTTTTCTGGGAGTCTGGGACTAGCTGAAGTGGGAGGAGGGCAGGGAAGTGGGGTGAAGACAAAAATAAAGCAACCAAGTTAGTACAACAAGAAAAAACTGCTGGTTGGCAAGATTTTTGGGTCAAACAAAGAGCTAGCTGTAGTTTACAGCATGACATAACATTTGATTAATTTTTGCCTGAGGATGTTTTCACACTTAACAGTGTAAATCAAAACCTTCCATTAATTACATTGTGTATTAAAAGATAACCGTTAGCATTTTCATGTAGATGCTATACCAGCCTCCTATTTTTTGTTCCCTCTAAAAGACTGGCTGCTATTTCCTACAAAACTCCACTGAAATGCTTACACACTACCAAAGTTATCCAAATGCTTTAACAAAACCAAACAGCATTTGCATGGAATGCAGGGCTCTCTTGTATATTGAATTACTGCACAATATCCTTAGGGTAGAGAGACTTTACGGCTGTTAAAGGGAAACCATTTAAGGGACTTATTTTGACCCGCCTTGTGTTTCTGATAATATATAGTATTTATGTCAGTGATTTAGACAGAAAAATGGCAGAACAGGCTCTGAACTGTACAAGACACTCTATTTCCTGGGGTTCAGTCCCCTGGTAAGGGATAGGTGTGCAGGGTGCTCTGTAAGTGCCCAGGGGCCACGCTCACTGCCAGAACAAAACCACCTGCAGGTCTGTGTCCAAAGTGTGGGCACAGTCACCCTGCCAGATTGTGAAGAACCACGACCCACTCTGGGGACCCATCTCACCGATCTGTTCCTCATCAAGTCCCAGGTGGTCGTGGCTCTGCAGAACACTCTCCCACCCAGTCACCTGAATTTGACGACAGCATGAAGCCTAATAAACCCTTCTCCAGCTGGGTTTGACCTGAACAGTCTGGTTTTCAAGGTGCTAGTGACGCGTGAGGGCCAGGATGTGAGACACACTGCTGAAGACCAGGACATGGACTGTGGGATGCTCTGGGTCCATCCCTGCTGGAGACCCCGAGGGAACCAGGCTCCCCGCAGCACCCGAAGAGGCCAGGAGAGCTACTGCAGTATGGGACCATCCAGCTGCCTGCCACGACACCTTCAAACACCAACATGTCTGTCCACCAAAGCAGCCGAGGAGTGTTACTGCATGCTGTTGCACACCACAATTCCCAGGCCCGTGCGTGTTTGTGCATACCTCGTGCACAAAGCTTGCTTTGGAGGAAACCAAGATGAATCACAGCCAGACTTGGAGGCAGAAAAAGGCCCCAACAGGCAATTGCTCATATTTTTGTTCTGTTCAATGCATTTTATTGTGAACTTTATATACCTTGCAAAATAGCAGGTTGGGTATTTTTCCTTTGGTTCTTTTTGGGTGGTGGTGGTGGTGGTGTAATATTTATGAAAAATCCCTAACAAAAAAGTCATCAGCACTGCGGAAACACAGCCTATCGTTCACACTGGAAAATTAAAGCTGCCAATGATGTGTTCTGTGTAAAAGCAAAAGAAACCTCAAACCCAGCTTGTGAAAACCACATCTGCATTATTAGGGGAAGGCAGCATGGAGAAGAGTGTTTCACAGAAAAATAGCCGTTTCTGAGGGTTTCTTGATAAGAGAGAGAGATGTAGGGTACTGACAAGGGCTGCAAGGGTTTCACAGGAAAGGTTCAGGCTGAATCAGCGAATACCAACCACACATGCCTCTAGCTTTCTGTGATCATGCAAGGTAAGTGCATTAAAGGACCACAAATGAAGAAAGTAATGACCAAAACAACAACTCATAAGCTCTGTATGGTCCAAGTTGTGCACAAAGCAACAGCCCCACGATGGGAAAACATTAATGCTTTTTATATTGGTAATCATCTGTAACATGAGCAATTAAGTACAGTACTAATGGACTATAGCCAAGAGCCTGGTACTAATATTAAAAACTGACAGAGATGAATAGGTTTGGAAGGAAAACTAGGCTGACAAAGACATTTTTATGAACTGCTTGTGCCTATTTGGAATAACCCAATCAGAGGCAGGTTCAGACCAGCCATGCCTACAGTGACAATAACGCATTCATTGGCATTATACGATGCCTGCTATGCTTTAAATAAAAACACCCATTGCTTCTACTCAGCAACCTGCACTTTCATTATTATACTCATTAATAAAACAAAAGTTGTCTAACTAATATACAAATAACACTTACTGAAACACTGGCAGCTTCACCTTGTTTTAAAATGAAACCAGTTACTGGAAACACAACCGTACTACATGAAAAATGAATCAGTTGATAATGCACACAAAATCTTTCTTTCCCTTTTACCAGGGAAACAAAGCAAACACTGCACCATCCGAAGCACTCTGCCTACTTATAGCACAGCAGCAGCAACCACCACAAACGCTGATCCAAACAGGGTAGTGTGGAGAGGGGAGCAAAGCATTCCCCACAGCCTTTAAATCTGGCTTTGTTTCAGCTTTTGCCATCCCTGGTACCATGGGGCTGCAGCAACATGCTGGCTTTGTAAAGGTTATAAGCACCTTTAGAGAAAAACAACATTTCTTCATGGGATTTGCTAGACAAGAGAGGCAATTCTGCTTTCTCCCCCCGCCTTTCAAGTTGTGGGTGAAACTCCACCTTGCAGAGGGGAACTTGGCAAGGGCAGGAAGGTGGGATGTAGTACCTGAATGGGACATATGTGCCATTCCACTCCTCAGCATCCTAATGATGTCACTGAAAGGTCACTGCCACCTAAGCAGCCTTGATATGTTAAAGCCAGTGTAAACAGCTAGTAGCTTCTCTGTCATCTTGGAAGAAACCTAGTTAACACAGCATGGATGCCCCTGAGTTCTAGTTGTAGAGATGAATGGCAAGGCTAAGGCAAACAGCAGCAGGATCAGATCAGTGAAGTCAGGGAACTGCCTGTTCTGCCTCCAGTAAGGAAGGAAAGGCCAGCGGGATTCAGAAAGGAAAAAAATCATGAGGTTTATTCAGCATTTACTTCCCGGCTTAATTCAATTTCCAGTTTAGCTTTACAGCTCACCTTCAAGTTAGAAAATGTATGTGTGTCCTGAATCATGAACATGTATTCCTGCACTGCAGTTCTAGTTTTAGATTAAATGTCATCTGAGCACTTTGGCTATAAATGAGCATTACATTTACAGGTGCTGTAGTTAGAATTACCAGCTGAAACAAACCATGACAATTTCATTTACTTTTTTCCAAGTCTGAGGCTTAATACAGATTTCCTGTGGTAGGAAAAGAAAAAGTGTCTAACACTAGAAATCTAGAGATTGAACCAGTCACTGAGGTTTTTTGTGGACGTGTTTTGGTTTTTCAGACCAGACTGGATAAAGCATATTTTAGGTAACCTCAGGGCTAACCTAAAAATCCTACAAGACTTCTCCAAATACCATCTTTTGACAGCCTGCCAGAGACCTGGCAAATAGGTGCTGCCTCATAGCAGACCTAGTCCAGAACTACACAACCGACTGGCATCCAAGAACTCAGATTTGAGCTCTTCGGTGTGCTAAGACCAATCTAACCACAAACTAAAAGACTCTTTCCTCCAACTGGCTCAAGGCAAGCAGAACTGCTTTTGGGTAGCCTGGAAAGGCTTTTCAATCTTGAAGGCATCATGAGTCTGCTCAGGTTTTCTAGTGAGCACAATGGGCTTTGTGGCATTTTGTAGCATACCCCTGAGTAACTGCTGAGTAAAGTCACACAGACGAGTCTCTATGCATTGAACAGGAGTGCAATTCAAGTGTTTTGCATGTAAAAAAAAAAACCACTAGCATGAAAGCAGAAGAGAGAGACAGGGGTTCATGGAGTATTTGTGAATGGCTCATTTATTTTTCCACAACTGCAAGAGATGCGCTCTCTTGGTGACTCTAGGATTTCAACACACAGCCCAGCAATGCTTGCTCCCTGCGTAACCTAAACCCGCAGAGACCTAACTCTTATGCATGCCTGGGTCTCCTCTGTCAAATAAACAACATCCTACAAAGCACATCTGGCAAGGGAAGATCCAGACTGCCAGTCTGAAACCCATCAACTGGCTTGGGTGCAAGAGGAAGCCCTGAGACTCTCGGGGCTGTAATAATGGTGGGGAAGAGCTGAATACCCACAATCTGAGGAGTCAATTAAAACAATCCATAACATTTGTCCACAATGCAAAGGCAGAGAAAAGCCCCATCTGACGCGCACAGCAACTCATTCAATTTGCTCTGCTGCTTGGCTCTATCTCCAGAAAGCTTCTAACTGTAACATTTATGGTGGTATTACATGCAACTTCTTGTGCACCCAAGTCCTTACACTGGAGACATCTCCTGTAAATGACGGTGATCAACCTCCTCCTCCATGAGGAGGGCAGCCTCGCCCATGGAGTGGCCAACACATAAGGCACTAAAAGAAGGTGAAAAACTGCCCACTGAGCACAGGTCTGCTGTGCTGCCTTGTGCACAGGCAAGCACAATCTCTTCCTGACCCCAGCAAAGGAACTTGTTTATGCCCAGGAACAAGAGATTGGACTTTCCTTATTTGAGCCTGAAACTGCAGAGCTTTTATTAACATTTGCTTGTCTAAGGAAAGAAACAAGAAAAGAAAAAGAAAAAAGAAAAAAAGGAAAAAAAAAAAAGGAAAAAAGAAGAAAAAAGAAAAAAAAAGGAAAAAAATGAGAGTTGTTTCTAAAAACCATAACAACATTCAAGCTCCAGCATTTTATTCAATGCGTGCTGGCTTCACAAGCCCTGGAAGTTATTATCTACATGGGAAGAATAAGAAATCAACAGTTCTGACCAGCAACAATGGCTGCAGAGAAAGAGTGTTTGGCAGCAGCTTGCAGGCAGGGAGGAGGGAAGGAATGCAATGAAGAAGAGGAATGCAAAGCTCTGCATGACCTACAACATTAACAGCACCCTGCATTGTGGGCCACCCCATTATTTTGATCACAACCACAATTTGCTTAATTGGTATTCCTAAAAAACGACAGAAAACAAGTGTTTGCATCAATTAGCTGTCATTTCTTATTTTTCCTTGAGTATGTTTTGTTCAATTTTTCAGCTTCTTTAACTGGAAAGCTGTTGTAAAAATTAGGATAGGTACCAAAGAAAAATAAGATGCTTGTTTTATTTATTTAGTCACTGGAGACATACACTCTGGTTTAAATTACAATGGATTATCTGACTAAACTGTTGGGGGAATATTTACTACATCTTTAAGAAACCTCTCTCTCTCTTTCTCTAATTTTTTACAAAACACTTTGAAGGCTCTCCAAATTAATTTTTTCATTATTAAACAAGCATTTCAGATTTGTTATCTTACCTTTCATAATGTCTGCGAGTACATGTAGCAGCACTTGTGCTTCCAGGGTTACCACCTAATTCATCATAAATATGTTTCCATTGTCGACGGGCTGTTATCTGTAAAAATGGCAATGGAAAATTTAATCTTGCATCTTTACAGATTCTACAGCATTTGAGTTCACAACAACAAATGCATGTGTGACACTTTCAGAACAGCATATACTACTAGCAGTATAAAAAACCCCTACAGAATAGATAGAGTGCACAGAGCTTTGGGTCTCTTTTTTCTTTTTTTTTTTGTAAGTTAACACTATGTCTATTTTCTTTCTCTCCAAAATGGAGTGATCCGACTGATTCATTATCAAGTCACAAGCAACAGAGCCTCACAGAAGAGAATCTCAATCAATATAGGGTCATTAACCATCAGAAGTTATGCAGACAAATCCCACGGCAAATTATGAAAATGAAGCTCAAACCATACTCAGCACAAATAATGATTACATAGTTATTTTAACTGAATTAGAGAAAATAAATCTGCTGCAAAACCTAAATCCGCCACAGAATTCTGTAAATCCACAAAAGCATAGTCCACAACTCTATATGTTACAAGCTGTTTATTTTTATCCATTTATGTCAGTAAAATATATAGATCAAATAGTAATGAAATCTTAACATACTCCAATGTTAATATTTGAGCTATGTACTTTATTGGACCACGTTGATGAAAATAAACATCTTGTAACATATTGAGTTGCATACCATGGTTCTGTTTTTTTGTACAGAAATTAGGATTATACAGAATAACAGATGGAAGACCTGGCAAAAGAATTGTTTCTGAATACCACTTCATTATTTTATATATTCTGCTATATTTAAAACAGGAAGAAAAACAGGAATAGGACAAGCACAACAGATCACCCTCTTTTGCCTGCAGCTCATAAAGAAGGCCAGTGGAAAATTGTGGGGCAATTTGGGGAGAATTTTGTCATTTTCTGTGGAATGCTGTGGATTTAATATATTCAGCCCCAGAGGCTTCTTCAGAGTTACCCACAGAGCAGTCAATGGTGTTTACTGAGGAGCTAAAGGCAGCAATCAGAAGAAAACAAATATTACAACTTGCAATCTGAGGCCTGTAATTTTAATCTAAACAAGAGGAGATAGCTACCGTCATTAAATATTACAGGGTAAGAGGTGTTTCTTTTTTGCTCAATATAAAAGGAAATTTATTCTCCAAAGAAAGACATTATTCTCCAAAGCCAAAGCATGGCTGGAGACTTATCATCTGATAATGTTATAATTTCTTCAATTTTATTGTTTGTACAGTTCTCCTTATAAAACACCAGCATCTCCAACGCACTATTAGCACCTGCACATAGTTTGCACCCATAGACACTTGGAAAAAAAAAAGAGAATTTTATTGTAAACGTTATTTAAAGCAAAAGGAACTGACTGCATTCAGTAATTTTATCTTCTGTCTTCTGTAACCAACCCAAAGACCACAGGCACAAGAAAGAAACTGCAATTCAAGGATAAATTCTGCACAAACAGATTATTTAAATACAAATCAAACACTCATCTGAGGATAAGGTTCATTTTAAGTCTATTTTGTTTAAGTTCTTATGCTGTCTCTTCCCCAGGCTACCCACACTTCTACCTATTATTATTACTAAAGGGCTTGAAGAGCTAGAGTCCTAATGAGCCATAAAGAACATCACCTCCTGAGAATATTAACAGATGCTCCTTCTGCAACCTGAAAGGTCAAAAAAGAACTGGACCAAGTACCCTGCTGTGAAGGAATGCCTGGATGGGAAGCTACCTCTGGTCCTGCCTCCCACACCTATTACCCTGGTCCTTGGGACAGGCAAAGGACAGAGGCATGGCCAGAGAGCCCTTGCCTTCTGGTAGCTCCCCAAAATCACAGATCCCCTGAGGACTGCTGTAAGTGGCTTTATAGTAAATCAAGTCTCTGGCAGCCTCACAGACGAGGGGAACAAAGATGCACAAAGCCAATCTGGGGTCTGTGCTCTGGCCCTCTGGCAAGCACAGCCTGGCTGGCTTGCCAGGCTGTAGTCCAGGACCCGATGCTTTGGCTAAGCACAGTGATGCTGTGCAGAAGCTCTAAAAGAAAGCAAAGGATTAGTCAGCAAGAGGACTACTGCAATTCCCCTTTTTAGACACCCTGATGTGAGTAAAAGCATGGTATCCATTTTCAAAAGGAAAATGTTAACCTTGGAGCCCAAGTCTCATTAACTATGAGCTGACTCAATAGTCGATATTCAAGCTGGAACATCAGTAAACACAATGAACTTTAAGGGGAAAAGTGAATCCCTTTGAAATCCCTGGATCATTTTTGGTGTCTCTTTCCTCTATGCTGCTTAGAATAATAGCATTT
This sequence comes from Elanus axillaris, assembly GCA_026212715.1. Lineage (NCBI taxonomy): Eukaryota > Metazoa > Chordata > Aves > Accipitriformes > Accipitridae > Elanus > Elanus axillaris. The sequence goes on from JANZLQ010000100.1 coordinate 8,473,859, forward strand.
ACACATACATTTGCCCAACTTTATCCAGTTCTGCCTCTGCAATGGACCAGAACTCCCCAGCAATTAGCAGAGCTGTGCCCTCCCACATAGGGAGCTAAGTTTAAATTTTACTTTCCCTGAAACGATTGATATTCTAGCAAAGCCTGGGGTTGAGTCTTACCCTGCTCTGGAAAGTTTAGGTTTTATGCTTAATAAACTTCAAAGGACTAAAGTAACTGATAAATTACATTCTTAAACAATCTGAACAAAACGTTGCACTGTGGAGACTTCACAGTTGTCACGCAGGGCAGCGCTAGCAGGATGCTCACATTGGCCACATCCAAATTGAGGACTGCTTTCTTTTCTCATACAAGTCCCTCCCAGTCACCTCAGTGACTAGGAACTTTCTGAGGAGCCAGGAAAGGGCAATGCTTGGCAATCCTTTGCTTAGGGTTGCTGTTCCTACCAAAACTGCCTGCTTTGGCTGCTTTTACACAGCGGTTTTAACTTTGAAAGGGCTCATATGTGCTCTGGGTTAGTAACATGTTCATGACTGGGGCACGTGAGGAACAGAAAGGCAGATAACAAAAGGTATGAAAACAGTAAAATATTTTAGCTGTCTGGGCAGGGAATTCCCATAAACACTCAGGAGCAAGTGTTTTTTTTTTTTTTTAAGGGCATGGAGCTATAGTGACATAAGACAACTAAGACCCTGCAAAAGCTTTAACAAATGTCCTGAGCAAAGAACCTTTGCTGCCTTAGTTCTCCAATTTGTTTTTCCCTACTCCTATCAGTATATATATCCCTCCCAGTGTCTGCCACATTTCTAAAAGTGCAGGATGCTCCAGGCTCACCCATTAATCAAGGCAATTGCACAGGCCAGTCTCATGTCTGACAGCTTCCCATTCCAGTGCTGGCTTTAAAGTAGTCTTCTGGTTTGCAGACCCCTCCCACAATTGGCTCAAACCTACAGCTTCACAGTCCTAGAGCTAGGCCCATTGGAAACCAGGAGCTTTGAAAACCTCTGTGACATCTTTCCCAATCAGCAGAATTTGGAGTTAAGCAAGAGACTGGTCTGCCCAGGAACCCGAGAGCATATCTGATCTGGTTCCTATAAGCACAGTATTAGGCAGTGACTGGTACTCAAGAACAACCAAATAAGAGCAATGATCTATTAAAGTAGAGGACTGTTTATATACGTGTTTTAATGGTGTCTTCTGCTTTGAGAAATCTTAAGGTCTTCTGTACTGCAATCCCAGCTCCCAGCTCCCTTCCCCATGAAAAGGCTTCTTGCTTATTTCCTGCTGCAAATCCAATGGGGGATTTTCTGGTCATGATACGTGATATTCACAATGGTCTTCAAAACAGAACTCTGGGTATTAGCTCTGTATGAAACAAACTCAGGTAGCTTTGCATTCCACTGATATATCAGTTTCTTCGGGCCTGCCCAGGCGCAGGACTGCTGTACATGTCAATCATTAATTTTTAAAAACTAAAGCACTTTATTGTTGCTTCCAGGAGGCAGCAGCTAAATGGGATCCCACTGACCTTTGGCAAAATTTAAGCTGCTACACACCAAAGGTTAAGCTCCACCTAATTTTCTTTTTATCCTTTATCTTTCTAAGACATGTCCAGGTAGAGTCCATTCAGCACCACAGCCTTCTGCAAACATGCTAAGGCACTCCTTTTGTGTTGGCTTAAAAGAAAAAATGCCACTCCATGACTTGCCAAGGACAACTCTTTAGGTAAGTCCTGGAAGTTTCCCATATGTGAACATCTGCACCTTTTATTCATTTGACTTAGGGTGACTGAGAAAATTCCAGGCAATGGCTGTTAAATGCCACTGCAGCTGAGCCCCTGAGAACGTGACATTGTTTTATATTTCATCCAGGGATTTGGGGATATTTAAAATCATTCATAGTGTGAAGGTCTGCTATAGAGAGTGCTTTCCAATGCACTCTCCTATTATTAGTAACAAAGTTGCTCATTTCATGTATCTTTAAGAGAAACATGATCCCACCAATTCCAAAGAGACAGCTTCATCTGTTAAGGACTTAAACCAATTTGTACAGGTTGCTATTTTTATTAAGCCTGCATTATGTCCAATAAGAAGTACACGGGAGTGTGGTATTACACAGTTATAGATGACAACTAAGAATTAGTAATCAGATATTGGACAGATGAGAAATGACCCTCACGAGTACTCTAACTGGAGAGCCCTTAAATATGACACACAATCATGACTTAACACTACAAGATTGCCCCTATGTATAGCCTGTATGTACAGGTAATACTCTGTCAAGCCTCACTGGATCCATTGCAGTACCTGACACGTGATAATAACGGAAAGTCAGACAGATGGCTAAGAAAGTTGTCCTCTGCATCTCATATCCATCCCTGGCTGTTTTCATTCACTTTTAGATCCTTAACCAACAGGACTGGACTCAGAGGTCTTGCACTGTTCTGTGAATCTCGGCAAAAGCTGGAAAACACTGCAAATAATCTCTGCTTGTTTCTCAAAGATGTTTTTAAAACCCCATCGAAGCATCTATAACATGGACAAGGTGGACAGGGCAGGGGATGAAATTTAAAATGGGCTGACTATCATTGTTCTGCCAAACACAAGGATGTAAAGTTTGCAACTGCTTTAACTGGGAAGGTTTCTACACTTCCTAGTAAAAAACGAGTCATCTGACCACTCTAAATTTCTATATGTGACTTTAACCAATCTTTTATTTGTTTCTTGTTCATAAAATGGCAGTCACATGCTGGAGCCAAATATCTACTTTCAAATATTCCTTTCTTTACAACAATTCCAAGAGAAAAAGACCTATTTCTATCTCAATGCACAAACCAGAAACCTGTGAAATTTTAAAACAAGGTAAAGATGATGACGCCCCTATAATGGACAAATGACTGGTCCAAGTCAGATGGAAGGGTCCATGTAGATAAATGTGTATTAATAGGGTAGGTTTGGGAAAGCCTTTCCTCTGCACAGGGCTTCTCATCATCAATAGATATTGCCACTGTGTGTTTGAGTGGTGAATTCTGGTTGTTACTGAATTACAGCACTCACTCAAAATTTCTACTTCTAAGCAGACATGCCTAAAATTCTGGAAATGATACTGAGGTCCATGTCACTCTAGTCAGCCACTGCCTTGCTGAAAAATGAAACACGAATCAAACACAAAAGCCTCCCAGCAATATTTGCCATGATAAAATATATACAGATAAATGCAGTTTGGAAAACTCAATGAATATGAACTGGCTGTAAAATAATAAAACCCGGGGTGTGCACAGGTCAAAGTATTGCAACACGTATTGGTTTAACATTCAGGGAAGATAAAGCAAAGGCAGATCCATATTGAGGATGGGACTGTTAAAAGGAGAGAATGATGTCAGGAAACCTTATGCACCATGTACAACTTAAATTGCATCACAGTGGTCCTCCCAACTTCAGCTCTTCTGCAGAGGGCACAGACACCACTCACATCATAAAAACAGGATCAGGCCCATCACTTCAGCCAGAGTCACTCTCAAACCAAAGCTGGGCTACCAGGTATCTCAGAGGGCATTTAATGACCAGCAAGCAATTGCTTAGTTCCTTCTCTATGAAGAATAAGGACCACTGGTACATTTTCATCAAAGTTGACAAATGCCCCTAAACAGAGAACATCTGTCACTGAGAAAAGGACAGGGGCTTTCAGAGAAGGGTGGACTGATGCTACTCTGGATGACATTCTCACATACGTGATCCTTCCCCTCTGATCCTCATGTTTCTGCTACTTCTGCCCTCGTGTTCATAAACTCACTATCCTGTTCCTGCTGTGCCCCAGGTACAGAGGTACACCTTCTCTGGCATCTCTAAATCCATCCCTCTCCTTCTCATTCTGGCACTAAAATTTCTCCAGCAAGCCACCACTTTGGCATCCCTGCTTCTATACTCGGTTCCTTCAAGCAGATCTGAAACGTTGCTGTGAAAATCACCCACCTCCCTGAGCACTCTGAACATGCCACGCTCCTTTCAATCTCCCTCCCAGCCTTCCCTTGCTCTCTGGATCAAGTTCAAGATTTTAGCCCTCATTTTCATTGCACTTTACAACTCACGGCAATTACCGTTGGCTCATAATTGCTGTAACGATCTATCTATGGTAGGTATTCATTCATATATACCCATGAGCACACCTACGCACACCCCTGTATATAAGCATGGTATGTGCTGATTAATGAAAGACAGAGGAACAATAAAAGCCAAATCAAGCATATATTTTTGTCAAGAATGTTAAATTTCATGTTTCACAAAATCCCAGCCACACCCATGCTAATCAACCTGGGCTGCTGATTTACAGAACAATATGCTTTATTGTATGGAAGGAAAACAATGAGCTTTGTATTTTGGTTCAAATGACTTTCAGTTTCCTGATAATGCATTTCTTCTTGTCATTTCTCTACAGCATAGATACGTCCCAGATTACTTTGTAAACAAAGCAAAAATAATTTCTTTCATCCAACTGCAGCAGGAACTGAACAACTTAATCTGATCATTGTGTGCAAAGAAAATATTTCCAATGATGACATCTTCCTATGTCAATTGTTTTTTATTACAGATGTCATCTCGATGTGCCATATTAATGCAGCTCTTTCTTCTCATTTCAAGATTTTAATCTAAGTTTGTTGCTCTAATATTTTATTGGTTCAAAATACATGCTGTAAAATCCATGGCCATGAAATTTTCCTGTGAGCTAAAAATAAACTGCACTTGTCAGATATGGTTAGCTGATAAAAAGTGTCAGAGACTTTTCTGAATTACTTTGATAACTTCCTGTTTATGTGGTACTGACCCTTGTCTAATAAAGATCTTTTACACTTGGAATAAGAGAAGATCCTGCAGCATACTATTCCTTAATGGACAATGCTGATTACTTTTGAAAGCCTTTAATACATTTCCCATATTAGACATGAACAGATGTCAGGGATGTTGCCAAGTGAAATTTCTTTTATGCAATCTTGGCTTGTTGTACAATAATAGCCTTTCTCAACATGGGAAAAAATTACAGACCCAACTAATTTCCTTGACAGGGAAGAGTTACATATGTTTTCCACTTGTAGTTTTTACGACAAGTTTACAATTTTGCCAAACCTGGAACTAATTGGGACTGTTTCCAAAAACGGTCCAATAAACCCACAATGTGTACAGCTAGCCTAAAATGCAGCAAATGATTGTTTGTTTTTACATATTTTTTTTCTAACAGGGAAAAGTTAGATTGCACAATTATTTCATTTAAGTTACTTAAGCACTTACTGTTTCATATCCTCCCAGTTTTTGAGCAGCTTGAAACATAGTCCAAAGGTTAACTGTTAGAGGGACAATAAGTATTTAGATAAGCATTGCATTAACCAACATATTTCAAAGAAATGTAAATTAAGCAGTTTTTAAAAAAGAGAGAGAAAAAAAGCTCACAGCCCCTGAAAAAGCTCCTGTGAAACATTTTACAAAGAGGTATTTACATAATCCGAAGAGTAAATATTAGCCCATACTATATAGATTTTTAATTACATATAAGAGAACACACTTGGATGCCTTAACATCTATGCACTGAGACAAAGGTAATAGGCTCATCTGACTTTGCTGATAAGACGCATAGTATAATAAGTGTAGCAGGTTTCCATAACTCTGATAACAAAACTTACTCATTGGGAAGAATGTTGCTTTTAATTATTTGTTTAATGATTTCATTAGCAAGCAAGCATGAGCCACACACTGGCTCACAGAGAAAACCTAATGATTAAGCAAAAATAACCAATATTTACTGCAGCTCAGATAATGGCCTCCATAATCAATAAACAATAAGCTGCGTTCTAACAGGTCCTGTGTGAATGAACCCAAAGGGAGCACAAATGACAATTACCGCAATAACCATGGTATGGGTGGTTGTGCCTTGCCCGTGACTGTAGGTCGGAGGAACAGAGGCAACTCAATTAAAAAGATGTGTTGGGAGATGCTTGTTACTTTCTACAGAACTCCTCCTCTCTCACGTGCTTTTCATCCTGGCCCACTGCTCCATGGGGCCACTCTCGCTGCCGGTGTCTCACTTCGTTTTATTTTATGTTATGTTATTTTATGTTATGCTATTTTATGTTAGTTTAATTGCTACAAGAAAAATTGATGTCTCAGGTCTATGAAAGGTGTATGCACTATTCCACCAAGAAACAGTGATTCCCCATAGACATACTACAAATACTTCAGGCCAGACTCAGCAATTGCGCTGTGGACCACGGAGGATGGGATCTCTTCCTCCACAGGGGGATGCTCTGTTGTACATACTGCTTCTTCCCACTAACCTATTTATATTGGCAATGTTTGCACAAATGTTGCTGGACAAATACAGAGCCCAGTCCTGCAAACATTTCTTCTCTTCTCAGCATACTTACTCTTGGCATTTAAGTATTTGCTGGATCAGGCCCCTAATTTATAATGAATGTCAGGCAACTTTCAGTGTATTTCAGCTAAATGTTAGCAGACGGCCCTACCCCCGGTGAGGAATTTTAGAAATAATACTTTAGCTTGTCTTTCAAGCCCACCACGTCCCCATGCTTGAGGAAGTGCAGAATAAAATAGGGGAAAAAAAATCCTCTCTTCAACACAAAAACGTTCTGAAAGCCTCATTGAACCTTGTACTGTTTCAAAGCTATCAAGAGCTTTGCTTAGGCCCTGATTTAATCTGAATCAATGCATAATGCAACGAAGCTGTTCATAGTACATTAATTTTACTTCCATTTCAAGCAGCCAGTTTTCAGACAAACACTGTAATCATTCGGAGTTATATAAGTTTATAATGGCTGCTGGAGGCCTGTTGCAATCAGTGCCAATTGCTATTAGGTATGTAAATTGTTATGTAAAACACACAGGTTTGACATTCTTCATCAAAATAACACATGGTTTTAATCTGGGAGATAAATTAGAGTAAATAATATTTCAATCGATGGAGTTTTCCCCTTTAAGGAAATAAAGTATCATTCAATCTATAGATAAGAACAAAAAATACCTCCATTTACAGCTTTTGTTGGAAACTCTAACAGATCTACATTGCACTGCAATATTTAAGTAAAATTTAGTTACAACTGTATCTTCTCTACCTACAATTGCTTTACAGATTGTGGCACTACAAACTGAACATGCCAAAGCAATTCTAAACATTGCATTATGTATTAAACAGATACAGTCTGGTTTTATATTCTCCAAAGTCAGTAATTTATTAACTATAAACACATTTCAGGGCTTTAAAAATACGATCCCTTTTGTGCCTTTCTTGACCACCTTTAAATGTCTTCCTTTAATATTTGTCCTTTCATAAAGAACATCTGGGCACAATAAAGATACGTCATATTATTAACTCAGAAGAAAGGCATTACAGACGCTGCAGATTTACAAAACAGAAAACTACAGAGTTTTCAACATGCCTATTTCTAGTCATAATCAGCGGATTTAAACCTATAAATATCCGGCAGCAACTACCCCAGAAGGAAAAGATGCGAATCTAGGCATAAGACAGTGAAATGCCTGGACTGGAAAATGTGTAGATATAAACATGGTCCCCCCATCCATAAGGCTTTAAAATAGGCTTCGTGTGCAAATGCTTTCTCCAGAGAAGCCAAACCATTCTAAAATGTCAAGAAAGTGAGAAAAAGGATACTTACTCTGCTTAAAACCTAAATAGGGTATTCGTTCAATTGGTGTTTTCCTTTCTTTCATATATTTATAAAGAGCCACAAGGAAAGCCTGCTCATCAGCTCTGCATTCTTCACCTACGGCAATCTTTGATTTATCCTCACTTGAGCCTTTTTTACAGTTGCTGTTGTTACTCTTGGGTTTGGGCAAAGCTGACTTAGCCTCACATTTTACCTGGGAAAAGAAAAGATGTCATATCAGATCTGGGTAACCTTTAATTTTCACTTAAGGAGTAAATACCCTCTCCTACCAGAATGGATTGTTGAAAAAATGAAGGCCAAACCATGCAACTGTGTCTGAGGGGAAACAAAGGAAGCTATTTATAGAGCTAAATGTCTTGTTCTGAATCTTAGTCACAACATTTTTAAATAGCCACATCTTTAAATCATTATAACCCATTGGTAATGCTCTCCAGATCTGCATTTTTATGACTATACATTGCTATGTCACAGACAGCTCCCATCTCTCACATACACTTGCCATTAGCAAGTCTAATAATAACCTTCATTCCGGGATTGACACTGAGCATTGTCAACTCCCATAGACAACCCTTGGAGCTGAGGGTGCTCAGCACCTTCCAGGAATGCTCAGCAACCGGCTCTGAAATGACACATTTTTCTCTCCTTTGGCCCACCAAAATAGATGCAAACCTTGGCAAGCTTTACCTAAGCAGAGCTCTCCGCACCCATGAGCAGAGGTTCTGCTGTACCACAGACTTAAGTCAAGTGGGTCCGAGCATCTGCTTGAACTTAAGCACAGCCCTAAGTATTTAGCAGAAGGAAGACGCTGGTACTCGGAGCCTTTCCTGGTAGACACTGGCAGCCCCAAAGCACATGAATCCCAGAGATCCAGGTCTCCCACTGGCCTCCTGGCAGACGTGTGCCAGTCAGGAAGTCAACAAATTGGAACCACTTTACCTTTCATCGGTATTCAAATATGGGGAAAAATATCCAGTGAGACTGGCTTAATCCTGCAGTCCTCCTGAAGATAATCCTCTCACTGAATCAAGCAAATTACAACTCAAGCATTCCCATAATTTATGTATACAAAACCCAAAAGAGCAGAACCTTGCAAACTGATGTTTAAAAGCTCTCCATGACCAAGATATGATCGATACATTTCCAGTGAAATATTTCAGGAAGGAAAGTCCTTTAATACAAGGTAGTGGAGATGGTCACATGTATTTTGGATTTGCAGTGTCCCTTCAATGATGATGAGTGCTGTGAGTAGCCTTCTGGCAGCTCCATACTCCATCCCAGACACATCCTTTGTGCTCCCAGAGGGAGCAGGGAGATTGTAAGAGCCAGTATTTAGTATTTTAGGAGGACAGCAGAGAAAGGCAGGGTAGCTTCTGAACAGGAAGGCAGGTGCTCTTGGTCAAGAAAGCTATTGGCTCTCCTTCACTCTCCTCCCTTCAATACCAGGTGCTTCCTGGGTACTTGCTGACATTTTGGAAGTAAGTTCTATGCAGAGCATTACATAAGTGCTTGTAAACAACAAATAAATCATTGGAAAGACTGTGATATGCTTATTTTATCTCAATAAAGCTACCATGTGCTTCAGGCTCAGGGAAAGCAAAATCTTTTCTTTTATACTCCTCCAGGGTATTAACTTTGCAGAAAGCACTGACTTAAGGTTAGCTGCCTCCATAGTTTTCCACAGATGTTGGACAAAGCAACGCTAGCTCCTAACCAGAGGGGAGAAGTGGCCGCAATTTTTCAAGGTAATTGATGCTGCTGAAAAAATCTCACTGTTAGATACTACAGGGTACAGGCTCACTCCTCCCAGGCAATGCAGCAGGGACTGGGAAATGGACTTTCTGTGGGATTTTTCTTGATCAGTTGCTACTGAAGTATGTCTACTGTGCTGCTCGATATTCTCTGGTTGTGTGGTTCAAAGAGATATTGTCTTACTATGGCGCAAGACACCATCCTTTACCTTTTAGTAATAGATATGCTTATTGATTAAACTTCTGTAAAGATCCTGGGTCTCACCCAAAACTCAGTGGACCTAATGGGATTTTTTCCTATTAAATGAACTTTGCATTTCCTCATCCACTTTTCAGTTCAGCGCTGTAATCCCTTGACTTTTTTTACTTTGGCTCCTCACAAAATTATTTAACAGCTTCCCCTTAGAAAGTTTACATTACACTGTCATAGTTTTCAATGCTACACCAAAGACTGGGTTAGCACTCCCAATATGAACCCATGATTTCAATAAATTTAGGATTTTTAACTTAAGCTGCAAATTTGTTGCAAGCTGAGACTTGGAACAAATTCACTGGACCTGGGAACAATTTCTCAGTTTTGTCACCCACTTGCTATGTAAAGTCAATCAATCAATCCTTTTAATGGATTTTCTTTTTCAAACTGGACAATTCAGAACTATATTTGCAAAGACAGCCTGGGCACAAACGCTAAACGAAATCAAAGCTCACTGCTATGCAAGCCAACTAATGGCAAAGGGTATTACTCCCAAGGAGACCAAAGGGAACAAAGAAAACATTAAAAAAGCCACCAGCAGTGAGAAAACCCCATGTTACACACAACCTCCTTCTCTCTGGTGTACAGAGAAGCAAGGTCAAAGCACCTCTGAACTCAAAGGTGCCGAAATGCAACAGACGGACTCCAAGCAGCGTCAGGTTCAACAAAGCTTTGATGAAGGCTGCAATGCTTCATCCGCTCAGTGTTCAAGGCACAAGCCTCACTTTTGGAACCTCCCCATGATCTGACAGGAGATACGGATGAATGCCGTGACCAATGATTAATGAGAACCCAAAGGGCCAAATGCCATTCTGGGTAACATCGGTGTAAATCCAGCATAAAAGTATCAAAGTCATCGAGAGCGATGTCGTATTTGCACCAGGCACTGCAAACCGCCTTTCTCTCTCAAAACACGGTTTTGAATCTTCCTAGAGGGCAAAGATCTGGAGGACGTTCCTGAATGTGGAGTTTTGCTTGGCTCTGCTCTCTTTTCTGGTCTGCTCAGAAAGCCTGAACAACTCTGTTATAAAGGGAGAGTTCAATTTCCACAGGAGTTAAAGGTCCTTCATTGTAGTTTCAGTGTGAGTAACACCTCCAAAATGAAACTGAGGGCTAAGGTCCTGACAGGCAGCCCTGCTGCCTGCGCCGCAGCGTGGATAAGCTGGTGGTGTACTGAGATGGGCTCTGGGAACATCTGACCACCTTCCATCAGAGACGGATGATCCATGACCAAATGGCCAGTGAACACTCATGGGTATGCCCGTGTGTTTGTCTTCTCCTGCCAGAGGTCACATACAACACAGACCACTACAGACCTGTGTTTCGAAGTTTCAATCAGATAATGGCTGAGGTGCTCAGAATAAATCTCCAGGTCTGAGAGCATGCCAGGCCACCTGTGGCCACAGGAAAAGCATATTCTGGCAACTTTTAAACTAATTTCCTAGATCTTGCTGTACAAATGAAGTGAGAGATTTACTTCAGCATTTGCACTAGGAGATGTAATGAGTAGATTCATTTGGGGACAATTTCCATGTTTAACAAGTTAATCCTTTCAGCTCTTCAAAATGGTCAGATCAGCCAGTTTTAAAAATCCTTACAGTGCACTTCTGCACCCTTTGAATGGGAACTCTCTTTGGGAGCACGAAGCAGGTATGACGAGGCTTATGCTGGAGCCTGCAAGTCCCAAAAGCTGGTCCAGCACTATTGACACTTGAGGTATGAAAGCCTCCAGAATCCTGGGAGTGTTTGGAGAGAAGAGCTTGATATATGCCTCTCCAGGAGAGCTGATCCTGTCTCAGTAGATGGCCTTGTATTCTTGTGATTTTTACATTCCCAGCCTGGGAGGGATCTCCCCGGGATCATCCCCAGGAGGTACTAAAATGGATGCAGTGACCAGCAAGGAGATCAAAAGCAAGAAGTGGTACATGAAAGACCCACTTGCCCTGGCGGCACCTGCAGGTCCAGGACCACATTGTCTGTCCCACTATCACTCTATTTTTAACAAGCCACCTATACTGGAATTTACTCAGAGGCACTCCTACTCAGCCAAAGGCTCTTCTGTGTCAGGTAACAGTAAAAGCCTACCGAACAATCTGCTGATGGGTTCAAGGTAAACATGCCTAACTAGAACTAAATTGTAAGAAAGTACAAAGCTTTCTAGTCATTGGCAGCTGAGAACATGAAATTCAGCAAGTCATTACAACCATGTGGCTTGGCGTTGGTCCTGACAGGCTCAAAACCACAGTTTTCAGAATGCCACTTCTTCTGTTTCCTGATCCAAACTGTACAGCCACTGCGTCCCTGTCAGAGCTGTCGCCCTGCTACCCAAGAAATGTGGCTGCTGTCAGAGACTGGGTGCCATGATCTGAGGGTGAAAGCAACACAACTTCTGGTCAAAAGGGATTTTAACTGGAACAGGAATACAGTCAGGATAGATGCCAAAATGTTTCAGCATCTGACACAAGTGGATCTGTCCCATTTACACTAGCAGTGTTCAACCCTGCTTTCCATGGACCCATTGTCAGCATTAGTCGGAGATGGAGCATGGACAGGGAAGGAAAACTGATGGTGAAGCCCAGCATGGAGCCTAAGATGATGACTTAACATTCCCAACTGTTCCCAACAATGAGAAGACAGTAGGTGGATCTCCATTCCCCTCTTCCCCTAATACACTTTCTCTCCTTCCCCAGAAATCCAGAGGCAAGGTGTGTATAAAGTGCAATGCATCTGCTGTAGAGGGTTTCTGACTCACTGTCCTCCTCTTACTAAAGTATATCCACAGCCCTGAGACATAGATTGATGTGGAGAGCCACAGTGAAGTCAGTGTGACTACAATCAAGGACATTATATCATGAGCATGTCTATTATTTATAATGAAATTAAGCTGGCCAAGATAATTAATGCTATTAATATCTGCACAATGATGAGCACAGTATGACTAGATAAATAGGTGGAATTACTTCTTATCTGAACTATCCTCCCATTTGACTAGTAGAGTAAGCCCAAACACAAACAGAGAGGATAAACAATTTGGTATGGAGTGTTGCTGTTGTTTTTAATTACCTAATACCTATATATCAGGTGCTGAAGAGGCAGAACTACTTGTGCTACAGTCTGGGGTGCTTTGACAACACAGTCCAGGCCACAGTTTGCTGGTAGTATTTTAACATAAAAAATGGCTTGGAGGAAGGGGGAATTGAGGCAAATTGAGACATTTTCACACCACGGATTTTGCATGTTCTTCCACAGAGCAAAAACATTCAGGCAAACTCTACAGTATCTGGCAGGACCTTGCAACTCAACACACCAGGCTCCGTCGCCTTTTACCATGCCTGTCTGACACGATAGTACAGACTCCAACTGAGCACAATAGGGCACAAAAAGAAGAGAAACAGTGACTTAAGGGCAGAGCTTCATCATGAACTTCAGCCTTTTTTGTCATCATCAACAGAAGGCACAATTTTAACTGAACTCCTAGGGAGGAGGAGGAGGTGGAATTTAATTTGCCTTCCTATGAGAAACTGAGAGCAGAACACTTCCACTTGACCTCTTTAACCTCCTAATCTCCCAGGACATTCACTGTGTGCAACAATACCAATGCAAATGGATCTATAGATTCACTGTATTTCCTAAAGAGATGGCCACAATAATGGAATAGTTTTTCAGATACGCATCCATCTAATTTACTGAAACAATGGATTTAGGAGGAGTTGGCCTAAAAAATTAGTCTACACAAACCTGTTTAGCTGTTTAGCTCAGAAGTATCACAGTGACAAAGTTCTGCCTCAGATAGAAATCTACAAGTATTGCTCTAAGTAATTTTCCATCTTTGCATCTTACACTTTCAGATTAAATCATCTTGAAAGTAGCCATTTGTGCTGCTTTTTTTAAAAAAGAGAAAACCAAATTCCTATTTAAAACCACACAGACAACATAGAAAATAGGATGTGAATTACACTACAGAAACTCCATTTTAAAATATTTTAAGGAAAAGGTACAAACCCATAAATATCTAAAAGATTAAGTCTACAAAAACAAATCAATGATCCAATTTTTACTTGCAGTATGGGCTAAGCACTGCAGCACATACAGAAGACTCTGTAAAAGCATGCACTATTCAACAAACCCTGGAACATGCAGCTCAGCACTAAGTATTAAAGAAAACAGCCCAGATTTTTTTCTTTTTTTTAAGCTTTCCTACTGAATTTCTGCCTTTATCTTTTTTTTTTTTCTAATTTAGAAAAGTCAAGATCTTAACATTAGGGTAATGTCATTTGTGTGTGCTTCTTAGAAACCATTAGCAGCTCTTGTTTCATAGTCTGTTTATCTTCAAACTTATATTTAGAAGTACATTGTAACAGGGTGAGCTGCTCCCAGGTTTATTTTTAATTCGAAGATACTGTCACAAACTATGTTTGTATGTCACAGAATGTGAAAACTAACACTAGATGCCAAGAAAGCTTAAGCACTACCAGTTACCAACAAGCTGATAGCATTAGGTTGTTAGGTGATTATAGTTGCTGGTAACTTTGAACACAGACATGATTTAAAGTGAAGAATAAAACTATTGAAAAAAATTACATTTATCTCCCCAAGAAAATACGTTACATTCTAAATTTGAAACAGCATGCTGAGAAACAAAGGCAGGGCTGTACCTAAAAAAGGAGAGTGTACTGAAAAGAGTATTAGTAAGTGATTTACCTTGGCAACAGCTTTGCTTTCAGAATTATTGTTGGAATCCTTAATGCCATTTAATGAATCTCTTCTCTGTGGGCAAGGCTTCTTTTTGCGTGGTCTGCCTTTAAGATTTGGTGCTGAAAATTAATGGAGAACAATTTGAGCACATTGTCTTATACTGGATTCTTAACAGCTGAAAGCATAATAAATAATTCCACTACAATCAGTCACAGAAATGTACACATCTGTCTACAGTAAATGCTTATTATGAGATTCCCATCCTCCATGGGTTACATCTTGACACACTATACATTTCTATAGAATATCCCCCAAGGCTAATCTATGCTACTTTTACATAACTAATTAATATAAAGTCAAATACTGGTCTCCAAAGGACTCAGAGAGAAAGCACAAATATTTCTCCATGGTACAAAAAAAGATCAAAATAGAATATTAACAGGTAACTTTGCATTAATGAGCCTGCTGCGTTTATTATTTCTAATCTTCACGTAAGAGTACTAACTGCTATTTCCAACTTTTGGAAACATCTGGTTTTGGAAATGTTCTGAAATATTGAAATTCCTTACAGCTCCAAGAAATGTTTATATATCCTGTCATTCTTGTCAAAGTTCTTCTAAAAAAGTTTAAAAAAAAAAAATTACCCCTGAGTCCTGAAATGGATCAAAAAACCCCTTAACAACTAGTTCTGGAAGTTGACAAGTACTGAAATAAGTGATTGATTGTTTCATAAGGGTTACATACCACACATATAAATTAACATGAATCACTTTCAGTTTTGTCCAATTCTTAAGATAAAACAGCTCTGAAATAACACAGTGACTAAATCCTAACCATGCTGAGCCATACGTAGAATGGGATATCGATCATCATAAAAAAATATCACAGTCATCTTTCAATAGTGGTATTACAATATAAATTATTATCACATACAGAAATAAGAGATGAAGCAGATGTTTGCTCATTATTACGTGTCCTGCCTGCTTTCAGATTTAAAAATCAGCCTACGACTACTATGGCAACATTTAAAATGATAAACAATCATTAACTAATGACTGAACCTAGAGAAGATAATTTCTTTTAAACCTTTAATTTCTAGGTAACCATTGTTTTCATTACTTAAAGGGATGATTAGAACAATGTCAGAAATCTAAACACCACAAACCTCTTGAGTGCCTTCTAATTGTTTCTAATCTTACATTTGTCACACAGTAAGCCAGTGGTTTCAGGACATTTTACATTTTAATTAGTTTGCGAACACAATAAAGGGTGTTAATTTGATTTTATAGTTTGAGTAACAGTGTCATATTTGGTCTGTTCAGAGAAAAAGAAAAGCCGTGGGTTTAAAACCAAAAGTCCAAAAGACATAACCTTTTTCTTCCCCCAGCACTGGCACATGGTAAATATATATATATACACACACATATATATATATATGCACGTGAGTATGTGTATAAGTCAATATTTGTGTCTATATAGAAATATGTTTATCTCCCTATAGAAATATCTCCATCTATCTCCAGTGAAGCACATTCTGCTTACTGAAAAGTACTGCAGAAAGCAATTCTGAAATTGTCATCTGAGGCTAACATGCAAAATCAAACAAAGAGAAAGAAATTATTACCCATTCCAGTCGACAAACATCTGCCTGATTTATATCTGTACTCATGAATGCTACAGCATGTGACTGCACACTACGTTGCTGGAAGTCTCGACTTGGTGTGGATGTCAGTCTTACACAAAATGAACACTAAGAGTATTTGCTCCGTGCTTACAAATCCCCTCCCCCAGCTGCTCCGTTACTCATATAAACAGAGATGAGCGACTCGGCAGGAGCGTGGGATGAGCTCCGAGGACTCCAGTGCCGGCTGCCAGACTGCCAGCCCCAGCCACACCGCCCTGCCTTATTTATAAACCCCGCTCATCCCTCTGCTTTTGATGTGTTCCTGATGCCTACTTTTTTTGGCATACAATCTGGATGGGATGGACAGATCCTTGACCACGGTTAGACCCAGCAGTTGCACCTTCTTTAAAAAGGTACTGAAGGAAATAGAAGTGTTCCCTCAATTTACTACAACCTGGTACAGATGTTAAAACATTAACCTTTGAATGAATGGACCCCCCGACCCGGTCCAACCAACGGCCAGAGAGAGAGATGTGGTTCAGCTAGGATCAAATACGCTTGCACATGAATTACTTTTTTTTTTTTTTTATTACTTTATAAAGGACTCCTCATGTTTTGCTAAAAGCTTTAAAAGCAAGAAGGCATTTGTTCCTAAATTCCAGGTATATTGAGCTTGCATATAAACACTGCTCGAATTGGAGCCTTCCACGGCAGAACTGGCACAAACCCACTATGAAATGGGGTATTTGCATTCTCCCTGTGGCTCAGGAGCTGCGGCCAGGAAGGTCTGTCTGCAGCACGCACGAGGACCGTCCCACACGCCCCAGAGTACGACTTTAAATCACTTTAAGCCATTCCAGATCAGACACACAATTAACAAGCAAGCAGCAATAGGAATTAATAACAGAAGAGAAGGTCCCTGCCTCTAGTATCTACTCCATAAAAGAAAACATTTGAGATAGTTCCAGTCACACTTGAAACAAAGCCATTAACATTTGCTTCCTAAATCATCATAAATAAATGCATTATTCGAAGATTATTTGTATTTCAGCTATATCCATTTTGCTCTCTTGAGCTAAGAAATACGACTAGGACCGAAAGAATAATTTACAAGTCACACACTTGCTTTAATTTGTTTCATTTTTTGTTTAATTTATGACATACTCATGAACACACTGCACATTTCTTGAATTTGTTATTTGTAATTGTTTTAAAGCAATTTTACACACATGTTGTGGCTTAGTCCCAGTCAGTTTTCCTGATGACATTGGATGTTCAGCAAGTACTGGACAGCTAAGTGAATATCCCATGGTTTTTTCTGCTCTCTGGTGGAGAAGGACTTCTGGCATGACTACCTGAGAATATCTGAAACAATTCAATTTCTTCATGTTTGTGCATATGGCTTTCAAACTCATTTTCTGAAACCATTTGTGGCAGTGAGACCTGTTTACTTGTACAGTCCCAGAAGGTGAGAACATAAGCTAAGCAAACTAAAGTAAAAAAAATCTAATAAATAAGTACAGAAAAAAGTTTGCATTTATTTGCCACCTCTTTAGGCTAAGTGCCTGAAACAGGAGTATCAGTGATACGACATACTACCAGTTTAAATACTTTCTTTCGTGTGCATTTGACAACATTTGCTTTTGCCAATTTGTGGGTTTTTTTCCCCTTCCTTCCTTTCTTCTTGCTTCCTGATGTAACTGAAGGAGGGGAAAACTCAGCTACTGAAATGTCCATTGGGACCCTTGATGGACTGCTGGGAACTTTTTCTGCCTCTATTTAGGTGTGATTCAAAGGATCAATATTAGCACAGCATAGGTGCCCTGTACTCTTGTGGTTTGGGATGCGAACCAGAACACCCCCATGCCTGCAGTCAGCAGGTGACAATGCCCCAGGAGAGCGGAGCTGCTGCTGTTCAAGGCAGGCAGGCATGGAAGGGCTGTCAGCAGAGACATACACCTGGGACAACACAAATGGCCCAAACCTCTGAGTTCAGACCTCCGGAAGCGAAAGGGTGTTCATCCACTTGAAGCCTGCCCACACACATGCCTGTGCCTTACTGACTCAAGGAGCCTCTTCTTGGGATTACAGCTCATCCCAAATTTTTGCTAATCATCACAAAGGGCAAGTGCATTTAGAAAATGGCAACGCACAAGAAAATATCTTCCCTGCAAAATCTGTAGGTGCGATAGCAATCTAGAGCCCAGCAGGGAAAGCCACTTCACCTGCTGAGTCCTGGCAAACATTTCAGGTACGACCACACAAAACACAGCCAGCTGCAAAATGCGCATAGTACAAGCTAACGCTCCTCGTGTTTGGAGACCTGGAGGAGCATGAGGGCACGCTTCCCACCTTGGGCTGGTTATCTTTCCCATACTCGTCATCATTGTGCCTGCTACCTTTACCCATCAACAGGAATTCAGAGGGACCATTTCAGCACACCTTGGATGCCAGTTTTGTATCAGCGTGCTGCTTCCTTGTTTCCCTGAGCAGCAGATCCAGCTGGTGTCATTTAAACAAACCTGTCCCTCAGAGCCCACCAACCTGGCTGGCCCTGCAATGCAACCACCAACCACTTGCAACGCTGCCCACTACTGCAGAGGATGCTGAGGTTGTAACATGGCAGTCACAAGGAATCAAGCATGAATCCAAGATGAACAAAATTCTAATTCAAACGCAAGCATTTTTAACCATAAAGAACAAAAGGTGTGACTGTTAACTAGTATGCATGTGGTGTGGACTTTGTTTTTCAGCTGACTACTACTTGGTGGTAAAAGTCTTGTGCTCCCGATTAAGTGAAAGCATGTGAAATGTGTATGTCATGACTATCAACAGTTACACGAGCCACGATGACAACCATATCTTAACAACTCTTCCCATTCTGGAATATGTCTCATGGCCATCTCGGTTGTGAATTCTCAGGGAAAAGAGAATTATTTATAGGAATCTGCCCAGAGACAGGAATGTTTTCTTCCCCTCCATGTTTGAGAGGGTCCCTGGGTCTTGTCTGGAAATAGGTAGTCACTGCAAATCACACAGAGATTGCTGCTTGCCATTCAACATGAGGGATCAGTTTTTCTTGGAAGACCATGTAACACTAACTCGTGATTGAGTGGGACACAAGGACACTGGGCAGGAGAAAAGAGAAGAGGAAACAGCTTGTCCCCGTGCCAGTGGAGTGAGAGAGGGAGACAGGGAGCCAGAGAGGTGAGAGGTGGGAGGTGTGCCCCCAGCCTGCTCCTCCTGCGCCGCGTGGCAGGAGCGGTCTCGTTTTTGAATCACACGCTTCCCACACCTGCCTGGGCCACAGCTGGCCATGCCATGCTGTGCCAGTCTCCAGCGTGCTACGGTAGTAGGGTGCAGGAGGAGGCAGCCACCATCCTCCTGCCGAGCTGTTCCTTCCCCCACACGTGGCTCCCTGGGGCAAGAGGGACGAGAGAAGTAATGCCCTCAGCTTTTTCTGTTTGGGTAGGGCAAACAACTTTTGCTGGCCACAGCCATGCTGAGCTCCTTCCCAACACCCCTTGGGTTGTCTTGAAACTCCTTCCCTACCTGTAGGAGAGCAAAAGGAGGAGCACACAGGCATGGTCATCACAAGTGGGTAGTGAAAGGGAAGGTGAGGTACAGAAGCTGCCACTGCCACCTCCTCTGTGCAAATCCTCGCTCATGTGCACACCTGCCTTAAAAAACCCGAAAGCTTTTAGTCTCTGATGTAATATAACTGCCCTCAGGAATCTGAAATTAAGATTTAATCACTCTTTTCTTCTTCCTAGATGGAAACATGTACCTTGCCTCCTCCTCCTCCCCAAACTGTGGCTAAGCTCTGCAGTGCCAAAACACCAGCAATGCCCTATGTGTTTTTATTGTAAACCATCACATCTGAGAGGTTAAATGCAAACCCTGTGTTATACATGGCACAGGGAGTTAGATTATCTGTAGATGTAGACTGACAAATCTTTGCTGACTAAATGTACCCCAGGAAGAAGGTGACCTGATGAACCTGAAGCCCAAAGCCTGTTCTTGTGAGCTGCCTACAGACCACCATAATCGAACAAGGACAATCCAGAGCCACGTGCAGCAGAGAATTAAAGATCAGGTATCAGAGATAAGCTCAGTAGCAGGCTCTGACCCACCAAGCAAGTGACAGAGGAGCTCAGGTTGCTCAGATCAGCAAGATGTCTCCTCGAAGCTAGAGGTCCTCTCTGGTCATGAAGCCACGAAACCGCATCATTGCTCAAAAATTACATGTTCCCCTCCAGCACTCTCATCAGTCTATGCAAGCATCAGGACATTGTAAGTGATCAGGAGAGGGCCAGAAGGTGAGGAAGTAGACAGCTACACTGCCCACCCACTCAGAAAATTCACAAGCTTGTGGCCACTGCTCTCCTGCCACTACCACTCTCAGCTGCCCAACTTTCAGGGACACTGACTGCTCAGCAGGACAGGGACACAGGAGCATTTCCAAGCCTTGCCGCCTAGTACCACTCCCAGCTCTGGGTTAAACCCAAGGATGGCAAGTTCTGTGCAGGGGAAAAAGAAGTACTCAAGAACGAGAGCTGCTGAGGTCAGCCATGATTAAACACTACACATGGTGGAAAAGTGTAGGCCACCACAAGAAGACAGCATCTCCAGCAGCCACCTTCTTTACCTGCATCCCCAGGTAGGCAAGTGATCGCTGGACTTTCCATCTTCCTGTTATCAAGTCAGCCTCACTTGAGCCATGCCCACGCCAAGAATGCAACATACTACGTAAACACAGCCACCCCTAGATGCACAAGTAAGACAAGAGAGAACGGCTGTGGTTTTGCGGCACCTGACTTTAGCAGGTTAGTTACAGTAGAATTATCTCTTTTTTAGGAGTCTGATCATCACTGGAAGTCCAAAGTAGTTCAACCCTCCCCATAACACTGTTCTCTAGATGCACAAAGTATGGCTGATGTAAAAGATGTGTTGTTATAGGGAGGGTGTTCAAAAAAATAGTGGCCTTCACACAGCTGAGGTCAAACTATGTTGGCACTTTGTCAAAATCAGTTGTGTAGCCAAGAGTTTTAATGAGCCTGGAATGCATTACCTCATTTGTCATACCTGGATCACTTACTCATGCTGAGTCCAAAATAACCTTGGACCTTGTTGGCTGCTCAACAAACCATGTAAGTAAACAGTACTGTACTCATGCCTAAAGCATGTATCTTTTTCTTGCTTGCTCCATATTACTTACTCTAGAGAACATCTAAGCAATTGTAATGCCCATGATCAAAGTTCTTGCCTTTTCCAGGCCTCTCTGATCTGCGTAACTATTTCCTGGTACGACTTGATCCAGCTTGCTGGTACTCCAGTTTCTCAGAAACACTTCAAAAGTAGGAGAAAAAAGAAAAATGGAAAAGGGAAGGATGGCCATTGCCATAATTCGCTGAGAAATGTACCAGGACAGCTGCTCAGCATTGCTAATGCACTTACAACTTACACTGCTAACCAGATTCTGGCTGCCCGTTGTCACTGTGATCACGTTTCTGTCCTGTGGAAAGATGAAGGAAAGGGATGGAACAACAGCATTTTTGTCAACTGCAAGAGTATGACAACAAAAAAAAAAAACAAACCCTGAGCTTGTAAAAATGTCCAGGGCCATCAGCAAAGAAGGGCCAGTGGAAGATCTGAGTCTACACCTAGGCTTACACAGTCAGGTGAGCTCTAAACATGAGAGGTGGGTGTGCACCAGAGGGACGTAATCACAAAGCCAGGATTAAGACGCAGCACTAGAAGGTGCAAGAAGTTAATAAACAGGCATGTATTATGGTGCTGGGTTCAGAAGAGAAGTATGCTCACATGAGGTAAGTAAGCAGCAGCACACCTGCTAAAAGCCTCAACAGTCTCTCCTCCCTGTAGGACACCTCGCAGAATGTCTCCTCACAGAATCCTTTTGCACTGTGCCAGTCCTTCATATCTCTTCCAGTTTTCAGCACACACACAAAAGCTGCGATACCAGAATGCTTGGCCCTAAGCTGCAAAACCATCAGAAGATACAGAACAGACTTTCCCTCTTAGGCAGGTGGAAATGGCAGGATGTGTCAGATCACAGAGCTACTCATGATTCAGGTGCCAAAGAGAAGGTTGGAGATGGCATATGGAGGTGCCTGGCCATCAAAAGCAAGGTGAGAAGAATGGTCCCAGATCTCCAGAAAATCCATGAACTGACCATGCCTGCTAGCAAGTGGCAAATAGCTGGTTGCTGAGGACACTCCTAAAGCAGCCGGGTAAAAGTTAGCTCTTGGCTGAAAAACATGCTTACATGTTGCACCTTTTAAAATGTAATGAATAGAAAGTTAACAGTTTTAATGGTTTTAACACTTACCCCTCTAGGGGGCTTCTGGCATTCTGCAATATCTGAAAGTTAAGACAAGCATATTGCTATATTTAAACATGGTCTCAAAAACTGTTCAAAGGTTAGTTAATCTCGCATACTGTTCTGCAGTCGCAGCTGCCTCCTTGATTTCCTTGTTGCCTCCATCTCTTTGTTTTCTCTCCTTCACCTCACTCCCTTTTCTGCATCCTGAGTTCAGGATCTTACATTTCATTTATTTTCCTTTCATCCCTCAAAGTTTATTTAAAAGCCTCTGCCTCATGGAAACATGGTCTGAGGAGGGCCTGGGGCATTTACTGCCCAGGCATATTGAGCAGAGCTGGTGAAGAGAAGCAAGTTGCAACCAACTTAGTATTGCATCAAAGGGTCAGAAATTAAAGTGGCTGGAAAATACAGCAAAAGATCAGACGACACTAAAAAAAACAGACTTTGTTTAGGAAACAACAGTATCAGCTGAATTTGGGGAATCTCTCTACAGGATCCTAAGCACACCTATGGAAGTCAGTGATGCGCACCTACCAACAGCTAAAGCTCTCATTGAGCTCTGGAGGTCACACAGCCTCTCCACAAACACACCTCTTGTTTGCTCAACTGCATGTAAAACAATTTGAATATTAAAACGATTTTTACTAGACTTTTTTCTAAATGCGAACATTGTTTGTTCCTTTCTTTATAACTGAACATGCCAGACCTGACCTGGAAACTCTGGAGTACAGCAGCAAACAACCTTGCAGGGAACACTAAGGATCCATGCTGCTTTCTAACCCACACAGAGAAAGAGCGGACTTGTGTAGCCATTTCTAAAAGTTTTGGTTTGGAAATGAGATATCCCATGCTCCATGTGGGGAAAATCAATTTGCTACCTCTCTAAAGAAAACATTCCTCATTTGGAAATAAGTGAAACAGACACTTCCTTGTGTGGATTAATGTGGAGACATATGACTTGCTGCAGACTGTTGTTTTGACCCCCCTCCTGACCAGACAATCTCTGAGAAAAGCAAAAAAGGTGGTATTTTTCATGGATTACAGTTCAGACTAGCATTGCTTTTAATAGAAAAGTTAGAGGCATTGCAAATATCAGGTTGGCTAATTATGCCAAAAATTGAATGTTTTTCATTTCCATGGAAGATGGGGACAAGATTCAGGATGAGGCTTGGAGTCTCATTTTCTTCATTTCAGCATGATTGGAAATTAAGACTTTTGCTTGATCTGGTCTTCTTTATGTCCTGTTAATTTGAGTTTTAAAAAAATTGAAAAAGTTTTTTTTTTTTTTTGACAAAATCTATACATGTGTTAGAAATTATGAAGTGCAGTAAATTGAAAAGGGAAGCTGAAAACTTCAGAGAAAAATCTATGCCTGACAAATATGTGACATTCAAGTAGACCTTACAGCAAATTAAAATAATAATAAAAATTGCAGGCCTATTACTGGCTACAGATGACAGGATTGTTATTAATGATTCAAAAAGAGGCAGAGGTGTTTGGTAAATATTTGTTCCATATTTGCAAAGAAGCCAGATGATATGCTTGCAAAAGAATATAATTAAAGCCAGTCAACTGACTTGGTTTTACAGAAACCAGATCTTAAAAAACAGAAAAGAAAAACAAACAAAGCACCTTATTTTATACTTTGGAACTACAAGCTCAGTTAGAGGAACTAGCTGCACGCATGGAACTTACCTGCATTTCAGTAAGACAGCTGATTTAATACTAGATAACACTTTGATTAAAAAACAGCACTACATAATTTTATTCAAGCATATATTAAATGGATTAAGAACTGGCTAAATGATAAAGCTAAAAGCAGGCATCAGTGGGGAATTTCTATCAAATGAAAATATTTCTGGTGGGATTCCAGAGGGGTTGCTCTTATTCAACTAGTATTCAACATTTTTGTCAGTGAAATAAAAATAAGGTCCCTGACAGTAACATTCACACTGACACAAGGACTGGCACAATGCTAACACCGAGTCATACGTACGAGTAACCAGAAGGTAAAACAAGACCATGCAAACACAATGTTCTTCCGTACAGCTCCAGCATGAAGCCTGCGAGCAAGGACGACAGGTCCCATTGACCAAGCCGATGGTGACGCTTCACAGGCCACCCCCACTGGAAATTCAACATATCCTGATAGGAAGATGTTGTGGCCAAAGGTAGGTCTGCCTTCAAGGAGGAGGTCGAACAACTCAAGCTGTGCTGGATTTAAGCAAAAATGACTGAGAAGTGACTTCACCAAGTAATATGAGTGTCTCAAAAGTGAGAAAAAACCTGGTACTCGGAAGCAAGGAGGCATAACCAGGCATGCCTGGGCACTGCAGTCCACATATATGATCTCATGCCAGTAGACGGAGGCATGCTTATGCCCAGCTTTCAGAAGACCTTTCAGGAAAAGCCTGAGCCAGACACAACAAGCTGGTGTGCACAGTGCAGGAAGAAATGCATGCAATTTGAGGGTCCTTGTCAGCATACCAGACTGGAGCTGGAGGTCCCGCCTCAGCCACACTGAGGGCCTGGTCCAGGCTGCTGCTGGGAGAGCCTTGCCGCCGCGGGTGGCTGCAGCAGCCTGGCGGGCTGCATGGAGGAGGCGTCCAGCTGTCTGGCTGTGGTCCTTGCTCAAACAGCTGTTTCCTTTCTCCTTCAGAAAAAAGGTGGTGAACTGGATGAAAGCATTTGCCAGTAATTTTGGCTGATGAGCCACTACTTGGGGTTCATACCAGATTAGATGACTCAGTGGTTCTTCTGGTGAGAAACTGCATGAGTATAGGATCAACTACAGAGAAGCAGTGTGCTATGCAGGACAAGGAACGTGAAGAGCTGTAGCCCTGATTCAGCAAAGTACGGGCCTAACTCGTAAAGACCTGGAGCATGCAAAGACCTCTGATGACCTCACTGGGGCTATTCACATCTTTGAGGCTGAGCCTGTGTTAAGCATCGAACACGACCAAGCCAGCACGACTCTCTCTGTCACTAACAGGACAGCAGCATTCAAGCCCTGAACAAAGAAATCGTCGTATCTCATCATGAAACACCACAATCTCATCATGAAACACCACAATCTCATCATGAGACACTACATACTTAGGCAGCATCACAGGATCAGACATGGGCTCATCAAGTTTCCCTTTCCCTCAGAAATCTGCTGTCGATTTCCAGGCTCCAAGCCCTCTGCCCCCAAAAGCCACCTCCTGGGAAGCTGCACCCAGCAGACAGGGGCTTCACTTTCTGTAGGAGGGTCACAGCAATACTCAAGAAGTGCACATCTGCCTTGTCAGAATAGTCTGGGTTAGGAGAAAAAAAAAAACTAGCGAAGAGAGGAAAGAGTGAGCAGGCACAAACGGATTATGTAATAGCCAAGACGAAGGCAGCGCAAACACAGCAGTGAGAAGTGAAAACGCACAGCAAACCCATGCAAGACAGCCTCTCATCAAAACTCGGCAGAACACCCAAGGTAGACTTCCCATTAGAGGGCTTTAGAAAATAAAAGGCAAATAAAACCACATAGCAAATCTTAAGGTGGCTTTCCTAGCAATATTTCCTTTTCTCTCCAGTAAAAGCCAGCATTTGTGAAATCACTGTCTAGCAGAGTCAGCAGTACCCAATGGAGACGTGACCTACATACCTCAGAAATACAATAGATACGTAGCCAGTCATATTCACGTAGACAGACAGATGAAGTGGGCTAATTGACTCGTAAAGGATGGACACTGTGCATGAATCTAAACAGGCAGAAACTCATGCAAGAAGCATAAAACGAATGGCTTCCTGAGACCTTGCTTTTGGGAATGACAACAGCAGGTAGGAAGCAATGATCACCCAGTTGTGCACAATGTAAAAATTACAAATATATTATTTAAATCTCTTGCATTTCTGATTTGTAACTGATTATATAAGAAAGAAAAATCTTTTTTTTTAGTGTAAGAATTATAATGTTCTTTCATTTTTTTCTTTGCACTCGATCATTGCACTGCGAAGTAATCAAAACGTTAGGCATAATCAACCTGCACGAAGATACGAGTAAAGTGACAAGCAGAAACTAGAGAATAAGCTCCCCCCTTGATGCCTACACCCAGCTGCCACCACAGTGAGGACTACACAATGCGTTAGGTGGAGACAGGAGCAGCAGCTATAGCCTAAGCCCTCCTCTCTTTTACCTCTTTGGGTCATCACCAACTTCACCAGCAGCAGTTGGCTTGCCATGCACTCCATCACAGCGCACACAGCTGTGAAGAGGTTCAGGAATAACTTTGCTTCTGCAGAGAGCCTGGGACAAAGCCCTTGCTCCTCTGGGGACCTGCACACACCTGACACAGCGGTTTAATGCTGGGGTGTGGAGGCGAAGCTGCTTGGCGTTGCTGAGCAGAGGAGGGATCTGCACTTTTTCACTGGTAAAACACAGCAGTGGAACTTCAGTAACTTTGTCAGGTTGTGTACGACGAGAAAGGGAATCTGTATAACTATCAAAAGACCCGAAAATTGGTGGTTTTAAAGTCCTGATGGTAAGATCACATGCCCAGTTTACACGAGTGCAAGCCCCATGAACTCGGTGTAATTGCCTGAAACATCAACACAAACAGAATTGAGCCCATGTCTGCGTTACAGCCCCAGTAAATCACTGGCACTCACAAAAATCCAAATAAACCCAAGCTGTATTCATTAATTTATCTGAGCAGGGCAGGGTTTAAACTGAGTATGAAGTCGGTTGTGCAATATTCTTTCGTAGTCAATACTGGTTCTTAGGAAATTATCCGAGTGAATTAAGTGGAAGGACTATTAAACAATTTACACACTTCCTTGTGTTTCAGATGTCTAATTATAGCCGTGTTTGTCTCTCCCTGCAGAACTGTTGTATACCACATGGTACGCATATTTCAGCATCCAGCATTATTAACTCATGACCGACTGTCAGTTGATCATTATCTAACACATGGGGTCTGCAAAAAAAGCCTTATTTGGGCAAAAGCAGGCTTCTGACCCGCTCCTGCTGTATTTTCCCCCAGAAGAACTTCAGTTGGATTATTATTTTCTGTCAATGGAAGCTCAGAGGTTACATATGTGAAATCTGCAGACAGGAGAATAAATCCTTACTGAGTTTAAACACTCAGTTGATATTAAAACCATCTCTCCAGCTTGGTTGGTTTAAAGAAAACTCTCAGTTGCCCTCTAGTGTCACCCGGCTGCCATGCCAGGCAGCCCGCTCACCGCAGCCAAGGTCACAAAATTTAACCTGATTTCATGTGATGAGATTTACTATATGTATAATATTTCGTATAAAAGGGTGAGGGGGGATGCTTTTCCCTCCTGGAAATTTCAAGGCTTGGGCCCCTGGAAGCCCAGAGCTTGCATAATGTTTACTGCTGTAATTGCAGCGCATGACACACGGGTTTTATGAGCGAGAATCTCTGAAATCACTCTGCATGCTGCACTCCATAAAGTTCATTCATAACTAAAAATAGACTAATGTACAAACTGATTTAGCATTATACTGAAGCTAAGGAACACAGGGAGTCTGCAGAATTCCCTAATATGGAAGAGAAGCTGAGTTTTCAAAAGCAGCAGTTTATTTGTTTCTGAAAATGGACAACATATGTAAGAGATTTAATATACAGAACCAGGTGTATATATAGCCTAGATCTTCATATGTGCCCATTTTCATTCTATATAAAGCCTTTATACAGCCTGAAACTATAAATTTAATAATAGATTACTAAATTAAGTCTGCACAATCACTTCATAAAAAAAATCATTTCAATTTAAAATACAGCTGTAGGGGTTTGGACAATTTCCTGCATAATAGAGGCCCATCCCTGAAATGTAAATAACACCGGTATTAAAACAAGTCAATCAGGCACATCAGGAAAAAAACAAAACAGGTACATGAAAACATAAATGCATTTTCCAGTCTATCCTAAGTAAGGATGCCAAACCTTTATTTTATGTGAATGCTGCTTTGATAAATCACTACTGCTTCAGCCGGCTTTTTTTTTTTTGTTTCTTTTTTTTTTTTTTTTTTTCCAAATGTCCTGTTTTTTCCTAAGAGAAGTCCAGGGCTGATTAAGTCTTAACATTTTGAATACACCAGACCATCAGGGTTTTGGAGTAAGAATTATTCACTTATTTCCTGTGTACCATCAGCATTCTTAAAATGCTGTTACTATAAAATTAAACAGTGTGCTCTTCAGAAATGCATGACATTGCCTGCTCTGTCTTTTTCAACTGTAATTGTGCGTTTTTAAAATTCTCTTCTTTCTCAATGCCTCCTCCCCAAACAAATACCTTTGATAGCTGTAAGATTACAAAAACAAGTTAGACCTTTTTTTTTTTTTGAAACTTACAGGCCACCTCTGGTATTATTGACCGATTACACAGTAAAAAATGACAAATATTACTTTATTTGATATATATCCTAATTTAATTATAAGGCTTTCTCTTCTTAATTTGACAAGACTGAAATATCACAAGAAGTACATATGGCAATTCACAAAATAGAAGCAGGGAAAAGGTGAAACGAACATTTGAAAAGACAAATGATTTGATTTGCATAAGCAGGTATTTGTAAGGCACCATCTTTCTCCATTGCCTGAAGAGCACTTTCCAGTTGCTCTCGCTCTCACAGTGTAGCTCACAAGCATAGTAATTGCGCTTTCTACTCCAAGTGTTGTCCCTGTTGGTGACAGGAGGCTCTTGCCGGCAGCACCCGGCAATGCTGTGGGACACTGGGAAGAGGAGACACAGCGGAGCTGGGTAAGGAAGCAGCAGGGAGGTGCCAGACCCTGTGTCCAGGGACCCTGACCCAGTGGCTCCAGCCACACATACTGCCCCAGCAACCCCACTTTTCAGGGGATGGCCGTCTCACCGCTTCAACCTAAGCCAGGGCCCCTAAATACTGAAATAATAAAGGGGCTATTACAGTTCTGTTTGATAGGGCTTGGTCAGGGCTACACTATTTGCTCTATGCTCCTGGTGACCGAACCCTGGCTCTCAAGTTGCAGGAAGCTTGTAGGGTTTCCAAACCCAGCTCCCAAGCCATGGGGGAACATAACAAGCCCAGCAGTGGGGAGCAGGGGCTGGGGAGTAACTTTAATACTGACCTATAAAAGGCCACTGCAGTAGGGATGCAACTGGCTGCTGAGCCCAGCATCATCTGGCTGTGCCGGGGCTCACCTGCTCCCAGACCTGTAACTCAGGGGAAGATCAGGATGCCTGGCAAGCCACAGTCCCCCTTGCCTACAGACTGGTCTCCTGCGCCGTGCTTTTCTTTAACTCTGCGCAATACCTGATGTTGTGCTCTGTGGGGTTAGGCTGCTGGAAGACAGTGGGAGGTTCAGAAAGCTCAAAACCTTGTTTTCTCTGCCTCATGAAATACACAGCAAGAATTTTATTGACTAATTCCCGTCAGTCCCCTCCTCCTGATAGCATCTGGAAGGGCTTTCAGATTGTATGGGAATCCTCATCCTCACTTCCAATAAAGGGATTGCTCCACTCCCAGATTCACCCGCCCTGCCTGCTGCTAGATCTAGGTTTTTCCTAGAAGCCTCCCCACCAGCCATGACCTGATGCTGCTTTGTTTAGGAAACCTGACAAAATGACATGAGTGGCCAAACCTTCTGTGTATCTAATTTTAAACAGATAAAAGTAGCACCAAGACAAATCAGTGCCTCTCCTGGATTTACAAGTACACTATTAAGTAGACTTGGACTTCAACTAAGGTGAATATGAAGATTCATTGTCCCAAGAGATAAATATTGACTGAGGAAAAGCAAAGGTCAAATTGGTCAATATTTACTCAAGAAACTCTAAATCTTGAAGCAGTGTAACATACACTCTGAACGTCTTCATCAGCTGCCTCTGGAGATCTTTTTGTTATGACTAAGGATTTCAAAAGTCTAGTCTTCTTCCTTCTAAACCTCATATTTAAAAAAAAAGAAACTCACACACACCTACTGCAAATAGGAAGCTTTCTGTGCCTATAGCCTCAGCAAAAGGAGATGTGTTGATGTGCAAATGCTATCTGCCTAGTCCACATGCCAAAACTCAGTAGCCCTGACCTTTGAAGACATGAACAATAAAAACTTTCTGACTCATCACATGACAGTACTTCAGATTACCATGAACAGGAATTTCTTCTCTGGAAAGGATTAATACACTCTCTTCTCCCTCCATCTCAAATATCTGTAAATTAAGGCTGAAATTTCATCTCAGGCTTCCATTTCACATAAGGAATTACTTTGAGACAGTGCCAATCAAGAGTTTTGGGGGAGTTATAGTCCTATTATTTACTGCGGCAAGTATATTAGACCTATTATTTATCTAAGGTTTCAAGCTTCCTGCCTGGTTTCTGAAGGTCTTCTACTGTGCTATTTTTGCCTGGAGCCAGAACGCTATGGACTCTTCTTTCCACAGAACAACACTGTTGAAAACAAAAATTCCAGGAAATTTATAAATGCTGATTTTTCTGAAGATGCATGAGGAAGAAAGACACTTGAATCCTTTGGAGTTTCAGTGAGGTTATTTCCCGAATTTCCCTCAGCACCTTCGTATGGCCACTCAATGACCAGGAAGGTACCAACCCCCCTACTCCTCTGTTCATTCAAACGGTCTAGCGTGACTGGTGAGCTCCTATTTCTAACCTTTGTCTTCACTAAACAGTCAAACACAGCACAGATTTGTTGTAATCACCATGGAGATCAGTTGGTTTCAAATTAGGCACAAACTGTTTGTTTCCTTTGCTATTTTTACTGTGTTTTGAGCCTATTATGCTCCTCCCACCCTGCCCTTTCTTTATCTTTACTGGCAAATGAGAAAATCTTACTTTATTGGGAAGTCAAATCCTAGCCACAGCTGCTCCTGAACTCAGTGGGGGATGGCGGCGGTCCCCCCTTCTCAATTGCCTTCCCTCGCTGGTTGGCAACCAGTAAGTCTGTACGAGGTCAGACTCTGCAGGTGAGATGACACAGAAGGTGCAAATAAAGTCCCTGTTGGCTGGAAGAAAAACGTGAGCCTTGCCCTATGCAATTTCATAGTTAGGCCTACTAGGGATGGAAGAATTAATTTATTCTCTGCAAGAGGGAGTAATAGGTAGGCTTTGGTCTCACATCTGCAATGGCACAAATGAACCAAGGGCTGCCACAAGAGAAACGGCATTATCCTGGCTTAAGACAGAGGGACCGGGATGGGGACTGTGCGGCAAAGGGGGGCAAAAGGTGAGCATCTGGCACAGGGAACAGGACTGAAGCAATGGGGAGTGAGGGAAGCCAGACTTCTGGGCCGTTTGGGTTACACACAGAAAGCAAATAAATCCAGCACCACCAAGCCGGGTGCAAGTGTCACTCTTCCACCGGGAGATACCTGGGCTACTGCAGCCAGAGGCTGCTGAGCACCCTCTCGCCATTGAAAGGCTGTCCTGCACCACTGAAAGCATGGAGGACTTGTTATTTGCCTCCCAAAGACATGAAGTCTCTAACAGAAGTTCCTTTGGAGGCGCAGAAAAGGGCACAAGGACCAATAGTGCTGAATGTAGGTTTCCCACAGCCCAAGTCAATGGGCTCCCTGTGCCAAAAATGCAGCAGGCTGGGATCTGACAGTCCCAAAGATGCATATGCCAAACGCAAGCCTTTCCCACAGTTCTGTGACAGGTACATCATTACTTTAAAACGGCATCAAGTCTCCACTAAAACATCCCTCTGCTTCTGGAATCATACGCAATCCATAATGTAGAACTTAAGTTTAAATTCAAAGACCAATTAAAAAAAATAAAATCAATGAAATGCTTTTATGAAACAGGAGATTGATCTGCAGCTTAAAACTTCCAGTAATGTAATATTTTAGAACTTTAATAAATAATGCTTTTACCTTGATTGCAAAATAATACCCTGCCATGAAACACAGAGCAGAGGTAGGAAACTGTACAACAAGAATTAAAATGTCACACTTTGCACAGAACGGAGCATTACCACTATTGGTGAAACACATTTTTCATACTTGTTAACACAAAATTAACAATTACATACATCACTTAATTCTGTAAGTGCGTATCTCTCGAAGTACCCATTAGCTAACCATGCCTAGTTCAGTTTTAATATACATGCAGGCTTTGCAGCACAGAGGGGATGTAACTATGCAAGCGCTGGCACAGTAAACCCTGAAATGGCAAGTGCTATTAAATTGAGATGCAATCACACTGAAAGGGAAACATTAACAAACAGCAGACAATTGAGAAGAAAATACAGGGCGCTTGTGTTCTAATACATGTGCTTCAAAACCTTATATAACTATTCATTGTCTAGTTCATCTGGCCAGGGGCCCAGTTTGCTTTATGCTATGCTATACTAATTTTATAATAATAAACTGTTACACAAGCTTTTTGCAGTCATGCATATGAAGAGGTTGTGGAAGACATTACATTTGATTATCTTTCTAGCAAAGACACCATCTTGAAATTAAACATAGCCTGGTAGAAGCATATATGAGTTTAACAAAAAATAAGAAGAAACAAATGTGAGTATATCATTAAGATTAAAAAAAAAAAGAAAAAAACCCTTTCAAAAAGGCTCTTCTCCTCCTCTGAGTTATCACCTTCATATTATGCATGACAGATGAATACCACTAATCCCATAATACAATGCAAGAATCTGCATGTTCCTGGACTATGTTCGTTTGAAGACAATCAGT
This sequence comes from Elanus axillaris, assembly GCA_026212715.1. Taxonomy (NCBI): domain Eukaryota; kingdom Metazoa; phylum Chordata; class Aves; order Accipitriformes; family Accipitridae; genus Elanus; species Elanus axillaris. Next base: position 8,506,897 of record JANZLQ010000100.1, read on the forward strand.
GATTTTTGGAAACACATGTGCTTTTTTTTTTTTTAAATACACCTTCTTTTTGTAAAAACAAGGCAAAATGGTTTACAAAGCCAAAAGGAATGCATGAAATAGATGGGATTTAAAAACCCTTTATGTTATTTGTTGCTTTAGCATGAACCAACATGAACCACTGAGGTGCTTCAGTTAAGATTTATCTGCACCACAAAACATTTATAAGATAGCAGTTGGAAAACATGGGGATGAGAGAGACGGGGCACAAAAGCATACACAGTACAAACCAGATGCGATCCAGAAAAGTAATTTCATATTCCACATTTGTCTATGGAATTGTCTGAGAATTTTCTGCTGAACATTATTTCCAGGTTTATCACAGTCGTTCAAAACTCGCTATATTTAGTCACTGACCAATGCCAGAAAACACTACCAGACTATAGGATCATGGCATATTTTAAGTTTGATATCTCATCAACCATCAAGGCCAGAAATAAATGCCGTTTATAATCAGAAAGAGTAAAAGCCTCAGACCTCCAAGATACATAAGGGATTTTTTTCAGCTCTAAGTCATGAGATATCAACCTCAAAAATCACATTATTCCGATTAGCATTGTGGGTCTGCTACTTCCCAATCACCCCCTACATATTTTTATTTCAACATTTTAACATCTAATCTAAAAAAACCCACTAAAGCTAGTGAACCAATGTTTTATGCGGGGCCCCTGAGGCACTTCCACATGCAAATACCACCACCACATAGCAAAAGCAAAGATTCGGCAGTCAAGTGGTACTGAAGTCGATGGGTGTAGGAGCAAACCCGAAAAAGCTTTAATGCCAGATTCTGATCTAAATCACATCACTGTCAATCCAAAGTAATTGACTCCTGTGGATTTACATGAGTGGAAAGGAGATCATAATCTTGGTCTTTACCTTTACCTTTGAAGTAGAGATGGTCATAAATCTGATTTTTCTAACAGGAAAATGTCAGAATTTCATCGTTTTCTTCAAATTGGGGCAGGCAGTCAAAAAAGTTCTGAGCAACACTAGAGGGTAACTATCAGACTCTTTAATTTTAACATGTCTAATGAAAAGAAACCATGTGAAAGTACTTCTACAGCTCAAAACTCTTTTGTCTCAAATGGTTTTGACATCAAAGTGCATCCCACCAAATTGTGGGTTCCAGGGCCCAGTGCTCCCATGCTCCACCATGTTGAGCACTGAGCGCTGAGTGCCCTGAGCCATTGCGACGGTACAGCCGCTGAGGAGACTGTGAAGCAGCACCAAACCTCGTTGAGAGAAAGGGATGGGCAAAGGACGTGGTCACACTAGCACTGCTGTGGCAGAATTGTGCCCAAGAGTATGTCAACCCAGCAGGATAAAGTTCAGTCCTTCCAACCCTAGACCAAACATTTTATTTCAACCTTTCTGATTAAAAAAGAAAGAAAAAAGACCAAAATCCAAACAGACATATAGTGGCTGTGGGCTGTTACTGTGAAAAATATTTCCATTTCATTCGAATGGTATCTTCCAGTGCTAAAAAAGGCATTAACAACTTGACTCAGAAGAGTGAGAAAACCTCCTGAAACCTCCTGTAAGGTAAAAGTTATGCCAGAATTAATACGCAAAACAAGAAGAAGTGGGAACCACGTGGTTCCTGCAATGCAAGGGAAGGGCTGGAGCTAAGCCTCGTGGAAGGGGGTTGCCTGGAGCTTAGACCCATGCCCAAAAACCTCCACCAAAGGAAGCAGAAGCCTTACCCATTCTCTAGCTGCAGGTGGAATACAACACAAGGTGGCAAAACTTTCCTCAGCGGTTAAGGAGTGTTTGTTGACTTTCTGTAATTTATTTTAACCATTGTTACATTGTTTTGGTCTAGGCTTCTGAAACTAAGAAAGCCCAACGGACTGCAACCTCCTGCAACTGCTTCTGGCTGCGCGACTCATCTCGCCTCTACACCTGACTGACTGCGAGTTGGAGCTCGTATTCGGCACTTCAGGATTGTCCGATTTTCATGGATATTTATGCTTAGACCCAAACAGTCAGCACAGCTCTGACGCCTTCTCCGGCTCACCTGAAATGGGAGCTGATGTTTCTGCTCATTCATCTTGGCTGCTCCGCTCTCCCGAATATTTCTGATGGTTGCTAGGCAACTATTGTTGAATACATGCATGAGGCATTAATTGTCTGAGCACTTTAAAAGAGGAAAATTCTTTAAAACTGAGGACATTGCCATACCCAAAATAGGATATTTCCTCTATGAAGGGCAACACTCGTGGCTGGGAATGTTGATGGCTGCAGTATGTCAGAGGCTAGATGAGTCACCAAGATTACTCACATGCAATGCAGCACAAAAGAAGCGTCTTAGGAGACCTGACTTTCTTATAAAGTTTTATTTTAAATTAAGTGCTTCAGATTTAGTTTTATCTTCTGACTGGCTGTCATTGGGATATCACCATCCACATTTTCATGAAATTAATGGCATTGGGTTCAGCTTCTGTTACAGATGGTGGTAGAACTTACAAAGTTTATCAGCTCACTACCTTCTAAACTCAAAATGGCACAGGCAAGTACTCCTCTTTGCTACACTTCAAAGAGATACTGTAGCCTCACTGCTGATCTTAAGTGCTGCGTGCTCCTTACCCGTAAATGTGGATTTCATTTCATAGGGTCTTTTTTTCCAAAATACATTCCAATGTCATGATCAAGCTCTTAAAGACAGTAAACACAAACTTCCATAAATTGACTTAAACTTCTAAACTAAACAACTGCAAGGATTTGCAGCTAGGTAATTTGGTTTTTTTTTTTTGTTTTGTTTTATAACAAACCTATCTCTACCATAACTAAACACTCACAATGTACATGTATTCATCTTAATTACAGGCTGCCTTTCAAAACAACCAACACCAAAAAAACCCCTGAAGAACCATCATTTTTTTTTGCAAATCAGTCAAATGATTATAGTTCATTGCAAAATCAGGACGTTCTAAAAGAATGAGGGCAACTACACTGCTGATTTTGAACATGGTATTCTGAGCCAGGAGCTGCTAAAGACCCTGGGTATGGTCTTTTCCATTTTTCAAACTTGTGCTCTACCTCTGTGAAAGTAGGTAATGGGACACAGGCTCATCTCTGCAAAGTTCAGCTGAGGTTTGTAAGACTTTAAGATGAAGTGAGTTATTTAATCAACAAAGTGAGAAGTACAATCATCAACACCTACTTAAAGCAAACATGCCACCCCACAGGGAAGAGCTGTTTTCACTGGGAGTTTAACTTCTACTACAGTTGCAAATCCAGAGTGAAACACAGGAGGGTGATGACAGAGCTGGAAGGTTGCACAGTAGCTCTCTGTCGAAGCAATAGCAGCGTCTGCAAATGTCACCCATGTTAGCATGATGATCACCATTAGCCCTTTCACATATTCTCTCACCCTTTCTGTGGCCTGAAACTGCTCATTTCAAATAAATTCCTCCTCTTCTATTGCTCACTTGTTGCTAACACCTGCTTTTTAATTAACATGTTCTTCAAAGCTATTACACAAAAACGTAAGGTGACTGGAGACATCTGTGAAGGATCCATCAGGGAAGACTCATGAAGTTGGTACAGTAAGTCTGCACATGATCTCGCAGTGTATCACTGCACATTTAAAGGAGATGCTATTGAGTTACATTTTCCATACTTCAACTGAGGAGACAGCCCTTTGTAGAAATTACTGAAGTGGCCTAAAATGGACCAGATCCAATTCTCCCTGAGCTGATATCCACAAGAGAGAACACGCAAGGCACTGATGAGCCCCCAGAGACCAGAGCAGAGGAACACGCTGCCCAGTCGGTGCTTCAAGACAAGGCAACTGCTCATGGTGAATGGAGACTGGGAAGGAGAACAAAGAGGACATGGAGTGTCAACAGCCACCAACGTGGACCGGCAAAGACACTGGTGTTTAGCTTCTAACGCACCAGCTTCCTCCATAACCCTGTTCCTCAGCCTCCTGTCCACAGAGCAGATGCAAAGCTCTGCCTTGTCTACTCAAGAGTGTAAACAAATGTTAGGAAGGTTTGTTTTATTGTATATTGGACACAAGATCCAGCACAATCTAGCCTTTACTGGCCCAGATGCTACAAATTACATATATTAATACAGTAACAGTTTTTAAGGCCAGAACAAATGGGTAGGATGTTAGCACCTTGTTTATTTTCTGCAAATACTGCCTATACAATGTCAGTGACCACTGGCTGAAGAGGATCATGTCTTTTGGAAAGCAGTCTTGATTTAAAAACTTCAAGTAATAAAGAATCTATGTTACTCCTAGCTAAGTTGTTCCCATAGTTAATTACCCCTCGCTGCTGGACAATTGTGCCTTAGTTTCAGCATTAATTTATCTGCTTGCACTTTGAAGCTTGGGGTCCTGCTATGTGTGTGTTTGCCAAATCAGAGACGCCCCTACCATCATATGTCTTCTCCTCATGGACATACTAACAGACTGTGATCGAGTCCTTTCTTAGTCTTCTCCTCCATGCACTAAACAGATTGACATTCTTTAGTCTTTCACTTGAAGGCAAGTTTTCTGTGCCATGAATTGTTTTTTTGGGTCCTTCCTTAACCCTGTCCAGTATTTCAATATAATATGCAAAGCACAGGTGTCAGAATCATGCACAAAGCTGAAAGTGGGGAAAAATCTCTCTAATAAATCCTTCCTGCTCTTCCATGTTCCTCTGCAGCCCATAGTTCAGAATAATACATTTGTGTATCAGTACTGCAGTTATCCCATGAAATTGTATCACCCTTTTTGCAGAAAGCCATCATCATTTGACTGACTTACCAAAACCGTTAGCTCTTAGGGGGTTTGATAATGACTTCCTCTAGCGTTATACGCAGCAGCAGTAGCACCTCTCTATTTCTCCTCACTATTCCCCTGCTTATTCATCTAAGAACCAGGTTTGCTCTCCTACTCTATTCAATTGGTTATCTATCATTACCCTCAAGTAATTTATGGCATTAAGACCAACACAACAGCCCCGAGGCACAAGGAAATGCTTGTCTGATCACTAAAAGACCAAGATACAGCTATATATAATACCAAGGCTCAAACTTGAGTCGAAATGTAGACTCTCATTGCTTCAATGGCCTTTGGCCCATAATGTACAATAAATCAATTAAAAAACATTACAAAGTCCTAATTGCCAGTGATAAACTTACAAAAAAAGGCAACGCCTTTTTTTTCTTTTTTTTAAATTTGCCTTCCTATTCAGTGCTTATGCATAAAAACAAGGTCCTACAAAGAAACTACTAGCATCCCCTGGCTATCTCTGGGAAGATGGATGCTCACAGTGTAATGCATTGGTACCTTCTCCAGTGGACACAAGCAAAAAGGGATTGCTGAAGTCTCTTTAGCTGTTTGCGTAAATGACAAACTAATTCACTTATTGTCTGTGATCTGTCTGATCAGGTTTATGCTAACAGGTAATGAGAACTTACTCAAGCAGCACTAGTGTCAATAGGGGGAAAAACCCCTCCTCTGGATCACCCTTAATGCTCTCACTTGATTTCAGAGAGAGAAAACTAGAGCAAGAATTTTAATGCCCTATTTTGCCTCTTTTGCAATATGATTTAAAAACAAATTCACAACAGCCCAGCCACATGGAATTTAAATTCTGCAGAAGTCTCACCCACCAGTAATTACTACTGCAGTGTTTAAAATTTTAAAAGAAAACAAACCCAAACCCGAACAAAACACTATTTTTCAATTAATTTTCTTCCTCTGATTTCTCTCCACATTGCATCATCTCCCAATTACTGTGATTTTGCTGAGTGTGCCAGTTTCTTAAAGACACAGCTATAAAATGTATGGACTAATTGTTGAGCAGAACTGAAGAGCTATTAAAACTGCAATAGTACAGCACTTCCAATGGTAGTCTATTATTTCTACATGATTGGTTTTGTACAGTCCAACTCATGCAGTGAAACTCTTAGATAAATTAACTCCTTCATTTTGACGTAAACATCAAAGGGAAAATTAAAAGAGAACGAACATTATTTTCTGCTGCTATTTTAGACATACTGTTCATAACATCCATCCATGTTCCTGGAAAGTTACAAATTATTTAAATTGAGAAAGCCATTTCTGTTTTATCAAGTCTGTAATACATAAAATTTGGCTCCAGAATTATCTCATTTTCCCATTTCATGTTTCCCTGTCATCTACATGGTGGAGCATGTTTACAGAGCTTTATAACTATAATATACAATTCAGTCATTTCTAAACAGCTCTATAAGAGTAAGTCTGAAATGTACACATTTTAAAGATTACTTAGTGAACACCAAACCCTTTCCCAGCTGTTTTAAATTTTGAATTTCCCAATAAATGAATAACATACTAAAAAAGCAAACAAGATCTGACATTATTTAGTCTAAGTTTCTAAAATGGCATAACATCTGTAGCTAAAAACAATTTTGAATAACTATATTTAACTAGAGCAGTATTCTATTATTCATAGCTCATTTTCCTTACAGACTAGGGGACTTAATGTGGTGTTCAAACATTTCAAACATCTCTCAATTGTTTAGTTCTTCCAACAGCCAAACTGCAGCAAAAAGGAGGGGGGGGGAATCTTCACTCATATCTTTTATATATATTCATGTGACCAACCCATGATCTCAGTTAAGTGCCACAACTGTTCATTAACACACATCACAGCCCCCCAGTCAGCACTGCGAGCTTTGAAACCATGCCAGAGGCAGGGGCTCAACAAATGGCACTTTGACCTTTTCACTACTAACTTCAATCTTTATTAAAATCTCTAAGATGTCAGCTCTGTCTCCCTCTTTTACCATCTTTTATCTGCTCCTGAAATACCTAATATTCATTCATTAAACAGAAAAGTTTGCTACATTCTTACGTAATGATAGATTCCCGTTTCACTAGCAATTGGCTTGTGAAATGCCTTTGATTAAAAAAGAGAACGAAACACCCCCTCCCCCCGCCAAACAACTCTAAATTCAGATAGCTCACTCATTTCCAGGGAAATCAAGCATGCTGCCTAATATTAAAAAATCTCACGGCATCCAGGCAAGTTTAGCTCCATTTTATGTTGCTCTTATTAAATTCCAACTTAGCAACACACAAAATGCTCACCCAGCTCTTTGCTTGCTTTTTTAATTTCACGTTCTCACCTTCACATCTGCAGCCTGAGCATTTGTGGGGGAATAGAGACTGATCTTTTGACCAGCAGGGTTTCTGTTCCCTACAGTAGAATCACCAAAACCAGTAGTCCCATGGAGGAAAATGTAACTAGAGACAAATAGAGGCTTTGATCATTTTTATGGTGCCCAAACATAGACTGGGGGGGGGGGGGAGATATCAAGCTTTTTTTTTTTTTTTTCCTAGCAGTAATTAAATAAATA
>JANZLQ010000100.1:8514379-8571825 GCA_026212715.1 Elanus axillaris
GGGAGATATCAAGCTTTTTTTTTTTTTTTGCCTAGCAGTAATTAACTAATTACACATTAAGAAAAAAAAATCAGAAAAAGTTTACGAGTCATTTATGTGTTTTCATTCTTTGTAAACTTTTTTGGCACACCCTGTATGCTTCATTTCTTGCTTTAAATAAGTAAGTACTGGAAAATATGCATAGTATTTGGAACCAAGGGGAATGACATATTAATTCAAAGTTTGCTTTGTGTAAGTTTGCATTTTCCAGATTTGAAATGAAACTTCAAGGAAACCTAAAACTCACCTGCAGCCTTTAATTTATACACTCTTCACCCACGGATTATCTAGAAGGTATAAGCTATTCATTTAAGCAGCAGAGTGAAGTATCATCATTAGGTGGTTTAGTTGCCTGGGATACTACTATCAGCCTAACCAGTAGGATAGCCAGGGAGCCCGAGCTGGGAAGGGGGGAAAAAATAAACAAAGTAATGAGTAACAGTTACAGCTCCTTAAAATGTGTACATTAACCTCGGTATTGGGAAACTATTTGCTTTTTAGAGGCAGCACCCTCTGATTGAAATAATGATAAATATTTTGGAAATTCCATCTGAAGCCAAAGTGAAATTACTCAAGTGCACTCTGGAAGAACAAAGCTTTTTAGTATACCTTCAAATGAACTCAGGTAAGTTTACAAATGGCCTATAACTAAAAGACCATTAACTAAAATTACATTTGTTTTTATTGAAAGACAGCCTCAAGTGCTGACATGTAATATATGACATGTGATACATAATAATACTCTTAAACCAGTTCTGACATAATATCTCCCAAGGCATAATAACCACAAATGACTGCTTTAGTTAAGAACTAGCCAGAAGCAAAATAGATCCATGTAAAAGTAGCTTTAACCATAAATACCTCAACAATATTTTATGTCACTTTGTAAAAAAGTTAAAGGAGTCCCATAATAATTAACAACAAAAACTTCATGTTCTTTACTATTGTATGGTGGTTGTGAAAGGTTATTTCATAGTCCCGCAGCTGCCAATGCTGTAAATTATGCAGGCACCAAGAAGCATTAAGGAGAAATAATAGCAATTTAAACTAAGGCTGACGTAATTCATGATAAACAGTCATTGGAAAATATTACAATGTTGTCTTTTTTGAGTGGGTTTAATCAGAAGAATGTGACCATATTCTGACATAAACCACTTCTCTTTTCCATTGTACGGGTGCGGGAACAGGGGCCGTTCCCTGGCCGCAAAGGTCTCCCCTGCTCCCAGTCACCTCTGAGCCTCAGCACCTTGGGGACACTGCTCACGAGGCTTGGGACACGGGTGGACTGAAAGCTCTCCTGGGACAAAACTCAAGAGTTTGGGCAGGCCCGGTGGTCCAAGTGAGGTGCCGAAACCAGGGGAACAATCAAACGAGGATGCTCTACTGAAGGCATATTGAAACAAAAGAAAAAAAAAAAGATGGCTCCAGAAATGAGAACACGTATGATGGACATGGCTCACACTCACGATGAACGCAGCTTGGCTGGCTTCTTGTTGTAACGACAAAAAGTGATTTTGATAGCTGAATCATAAAACTAGCCATCGAGTGGAAGTCTTATATAGGAGGAATTAGTCATTTGTACCTACAATCACTTAGTGAACGGACACCAATAGAAAAGACACGTGTGTAATAGATGACAAAACGCATGTAATAATTTTACATTTATCAGGCAGAGAAGAACAGCTTACTCGCTAACCCTTCGTTTGCTGAACTACACATTCATTCTCTGCCAAACCCTGTCTGATGAACCACATAAACCCCACAATACCATCACGTATTCATTCCTCAATTCAAAATTAGAAAGGAGAAGTTAAAAGTGCCAGACTGGAAGCGGGTACACTCAGGCTCTCAGCTCTGCCGTGGGTGCCTGCAGAAGGGAGGATCTCTCACCTCCCATCCCGTGAGAGCCCCAAAGCCTGGGCTGTCCCGGCAGGGAGGCCGTACCGGCCGACCCACGGTTCACAGCCCCGATGCTTCCTCAAGCAGCCGTGTCACTGCAGGCACGCGGCACTGCACGCTCACAGCGTAAGCCTCTCCCTCTCCGGACGGCAACCCAAGGGCACCCAAAGAAGCAAGGAGCCATACCAACTTCCCAAGCGCCCTCGCCACGGGAGCTGTGCTCTTGCAGTGGTGCTGGCCGGCTGCTGCAGGCTTCTTGGGCAGCTACCCCGCTGCTACCCTGTGCAGGACAGAGGACCACCACCAGCCCTGGCTGAGAAGTGATGCCAAGGGGCCAGAGGAGATGGGCAGAAGCAGCTTTTCAGGCAGCACCCGCCCTCCACTCAGCATCTGCTGCCTTCCCGAGGGCAGCAGGAACACGCAACCTGAATAAAATCAGCAGTCTCCATAAAGGAGTTTTGATTATAAAGTGAAAAATAATCTCACTTAATATTTATCCTGGTTACAGCTAGGTTTGCTAGTGAAAATGTACTAAACAAAAAAAAAAAAAGGTAGAAGCTAACAGCATTTGTTTCTATTGAAGTTCTTGCAGACAGGAAGGTATTTTATCTTACTTTACCACACATTACTTATGTTCACTTAACAGCTTGCTGTTAACATTGGGTGAGATTCTGCGCTTGGTTAACTGGTGAAAATCTTAAGTAAGAGCCACTGAAGTGGATTGAGTTATTTTGGATTTACGCCACTAAGTGAGACAGAATGTGACCCCTTATCAGTGCCTTTTTGCTTGGAGTATACAAATATTTTATGCATTTCAATGAGTGACAGAATGCAAAACTTGCAAATATTTATTTTTAGATGTATGGGGAAAAAAGCAATTAGAGCTAAAAATGTTAAGAATGAAGAAATCACTTAACAGAAGCAATTATGTTGGGCACATAAACAGCTCTGCCTTCAGCCATTTTATTCAAACGCTGTAGAGCACACTAGAAAATATCAATTGTTTAAAAAACCTGCAAGTATTTTTTCACAACTGAAAAATCAATCGTTATAAACAACATCTGGGGATCATTAATATCTTACTCTACAGTTGAATTAACAAAATAAGAAAGAAGTCTGACCAGAATCCAGAACATTTCCAGATTTGCTTTTTCAAGCTACAAGCTTATGTTTGCAGAGGTGGGGTGGGAGAGAAGAGGAAATGTACATTTATCTATATTGTATATAGCACTATTATGCATTAATCATTACTTCCCCTCCAGCTATGTCCTGTTTTTGTTTTGAGAGAGTTAAAATTTCAAATATTTAGCTAAACCACCCTACTCAGGACCTTGGAAAAGATTTGCATATTTTTCAGACTGTTGGAGATGCCACCATAAAGCTCCATCTAAGGAGGTCCCAGTATCCATGCTAATAAAAAGCCTCCATACTCTTTCTATTGCATTTTGAAATGCTTAAACGGTCTAGTCTTAGCAGAGGAGCACTAACACTGATCTCACTCTAACATCACATTTGTGTTAAAACAAAGAAGCCCAAAGCACCTATCTGGAAGCTTCAGGGTTTTCTGAATTTCACTGTCATGAATTATCCTGCAGGTAGCCAAAATAGTCAATAGCAATAATGCTGATACTTTACATCAGCTGAAAAACATTAAAACCCCCATCCTTTCAGGCCTAAGTACGATTTTTGTAGTAGAGCTGGTTTAAAAAGAAAAGCCAGCTTTGACTTACACAAAGAAAGAAAGTCACCAACAGGAAAACTGTATTTCATTTAGAGTGGAAACATTCTGTCTTTTTTTTTTTTTTAAGTCTCACTCCCTGCCAAGATTTTGTTTTGTTATGTTTTCCCCCTAAACAACTGATTTTATCTGAGTCACAAACTCCTGTAAACTGAGATGTATAACAAAAGCAAAGACCAAATTTCAGCTGTACCAGGAGTAATGCTACCACTCCTTATACATTTAAGTCATCAGCTTTCATCCTACATATTTTTTCTGGCACATGATCTATCGCTAAAAAGTCCCTTCTTCTTCATAGTGCTGTCCTGCCATGGCTTCGCCTGTCAATGACAAGATGGAAGGTAAGTCCTTCTGAAATTGTTGGCTCAGAAACCCTGGTGGCTGGGAAGATGGGTAAGTAAGTCGTCCCTCACTCCCAACCACTCCGTGCCAGCCCTGGAAGTGAGAGAATGTGCTTTCCGCATTGTTTTATGGGAAGATCTGAGTTGCAGCTTTTTGGTTTTGTTTTGTTTTTAATGTAGATGATTTTTCCCAATGCAAGCAATATATTGTTATGTTTTTTTAGGGGGAAAAGGCAGAGGAGGGAAGTGGGGACTGCTACGCCCTCTACACATCATTTTTTTCAATGAGCAGTTGCCCTCTGCATTGTTCATGTTACAGTAAAATGAAGAAGTTCCATTTTTCAGAGAAAAAAAATGATATTAATACAACAGCAGGATGTAGTTCTCTCACTTTTTGGTATGAAATGTTTCATAAAAAATTGGCCTTTACACACAAAAATAAAACTTTTAACCTTCTTTTGGGGGTGAACAAGTGTTTACAGTACCCCAGGGACCAAACAGCTTGTTTAATGGCATATTGGACCCAGTATGCTATAAAAATAATCCAGAATGATTTAAAATTTACCAAATAGTTTTTAAAAATCAAGAAGAAATAAGGTATTCAGTTTTTTCTCATACTCCTGTTTATAGAAAAAGCAACCCCATGCTCACAAAATGAAAGAGACCCTTCTGGTTCATCTTTAGTAGGCAGGATTTATAATATTTATCTAGCAAGCACCATGACAAATCCTTCTGTGCGAGATTTTCACCTGGTGAAGCTGACAGAGCTGTAGAAATCCACCGTCACCCAAGCACCTGACCCTCCTGCTTCTAAGCTGCGTGTCTATTCCTGCCACCCTGCAAGTCCCCAAGCTTGGAGAAGGTGACAGACACATCTGTGTGCTCTCTTGCTGTAGGGGCCTGTATGCATTTGGCAACACAGCCCACAACAGGGTCACGGAAGGATCCATGCTCATCAATGCGCCTTGGAAGTCACTCCATGTGGTAGAGCAGGCACAAGTCTGGTAGAAGGCCAAGTCACCGTCTTTGGGCAAGCGAACACAAAGGATGGGTGCTGCTCTAGCAACAGCTGCACACCGATTTCTGCCCTGTGACCCTCAGATACACATTCTGGACACTACACAGGCAGCTTTGCCTCTGGCTAGACCTCTTTGGTCAATAATGAAAACTATTAAGATCCCTATTTTTTCATTCCTTCTCTCTTGTAGCATATATGACCACACAGCAAATGCCAGTAAACTGTATGCATTTACAAAAGTTACTCAGTAACAGTAACCCCAGAGTCTGATGAATGAAAAAGATTTTGAAAGATGTCTTTACCAATGATCTCAAGCTGAAGAGAAACAAACTGTTCAGCTGGCACGTATTATTTTTATTTTAAGCGAGCCGGGGAATGAGGAAATAGGGTTTTGGTTTTTTCCACATGCCAATTAATAGGAGCAGTTAGATAAAGGAATGCGTAGGTGAACTCTGGTCTCTGCAGAGAGCTAAAACTGAACTGTGAAGAGAGCTGATGCTGTTGGCTCACCCTGATGTGTCCAACCAGTCCCTCCCTTAGGCAGGCAGACCCAGCCTGTGGAGCCACGGCAGGGACGCCACTGCTTCCCAGGGCCAGCCCGAGGTCTCCCCATGGCCCTTGCTCAGAGCCATCTGCAAGCCTGCACTGGCTGGCGGCACCGCCAGGCAGGGCGCAAGCCTTTGTGCTTCAGTTCGACTGTGGACGATGGCACTGCAGCCTCCCTGTGCAGGTTCAAAACCTCAGATTTCTTGTTCCCAGCCAGCAACACCTGGGAACAGCATTTCGTTATCCACCTGGACTGTTTTGTGCTGGTGAGGACCTCTGATTGCTCTTACTTCAGGAAGGGAAGAGGTATAGTCTGACTCTGGTCATATCCATGGACTTTGGCTATCAAGACATCCAAGCACGCCTTACGTCTTCTGCTTTCTGAACAGAAGCAAGCTTTTGAGCCTATTTGCGTTCTGGAAGGGAACCCTCCAAGGCAGTTAGATTAACTAATCAGTAGTTATATCAAGAAGAATGGGAGCAGGAGGCTTCCCATTTACAGCAGTCCTTCCTCTGTAAATGGAGAGCAAGTCCTTCCCTGGCAGGCTGCAAAGAAATAGATGCAAATGTTTAAGCCTTCCAGCTGCCGAGCCAATTTCTCAGCAGTCTGCTTCTCCAGCGGACTCCTTGATGGGACGTTGTGGCACACTGCACCAAGTCAGAGGAGAATCAGAAAAGGGCTCTGCAAGAAAATCGGTCCTGAATATTCCTGCCCAAACCACTTGGGCACATGCCACACAGCAGTGCAGAGGCAGGACAGAGGCAGACCCAGGCAGCTGCAGTGTCAGCAGCAGGTACTGGCTGTGGTAGCCCATGCTGAAGCCGGAGGGGAAGCTTACCGCAGCCTAAACCTTACAGCAGGTCTATGGAAATAGAGGACATCCACATGGGACTGCCCGAAGCATCAAAGCATGAAGAGATGCCATGTCTGCGGGAGCTCACAGCAGCATCTACATACCTTCTCTACTTAAAGTCCCACACCAAAAAGACATTATTTATTGTCAACAAAACTTGATTTTTCTTCCTCATTCCCTGCCTTTATTTATTTTCGTTAAAACCTACAGAATGGGGAAAGAAAGGGGGGAGTATGAGGAGGCAGAGCTGAAGAAAATGTTTTTGTTGTAAATGTATAATAAAAGTAGAGAGAATGCTTCCTGGAAAAATGTTTCTCTATTAAAACTGCCTAACAAGGACAACAGCTTACACACTGCGGTGAATGGGGCTCTTTGTAAAGGTGCTTCTGGTGTCTCACTTGTGACATGCTGTGTCGGTTGCGCAGTAGTCCAACCTGCAGAGAACTTGTAACATCTTCCCTGACAGCAATGTTTCTGAGGAAGACCTGGCATCTGTATCAGAAGCCAGCACTTCCCACGTAAAGACACTAGTAGACTGTATTTCCCAAATTTTGTTCTCACTTTAGAGTTTGGTGAATTTCAGGTGATGGGGAAATACACGTTCCTATCTTCTTCCTTCCGCACACTTCTTTCATTTGCAAGGTAAGAAATAGACAAGTCCTTCAAATTAAATGTGTCTGGATCTCCTTATAGACACCTTTTCAGAATTTTAGTCACATTTCTGTAATCTGGTCTCCCCTCAGATTTGACTGATAAATACCAGTGACTCAGAGTAATCCATTTATCTGCTGTACCACCCTGCCTCTGTTTAGCTTTAGCAGTCATCACTTTCCACATGTGACATCAATCTACATGATATCAATGTAAACTGTTTGTATAACGAAGTGTTGTACATTTTATTGTCCTGCCAGCAAAGAAAAGGATAAAATAGCACTTTGCCTGTTGCCTTCAACAAAGGTAGTATAATTGACACCATACATTCTGCAATACAGAAACGGAACCATACATTGACCAGTTTTTTCTTCCTAACACAGCAGGGCTTGCAAATTTTACCACATAATTATTTTCATAAGAAATACTTTTAAAGAGTAGCATTTTTTTTTGTTTTTATAGGCATTTAAAAAAATCTGCTGCTTAAACCAAACTAAATTTTAAATACACATTATTAATTTCTATGGCTAAGATTTCTGTGGCTCTGGTTTGATAATGAGATAATTGCCTCGCAAAGGTCAAGAGAATGGCATAGTTAGCTTTCAGAGACTGAACAAAGCACTTGCTATGGTTCACTAAGCATAGTTTCTGCATCACTCCACATCTCTTTGATTCATCTATTACTAATATTCCATGATACACTTACATTATGGATCCAACTATTTCAACAAACCTGTAATCAAGGAATGACCCTGAATAAAATACTCCACAGAAAGCAGATGGTATGCTCATCAAACTCCTTCAAGCCTAAAATAACCTTTCCCATATAAAAAGGATAGCGAATTAAAACTGAACTTTATATTCTGAGCTGCAGCTCAGAGTAAATAAAACTCAACATGATACTATTGTGTTATTGGACCAAACTTCCAGGGCATTTAATTCATTTTTTCACTACCCCACCCCCTAAGAGCAACCAACACTTTTATACATAGTTCATTCAAAATCCGTAATTTTTTGTGTGAGTGTGAGCAGACTTGACAGTTTGGGCCTGATCCTGCAAAAGCTTGACATCTCAAAATTAAAACTATTCACAGCAGTAATGCGCTCTAGTGATGACACCATGGGAGGAACCACCTCTCCTGTCTGTCGGGAGCTGATCGGTGCAGCAGCAGAGGAGCAGTCCTGCACTACCTCACAAAATGCCCCAGTGCCACCGGTTGGGTCAGTGTTTCTCTGCCAGCACAAGGCCTGGACTGGGCGCCAAGATCAAAGACAGTGTGCTACCAGTTAGGAAAAAGGGGGAGATGATTCTGCCATCACAGGCATCACTGAACCCCTTCCCTCTCAATCCTATTATTGTATGTTAAATACATAATCAGAAATTCTCTCTCTAAGAGACCACAAGAGCTTCCTTGCAGAGATGTAGGGGTCTTTCACCGCAAAGGTGTACCCACCACTATGCAAACAGACTTTGCTAGCATTAGCTGCAGCGCTCATCCATCTGGTGATATGGGTAATAAAACTTAATTCTCACAGCATAGGTACGCTGCTAAAGGAAATTACACTGGACTCATTACTGGAGTTACCCTGGGTGTGTATACAACATACATTCTGCCACATATTCAGCAGCACATCCGCTGACCTTGGGTTGATCTGACACCAAAAAAAAAGCTGTGAAATCACCTGGCAGCTATCAGGAGTCGAATCTTGCAGCCTTCTCTCCCAGCACTAAGGGGCTATATACTCCTCTGGAGGTGACGACCATTCTCTACACCCTTGAGTTAAGAGGTTACCTCCCAGAAGTGCCTCTGCACTTGTAAAATCAAGCTTCTAGCACTGGCAAAGCCCCCACTGAAAAAGCCCACATTCCAGGAAGGCCAGAAACACACCAGCTGACACTTGTTCAGGGCCCTGGGTGCATATGCGCAGCTGATGAGTGCTCTGCAACAACAATGGGATGTGCAGGGAGTCTCTCCTATTTTGCATTTGTTAGCATATTGCACCAACAACTTTAAAAAAACCCAACACACTCTGTAAAGCTTCTGCAACGACACAGGCTATAGGTGAATGGTTAAGGTAGATAAATTTCAAATCCGGACGAGGGATTCCTTCACTCATACCAAGTAACTGTGCAACACACTCCACCCATGTAACATTATGTTTGATTGTGATAAACTCAAGTTGCAATACTGAGATCACTAATGGCTAGAAGCCTTCATCTCACAGAGGAAAGAGCACATTTGGTACTTAACATTTCAAACATAAATAGCATTGATTCACTTCAAAGGAATCACAGCTTCCCCTTGGAAATCAGTGGACACTTAAAAAGGAGAAAAATATCTTTACTTGCGAGACAAAGAAAATAGCTGTAAGGTGACTTACCAAACTCATCACATATACTTTCATTTTCTATTAGAGTAGGATGATCAAATGTATCCCGACAGTAGAAGATTTGTGGGTTCTTGCTTGTTACTGCAATGCCTCCCAGGGCTAAAACAAACTGGTCTGTTAGTATTGAAGAAGGCTTGTCCTGAATGCGCTTTAACATGGAACGATACCGACAGTACTGTGGGTAGCTGAGAATTAGCAGGTTTGAATCTTCATCATCCTCACCTGGAAGAAGAAAAAAACCAAACAACTTTTAGTATGTCAGAAAAAATACAAAACAAGACCTGTAACTCAAGCGTCTCAGAAAACCTATGGCCCACTTGTTCAGTCTTTTCTCAAGACCTAACTTGTACAGCACAGTGGTTGGTTTTCGAAAGAAAGATTAAAAATAGAAATTTTAAAAAAGTTTTATTGAAACAGCTTCTTTTCTGGCTTTCTGTTCAGTTCTCCCATGCTTACCCACAAGGACTCTACCTGGATGAGTAAGAAAACACCACTCTGCAGAAGTTGGCCAATGGCCTGAATCAAAGTGCTCTCCACACTTTGCCAACTTGGCTGCTTTGATAGAAACATTATCTGTCATTTTTGCTCAGCTCCCTATACAACCTTACTGAACTCATGTTTACACCAGCTATCCCCTTTTAAAAATAATAATATACAAGCCCCAGAGCATATAGCTATTAATTCTCCTTTGAAGCATCTGATACTGGCAACCACCAATGGGCCCCTGGGCCAGGGAGGTAGACTGATCTGGCCATTGATGCTGAGCTACCCCAACAGGTGGAAGTAACTTTCCTCACATTAACTGCAAATGCATCAGGACTCAATAAAACACCTGCAGAGCACAATGAGCAAATGAATTTTCAAACTGCTCATACTGTTGAAATGTGGGCTCAAAATATAAAGCAATTTAGAGCTCAGACTCTTCTGTTCCCCCAGGTTTTAGATGATAGTAGGCATAAGGGCAGCAGATCTTGAAATACCACAATCAAGTTTCATCATATGACAACCAGCAGGAAACCTAACAGCAAAAAAACCCAACCAGAGACACAAACACGAGAAATTATTCATTTGCAGGTATGCAGCCAGTACTTAACAGCACTTCTTTTTAAGCTCATTTATCTCCTCAGGTGGGGTAACTGAACATGGCTTTCCACGCATGCCAGAAGACAAAGCAAGAGCATTCACTTTATGTTTTCAAGCTGTACTCTGATTACTGAAGTACTCAGCTACTTCTTCTGTCAGAGACAAAAGGTCTACTATTTAATCCCATTACCAATACTGAAATAATCTTTCTTACCCTTAAAGTAAAAATCACTTCAGATATTGAAAGAAGTGTCAGATCAGTTCTCCCCAACTAAATATGATGGCACAACTCATCCTGAGTCACGTGAGGCAATGGAAATGTTGACACATAAAAGGTTAAATTTTAAGAAGTGTCTGGAAGCAGATGTATCACCTAGAATGTCATGACTGCAGATGAACACAATACTGTAGAAAAAATCAACACGGCAGACGGACTTGGGAAGTACTGTTTTTACAAGCATAGCTCCTGAAGCCATCACTTTCAAAAAATCACAACTTTCCCCACTATCCTGACGTTAAGTGGGGAGATCAAACAATTTGTGTAAAAAAGTAAGAGTAATACATTTTGGTAAACAGCACTGACATTGCTTTTCTAAGAAAATAAAATTTATGGCCTAAAACATCTTTTGGTCAATAAGGATGTGGTCATGTTTTTCTTTGTTTTCAACACAGGAGTATTCCATAAGCCTACACAACAGCACGACTGAGCCAATTGCTCCTGGGAATAAGGCTCTCTTCTTTATTAGGAAACTCTAAAAATCAGATCAGGAAAACTGTTCGAGGAATTAACAAGCACATGATCCATCCTTCAGCTCCTTCGAGAGTTTCATATATGCCTGCCTGACAGTTATTACTACTTTATACCTTTGTGTAGATAGTGGCGAGCTGAATCTGTTGATCTGACAGCACTTTTCTTATGCCAGGATGTGGTCAGCTTTTTAAACAGGGTGTATATAAATGTATGTCCCATGTGCCTTTGTAGTAAACCATTAGTTTCTAGACAAATGTGCTCTAAGTCCCTGTGCAGAATTACACAAACTCTCTACCCCTGACAACTGATGGCTTAACTCAAACCCCTGGCATAAATTAAAATCAAGTCATTTTTTACAGGACCACTTTTATACAAACTTGTGCAACTCCAATGAGTACTTTATGATGCATTTGTTTCCCTTCCTTATTCACTCCAGGTTCAATAGATAAATCTAAGAATGAACAAAGGCTGAATAAACTGAAGATTTGTTTAGTGAAAGACAAACAGAGTGTTCCTGGAACAAAGACTTTTTTCTCAACCACGCCCACATGAGAAAAGAGAAATCAGAGTAGACAAATCCCTAATAAAATGCAAGCCCAAAGAAGAACTATTTTTTCCTTCTAGCAAAATCTAACACATGCCATTTAATGGTGGGCTTAGTGTATATTGCTGAATTTTTTTCATAAATAGGAATAGAAAGAGTTTACTCTCAGGAGGAGCAGAGATCAAGATGTGGATCAAATTCCATTAAAATCAAGAAAAACAACATAATTTCTAAAAACATTTGACGGAGATCTTAGAAAACCATGATGCTGTATTTCTGAATCTCATTTTAGCTTCAACAGAGAGAACATGGTAAAAGATAATACCTACAGTATTGCTGCTTGAAGGCTCAACTGAAATTACTTTAATCCCATGCTTATATCATAATTGTGTGTTTTAATAACTCCCTCCAATGTCAATTTTTCCTTTATTTATATATTTCAGGGCTGAAAACAGAGAAACTGTAATTAGGAGGCAAGGTTCCACCCCTGCCTTCCAAGTGCTGCCTATATATGCAGAGATGTAATCCAACAGTTCCCTTTTTGAGGGGTAAAGAGAGCTGGGATTTGGCACAGCCTGGCATTTATGTTGGATTACATGTTCTTCAAGTTGTCTTTGTAACTAAGAGATGCATGAAATGCCAAACACAATGAATCTATGCAAGAACTGACTTTTCAAATCAGCACAACCATTTTTAATATGTAACACAAGACAATTAAAAGCCCCAAAAGAAAAAAAAAATAAAGCCTGCTAAAAGCACGAATTCCTAACAAATCCATCTAGAGACAGAACTATTTACAGAGCGAGCAGAGAAATACAAAGCTGTAACTCACTTTTTGTTTGCTTGTTTCGGAAACATCAGCCTATAATGTTATTGCTAACTGCCATAATCTACTCTCAACATCAGTAAGCATTTTTTTCTTTAAAAAGACCTTCACACCAGGATTTTATAGAGCTTGATGGAAAAACTATGCATGTTCCTTCCTGTACCTAATTACCTCAACTGCAAAAGCTGCCAAGTATTTTGCCCTTTAGTTCTTTTAATCGTATTAGTGCAAATGCATTTGGATGCCAACAGAAACAAACATTTAAAGATTTTTGCTTAAAAGATTCCAAATATGTACGAGGCTGGTGCTAGGAGAGCACACTCCACTTCTTCCCAGAAAGCATAGAGGTATTTCTGCAGAAGAAATATGAATTTGTGCCTCTTGTAAGACTAAATGTCTAGTTTCGACCCAATTTAAGTAAAATAATGTCAATATGAACTGCTCTCACAATGATTTATGCTACCTTCTGTTACTTTATTACATTAGACATTCCTTTCTCTAAGCTTTATACTTTTCGCCGTGCTCCTAGCAACCACATAAAGGCTGAGCACCAACTTTACACGCCTGGCACCCTTCCAGGCTCGACTGTTATTGATAATTATATTGAAGTTTCAATTTAATTGCTACTCTGTTGTGACACAGAATATTTTTTGTAATTAGGCATTTCCCATTTTCTGTCCATTCATTTTTTGTATTACTGAAAACAATTTTTTTCCCCAGAAAACAGAAGCAGAACAATGATGCAGATAAGGGTATGTACATCTGTTACTATCATTACCAACACAGTAATGTGAAGGGAAGAAAAAAAAATTTTAAAGGAAAAAAAAATCGTGAATATAATTTCTCGGAAGGTAATTTTCTTTTCAGTTTAAGTGCTCTTATTCTTCTTACAGTTACTCAATGATTTCCTGTTCTAATTACAAGACATTATACAGAAAGTAATTTTTAAAAAGGAAATGTGCTAAAGCAGGAGGCTAAATAGCATCACTCACTTGGTATGGTTTGAAATTCCAAACTTTTGCATCTCTTTTATCAATTCTCTGCTCTACCTTTGTGAAATATATTCTACCACAAATCTACCATCTCCTTCAAGGCAGTTAACACAAATATATAGTTCGAAGAGGAAAACACACTTGCAGTTAAACTGCAGGCAAAAGAAAAAAAAAACCCCGCATTTTTTTCTTCCTCAGTGTAGCTGGTAAATTGGAGGCAAGCCAAGCCTAGGAGTGGAAAATATTAAAAAGTAAAAAAAAAAAAAAAAGAAAAAGAAAGAAAGACGAAAGCTTGATTAAAAAGCGAGAGAAGAGATACTCAGTTCTAAATCTAAATGAATAAGCCACAAACTATTTCATAAAAACATACTGTGACGTAAATTACACATCAGTATTGCACTGTTGTGGTTATTTTGAGAAATGGCTTGTACTGTAAGTCAGCTGGTAAAACCCCACCCTTAATGATTTTGTAATTCTCCATACAGCAATCAACTGGAGCAGTCATGAAATTGCCAAGAAGGAAAACAGACAGAGCTGTAGAGAGTTTGTAATAAAAAGATAATGCACTTTTAACATAACAGAAGTAGAAGATTGGTTTTATTAACTAAAAAAACTACTTAAAAGGTCCCAGGCTTGCCATTTGTTTTGATAAATGTTGACACAGATCTTCATCAGATAAGCAGTGGAAGTATCAGGGGAACCAGATAAAATGGGACAATGCTTTGGTGTGTGGGTAGCAAATTGAGCAAGGGAGTAATTTGGAATATAGAGCAAAAATGAAGGAAGTTGCACAGCTCTGTCCATCAGGCTCCTCTCCCACACGCTGTCCTTGCTACCCTGCCTTCTTTCATTACCCTCAGTTACTAAGGGGGTCTCCCAGAGGATGCACACATATCATAATTAGTTTATCATTGCTTGTATGCATGGGTTTGACCATATCATCAATATGTAGCAGACACAGGAAGATGCATCTGGATGGCTGGAGGGACTGGGAATGGCAAGGGTTTGCCGTGGTGAATGAACACGGCTGTGACTCCCAAGATAGGATGTCTCTTGACTATTTCAGGGCAGCGTTCAGGTGTCACTGCCCTCCCAAGACCCTCAGCAACCCACTGGAGCACACAATGGTACTCGTTTTATCTAATAACGCAGTTTTAGTCTACAACAGTTGTGCAGATCCCTCTGTAGTCAAGAGATCTCTCCTTCCAACCTGGTGTTTTGCAAGACATGGATCACCACACTCTCTGGAGCTACTACTCCCTCATCAATGACATCTAGCTTAGTCTAGAGGCTTAACTTGCAGATCAAATTAAGTGAGTGAAATGAATTCCACCTAAGTGACAAAGAAGTCTGCCCTATGCCAAAGCAATGGTCCAAATGCATGCTAAAAAAATCCCCTCCCAGCTGATACGCTTGCCATCAAGATAAAAAAAGTCTGATCTCATCTGTGGCAGTGGACTTCGGCTCTTCCAGCTTTTAAGATAGGACCCAGTTCTCCTTCCCTTGTTCTACTCTTTGGCAAACACTTTCTGCAGTACAGGTATGAGAACACAGGTGTAGATGGGACAAAGATGTGCGTAGCTGACCCTTCAAACCCAACGACTACAGGTCAGGCAGCACATCTCAAAGCTGCGTGTTCTAATAACAACACAAACCCTGTTATAGTAACAACCCAAAGGGAGACAGCACAGCTTTCCAGCATACAGAAAAGAACTTACTACACGACCACCTAAAACCCCTGAACCTTTCAGAAAGTCCAAAACCAACAGAAACAGCAGAACGATGAAAGAGTAACCAGAAGGAGGAAAAAGAAACTGGGTCTCTATGACCTAAAAACCTTCATGAGGGATCGTGCAATGAGAACATGTTCCAAATTCACCATCTAGTCATAACCTGCCAAGCAACCCCAAATCATCACCCAGATAACTGCAACTGGCCAAGAAGCAATGACAATCATCACCTACGTGTCTGGGTACTTCTTTGAGAGCAAGGATAGCTCTCCCAATGAAATAACCTTCATGGGAGAATCATGTCTGGCTCCTTGCTTTACCAGTTCTCACAATGAATCCTCTGCATGGACACAAGGCTAAGAACTGCAGTAGGAATCCACGTCCCTTTGCACCAGGCTGCTGTAATCTAGGAGCAACAGCTGAGGAGTAGCTTCATCATCATCACAAAACTACTTCTGCATGCTCTAGCACACCAATCCACTCTCTCTCCCATGATTAGGGAAGACTTATCAAACCCAGCTCTTCCAGTCTCCCCTGCCTTGCCCCTGCCATGGTCTTTGTTCACTCTAGTAACACCATTCGATGTGCCTTGGCTGGCTAACTAATCATAAGACCTAAAAATATTAATCTAGGAATCATATTTCTCTCAAAGATAAATGCAAATACAGTAATGATTTAGCCCCATGAAATGGGACAGGAAATCTGTGGTTTGGGGTTTAAATAAATTTAGGTAAATTATTTACACAACAGGGATACCGCTTCATTGGCAGGACCCATGCTACTCATTCCTGCTTTGAGAACCCCCCTCTATTTGAATGCTAATGTAATCAAGAACAAAGGCAACATGTTGCAGGATATGGAACACAGTGATTACATCTATGTTTACCAGATAATGATGATGTTAACATGTTGCCTGTAATTCTTACCTGGACTTTTGCCTGCCTGATTTTGCTTTTACATTTATCAAAAGGCAAAAGCCATTTCTGCCAATATACAGAATAAAACACACAGCCTTTCTGCATGTATCAGATATTTCTTCCCTTGTAAGGAGGAGACAGACCTAATTCTCAGAATTTTGTGCCACTTCCCCAGCCCTCCGTTTTCTGTCACAGTGCCAGCAGATCGTCAGCCGTTCAAAGAATTCCTAAGATTAGTTTAACATTTGAAAGAAAGAGAATACTTACAAATCTACTGGAGATTGAAACTACTGTTCAACCCAACACCAATACAGTCATTAAAAAAAAAGAAAAAAGACAGCACCGTCTAATACGTACTTAAAGCACGTGGCTGAAGAACATTTTACAGTCAGTGATTTGGATCTGAGTTGTTCTAGTCCTAGTTAACAAGGACGAAACCAAGTATGTTGATCAATGATTGACAGTATGTCCATATAATCAAATCTTCCATAATATTTATCTTGTTAAATCACTTTGAATGTGAATCATAAATTCAATTTTTGAAGAAGACAAATTTAGTACTGAAAAAGTTTCCAATCAGCCATTCAACAACCTTTTTCAGACCCTAATTCAGCTCCTCATAACTGCAGCTCTTACCCTGCGCTCCCAGGATCCTCCTGCGCCTTACGAAGTGGGTTTATGAGGTGTTTCTAGACTCAAAAGAAGAGTGACTGACAATCGACATTTCCAGCTTTTATATAACCCTTCCGTCCACAGGCCTCAAACTGCTTTATGGAGGTGAGTTAAAATTATTATCCCCATTACACAGAGAGAGAAACTGAGACAGAGAGAGCTTAAAGGATTTATTCTACTGCATCAAGCAACTGAGAGAGCAAGGGAGAAAGCAAACAGGCCAGGCAGAAATCCTTGTCAGGGGGATTTCTGGGTAAGCGAGTTTCCTGTTTCCTCAAAAGGGAAGTGGCCATCTCTAGCCACCCCAGCCAGCATGGCTGCCTGCCTCCACCAGAGACTGGGGATGGACCAGGCAGGGCTCTGTGTTGAGGCTTCTCTCCTACCACAACCATTTTCCCTGTCCCACCCAATCCCAGTCACTCCTTCATTTTATTTAGGTAATCCCTGGTTGGGATTACCTTTCCCCTTCACGGAGAGTGCAAAGCAGCGGTGTGCCCTCCCGCTGAAGAGCAGGTGACTGCTGCAGCCATAGCTGGAGGAGCACAAGAAAAGTGAGCTGATGCTGGGGAGGTGGCCAGGTTCAGAACTGGGCTGTGAAACTGCCTCCCTGCCTCCCAAAATTTCCTTCTCTCCTTACTCCTCAGGTCACAGGCATGGGTCAGCCCATGCCCAAATGGCCACGGCTGGCTACAGAAAACCACTCTGATGTAAAAGGTTTTTAAACTGCCCTATTGGCTTTCTAAAGCAGATGGAGACAGAGGGAAGGGGTAGACTGATTGTAGAAGGGAGCACATGCTGCCCGTCCTTTTGAATGTTCTGGGTCATGTGGACCATTCAGGTTGAATGTGCGTAAGCTTTAAAACAAGTATTTATCCTGGTTGTCGTGGTTACTGATAAACAGCTTCAATTCTTTGATAACAAAAAGAAGAAAGAATTAAAAAGGGGAGGGGGGCTGAAAACATAATTTGGTAATATGACGAAGCCAAGAAGAGAAATTAAATCACATTAAATCAGCCAATTGTACTGTAAATGGCTCTGCCTCTGTATTTGCTTTTAAATCATCTAAGGCTCTAACATGGCAGCTGCTTCAGTTTTAACAAACAAACAGTAAAAAACCCTTTTAATAACGAAAGGAAATAATGATATACTTTGCTTTAGCTGAATTCAAATATAATTTAATTTTTCCTGAGGTGAGATTTGCACAGGGAACAATCAGATAATAAGTGTTATCATTCTCATAGACAAAACTGAACCAGCACTTTGCAATTCAAAGTGCTATTTAATGCACCGTTTTCAGCAATCTCTGAACACCATCCAACATACCACTGAACTACGCTTCAATACTTACACATAAAGCCTGATCTTGCAAATACTTGAGCATGGGAGTTATGCTACAAACACAAGTACTTCCACTGCTGCTGTAGCTGAAGTTACACATTCCCTGAAGTGCCTTCGTGATGGGGGTCACATCCAGTAACTTTTCCTACACCACCTTCTCATCATCTTTATTATTATTACTATTACTATGATCAGGTTCCTTGGTCTCCCTTTCTTCTGAAGTGTAGCACTGCACAGAGTAAAATACTGGAGAATGACAAACTCTCACAGAGAAACATGTAACTAGAGCCACCAGCAAAGGAGGGGCACACACATTCTTACAGCAATGACAACTGCTGGAACAACAAGCTCAAGGATGTAACAGGTTCTCCAATCCAGTGCTCAAGACCGAGTCTTTTTTTCCTGAAGATATTCTGTTGTCCGTTGAGTTTTAAACTTGTGGTCTGTTCTGTGCCCTCTGTGCTGAGGAGGTCCACAAGAAATCCATACTTGCTTGGGAAAATTTTAAGGCATGAAAAACTGAAGAAAGAATGGAAAGCCACTGAGAGTTAAACTGAGTTACTGGGCTTAATACCAGAGTAACTGGGTCTCCTGTTGTCTCCTCTCTCACCTCCGCACACCATTCAAACATAAATGAGAGCAGCACATGCAGCCTTACTTGTAAGGGACTGTTACACCACCTCTTCCACAGGGCAGAATCAACTGCCTTCATTTTCCATCGCCCTCAAAAGTATGAGTCAAAAGCCTTATCTTGGTGTTTCACGCAGGGAACTTTCACTATCATTCTGAAAATTCGGAGGAACTGCACCCTCCTCGAAATAGCAATGGCAGAAGCGGCCAGCCTCAGAGCTGTGACATGAGGGGTGGAGGGTGGAAATGGTCCAGTGATTTAAACAGTCGAGCTCCGCTTTTGACATTTATGCCCTCTTTGAAACCCTTAATGAAGTAACAACCCCATTAATTCTTGCAGGGTATTTAATACACATAAAAACTGCATTATCTACTATTTACAATTTACTACACACAAGCAGTATCTGGCTCTGTATAAAAATAACAAGCTCACTGTAACCCTCCACTCCCTAACCATACTGCTGATTTCTTTGACACATGGAGAAGTGAGAATAATTACATTTTACTCAGTGCGTCTCATTACACTGATTTAAGTAAGATTTCCAAAGCTGCAAAAATATGCTTTTCGATCTCATTTGTTTCTAGCAATTCACTCTGAAGATGGTTAGTAAAACCTTCAGAAGTCATCATCAATATGGACAAAAACTGTACCCTTCTCATGTGGACATTTGACAGAGGGATAATAGGGTCTAGAAACACCACAGTCAGACGTTCCTTTTCTATTTAATGTTTCCTTCTGTGCCAAACATAATATAACAGACAAGTGTTAGAGAGACATGCAGGGGGGAGCCTGAATAGAGAGCTTTAAAGGAGGTCCTTAATAGAGAAGCTGTATGCTTAGTCTTCAACAACATTCAATGGCAATTTATTTGCAGCCATTTTCTCATGTAACCTTTCACATGGAAGCAGGTAAGACAGAGAACAACACAATTTGTCAACTGCCAGATATGAACAAAAAGAAACCATTTTTAATAAGCTTCAGCAGCCCCTTGTATTTGTTTTGCAACATGTTAATAACTTTTTTGGAAGCCAATCAAAGACAAGAAGAGAAAAAGAAGTCAAGCTGGGAAACGAAAACCACAGTTGAAGAATTTTACAGATAAACTTGTGTTATCATCTGCAGCGTAATAGTGCTTAAATCCAGGAGTGGCACAGAATTAGAATTAGCATGGTGCCATTTCTTAAAAAATAGCAATTACAAAAATGCTAGCGCCTTATAGCTTTTTTTCCCAGGAATTTGCTGTCCTTTATCTCATCCTAATGTAGTACATACCTGTTTCCCAATACAACCTTATTCTGGTTCCCCTCCTTCCCAGTGACAAGGTGAAACTCAACATGAGGAGGAGTATCATGAGGAAAGACCAGTTGGGAGTTGCCAAACTCCAGGCCACCAACCCAACTCCCCCGCATCACGCTCCTTCACCTCCTAACTGAATGTCTCATGTTGCACCAAATTGCTGCTCTGAAAAACAAACCAATGTAGCTTCAATAGCCGCTACAGGTATATGAGTAAGTCTGTGGTTGCTCATTTAATCCAATTCTGCATCACAACAAAGTAGACTCAAGCTGAAAAGAATAGGAAGAAGGTGTAAAGGAAAAGGGAGCTAATGTACTCTCCTGTCTAGGATACAAGGACCAAAACCTGAGCAATCTGTAGGACAAGATGAACAAACCAACTGTGCTGAAGTTCCACAATGTCAAAGCCTTCCTGTTTGACCAAGGTCGTATTGTTAGGTCTTTCTGTGGCAGAGCATCATTTCTGTGGAAAAGGAATTAGTTGCAGGCATGTGAGAGCTTGTGGGCCAGTTGCTCCTGATTCCCTCCCCTTTATAAAGGCACAAGAGGAGGTGCAGAGAGCCTCCTTAAAATGGTATCTACCGATGCCTGTGCCAAAAAGATTCTGCAGGGCTAAGGTTCAGTTGTTGGACCAAATGCTCATATGAGCCCTCAGTCCCATTTCTAAGGGAAGCGTCTTCTGGTACTGAAGAAAAGTCCAAGTGCCCAAACAGGGAGGCATCAAAATCCCAGCAACATACACTGAAAAATCTAATGAAGTGTTAAGAAATTTCATTAACATTATTAAAACACAGAAAATTCCCTTGGAAAATTTCACACAGGCTTTCCCATCTCATTGCACATTACTCATGGCCTGAGAGACGTGTGAGGAGCAAATGGAGAGAAATAAAGCTTCTCTCCAGTTAATTTGGACCGAGTCCTAGTCTCACTGGTAGAAAGACCTGGCTTGTGGGCTTCAGTGAGAACAGGGCTGGGTCCTTTGAACTAGATTATTATGGCATATGTAAGAGGTACAAAAGTATATGGTGAGAGAAGATGCACCAGAGAACAAAAAAAGCTGCTGGTCAGATGACAACCCTCCTCACTGCGATGATGAAAAGACTCCCAGACTTCAGCAGACACACACCTTCAGAGTTTAGTATCCTATGCCCCAAATTAGATTTTGCCTTGTAAGGACTTTGCAGAGGAGTCTGTTACCCAGTGAAGGGAAAGAATGTAAGCATTTGCTCTTCAAGAGAGAGGAATGGCCTTTTGAATAAGAAAGGGCTCCCTGCGATGGGAACCTACCAGCCCAACCCTTCGCTCCTCCTGAGAACTAATACAGGAGTTCTCTTCCTCTTCTGCAGTACCAGGAAACCATTCCTGGAGAATAGGAGAAGCTATGCTACTTGAATTATCTGAAAAGGCCTCAGGTGGAGGCAGGGTGAGAAAGGATTTCAGGACAAGTTATGCCTATGAGCTGAGGAGAACAAGCAAGTATCCTCCCACTCTTTTCTCTAGGCAATCTCTCTTTCCAAGTTTTCACTGAGAGCTTCAGTCTCCAGTGAATCTGCCCAGGAACGGCCCAGCAGAGCACTGCCAGTCTTCCAGAAAACAGGGGCTTGTGCCTGGCTCCTGATGGGCTACTGTCCGACACCCAGCAGAGAGGAAGGCTCCCAAGTAGAAAACAATCCTAACATACTATCTACTAGTCTGGAGCGTGCTCTAATAATAGATACCACTGTCTATTTCAAAGCCCTTAATGGACGCTAATTAGTCCCCAGGGCATTCCTATGAAGCAGGTAGATAGATAAGTATTATTTCCCCTGTTTTACATATGAAATAACCTCATCAGAGATGTTCTGACTTGCTTAAGGCCACCGAATGAGTCACTGAGCTCAGCTCTCAGCAGGTCCTGGCTCCCAGACCTGTGCTCAGACCTCTCAGCCATACCTCTTTCACAAATGCAAAATCTTCATTTCAAACGTGGAGGGAGAGAGGAAAGAAGATCAAGGAGGGGTGGTAACACTAGAAAAAAATACTCTCTGGGAAAGGAGCTTCCAGAAGAACGACAAAACAGAGCCTTGGATCTACTGAACGCTAGATACCAAATCTAGGACAAGGAGAGAGATGAAAAACACACTGTGATGCAAAATTTTAAGAGTTTTTGTTATGTATTCTCTTCAAGCAGTCACAGCTATCTATTGTGATTTGTAACCACTGCTAATATCAGTTAAATAGTTTTAGACTCCTAATTTCTAGCATGGCCACGAGTGTTAAAGAACATGTGAGGGCAGCAGGCAGCAGTCCTGGATGCACAGAATACATATGCTTAGTACATACATGTAAGTTTATGTGCCCACACCCACAAAGTTACACAGAGGTGTTGCTCCACGCTAGAGACCTTTGTGACTTTAGATACCACACTGCCCTGGTAGGCAGGAACACATAAACGATGGATTTTATATCTCCTTGGGAGATTGGGAAAGAGCAGCAAATGGTTTTAGCCACCATTAGTGATCAGCCAGAACTTGCAAGACACCAGATATTAAATGGCACATGCTTCGTCGAACCAACAGCATGCTGTATCTCTCCCTACTTACTCCTCTCGACATGTGCAGGGCAAGCTGGGCTGATTATGCCCTAAACTTCTAAGACACCAAATCTCATACACTTTTTTCATGTTCCTGAACGTGCCTCTCAGTGACACCTTCCCTTTCAGCCTGCAGCCCCCCGTCCCACTGACTCCTTGTGCTTCCCATGACCCCATTGAGTCCCCGGGCCTCTGGGTTCCTCCTCTCCAGCCACGGCTGCCGGCATCACCAGCATCAGGCGGTTTTAGCCCAGTTCTCGCTCCCTGGGCATGCCTGCCTCTCACAAACCCGGACTGATTACCACCGGTCACAGGCTGCAAAGCCTAATCTCATCTGTGCAAGGAAGCAGGATTACCTTTCTCCCATTTCAGCCAGGGGAATGGCTACACTGGCATGTGCCCGCTGTTCATATGGGCAGGCCAGTGATGCTTCCTCCGAGGTAACAGCCCAGCATTGGCCAGGACAGAGGTCCCTGCAGAGCAGGGTGCTGCATCAACGCTCCTATTCCAGAGAGGTCCTGAGAGCAGCAACACATACAAGATCCATATGGAGATGAGAGAATAACAGTACTGACCGTACAAGTCCCACGTTTCGTATTCCAGACACACCTGTCAGTGCATTTCTGACTCTCAACTACACAATTAAGTGAACCAGGGTCCCTGAAAAAGTGAATGCAGTGTGCTGGCCCCCCAGAACCTTCACTAATTGTTTGTGCTAAAAATAATCTTAATTTTTGCTTCTACAGGATTCAAGGACCAATCTCCACCAACTACAGGCTACGTAAAACATTACTTACTTTTCAGAGGGAAAAAAATTATGCAGTGCATTATCAATCTCAAATGGTGATGTTTAAGTACAAGTTTGATGAACTATATGCAGCATAATACAGCTGCTTTGCATTTTGATTCCTTTATTTATAGACCACGGCAAATTAATAACTCAAAAATGTTGTTTCAGGCAAAGTAATGGACACACAATAAAACTATTCATTTCCTCAAAGGTCACTCTAGGAGAAGCATACATTGTTTAGAAGCCTACCAACAATGCTATTGTTCCAAAGAAAAGTGAAAATATATAATGAGCAGTTAGTGCCTATATCTGCATCGGAGACCCTAAGCTAATTTAAAGTGCAATCTTAAGGCAATCAATCATACTCTAAAATTACTTCATTTTCCAAACTGTTTACACTTTTAAAGTTACAAATCCACTTTCTGCTATTTCAACTCACGATTTACAGCTACAGATTTAGCCTGCCTTGGCTTGCTGCCAAACTCTAGTCATGAGGGAGCTAATGATCTGAACAGATCAGTGTTTTATAATGGAGAAAAGCGCATGTAAATTTCCAGCATGTCTGCAAGTAATCAAGGCATGCTGACTATAAATGAGGCGGCCTCACATTTATTTTAGGAGAAATATCTTAAAGCCCCACTTTTTATCCAGGCCAACAGCAAAAAATAAAATAAAATAAAATAAAAATCCTTTTTAAAAGGTACTCCAAGATTATTCCAAATGATTCTACATGAAACTGCTAGGCAAACAATGTTAAAGAATAGTACAATAGCTAATTTCCTTTAGTGTTTCTATCTCAACCAGATCATATCCTTATCATGGCAAGCTGGAACATTAAACTCTATTTCATGGAATCAAAACACAAGAGTGCTTCATATTACATTATAGAAAAATGAGCCATTCCCTACAAACAAGGTCAGATTTCTGGAATGCCAAAGGTCTACATTTAAACAGAGCTGGGAGGAGGGGAGGCTTTGCCCACCCCGCTCTCTAAAATGCAGTGGGAAACTAAACCAGCGATTCAAATTTGTTTTAATAGCCAAAATGGTAGAAGGAGAGCAAGAAGTCTCTTGGGAGATGATACTTAAATTAAGTATGATCTTTATTGTTTCATTACAGTGGCACAGCCAAATAATGACTTTCTGTTACTGTACAAACAATGCCGGATCCTCATCTTCTAGTGGAAGTAATTATTCTATCATTTTCTGCTTACCATCAACCTACACCCCCCTCCCCATGTAAGCAATGGGTTGTGGTAGGTTTGGGGCTGGACTGAGAAAACTTTCAGATTTTCTCCTGTTTTTAAAGGCCATACCAAGGAGGCATAATCTGACCCAAAAGTAGCTTTAAGAATGGAGCTATAAATATTCTTGTGTGTACTTCATGAAATTCAATCCATCATGATGGATATTTCTGTTATAACATTATTACATGCCTAAACTCAATTGTATAATTGGATAGGGCCAGAAACAATAAGCTGGCATTGCTTTGTTACAGCATACTACAGCTTTAAAATACCTGTAATCATAAATCAACATAATTATTTGAAGTTCTGTCACGAAGAGAACAGGAAAAGAAAAATTAAAATAAACTAGCTGGTAAAGAATCTCATTTTACTTTCCAGAGACTCAAAGTTTTTACCAGCTTTGAGTCTCACCACCACTACAACTGGGAAAGTCTTCCTCCTTTCTAGGTTGCCTTGAAAGCCACCTCCTCCAAGAAAGATTTTGCCTCCTTACAGCTTTCCAACACAACTGGCAGGCCTGCACTGAGGAATCCCGCAACTCCAAAGTATGATGGATGCATCTGCACTGCAGCCAATGAGACTAGGGTAACAGGGAGCTGGGGCTGGAAGAGACAAAGCAATCTGAGCCCCCTCGCAGCCGGCCAAACACCTGGTGGGCCACAGGTTCAGGGGCCGAGTATCAGCCGTTGCTGCTGGGGCAGTTGGTCACGCTAGAAGCCCTGGAGGGAGATAGCTGAAGTCCCTCCTTGCTGTGGAAGCAGAGTCAACTGGGCATTTTTCGTCCCAGCTTGTGAAATATTTTGCTACTCAACCGCACAAAATAATTTACTAACTCCTCCTGTCCTTTCTGCACTTCCTACCTCACCACAGTCAGGATCAAAACCAACCGACCCTTTTCTTGCTCTTTTTCTACCCCCAAGACCTATAAGCAAGAGCCAGGGTGTGGCTTTGATGGACAGCCCCTGGATTTGAAGAGGGTTTGCTGCCTGCTGGTTTATTTTTAATTTTTGCTAAGCAATTGCAATCAGGTGCTGGCCCTCGTGAGACCATCACCCAGCTGAGGCAGAGGACCAAGCAGAGGTGAGCACACATGCCCTCCAGTGCCTCCCCCCCAGCATACGAAACCACCACAAAGTGCTTTGGGACAGACTGCATTATGTTCCTCTAAGAGGCAAAAGCACTGTCAGCGGCTAAGGCATTTCTTCCCTCCCCTCACCTACAGTTACGCAACAGTTCTCCAAATCTCATTCCCCACCTACCTTCCAGCCATGCAAAGCTTCATGCTCACTGGAGGCACTGGGCTACAGCATGACTGAAGTTAATATTAAAACCTGGATTCCTCCTACAGCTTCACTGAAAAAACCCACTGCATTCACAGGGACAGAGATCTCCAAGAACCCTCTTGTTCTGTTTTACTTACTGCTATTATTTTTTTTAAAATCACTATTTCTCCCTTCTTTCTCTTTTGATCTTCGTAGGTCTCAAACAATGTATTTTGTTACTTCTGATACTTATGTAAGGAATGCTAAGTCTTTCATAAAGATACTCTTTTTGTCAAGTGCTTTATGGGTATCAGACCTCAGCAACATATACAGTTGTGTGTATACACACACACACACACACTTGCAGTTTCACCATAGATGATTACGTGTATACATATACAGAATAAATTATACAATTACTGTAACATGATTAAAACCCTTGCTTTCTCAAATTCTCAACTTTTACTCTCGCACACTGTGACATCATAAATTGGAGAAGTAGCTGAAAATAGGCAAGACCTGAATTCCCTTGGTCAAAGAATAAGAGGAAGAAAAACCTCTTTTCTTTTAATATATCGAAAAGAAAGGTGAACAAACAGATTTTAGGATTAGAGGCAAGACAACTCAAGCTCAGCAAAAATTTCTAGAAGATAAAAACAAGTATAAATAAAAAAAGGAGATATACATAGGTGATGTGAACAATTCTTGAGAACAAAAAAGCACTTGATATTATCAGAGCTGGTGTCACAGGGTGGCTATTAACCAGCAAAAACATTCCTTTTCAGTCCCACTGAGTCACCCAGAAAAGCTGGCTCTTGAATAATGACGCTGATGGAGCCTGAGATCCAGTTCTACTTTTCTTTACTCCAACTTGGAAGTGTTGCACAACTACGATACAGAACGTCAGGATACAATAAACAGAACTGAAAAAGGGAAAGAAAACAATTTTTTCCCCTACAAGTCAGGTTCAGTGCTTTTGCCTATTAAAGTAACCAAATATGTTTCTCTGAAATCAAAGCCAAAAGGCAGCATGCCAGGCACAGTTAACAGATAAATCAATGTTCCTGAAGGGCAGGCTTTTTTGTTTTGGGGGGTTTCTGCCTGACAACAATCTTGCGGCGAGCAAACAGAACACTCACTGCACATCTTGTCAATCCACTCACATGAAACAGGGAAGGAAAAGTGAATACGTTTTAAGATCTAAGCACTGTTTGGAAAAACTTCATGTTCTAACCTCCCTGTCAAAGGTCATGGTTTTCGTAACTACAAAGTCTGCAGCTATTGTAAAGCCCACTACATATAACGTGTAATTGCGGTTAATTTATCACTAAGGTCATTATATATTAGCTGGGAGTTTGTAAACAAGAATGAATCACAGGTTTCATTTTTGTGTCCCTTTCAAACTGGAAGACCTAACAGTTTCCTGTTCCAACATAGAAAATAGTATTGCTTCTATAAACCTACTCGGGTCTCCTTGCCAGCAGTTTCCATTTAATTAAACTGACAGCAAAACAGGGCCCTTGCTAATGTGATCCAGACCAGTTTGCCTTCAATGTAAATTCTCAGGCATGAAATTACATCTGAAACAGACACAATAATCCCTCTATATCTTAGTCATAAGTTTAATCTATACTAAAATAACATTTTCTTTGTCTATATTGAAGTCTGTTTTAGAATTCAGTGGTCTTTTCTTCTTTTTCCAGTTGAAGTTCAGGGAGTTATTCAACTTCCATTCACCTTACAGTCAATTCAGAATTTTCTTCTTGCCTGTAATTTATACATTCATTGTTGGTTTCTAGGTCACGGGTAGCAAAATGATCTCGTATGTGAGAAACCAGATTCAGGACCTACTTCAAACTTTCACTTTCTGGAAACAGAATAGGCTGGTACACTATAAAACTAGTTCACAGCTGCTTAAAGCAATCTAACTTGCCTAAGCTAACAGCCTGATGTTTCACACAGATCCTCGGGTCAACTAGCTGTAAAGAAGAAAACTGATGAGATTTATAGGTACCGTCAATAAAATTAAGGTGGGGTTGTTTGTTTGTTTAATGACCCATAACATTTCACGCTCATCTACTCATTCTTGTCAGTACCCAACTGATGTGCTAATTCCTACAATGCCCAGGAAGAACAGAATATTCGAAAGTATACTTATCGCACAGTAACCACAGTGCTCATGATAAGCAACTCAATAAATTGCAGGGTGCATTTATGCCAGATGCAAGTGAGATGGGAATTTCTGACAGACGCAAAGCATTTTTTTGCTGGCCCCACAGGCTGCCTCCTCCTCCTCCACCAGCACCAGGACAAGCCTGGGGACACTACATCCCCCCTGCAATTCAAGCATGCGATATCAGAGGGCTTTGAAAAACAGGGAGGGACAGTATCCAGAGAGTAAAATCTGGAAAAGTCACAATTAGTAGGGGAAGGGCAAATAACTGATCTTTTCTTACTCAAGCCAGTGTGTGCCACAGGAAGGTCCTCACTGTGACTGCCAAGCCACACCTTTCCACTTGATAAGACAAAGAAGCTTTATCTCTGTCAGTTAAACAGTGATTGAAAAAACGCTCTCCCAAACTCCCAACTTCGCAGCCAAGTCCAGGAACGATATTGGAGAAGCTGCTCTTATTTGCTGCTCTGTGGATTCCTGATACTGGAAGAGCACCTCACCCAAGCTATGCTACAGCAGGTCTCCAAGCTCAGTGGGAATTACACAACACTTGGCCAGCAACACGTAATGATAGATCAGGACATTTATTCTGAGACACTGTGGCAGGATGGCTTGGGCTTCAGAGTGCTTAACAGTGACTCTCAGCTCAACATTTTGATCCTGGAAAGGAAAATCAAGTCTACTATGTGCAATTGCATTTCTTCTGAAGCCAGTCATGTAGGTAAACTAATTGTTTTAAAAGGAAGCTTGAAGCCATTCTGAAGACAGATTTTGGGTGAAGTTCAAGCACCACCACATCTTTACAAAAAGCTGTATATATGAGTTCAGATTTAGGTACCTGAACCTCTTGTCTTCTGGTCGAAGTGACAGATGAGGTGGCATAAGAGAAAAAGCTGTGAAGAAACCTTGTAAAAAAAGGAATGAAAGGACAGCCTGCTCCAAGAGCATGGCGTCTTTGTTATCCTCACCAGACCTGGCCATCTCACACTGCCAATGTCAAAACCTGCTTCCGTTTAGATGAGTAATTCTTGTTTCTTGTTCATGTTCTTGTGCTTAACACCTGCATTTTCTGACCACGGAAGGAACTGTGAACAGCTGTGAGGACAGTACCCATAAGGTACCCATTATCCCTACAAGTCTGCAAATGGGGAAAGCAATGGCAGGGATTTACTATAGCTCTGTTGCTGGTACCATGACACCTCTCTGTCTTAGGTAGAGATATCAAAACGGTTCCTGCACCAAATGAAACTGAGGATTGACTCTGGTGTAAATCTGGTCTCTGCGTTCAGGCTGTCACGCACAAGAGGGCTTCTTGGCTTCAAAGTCAGCAGTCACTGGCATGGAACTGGTGTCACTTCGTCTGGTGAAAGTGAATACACAGGACAAAGAAAGTCGTTGCTGTAGCTACTTCTCCAAGGGGTTTTGTGTCCTATTTTGTTTTGGGCAATCTGGCTAGTGAACTGACTGGAAAATGGAGATGGCAGGAAATTCTTACGGATAGCTGGGGCAAAGATCTCAAGGAGGCACGCGCAAAACTCCAGTCCTACACACAGACATGCTCTGAAGGAAAAGGAGCAGCAAAATAGAAACTGCAGTCCCATTTTTTCTATGAATACCATCCCATTCTGTCACATCTTGATAATCTTCAGTGATGAAGACGAAGTGCCCTGTCAACCACATCAAGCTCAGAGCATTCCTTACATCACCTGTGACACTCAGTACGTTGTGGGACTGGGCCCAAAGACTTCTGTTTCCTGAGAGCTTGTGATCCAGCTGGATGTGCTATGACCCGAAGAAGCACAAGTGACAAAGCCACCATAAAACAAGAGAAAACTGAACCACAGTGTATTTTTCAAGTCTCTACTCACCCAACCAAACATTTGCAAAACCTTAGTTACATGCCCAACTAAAAATATCTGCTGACCAAAAAATGTTACATGACATTAAGTAAGAAATTTGCCACATGCCCAGCAAGGTATAAATAACACTTTTAGACAAAAGCACTCAAAATGTTTTCAGAGAGGGGACAATAAAATTTCCAAGCACTGTTGCCACAATCTTCCTCTTCAAATAAGAACTTTAATTGCATTGTTTTCCTAAAAAGTAGAAAGTGAAGTGCTTATTCAAGAAAACCAGCCATACACTAAGTAGTCTGACATTCTTGGAAAAAGAAAGAAAATTTCATTTTGTGCAGCAAAAGACAATGGTCAGTCATTATTAGCATGATCAGAAATCATTACAGGTCCTTCTGGCAACCGCTGTTCTGCTTCACTGTTCATGAAGGTCTTGCTTTAGAAACAACATTTAACAAGTATTGTCCTGGTAAAAAGTACGTAAAACTTTTCTTACTGTATACTAACTTCAACTATAAGGTGATGAGGGAAAAAGGGTCTCGTATACAGAATAGCAGCCTTTCTTCAACTCTGGTTATTAAGAATGAGATCCCTGTGCTTCCCCAAGCCAACAGAGATGGCAAAGAGGTACTGCTTTGTGCAAACACCGTACACAATTAGCCAGAAATGAGGGAATGACTTTTTGTATTAACTTATATGGATTTGCTAGTATGTCTGATGAGTTAAAAGTCTCTCAATGAGGCAGAGAAACTACCAATAGCGTTTCTACTGCAGAGGGTGAAAAATGCTCCTATTCCATTTGTGCAAATATGCTGGGCTCATGTTATCAAACACATGAATTCCTGTCCACACTCTCTCCGTCTCTCATGTGCACCCTGCCATCAAAATAGCAAGGACAAAATTGTCCTCATTTCCTGTGCATTTCATATAGACCTAAACGTTCTTAAGTATGCTGTCAGGGAATATATTTTAAGGCTGCTATGCTCACATCTGATTTCCTACTCTATGCTTTTAAGATATTAAATAGGGTTTACCCAATAAATCACATGTTTTGTGCCTTGGAATCACATGGTATCTGAAATCACCAAAGGCTAAAACCTGCACCCTTCACATTCATTATATGCAAGTCAGAGGGCCCAGGTCTAAAAAACAAAGTAAAAGCTGAGCACCGACCTTCCCTGCAGGGAAGGCTAACAAAAAAACCCAAGCCACACATACCAAAAAAACCCAGTGGCAAGGTAGAGAAGCAGCCCGTATTTGCTATCTCCAGCAATCCTCATCACCGCTCCCATTCCAGCTTTGTACCACGTCTCTCGCTCCATCATGGGAGGATCAAAGCTGGAGGTCGTGGTGGAGTATGGCCTCAGCACTGACCATCTCAAGCGTCCCAGGCTAGTCTGAAGCCTAAAGAAAATGGCACTGACCACCCAAAATCCGAGTGGGATGAATATCCCAGAGGCTCTTTCCTGTGAGGGATATAATAGCTGGGTAGGAAAAACAAAACAACTCACTCTCTCAAAGTCTTTCACAAAGGCACACAGGACCCGATTTTCCTGCCACTCACACTGCTGCAAGGTTTGCTACTGAGCGTCACAGCAGCAAGCCTAAGCCTGTGGTAAAACACTGAATAGTTACCACAAGAAAAAGAAATGCTCCTTCAAATTCTCCCTACCTAAGCTGGAAGGCTCCACTAAGGGAGGAATGGAGCAGGCAGCTTATGGGGCTGAACACTTCTCAAGGGAGCAAGCCCCCTGCCCTCATTCAAGCTGACCGGTCCACTGAAATACCAGCAGACTCCCACACACAAAACTCCAGGATCTAATCTTTGATGTTTTACAATAGCACAAAGACAACATATAAAAACGCATTCAAGAAACATTGTGGGAAATGTGCCAGCATTTTAAGGAACATTCCCTTTGGACATGAAGCCTTTTTTAGCCAAACCACTATGATTTTGTTTTAGTGACTCATACGAATGGATTCTGGATTAAGGTTTAAAAATGGGATATTTTCTCTTCTGCTTCTAGGTTCACCTCAAGACATGTGAATGAAAAAATAGCAGTAAGACTATTAGGCTGGACTTACATTCACCAACAGACACTAAATAGGGATCTACTAAATTTGTAAAGCTTAGCTGAAGTTTCAAATATATAATTCTGAAAATGCAACTCCTCCTGAAGTCAGGCTGAGAAAGGATCATAAAACTATAAAAAGACACTTTGTCCCTAAAGATTACAAGAAGCTAATCATTAGCCACCCGTTTATAGTGTTTACCTTTTTATTACATTATTCTGGTATTTTTCCTTTGCAGGGACCTACTCCTTATTTCTACCATATGGGTAACAAAAAAGATCCACTGCCTTTAGGCAAAGTGTTTTTAAAAACAAAGACATTTGCCAGATTAAAAACAAACATACAAACAAAGTGTACATAAATTTGTGTTTGACTACTGTTGGGCATCTGGAATGGCACACATTTTCTGTGGAAAATTTTTCTTCCAGTTTTTTATACAAATGACAGTAAAATATGCACCCAGCAGCAAATTGAGAGAACTAAATTTAAAACGCACTTTCAGACCACTCTTTCATTTTTCTCTTTTTAACTTCTCTTTTCTGAGGCAAGAGGGGAGGAGGGAGCTTGGACCGATGTTTTGAAGTACTGTAAGTTCTTTTGCCTTTTAACTGAAATATGTAAACAAGGTGTATGACTGTAGGGTAATGTTCTAGTCACAAAGCATTCAAGAGCCAGAGTGAAGCTATTTAAAGAATGGAGTATTCAATTCCTGAGGCCAGATGCTAGTATAAATATGAAACTATGTTCACACTGCAGATTAAATTATTTTTAGTTTCTGCATTTGAACTGCCAAAATTATTTGGGTTGGGTCTTTTTTTTTTACTGTACCACAGAACTTACGGGGCCACATTTTTATGTATCTGAACAGAGGATTAAAAACACAAGCATAAAGAGTTTTTCAGCTGTTTTCTCTGTGCAACAAAACTAGAAGTTTATAGTGACAAAGATGGTCACAAGTAAGGGTCATTCAGGGAGTAAGAAAACTAAAAAAAAAGATGGAGCTGAAACATTTGAGATTCTTGAAACAGATTTTTATAGTGCCTTATCATTTAATTTTCATCCCACAAAGCTTCTAATCTGGAAATACTCAGTGTGAAAGAAAGTGGAGGCTGTGGTTTTAAAATAATTAAAGAGAAAAAAATGCATTAAGATTGCATTACACCCTGTCTACTGGGTTTGCCACGACAGCTCACACAGATATTGCTAAGAATAAGAAGTTAAAGTCACTAGTAATTAACTAAAACAAATAATCAATAATCCCATGACCTTGCCATAGCAAAAACATGCATGAGTTCAGGAGAGAAAGACAGTGAAATAAACTGGCAGTGATCGAAGCAAATCAGGCTCAGTGACTAGCTGGGTGAGGACCTATCACTGACACACATTAAAGCCTACAAGTCACATACAAGGCTGCCAAGGCCCCAACTCTTGCTGACGACCACTTCACTGTTTTTATTTGTTTGGGTCTTGTAATTATCTTCTCTTTGCTTCATCAGCTGACAAGGATGGAAGGTCCAGGATGTACCTCAAGGATGCGATTCATCTGCTGAGATCAAGAAGTTACTCTACCAAGACACAAAAAGTAAAACAGGAACCGTGTGGAGGGACGTCCACCAAGCCATACACCCTTCCCTCTGCAAATACCACAAATGCCCTGGAAGTCCTGGATGTACAGCCAGGAGTGTAAATCTGTGAGAAGGATGAACAGAAAGACTGCAGCTTGGTCAGTCGAGAGACCTCCTGCAACACTAAGGAATGTGGAATTACTGAGCAGACTTGCTCTGCACCACGCTGAACGTGCATATTTTGCCGATGACTTACAAGAAGGATGAGGCCAGTAACACCATGCAGCTGGCCAGGGGAAGACGCTAGGAGGGGAAGGGGTCCTGCAGCGCTGGGGCTGTAACCTATCTAATATTGAGATGCGTGAACTGACACTAAGTACCTGTGGAGACCCTGTCACCGCCCCAATTCAGGAAGGCAGGGGACACCAGGCTTAATTACAAACAGGTGACGTTGCACATGCTGAAAGCTGAACATGCTTTTGAATATCACGTCAGGTTCAGCCCCAGTTCCTAATTAACTGCTCCTATCAGGCACGGATCTGGTATCACAACAGCAAAGCCTCCTTTCGGTGGACAGGCTGACAATCCCAGCCTTCCCTGGGTATTTACAACATGCTTTTAAAATGCATTAGCCTGTACTTTAAAGAAACCTGGGACCAGAACATCTGGGCTTTAGTTGTTTTGTTTCTCAGTAATAAAGAGCGAAAAAAACGATGCAGCTGTGGATAAAACATTCAGGAACACAGCCGCTACCTTGTCATCCTTTACCTATTTTCCCTTCACTAGCCTCGTTCACAGGAGCAGAACAGGACATGGGGGAACTTGGAGGAGGATGAAAGGGAATGTTTCCCACCTTTTTCTTAAATTAGATCTTCGATTTGTTATAGGATCCTTGAACTGAACAACATGTGGGGATCTATTCCACTTATGACACACATGCATAACTCCCCTTGGCACTAATGGGAATGACGAACGTGTTGTGAGAGGAGAATTGCCCCCTAAAACTGCAGGAGTGTGAACAAGGTTGTAAATATATCTCAAGGTTCTGGTAACATTAGAAACCAGCCTAGCAAATTTCTCATGGTTTATTATGATATCACCAAATCCCCTCTATGTATTTATAGCCTTGTAATTCACAATTATTCTGGGTCCATAAATGTTTTTGGCATCTGAATGTAGAACTGATACTATTATTTCACATATTATGGTACTGTCCGTGAATGCTAAATTTATTCCAGCAGAGACTCCTGGAGTTCATTCATCAGATATTTTATGCTACTGTTCTTTTAATGATTCATTTATCCTTAGTAATATTTGTATTCTGAAGTGTGGCGTCTCCAGCCGACAGCACAATGCGCTACTGAATTATCTTTTTCTTTCACAGCATAACAAAGTAGAGCACAGTCAAATTGAAGATGGCCTTTAGTACGCTGTCAGAACAATACTGCTTACCAAGCATATCCAGACACATTTCTCAAACCACATGTAATGCTCTGGCTGCCAACATGCTCATAAAGTCATTAACCAGCATCTTAAAATGAGGGTGTGATACATATATTTAAATGCTTAGGAAAATCAAATGTGTGCTCCTCTGGAAGCTTATTTTGAATTTCAGCTTCCACATATATCAATTATGCAGCAGCACGCAGATGTAGAAATTCACCTTGATTTTTCACAAGCTGCTAAAATATACTCCTGCTAAAATAATACACATTATCTATCACTAACAAAAGCTTCTTTATGGTGTTAACTGTACGTCCTTCACAACGTAACAGCACAAGAGAGACCCAAGCTTAAGGTTTACGGTGCTGAGGATTCATTTTTACAAGCAAATTATTATTAGCAGTAAAATTAAGGAGGAACTTATTTTACATGGTACAGATTTTACTAAATGAAGTAAATAAAGGTTATGCCACAATTCTCTCCAATACAAAACCTACCAAGTAAGTTACAATTCATGCTGCTACATTTTTTAAATATACACCTTTTCTATCAGCCACTCCCACAAACTGCACTCCAATTTATACATGTATTAGGTTTAACCCTTCCCTTCCCAAACACCCTCATCTATCAATGGTCTCATCATGCAATGATCATCAAGTCAGCAAAGACAAGCATGAACCAAATTAACCAAAAGAGATAAAGCAGTCAGAATATTGATACCGACAGTCTTAAAACTCAGTTTAATAAGGGCAAGGATGTCAGAACCACAGTCTTCTGTGTGCCCCCATACAGCCTCTCTTGGTGCTCACAAACGTGACACAGAACGTAGTGGGAGATCCCTTGGCCACGCACATCGGGAAGGCAGGTTCGCTACTGCCCGCAGCTGCTGGAGCCAAGCCTCTTCCCACACTCTTGCCCAACACCTTCCTTTTCTTTCTAGCCTACCCTTCTCCCACCTTCCCTTGCCTGCCCAAGCAAAGCTCCACCTCGTCAAGCTGAGGCCCCATCACCTCCTGTTGCTGAGGTCCCCATAAATACTGACATGGCCATTCACTGCCATTACAGCCCCACACAGCCTGGGCAGTAGCCTGACCTTTGCTCCTGTATGCCTCTGTCCTAGCAAATGATTTTGTGAAAAGAGGAGAAGGGGGAGAAAAAGCAAGTCTCCTCCTTCAATTTCAAATGCGCAAAGGATGCCTTCTCTGACAAACTCCCATGGCACAAGATGGGTCATCTACAAGAAGACGAATATTGTATCTCAGAGAACAAGCACTAGCCTTTCTGCAACATGGCAGTCAGAAGCAGACTAAGATATTTGGGAGGACACATGACGACAGGCCAGGAACGTCACAGGGTACCTGTAAACAAGACGCAAGTAGTCTTTCTGGGCATGGGAATAACGAAGAGCAACTCGAAAGAGCAACTGGGAAGGGAGGTGGTGAGTAAGTTGGGTTTGACTTTCCTCCTCCCCCAGGAAGGGAACTGACACCCAGGACTGCCCACGGTGT
Source organism: Elanus axillaris (assembly GCA_026212715.1). Taxonomy (NCBI): domain Eukaryota; kingdom Metazoa; phylum Chordata; class Aves; order Accipitriformes; family Accipitridae; genus Elanus; species Elanus axillaris. Next base: position 8,551,121 of record JANZLQ010000100.1, read on the forward strand.
CAACAGCACCCACAGGAGAGCCTGAGCATCTCAGCACGGCAGCACAGGTCACAAGCCAGAATGATTCATAAGCTGGTATGGAGACAGCTTTGACTTAAGATTAACAGAGCACTCAGAGACAAAGATGACCAAAGGACTCCAAGTCCTGGACTCCAGCAGCACAGAATTACAGCACAGGAAAGCAGCCAGGCAGGAAAAAGAGGACGTCCTCAGGGCCCACCGAAATCCACGTTACATAGGTGCTCAGTTTACAGATCTCGGTACTCGGCCAATTTTGGCTGGCCGCATGAAAAGGATTCAAGGCAGGAAAAAGGCATCAGTGATCTATGAGGGACCAACAGCTCTAACCAGCAACCATGGCACACAGAGGAGACCACTGACCACCTCCTTCCACGACACTGGGCAAGGGAAGTGGAGGTACACGAAACAATAGACATCCCAAACTGGGTCCTCTTGGGACCCAGAAACAATATGGGCAGGGACGGAAACTAGAGGGAAGGCTGGGGAGGAAAACAGCACTCTCTAAACCCAAAAGTTAAAAAAGAAAAAAAGGCAGACATTGAGATAGTCAGATTCAGAGCGCAGCAGTGCTGCACCAGGAGGCACACGTTTCCAGTTACTGGAACAAAACCTCATGGTCAGTAAGAATTAAATGCGTGATCCAAAAGTGACTAGAAGGGAAAAAATCCTGGAGAGCAGACACATGTGGGTTATTACACAGCCTGGCAAGGTCAATCTCAGTGCTAAAAACAGACAAAAATAAAAAAAGACGTCAAACATTTTTAAAGGGACACTGTCCCACACTGGCTGCTTTGACACCATCTGTGAATGGTCCTTATTTTTATCTACTTATTTTTTAATTATGTAGGCTACTCCTGTTCCAACCAGAGGCTGCAACAAAACTCTTATTGATGGTGCAAACTGCTGCAACTTCGGCTTTAGGAGAACGTGGGGCAGTTCCCTCTAGCTTCACAAGGCAGTAAAATTTAACTCTTCCTCCTCTCATTTTGCAGCAGTTATTCCTTCCCCGACGTTTCTGAATAGACCAGAACTGCAGTTGCAAATGGCTGTGCTCTACACCAACGACAAAGTGCCCTGTCATACCAATACATAATTGAAAATGCTGACACAGTGACAACTGCTATCAGCACAATTCTGATAATCATGTTAGCTTGCTCCTGCTGCAGGAACCGGTGGGGGTGGGGAACAGGCACTGTGATTTAGGGGCTACCTAGAGAGAAGTAACGTGGGATTTTGTTTACATTTCTTGGCAGATCTTCTGCATTTCAAAGAACAAAGTACCCACCTCCTCAATTCCCAGGGGCAATGCTACCACCCCCTTTTATAAGAGTTCAAAGGCGGGTCAAAGTTTGAGAAACAATCCAAATTTTATCTCTTTGATAAGGCATGCTTGAAGTTTGAGACGTGTGGTGTTAAAACTCCTTTCAGGAGCCACAAATAGATGAGGCTCAACACAATCCAGTGGCAAATGAAAGGCTTCCATAGCCAGTGCTGCATATTAAAACATTTTTGTCACCCCCGTACACTTCCTCTGTAATGGAGTAGGCTGTCCCCAGAGAAAGGAAGAAATTAACAGCACTTAAATCATCCCAGCATCGCTTGGGCAAACATGTGGCCTCAGGAAGGACCAGGCGGCTACAGACAACCTCCTGAGGACCCTGCCAACCTCTGCCCAGGGTGGGTGGGGAAGGTGCAGGGGAGAGCAGCAGTGGCTCAAGAGAGAGGAACAAGTGAGGAGGGGGAGCCCCCAAACACTACTGGAGAGAAAATATGTCATTATCACAGGATTACTGGGGGTCCACCACACCTAAGTACAGCATCACTTTTCAGCATTTAAAAGGCAGCCAGCAACTGAAGCCAACAAGCCAACAGGTATTAGTTATCTTAAACCAACTGGTTGACAAATAATAAAATAAACATTTATCTTGCCCTCTTCACACAAGGCCAGGCAAAATTGTCTGTCTGCTCAGCACCTCAGGTTATCTCTGATCCCAAACATGTCAACACTAAAGGTAAGCGGTAATTAAACCAAAAGAAGATGTACAGCCAAAGGAAGCCTTCCTGCTCCACAGTCTTTCTGAACAGCAATCCCAACAGCGTTGCTCTGCAGCTTGCCAGTGCTCTCGTTGTTCTGCTGCAGCAGTGCCCGCACGTGCTAGGAGCTGCACAAACACAGAAGAAAATGCCAGGCCACAGTCCTTTTTCCCTAAGGGAGCCATCCTCCTCTCTTCAGGCTCCGTGGAGCACAACAGACAAGTCAAGTAATAGCCTCATCTACGGCAAAAGAGCTGTATCAATTGGGCTGGTTAAAATGAGTTAGAGAGGTTACTCTGACCCACGAGACAAAAAAACAACGTACGGTGCACAAGGGCAGAGAGGGAAATATGGGATAATGGGACACTTACAGGAGCTTTATCAAGATCAAAATGGCATTCAGCTAGGGCAATGGGGACAGAAGGGACAAGGAAGAGGCAAAGATTGCAGACAAACAGGGAAGGAGGGGAGGGGAAGAGAGTTAGAGGCATGACTTAGGCACAAAGTATCTGAAGTAGCTGGACTCTGAATAGCTAACAATTAGTTGGTCAGAAAATTATTGCATCAAGTTAAGCCAGGCGAGCCTGAACTCAGCAGCACACGACAAGCAACGAAAAAGCAGAGTCGGCGTCAGTTCAGAAGTCACTGCAAGTGCCTGAGTGCACTACAGCTGCAGATTATCAGTTTTGATAATATTACAGTTTGACTACATTACAACTTGATAATCTCCATCTGGAGAAGTCATGCTTGTGGCAAGGCCACTGACAAGTGAAATCCGAAAGGCCATGCAATAGTCCAGTGCCCGCTGGGGTCAGGCACTGTGGCTGCCTGGCCACTGAGGGGTCGGCACCTTCCTGCAAGATAGCTCATCCCCACTCTGCTTTTCTTTCCAAACACACTGCAATTTGCCACAGATTGGCTAATTTATACGGCAACACAGGATTGAGGAGCTGCGATTTCCCAGGTGAAGCTATGCAAATTATGAGACTGGTAAAGAAGAGAAGGAAATGAGAGGGTGAGCCAGTCCTGTGGCATCCAGCTCCACTGGAGGGTTCAAAAAAGCGAAGTAGAAAACAACAGCTGGAAAACCACCTATGGACTAGAAAAGGGTGACTGCTAAAATATAAACCTCAGCTAGAAGTAGTCCTTGATTTTCCCGGATTTCACAAAGAACAAAAATCTAGATTCTACATCCCCAAATGCACGACTGTGGGGAACGAAAGACAGGACAGGACCAACTGCTAAATTTTCTTTGGGTTCCCCCTCACTGGACCCAAACAAGCAAGCAGTAACTGCTGCAAAAAGCCCTTCAGTAAGCATCAGAACTTGCTCATCCCCATTACTAATGCTGCTGCCGGTGCAGGAACGGGAGCCCCCACCACGTGGCAACCTCAACCATCCATTTTGGCATGACAAAGACTTATAGAGGATGGCTAAAGAGAGTGGCAATAACAGTCTGGGGACCAAACCCAGACTCTGCCATCGCAGACTTGTGAGCCCGAGGGATGCAGATTGCCCGGCTGGGGCAGCAGCGGCTCCCACCTCCCCGCCCTGGCCCAGGCACAGCGGCTGTTCGTTCCTCAGCTAAACCCAGGCAGCGCCGCAGCCCAGCCTAACCCAAACCAACAGAGCTGGTGAGCACTAAATTCAGTCATTTTCCCCTCAGTCTCTTCTCTCAATTTCAGCTCTGACTCCTCTATCTTTTATTTCTTTTTCTAAAGACACATTTAGAGATGAAACCATTCATAACTGCCTATCCACAGACAGTTTGTGGCAGCATAATTGACAATGAGTCTGCTGCAAAAATGAAAATGCTGTTTTAATAACCTTGGCCTAAAATACATTCTGTTGTATGCCTCAAAGGGTTTCAATAAAAAGTCAACCTGTAGAGACATATTTTCTTGGCTTAAACAACAATCCAAAGCATATAAATGTAGTCCAACTATAATGACATATTTATAGGCCAATAAAGCTTACACTGCAGCTTTCATACTTCACTTAAAGGAAGTCTGTAAGAAGCAGTGTTATATAAAATAATTTGAATTTTTTTTCAAACTATAGCCCAAGGAATACAAATATGCAACTTTGCCATATTTAACCAATAGCGTTTACATTGCTTAGTTGCTAAAAATTTTGTAAAATGAAATAATTCCTCATTTAGTGACTTCCCACTGGTTTACCAAATATGGGTATACAAGTCCATTTATTACAAAGAAAAATCCCCTAAATAATTCTAAAGACAAAAATAAATAACTAGCGGCCCTAGTAGTGAATGATTTAATCAGACCAATTCTTCTGGAAAAACAGGTTCTCATGTTCATTATGAATAATACATTCCGAGCAACTCTATTTTTATATGCTGCATTGTTGTTATTCTTTATTTTTTCTCAACATTTGAAAGAAATATTCAGAAAGCTATAAATAGTCTTAAGACATAAACTGCTAGCATTCAATATTGACATATTCGTAGAAAGGGACAGAATGTATAACATAAATATCTCAACAGGCAGAAAGAAATAATTCTTAAAAATCATTTTTCAGGCTGAAATCTTGAAGCTCACACAAAATTGCCATTGCTAGATCTTTTATTTAATACAGTCCTAAGGAAAAGTTCTGCATAATTCACTAGTGATAAAAACAATGGCATTTTACAGAAAAAAAACCTGTTTCTGAAGAAAAGAAAGGCAAAGAGAAAAGAAAAGAAAAGAAAAAAAGAAGAAGAAAAGGAGACAAGAGGGAAAAAAGAGAAGAGGAAAAAAAAGAGAAGATGAAAAAAAAGAGAACAAAAAAGGAGACAGAACTACCAAATTTGAATCAGGGTCAACTTTCAATTGTTCAATGAACCATGTGTCGCCTTAGTTTTAGCAAAGTGAGTGCCACAGAGTATATGGCACAGGGTACACGCTGCTCACACAAGATCCCACTTTGCCTGGTTATTGTTTAAAGCTGCTCTTCTCTCAGCAGCAACATGTTTAATTAAGTATGTTTGCGCAGTGCCACTTCTGTGGTTCTGTATCAGCCATGTTTTCATTTCATCCGGGTTATTTCACCCTTCGCTACTCCTGAATAGTGTGTGAAAACTGATTTTGTTTCTTCTGTAAAGTTTTTTTGAGCTCTTTGGTAGGGATATAATTTCCTATTACCTTCTACAGCTTGGTTCAAAAACATCTAGTAGGAAAAATTTCAGAATCTACTCACTTGTATGGGATTTTCCTGTAATGGAAACATGCCATTTCACAGGAAAAAAGGGGCCCAGGAGATCACCTTGTTTATCTAGGCCTTTTCAACACCTGGTTCAGCAACTTTCTCGTCTACAGCCAGGGTGAAACATGGGCATCACGACAGGCTCATGCAAGGCCCGCCAGCCTAGCACAAGGATTTTATTCCCTTCAGATCCAAGTTCTGTACAAAGTGGTCTGCCCTGTCTCAGCCACCCCACTCCGCCCAATGGGGAAGCCCTCTATGAAACATCCCCATCAGTGCAGCAGCACTGAGCACCTGATTAGGAGGGGAACTGCACTGCAGTGGTAGGAAGTGGTGGATGTGCAGGAGATCGCCTCCCCATTTGGACTGATTAGCCTTGCTAATATAGCTGTGCTGATGCTTTCACCAGAGGGACCTCTGCATGACAGTGCACCACACTCCCTCACAGTTTACAGCCCTATTTTAAGAGAAAAACTACCCCATCCCATTGTGCTGGAGACCTACTGCAGAAGTTATTGCTAATAAATCTTTGGTCACTGCAGCTGAGCATTGCTCTGTTGGCAAGATGCTGAGTATTGGAAAAGGTCTGTGGGCACATGTCGTAACAGGCAGTAAACCTGTCATTTTGACAGCAGAGAAGATACAACACCGGCAGCTCAAATCTCTATGCCTTGGACACTGCACATTATGCTACTGCCTTTGCCTACAGCAAGGGAGATGACAATTCCCAGAGCACTGTGTCAACCTTGACCAACCACTCAGAATGAGAAGTAAATCTTCTTCACTTGGTGGGTGTTAAACCTCCATCCCATAGTTAAGCCAAACACCAGAACTCATGGTTTGCCTATAGGATACAACCAAACAGGGCAGCTTCAGAAGCAGTGAAGAGCACTGATCTTCTGAGTTTTTCTCAGATTTGGGAAGCAAAATATGCTTAAATTAATGGGTCTTTCAAACATTAAAAAAATCATCTTAGTACTAGACTTAAGGAATTTCTTTGATTGCCTTTCACAGGCTAGATCAGTTGTCTCTATCGATGTGCCTAATCAGCTACAGGTCTTCCTGAACCTTTGGTTTCACTCCTGCCAACCAGTCATGATGAAGGAAAAGGCTATCATAATCAAACATTAGTCAAAATACCTTTTTCTACCAAAAATAAAAGACCCAACAATAAAGCCAGAGCCACCAACTGAAAATGAGCAACATCAGAACATGGGTTATCAAAATTATACCATACAGTTTGCATTCCATAAGTGTTTTCAGTATAACCCCTACTTTCAAAGGCTTAACATGCAACTATATGCTTTAGGCTTAAAGATAATTTTCTTTGGCTCCTAGGGTAGATCATAGCAATTTCATAACTTACCACAAGGGGTTTTTTGTTTGTTAAAAACAAAAACAAGAGAACATTAACACACAAAAGTTATGTCTGACAAACATTAAGATTCTTCTGATGCAACAAACAAATGCAAATAAATGTACTGCGTAAAGAAGATGCCAGGGCAATTGCAGAGAAGATTACTGCACATAATTATGAACCAGAAAAAAAACACAGAGAAAAGCAAAGGAAAAGAGAAAGAATTACATGGCTTAGTTTTGGTTATTACATGGGAGATGTAATGAAAAATAAGGTCAACTTCCAATTGGGCTTTCGTCTTCCTAACTACATATCTAACAGTGAAATGCGAGATTGACAAAATCATGTCACCATTTGGTAAGATCAGAAAAATGAGATGCAGAAGATAAATCCTCCAAGGCGGATCTTCAGCTTAGTGTAACTTGCCTTCAATGCCAACACAGTTGTGCCATTGTAAAACTGAACTTGGCCCTGCATCTCCTGTTCACGTAGGTACAAAAGCATTTCCTCGCATGCATCAGACTTAGCTTTTAATTTCTTACCTTTCCAGCCACTATGGCCTAAACTTGATGCTCTTGAAACCTGGAACATTTGTTAAAAGCTTGGTAAAACAGAGAAATGTCCCTGGGTTGCACTTCAAAGCACCGTCTCTGACAGCTATTACACATCCAAGGTCCTAATACCACAAACAGGCACATTTACCAACAGGAGACCTATTGACCTTGAGCCCCTACCACAGATTTTAGAGCTGTAAGTGTCTGCCCACCAAAGTGGCCCCAGAGCTGCAAGCCTGTCTGCAACCATCCAAAGTAGCAGAGCTACCACTTCCCTCCCCAAAAACGGACAGGGAAAGAAAGCACAGGTCCATCTGGAGAGAAGAGTGGGGTGCTCGCAGAGACCTATGCTATACAGTAACATAAAACTCACAAGCAAATGCTATAGATGGCTATGGAAGGGACATCTTCCTACCGAACAAGACACGAAGCTAACTGTACAGAGACAGGACAAGCACCAAACACAGGCGACAATGCTGCACTTCTGGACGACGGGACGGGAGAAATGAAAGGCCTTTGCTCTCCCTTGCCTGTCGCAAGAGGCCTCAGGAAGATGTGTCAGGCTCCTCTCCCCACGACCCACAGCTCTGACCTGGTCCCCCAGCCTCCAGAGCCCCAGGGAGAACCCTTGACAATTATCTGCACGTGCATCTTCAGGGTTTGAGCTTTAGTGCTCAGAGACACATCTGAAGAGCAGACAGGTATCACATCAGTTACCCCACGCTAATCTCAAAGGAGCCTGCAATGAGCTCACCACCACCACCACCACCACCCATCCCGCTCGGGTACCTCATCACCACACCTCCGCCTGAAGCACAGACGTACCTTGGGAATCAGCAACAGATTGGCAGGATCGGGCTCATCCATCTTCGAAAGACTCTTACCCACGGGCCCCTCCCCACAAGAGAAAGTAAGGGATACTCACCAAGGTCAGCCTTTTCCTTCAGGATGTCTTTGAAGTTCAAGCCGCTGTTGAGCGTGGATTGTCTGTATCTCATCAAGGCCTCCTTCTGCCCATTCTTCCCCACATCCATCGGCTTGACCGGCTCAGCCCGGAAACCACACTTCCACTTGGAGAAATCGGACTGTGCCCATTTTGCCAAGTCCTCAAGCTTCACAGTAACTTTCTCTGAAACAGCAATAACTTCATCCTGCAACAAGCGGTCAAATGAGAATACGACACGTCACGTGGGGCTCCACGATGACTGACAAACCCGTAACGCCACCCCTCCCATAGGCTATTGGAGAAGCCTACGTTGCTGTTGGCAGATTAATTTTTCTGAAATACAGAATGGCTAGTACTTAATTTCTTCCTCCTGCCACCTAAGCGGAAATATTAGTTGTTTAATTGAAGCAAATAACACATGATCTAAAGACAATTTCTAGGACCTGGACAATGATCCTAAAATGAATTTGAAATACAGGTTGCCAAATCCCACTCTGTATAACCCAAAGCCTTGAGGGAAAGTTTGTTTTTTAGGTGCAATTAGCTGCAAATGTAAAAATTCATGGCTGGATGACTAATGGTTATAGCTAGTCCTGAAATAAATGGACTAAGTAAATCTCAGATTCTTGGAACTCTGACTCACCAGAAAATTCCTATGTTTATGGTACATTTTCCCTTGGCTTATACACAAATATTGAATTTAACTTTTGTCCTAAAAATTAAATAAAACTGTGATGTAATCCCAAAAGAAATACTACATAAATGTTATGTGCTTCCCACCAAAAGAAACTTGCACATTCTCATGTTTCTTAAAACCTTTTTCAAGATCAGAACTGTAATTTTTTTTCCCTTCTTAAACATACATTCTAAGAAAAGCACTTAAACTTAGTTTAGCCTCCAGAACATATACTCGAATTAAACAGCTCTAATTGCTGAATTTTATCCTTCCAGGAAACAATCAAGTCCTCTCAGTCATGATGAATAAGCAGAATGTTTTATAGCTGACTGCAGTGAGCAGGGGCTCAAGAAAGCCTCAAAAAAACTCCAAATAGACACCCATATCCAGCAAGATACACTCCAGATTTTTAGTTAAAACAGCAGAAATAATTTATGTTGTAATGAGAGCTGTCTGCACACCACACCTTGCACACCACACATCTCTAGCACTAAATAAGGTTACAGGTTCTTGAAATAAATATACCAGAATCCAATTTTTCTCTCAAATAAACACAAGTATTTGCAAAGGGGAGAGAAATTCTTTGAGTTATTAAACAAAGAGAAAAGCACGATTGATTCTCTCTGTCTGTTTTTTTTTTCCACTGAACACATTCCTCAGGAAATAAAATACTGCTCAATAGGGGAAAAAAAAAAAAAGCTTTATTGTGATAAGTTACACACAATACAAAACCTGAAGTATCTCTAGTAAAAAAGCAGATCTGATATTCCACTATCCCTTATATAACACAAAATCATTTTATAAGCAGGCACTTTCATTACATTTAGTGCAATAACAAATATTTGGTCAGAAATGAACCGCATGCTTATATGCTAAGCAAGCTTGTAATAAAGTATTTTCCTTTATCATTGCACAGCACAAGAGCTTCCACCAAACAACAAACAATAACAGTGATGTTTTAAATCTCTGTTTATGACAAATGTCAATACTTTGTAAGCAAGCGTTGGGTACTACAAAGTACAATTTCAATGGATGGTTTCACCCCATTTCATTACACCATCCATGTGAAATAAAAACGCTGTAGTTGCTATGTATTTTGTAGCTATTACATGATGATTATTAAATGTCAGGATGGAAAAAAAGTAATACATATATATAAATATCAGCCTGCCTGCAGACAGTCTCAGCAATTTCTGGATGAAGTCCTCTTTTAGTATGTTGAATACCATCGCCAGCTACTACACAATTTCTAATATTCAACACTAGAGAAATCTATTTAGCAGTAGTTGTTAAAAAAACCTAACTTGGAGATCAGATGTGTTTTTGGTTAAAATATTATTTTCCAAATAGCTCTCATGATCAAATGATTATGATTTCAATTACTAGTTTCTTCATACCCTTTCCAAGAACTGGTATGACTAATTTTGGCTGGCATACAAAGTAAGCTGAGCAGACAATTTATTAACCAAAAGAAAAGTACAATCACTATTACATCATCAATGAATAAACTTGTTTTTGAGAATACAACCTTCGCACACACGCACATGATGTGTACACAGGAAAAAAAAAAAAGGAAGAAAAAAAAGAAACCCTACTGTAACAAGGGTGAAGCAATGCTGGTGCACTCGCTGGCTCTGCCCAGGCTGCCGTGGAGGGGAACCTGAGAGGCAGGAGCAGGGGGAGAGGTGGCTTTTGGGGCGCAGGGGAGAGCACACCCCAGCAATATGCTTTCTGTGGCAGCACCACGGCCGTGGCCATGAAAAGACGTGGTGTTTAGCATCTCCACGCTGACGTGAGGGCCCAGGAAAAGACCCTGCAAAAAGACCACTGTGGGTTCACCTCAGCTGCCGCGATTGAGAGCCCTTCACAAAATGGCACTGGGTCTCTAAATACAGCCACCATGACGCAAAGGGTGCCCAGAATGGCACCACAGAGCAGCTGAGCACACAAGTAGAGTGCATGAATATAAAACAAATTCAGGCTGTCACTGCTGTGACAGAGGTTGTGGGATGGACCCCCCCTCCCATGCAGGCAATGCTAGGCGATGGCCCTGTGTTGGGGCTGCCCCGTCACCCCTGCAGCATCTGTGTTCCCAAGGGCACCCAGACCCCATCATCCCTGCGGCAGCCACATCCCTAAGGGCACCAGGCTGGTCCCCAAATTGGCGGGGATCGCCTGAGGAGGGCGGCTGATCGCAAGCCTCATGCTCATGGCTGTCAGGCCAAGAGGGCCCGTCTCACACCTGCTGTAACGGCAGCTCCACTGCCGTCAACCGCCCAAAAGCCAGAGCTGTTCCTAACATTAAAGACACTGCTGTGGGGTTTCAGGGTTGCCCCGAAAGAAGCGGGGCCGAGGCCAGGCCTGGGCTGCAGAGGCGATGGCTGCAGGACGAGCCCCTTGTGAGGGAGGCCAGGCGGTGCCGCCTCTGCAGCGCCCAGGAGCACCAAGCCATCCTCCACACCAGCAGCAGCCTTGTGCCGTCCCCTTCTACTGCTAGTAATCACCACGGCTGCACCAGGGAAACATGGCCAAGTTCATTTTAGCCAGAAAATGGGAAAATTACCCTATATATTTCAGTGCCTGACTTGGGTCACCCTGCCCTACACACGGTGGGACTGGGTAGACCTGCTCTCTCTCTCCACCATCTCGCTCCACCTATGAGTGTTCTTGCTCATTTTCGGCCCAATTCAGAGACAGCCGGCCACATCCTCCCCAACTCCCCACACATCACAGCGGTCACAGGTCAGACCGCAGTCCTCCAAGTGCCACTGCCAACGCCGATCTCGCTAGTGAGAGAGAGCGCATCTCCAGAGACGTTTTCACCCCGGCATCTCATCATACAAACTCTGTCAGCCAGCAAAACATGGCAGGTAGCTTCAGCCCCTTCTTTCTGAGGAGCCCGAGCCACAGGCAGCTTCCAGAGAGGCTGTCTTCCCCACATCTTGGCAGTTTGCTAACACAAGAGGTCATCTGCCCCAATGCCACCCAGACAGAGGTCACCCAACTATTTCATCAGCTCTGGGATTTTGATATGCCTTGCCAAGCTTTCACACATCCTTAAGCAACCTTTCCAAGTGCTCAGACTCAAACCATGAGTCGGGGGCGGGGAGGGAGGTGTATTTTTTCTTTGGAGCAGCAGGTTACACTCTTCTTTTTTGTTAAGCAATAATGTCTCACAGCCCTGTGTTACGACAAAAATTGCTTCAGGATCTACAGGGCTCTGCCAGCCAGAGAAGCCCCCGTAGCCATTCGGTATCAACTGCTGCACACCTACTGCCACAGCCCTTCTAGAGAATCCCTTTCAATGAGATGACAAAGGAATACAGATGTTAAATAAATAAAAACCAGGTACACAGTGACACATGACTAACAAACCTTTAGAAGATTAAAGAAATCTGCTGTATAACCTTCATGTCATTCATAATTATATCTCTGTGTAAACATGAAAAACCACCCACGTCGCATACAGTGCGTGTATATATATATATATATCTATCTATACAAAAATCAACTCGTGTATTAGCTATGCTCTGAAGTGATATGTTTATGAGGTCTCCATTGCATGGTTAAGTCTTTAATTGTAGTTTTTTTCCTGCTACAGTAAGATGAGGTTTGCAGGATGAAACAGCCAGCACCGATTTCAGCTCTGCTCAGGAATGAGATTTATCTTGGATGGGCCTTTTTGGACACTGACCAACCAATGGCAATGCTTTTCCCAGCCACAAAGTTGTCTAAATCTTGAAATAAGCACTGACTATAAAAAAAAGGCACTTTTTCTTCTGTTTCTATAAAAGTGAGTATCTAGTCAGCCTATAATTCTAGCACATCTTACAAGACTCCTGAGCAAAGTACAATACTTTCACCTATCAAGTGGGATATGGGGAGATGGCTAAGAAAGATGGTGATACAAACCCTTCTCGTCCCTCTCTTGTTTTTTTAAGAGTGTATCAGATTTGCATTTTCAGAGAAGTTGTCCAGGGAGAAGGGGACAGTATCTTCTCGAGAGCCATTATGCTTAAATATTATGTCATTGTTGTCTAAGCAACCATCACAGCCTCCCGAAAGCATGGAATGCTGTATTGCCTGACTCAGCAGATGGTTGAAATACTTACATTCAGGGAAAGAGGTCAGGTAGTTATAATAGTTTAAAGTAGATAATTATTTTTTAGAAGAAATATTAACTCTTACAAGGCAGGGAGTCACAGGGCAGCACGGCGAGGTCATACATCTTGACTGCACACCCCCATACAGTACGTCACAACTCCTCACTCATTGCTAATCACTAGGAAAGATTTATATTTTAGAGACGCCGAGGCAGCCTTAAAAGAATTATAGCAACTGAGATACCTCAAAATTTTGACATGCTGAGACTGTTTTCACTCCAGTGCTTCCAGAGGTCATTTAAGGAATTCTGGAGGGCACGAGTGAGTTGAACACCTGCTTGGCTGTCTCCTAACATCAAATACGTGGCCTAGAGAGAAACAGGAGACATACTGTAAAAACTCTTGCTGATAATTACAGAAGACACTGCGTGTCATTTATCTGATCACTATGATTTGCATTATAAAACATCTTCAAGCCTTTTTACTGAAACCTTTAGCACGGTAGATAGCTGGGGATGCATATTTTACAACCCAGTACATTGCCGATGAAAACACATTCATCCACAGGAGCACAAAATACAGTGCGACTCTTACAGACTGCATTCACCAAGGATAATAGAACTGCATATTTCATTTGGGCATAAAGGCCTCTATTATTCTGGGCTTTTTTTTACAACCCATGTATTTTTTAGTTTTTTGCAATTTAGGTGAAAAGGACCTTCCTGTACCTCGCACAACAATGCGGTTCTCACCCCAGGGATCTGGTTCCCTGCCCTAGATCCCTTTGAGAAGCGGAAGGTCATGTTGCAGAGAAAGAAAGGAGGGGGCTTATTTCCAATAAGCACCTCTCCTGCAGCAAGGCTTTTACCTGGGTGTTTGAGGAAAGTACCATCACCCTTACTTGACAGCGTAGTCAAACCAAAAGGCCCTGCTGGCAGAGTCTGTAGTCCAGAGCTCTTCTCTGCCCTACAGATGCTACCAGGGCTTTGGAACAGCAGTGGAAACCTCAATTCAGCCCTAACCCACTTGACAAAAGTCACTCAGGACCCTGAACCCAAGTCTCCAGAATCATCTCCTACAAGCAGCATGCTTTCTTCCAGGGACCATGTTCAGGCCTAAAGGGGCAGAGAACGTTTGTACCGGGGTGCTTTGCTTCCAGAGACTTTCTCCAGAGTAAGAAGGTCCTGTCCCTGCTGCCTGCAGTGGACTGGGAGTATACGTAGGGGGTTTTAAGACTGCAGGATCACAGACTAGCTAAAAACCTGTTGCTGCATCATAGAAAAGGCCTGGCTCTGGCAACTGCCCTGTTCAGCCTCCTGACAAGGCATGCGAAGGACTCTCCTGCCATCCACTCTCTTATTACATGTTGCTCTTCCAGTACAACCTTTCTAAGCAGGCTGCAGACCTGGGGAGCCAGGGCAAAGCTCTGCCTGGCAGGAACCGCTGCTCCCGTTCTGCAGGGGGGATCACCCAGTGACGGAGAAACCTCACAAGAGGCTCCAGCGCTTGGCACGGGCAGGGGTAGCTTTCTTTTCCCCTTTCCCTGCCCCAAGTGCCTCATTTGGTGCCGTCTCCTCGTGCATCTCCTAGCCTGGGACAGACGGGGGTGTCCCAAGGGATGTGTGGAGCAGAACTGACCTCTGGGGTCTGGGCCTGCAACGGTCCCCAGAGCTGCCAGCGTGCAGGGACCTACGGAGACCACCGCTCTCCACCCGTAAACCTATGGGGAGAGCCTTGAGAATGGACACGCGCACAGCCTAGGAGCTTACCTGGCACACGGGAGAACTTGAAAGAGGCCAAGGCAGAACCTTTCATCTGTTAATCCTCTGCTAATTACTTTAAAGGGCTATAATGATCTCGTTAAATTCAGGCGACAGGTATTCCCCCAGCCTAAGCACAGCTGCGCATAGCTGTCTGAAACTCACGCCGATGGAGAACGCTACATCCCGACGTGTTCATCTCATCTGCCCAGGGGCCAAAACCCCAAAGAAGGGAGCAAGAGTAAAGACACAGGCGAAGCAGGTGTAGTCCTACGGTACTTGCCTTCCTTTGTATTAGCAAGCAGCTTTTTCTGCGTGACTCGGTATTTCCAAAGCGAGACACGCAAAATGTCCTGGGGCAGGGCAGGACCGCGATTTTGTAGGATGCTTTGTGGGATACTGGTACATCTGGGCCAGAAGTGGGGTGGAGGTGGAGCGCACAGAGGGACGGCTGTGAGCAGCTAGACTTGACATTTCTACTGCGAGCCTCCTCCTTCATTTCTGGGGTGTTTTTTTTCTCCCTCCTCCCACTCCCGAGCAGAGGTTCAAATTGAATTTATATCTGTCATTGCAGATAGAAGTTCTGACCAAAAAGAAAATAGGCTTCAGTCAAAATGTTTTCCCGTCAGATAGCGCACAGATCTTGAAGAGTTGTTTTAGTTTAGGCAAGTTGACAAGCAATTCATTCCTAATTTTGCCTACTATAGTTACAGTACGAAAAGCTTTCCTCGTAGATTACATAATTATATTTTTTCTTAACAAGGAGTACATTGCATTAGCAGGTTTAAATTATGCAAGCTTATTCTTTTGTCTTTTGTTATATTGTGTTCTATTGTGCTAGTAAAACAATATGTGCTTTAATTAGCAAATATCTGTAAATAATTTACTTGCTTTTCATACAGCAGAACAATGGAGCCAATTTTCACATACATCCACTGAGCATGTCTAGGGAGTTTCTTGCCAGAACCTTCCATTGTTCAGTATCTGTATCAATCTGCCCATCATTAGCAGCTAACGTTCAACAACCTAGGAAGACATTAAAGTTTTGGCCCCCAGGAGCAGCCTCAACCCCCCAAACCCGAGGCTATGCTTTGCAAAGAAAGATTAAAATATCCAGAAAATGAAAACAAACTCTTTTTATTATCTATAACCCTGGCACCTTCACATAGAAACATGGACGCCTGCCAAGCATTAAGGTCATTGGATTAATGCCATAAAATGCCGATGTTCATCTGACCTTCTGACTGCATTTTAGCTACAAAATAAAAAGCTCAACTTAATATGACACTATGAATCACGCGAGCGTCTAGGCTCTGCAGGGTTAACTCTGGGTGTGAACCCACACTGCACATGCACACACACACACACAAAGAAAAAAGCTCTTAAATCAAGAGTGGATGACTGTTCGGAGACTTAAGGCATTGTTATTTTGAATGCGAATGAAAGGGCCAGAACAAGCATTGCAAGAATATTTCAATTATGTATTTCCCAGAACTACATCTCTGAGCAACTAATGCAAATATTGCTCCCATAGCAGTAGAACTTCTTCCCGAATAAAAGCATGTAAGAGCTTGAATCAGAACATACTTTCTATATCATTCACATATTGTTTGAATATTATTAAAAATGCAAAATCTATGTATGCGTTACTCTCCTGAGCAATACAGTAATTATGATTAAGGGACAAGCAGCACAAAAAGAGCCAATTTATCTTACTTGTGCTTAGGAATACTATTGTGTAACTAAGCAACTAAAGACAAAATATAGTCTAATTAATTCACTCCTATGCTTATTTAAAAGACACAATTAGAACATTTTTATTTTCCAGCCTGCACAGTATCTCAACATGCTTGAGGGTGTACCATGTGAGGCCTATTATTCTCCAAAGACAAGAGTTTAATGTTTAGTGCCACTGATCAGACTGGGAACAGCAACTCTGGAGAGCAGTGGGTGTATTTTACAATCTGAATGCACTGGGAAGTGGAGGGAAAGGGGAAAGGGAAAAAAAATTAAAAATAACAACAACAACAACAACAAAAAAGGGAATCTGCCTTAAGTGACCAGATATGCCAGATTGCTGGCTAATGGCTAGCAACATGTGGCTTCTCTGAGTAACATCATTGCCCTCTCCTTCCTTTGCCAGCATATGCTACTGGTGGCAAGAGATAAAAATATACAGAGTGGATACGCAATTACCAAAACCATGATATTTTATGACAAATGCCATTTCTCTAACACTGCTATTACAGTGCGCCTGATTTCCAAAGCTGAATTAATTTGAGCAAGTGTACATTGGAGATTGATGCTATTAGCATGATTTTTAACGCACCCTTTAATAATCATAATCTGCATGTTTGAAACGTGTTGTCATTACCAGTGTTGACAGATACGAGCATAAGGCACACACCGTCCACAGAGACTAAAATGGGGCCGTTCTCATTTCAGGTAAGAGCATAGAGATTCCCACGTCTCTCAAAAAAAATCTATTACCGTGCAAAGGGAGTAGCATATTTTTCAAGGGAGGTGGCAATGAAGCACTAGCGGCGTAAGACGCCAGCCTGGGCGACCTTTACGTGCTGGGGTAGGACCTCCGCACACAGAGAGCCCCTCAGAAACGAATCAGGCTTTTGAGAGATGCTGTGAGCGTCTGTCCTGAAACGAAGCGAGAACAAACCCACTGCCTCCCTTAACTTTCTGGAAGCATCTCTTCTGCAATTACAAATGACATACATTTATGGAGTGAGTTTTTTTTTTTTTCTTTCCCCCAATTAGTCTGAAAATGCAAAATACTGCTAGGGAAATAATTACAGGAAACTAGCTCTCTCCTCTCCTCTGTATGAGCAACGCTTACTCATGTAAATTACTTGCATGAGTAAGGATTATTTGCAAGGCGAAAAGCATTGCATCAGATCCCCAGTTTGGGAGAAGAGATGAAATCAACATGAGTTTGTAGTAAACTTAGCTGCTGATGAATGAACCAAAGGCAGATCCCCACTGACAGTCCAGCCTCAACAGAAGCAGCACTCACAACGACGCAGGGCAATGCAGGGACTGTCATACCATGCAAAATGAATTAGTTGCTTGTTTGGGTTTTTTTAGGAATTGTACACATCACATCAAATACCATCCTTGGATTTAACAAGCATCGGCTTTGATATATATTTTTAAGCCCAGCCTAATTAATGCCAACACCTTTAAAAACATGAAAACACAAGGCACTAACAAGCATTTTGCTCCAGAACCGCTGCTGCAAAGGTCAGTCGTTCCACAGCCCCACACTACCCCTTGGAGCAGAGAGGAGTAAATGAGCCAGAGGAGGGCTTGGCTAGGATGCCCTGGGCTGCAGGGCTCGGGGGCTGAGCCCACCTCGCGCTCCCGAGCGCCCTGGGTCCAGGGCACTGCGTGAGAAGACTGAGCAGGGGCTTTTTGCTGGCAGACGACCGGCGTCTACTTCTCACAGTCGGGTGCTGGAAAAGCTGGGGGGCTGCTTTCCACACCACCCCCCTATGAAACCCCTTCAAGCGTGACAGCGTGCTCTTACAGCCGCTCCCTCCAGACCTTCATCACCCTGTGCCCTGTGCGAGGTGGCTGCTGTCGTGGAGGTCGTCCCATCCTGTGCGGGATGTGACACAGGGGACCGCGCCGGCCCAGGAGAAGGTGGCGTCTTCCTCTGGCAAAACAGACGCTTTCTCCATTTTGGTAGTGGCCCTCCCAGGAATGGAGGACGGCCTCTTCTTGCCTGCTGGAGGGAAGGGGGAGAAGGCTGCTCCCACTCTCCGACCAGCACTGCACCTGCTGTGGCGTTTGGGCTTGACAGCGAGGTCAGAGGCAGCGCTCTTGGGCCCCAGTGTTTTAAAAGCAGCAACAAAGTTTTCAGTGAAGTAGAGCGAAACTCTTCTAGCTCACCTAACAGTGTCCCCAAAGGCACCGTCGCTCTCACCAAAATGTCTCTGCTGCTGCTGCACAGCAAGACCCCCGGCCCCAGCACGATGCCGGAGCCCGTCCCAGCCTCTCCACACGTCCTGCTCCAGGACGCAATGAGCATCGGGACCAGGAGCGCTCGTACCTGCAGCACGCGACCAGCCCCATCCCACGTCTGCCATCCACTGAGACTCCCTGGGACGCAATCTCCGGCTGGCTCCTGGGGCTGAAAGAGTTTCTCCACTGTGCTTCTGGGGATGCTGAGCCTTATGCAGAGGGAGGGGTACCTCGGCGGAAGCACACCTTGGGTTTGAACCCTTTGCTGGGTCTGGGCCCCAGCGTATGGAAACATCCGGTTTTAGCAGCAGTCAGGGTTATATTTAAATCTGGATGATGAATTCAGCTAGCTATAAAAAGACTTGTATTTACACTTATCGCTGATTAGCTCAAACATTTGGCAATCAGAGAAAATACACCATCAGAAATTTCTGAGTAACAGAAGCGTTACATAGCTCCTTGCTTCTCCTCCCTCCTCACAGCCACTAGCTGAATATTGTCATAGTGTCAACGCTGCTATTACGGAAAACAGGCGGCGAGCTGCTTCTATTAATCATGCCACTAGCGCAGGTAGCTGCTAGCGACTATGCCTAAATCTCCAGTGGGCTCGATCGCAAGCCTGCGATTCGACCGCCTGCTCCCCTCACCAACGATTTTATTGACAGCGAGCGCCCCTGTCGCCCTTTGCCTCAGACACCGCAGATTTGCAATACATGTTTAAGCACCTTCTCGCTTCATCCCTGCTCCCCAAACGCAAGGCAAGGTGCTTTACCCTGCCGGCAGTCCCATGCCACGAATAAGGCCTGCCCTGACGGCTATAAGCCACCTCCGACTCGAGAGCTGCATCTCCTCTCCGGCAGAAGGAGCCCAGCCGGGAGTTAGGAAGCCTTGTGACCCCAGAGGCGGCCCTGCCACCACTTTGGGGACAGCCATGGTTGTCACTGACGTAAGGAACCGTGACCGTGGGGCGGTGAGGTGAAACAGCCGCCCCGTGCCCCGATGAAGCCCGCTGCCCCCAGCCAGACGGCACTTTGCAAAGCGCCAGCCAGCACCCAGGCTTTTGTCTCTCAGCTGCCTGCGCGTCCCCGAGCGCAACTCGGATCATTCTGAACTATTAAAAATCGATAATAAAAAATCGTTTCGATGTCTATAAACAAGTTAATGGAGTAAGTGAAAACAAAGTACATTTCTTAATGGGAGTGTTATGTTGCCCTCTCTAGGCCCTGGCTCTCAGTGCCGGTTTCTGTAGGCTCCCTGCCAGAGAAGTATCACTCAGAGCTGTTGCTGTTGCTGCTGCTGCTGCTACTCTGCTAATGAATGACTAACTTAGGCCAGAGGGGAAATGACATCACCGGGGTGTAAAACACAACTGCATTAGGAAACTTT
This sequence comes from Elanus axillaris, assembly GCA_026212715.1. Lineage (NCBI taxonomy): Eukaryota > Metazoa > Chordata > Aves > Accipitriformes > Accipitridae > Elanus > Elanus axillaris. The sequence goes on from JANZLQ010000100.1 coordinate 8,571,140, forward strand.
TTACCTGCTTTACATTTGTCATAATTATTCCACACAATATGACCGGCATTTGCATAATTTCAAGGCGTGCCATTATCTTAATTGAAAATTGTTTTCATATGGTTGAATAATGCAGAATGACATCAGTTAAAGCCCCAATGAAATGCACAAGTATAATCACACGGCTAATTACTAGCGATGTTTGCATGTAAAAATAAATAAAATTGTGCATATTATTAGGAAGGTACACGCAGCTGAGAACTCTCGTACCGGAGCAGCGTTTCACTCGTAATGGTAGGATTAATTTTCTCTGATGTTCCTACCACAGTAACATGAGCTGATCATTAAGGCGTATTAAAATGATTTGTGTCCCTTTCCCCACCCCCCTCCCTTCCAAATATCTTTCATTTTACACACACACACGCACATGAGACACACAGAGACACAGTTTTAAATAGTCACCACGGGCAATTTCAGAGCATCCATTGCTCACTGTCATCTCCCTGATTCTTAGGAAAAGGCTCCCTTATCTCAGCAGCACGCACAGAAAATTAAAGTGAAGAGGTGGCAGCGAGCGAAGGTGGCTCTGAAACGCGTTTCGACTGCGTATGCAAGTCCACGGGTACACGGCTACGCCGGCACCTACGGCCACGCGTACCTCCGAAAACAGCCCCTGCGGACAGATGCCCCGCGTTGGACCTACCACC
>JANZLQ010000100.1:8574478-8599766 GCA_026212715.1 Elanus axillaris
CCCCCGCCCCCGCGCAAGGGCCCCCCGCAGCGCCGGGCACGGAAAGTTTCCATCGGAGCCCCGTGAGCTGCAGCCCCGCAGGTAGATGCCGCTGCGGCCGGCGGCGGTGCGCGGCCCTTCGCGCCCGCGCCCCCCCCCCCATCCCCATCCCCATCCCCGGGCAGTGACGAGCGGATCACTTTGCGGGGGGGGGGTCCTGTCCTTCCCGCCCTTCTCCCCGGGTGCTGCCTCGCTCCGCGCCAGCGCAGCCGACCGTAGCTCCGCGGGGCGGGGGGAGAGCGGTGCGAAGCGGCTCCGTGGGGACCTGCCCCCCCCCTCCCCGTTGCCTAGGACTGGCGTTGTCTCCCCCGGTTTTGGCTTGTTGCCCCCAAACCCTCTCCGCGGACCCGGGGGGGGGGGGGGCAACGACGCGGGCGGACACACGCTCGAAGCCGCCCCGGCGGGGCAGGTCCTGCCCTGCCGCCTCGAAACGGCGGGGACGGGAATGATAAAGCAAGAAGCGAATAAATAATAATAATAATAATAATAAAAGAGGCCTTAATAATGACGGCAGCGGTGACGTCAGCACCGCGTGCATCACGACATAGCGGGGGGCAGCAACAAGTGCGGGCGGCGGCGCCGCTGCCGGGGCGACCCCTGGCGCCCGCCCGCCTGTACAGCGGGGCCGCCCCCGCTATAGCGCGGGCACCGCTGCTCGGCGCCGGGGCCGGGGCCGGGGCCGGGGCCGNNNNCACCGCGTGGGGCCGGGGGTGGGGGGGGCCGCGACCCTGACGAGCCCGGGTCCGTGGTGCTTCTGAGAGCGTTTCGCGTGGAAACGCGCTTTCCACGTCCCAAAACCAGATTTCACGGTGTTGCACGGGCGGGCAAAGCAGCTTTGGTAAAGCTGGGCTGAATGAGCCGCGGGGGAGGATTTGGGGGGGACTGGGAATAAGGAGCAAGCCCCATCCATGTGAGGTGCAGGGGAATACTTGCTTGGCCCGGGGAAGAAGGTGCAGAGTGGGCACGGGAATTTGGGCAGCGCTCGCAATGGCGCCGTGAGGACAAGGGACTTCAACATCCTCGGTGCTTGTGTCAGGCTCCCCTGGGACATTGGGTGCTTCTCCCGGGGGGGGGGAGGCTGCTTTCCTTCTGGTTCTTCTGGAGGAAACACCGAATTCTTCCTTCCAGTTTGTAAAAGGTTTCATGTCTCCTACCCTCCATCCCTCTGAGGTGCCCGGAGTGTCTGTCCGGCCTGTGGCCCCGCAGCTTCTCAGCTCGTACTGTGGCGAGGTGGAAGAAAGGGAATTTGCTTTCAGCGCTGGGTGTGCTGGAGACGCCGCCGCTGGAGCTCAGGCTGTGGGAGAGCTGACGTGCTCTCCCAGGGCTTCAGAAAGCGGGAGCGGGCACTAGAGCAGCGGGACTGTGAGCACCGGCGGGAGGCTGGGACGCTGGCTGGGGCAGGCGGGATACCAGCAGGTACCAGTGCTTGGGCTGTCACCCAGCCCCGATGGCTCATGTGTGTCTTGGATGGGCAAACCCAGCCGAACAGCTCGAGGGGAGTTGTGGCTAGCAGCCCTTTTGGCCACTAAGGTCTGCCCCTTTGTGCTGGGGAGCTCAGGCCCCTGCGGGGAGGGTGTTTTGCAGGGGCTGGGTAGGTGTGGGAGGTGGTGCGAGACCCACACTCGACACATCCCCGCAGAATGGGGAGCGCTGCTCCATTTCACCCCCAGTGAACTCCTGGCCAGAATAACTCGCATTTCTTCAGCAATTCACCTTTGTTTTCACTGACCTTGGCGTGTTTAATCAGGGTTATATTCTCACACAGATAAAACGGTCCTCAAACAATTGTTACAATATATTGGGCACAAACAGGTTTTTATTTGTTTATTCATTTTCTTTATCTCAGGCAGGTAGGGCTGCTCCTTTCCCACAATATGTAATCAGGTAGCGAAGAGAATTTCCCATCTCCATGTGTGCCCAAATCTCTCTGCTTCCACCGCAGCAGCCAGGGCCCACGCAGCGCTGGCAGCCTTGGTGCTGGCCCTGAGCTCCTGCACAGAGCATCACTCACGGCTCTGATAGTTGCAGAACCCCATCCTTCCCACCAGCCACAACCCTGCTCCTTGGGAAGTAAGCGTCCCTCCGAGCCATGGCATTCTAACTGCTGTCAGGAAGGTGGTGAGACTGCACGATCACGCAAGGGCACATTTTGGTCCTCTCAGCAGGGATCGCTTATCCGTGCAGCACGCTGGGAGGCAGGGGTTATGCATGATGACCCAAGCTGTCACTGCACACCCTGAGCTCCTGTAGGGCTCCATCTCACCTCCAGATTCTGGGGGAGCTCAACTCCAAAGACCCTACTTGAGCTTACGCCCATAAGGGTTACATCTAAAGCCAGAATTCAGACAGTGGGACTCTGATGTTGACTTCAAGACAATTCAAGGCAATTCCCGAGGGCCAGTTGCCACTCACTGGGGCCGCATAGTCTCCTGCCGGTACTGATTTGCTTCACTCGAAGCAAAGGTGCAGAGAGCCATCAGAAGAGGACGAGGTTTGCATGGCCATCCGCCCACCGGCCCGCAGGTCCCTTCCCTGCCGCTCCCCCAGTGTCTGTGGGGCAGGGGAGGGAGCCCAGCATGGGCAAAAGGAGGGGTTCACCCTCCAACCCCACGGCTCCAGCCCCCAGCCCATGGTGTCTCTTCAGCCAGCGCCGCTGGCTGGTAGAACCATCAGCACCCTGCTTAAGTTTCTAATGTCAGTAGCATTTTGAGTGGGACAGCAACAGAGGCTGTGGCAGTGCAGAAGAGCACCTATTCCCTGCAGCAAGGGTATGCGTATTCATCGTTGCTCTGACTCAATTACATAGGAGCCTTCTCCCCTTCCAAAACTCTTTATAATTCAAAATAAAATAGAAAAAAAAGAAAAAAAAAACGCAAACAAAAAAACCCCACCCAAACCCCACAGCCTGTTTATAGCAGAAATTGAAATTCCACATATAATCAAAAGTTGGATTTTGTCCTGCAGGCACTGGGTAGGTTTCTTTGTATGAATATTTTGTAACTTTCTCTGGCCAAAAGAAATGTGCAAAATGTTGTAATGTTTCTGTGCTTTCCTTTGGACATTCCAGGCTTTTGCTTAAGCTTCTCATAAAAGGCTATTTTCAGTGGAGGGAGAAAAAAAAAAAAAAAAAAAAAAGCAGCCTACAGTATGCCGAGTCAATAAAGTAATGCAAAACCATAAAACACAGCAATGATAACAACAGAAGACCAGTAGATTACAAAGGAAATAAGATGGGGATCAGACAGCAGTAGCTGGAAATGAATGCATAGAAGCCAAAGTAAGACTGGTCCTAATAAACAGCCAAAGTGGAACCAAAAAGCATTCAAAGCGTTAATTTATTAAATAACTTTATTTTCATGCCTTACAATTAAAAATAGTTGCGGTCAGGCATGTTGGGAGACAGGAAGCAATTGGAGTCTTCGAGCCCGGTTTCATGCTTGGAAGGAAATGCAGCCTGACCCACTCTGCGAGCTGGGCTGTGCCTGCGCAGGGGCTGGCGAGCCAGCAGGGCTTTGGGGTGCCCCAGTTCACCTACTGATTTTCTACTCGGAGCTTTTTTCTTCCAGGCTTTTAAGGCATGGAGGAGTTTTGCGGGGAGTGCTCGGGGCAGGAGATGGAGCCACGGCAGAGCTGGAAGGGCGATGCCAGCCCCTGCTCCTGCTCGGCGTGCGGGGCGGCATGCGAAGCCCTCTGAAGTTGCCAGGAAGCCCCGTGTTCACTTCAGCAGGTTTTGGGATCAGTCTCTCACTTCGGGAGCCCTTTAGATCAGATGTTCGAGTCACCAGCTCGAAGCATTAGAAATTCCAGGAGTCAGAGCGTTTATCTTCCCTCCCAAAAATCCACCAGCCCCAATCAGCGACCTAACCGAGCATAAAACCCCACGTGAGATCAGCTTTCAAATCCCAGCCTTTAATTCATATGTGCATTTGGAGTTATTTTTATTTAACTTGCATTTATTTTTGTCATCCTGGCATCACATTTTTCAGCTCCCCGGTGGGACTGCTAGCAGCTCACCTGAAGCGATCACCCTACTGCCCCAGGGCTCCCAGACCGGGCTGGTTATAAACAAATAATCATCACTGAATATGGAGAGATTTAACGGTAAAAAAGATCCGCGGTGGGACGGATCACCTGGCACTGCAGAAACTAGGAGGGTGCCCAGATGATTGCCGAGTGTTATGAGCCCCATAACGAGGGGTGCAGCCATGGGACAGGAAGAGCCAGCAGTTCGGCAGCCCCAAAAATATTTGCTTAACTCTCCCGGTAACAGTAAGCTGAGGTGGCTGCTGCCTGGAGAGCTGGCTTCATGTCGTGGCGCAGGGTGATGGGTCAGCTAAAACAGAGCCCACGCAGTTTCTGCCTGATCGGTTGCTACCTAAGATACACTTTTCAGATGCTGTTAATTGAGGCTGATGAATTTTGCTCCAGTGGGACCTATTATGGGCAAAAATACAAGTGACATCAGAGCCATAACTCATAAAAATCAAGTCCCTGAATTACATCTGAGAGCAATATGAAAATGCAAGTGGGATTTCAAATGGTATCAAATAACTTTCTGTCATACCTTATTAATACCACAGAGCTAATAGAAACAGCTATATTATCATCCTAATGTCATTATACATATATAATACACACGCGCGCATACACACAAACAGTGTGTATAATTATAACAACATTATTTTGTTCACACAGCCTGAAAAATGTGATTAGATGGCGGCTCTGAAATGGCAATATTCAATCAGGTATGACTTGTATATTGGCTCAGAGCACAGTCTTCTACTTATGTAAAATTATGCCTTGTTATGTGCAGTTGTAGCGTGGACGGCTGCGAAGGAAAGAGGGAGCCGAGGCCACAGACATCATTTCATCTCAAGTCGGAAGGGCTGAATTGTCATTTCAAAGCTGAAAGACTGTCACTGTCCAGCAAGCTATCCCTGGCTATCCTTTCTTGCCTATATCACTTCAGAAAACATGCTAATTTTTCTGCTAAAAATAGCTGCCTTCTCACAAAATCCTGAATAAAATCTCTCCGCTGGAAATGATCCCAAATGCGACCAAACTATTTCTTTTTTAATCATAAAGCTCGGAAGGGGACGTTGCCTGTTAGGGCTTTAGATGGGCTTCAGTTTCCAGACGGTACGCGGATAACATGCACACCAGCCATTTCACATCCAGCTCCTGTCAAATAATTTACCTCAACTGTTTTTAGTGAAAATATACATATGTATATATATCCCTGCATGAGGGGGATAGCTGGAAATATCGTCGTAAGAATGCCAGGCCATATTTACCCAAGTCAGTGGTCAAAGCAAGTTGCTATTCTCGGTGTGCCAGATTTAAATCGGTTTAAGTAAACAAGCTGGCCTCTTTCCACTTAGCAGGTCTTAGCTGTCATGGCTTTTTTTTTCTGAGAAAATTCTTTCTTTTTTTTCTTTTTTTTTTTTTTTTATGAATTCAGCAAGCCCCAGAGAAGGATAAGCAGCTACCTCGGAGGGAGCAGCCGGTGCTGCCGAGGAGAAAGCCAGGGAGGGCACGGCGGCTTTCCCAGGGAAGAGATGCAGCAGCCAAACTCAAAATTTGCCTTTTTCTGCCCTGCCCTCATTTGAAAGCAGGGGACTTCACCTCCTCATTCACCCTGAATGCCTTGCCCATGTCTAAGTGCTTATGGCAACTCTTGCTCTCCTGTTCTGGGATCGAGTTTTTCTGTTTTTCCCGGTTTGGATTTTGCAAGGACGACTGACCTCCCAGTTATGCCCATTTTTTTCCTGTCACTCTAGCAGTCGCTTCAACACATTTATTCCCACGTCTTCATCCTTTATCTGAGTTACAACTGCAACAAAACCGATGAGTCAATCATCTAGCACAGCGTAGTGACGTTCAACCTTCGGCTAAGCTGTCTTCAAGCTCTTCCTACCTAAGTACATACCTGAGGCAGCTCAGCAAACAATCTGCTGGGGACTACCCTGCAACTCGCCTCCTCCCAAATTTTTCCTGAAAAAGGCTTTTGGCACCTGGCACCAAGTGGCAGCAGAGAAGAAACAAAGTGAAATCGCTCCTGGTACCGCAACTCTACGGCTTGAAGGCTGCTTCTTGCCTCGCAGGACAACTGGCTCAACAAGCAAGTGCTCCTCTGCCCTGGGTGGCTGCGGCCCCCACCGCTGGCGTTGGTGGGGGCGGCCAGTTCTGCACCTCCTGCTGAACCAGCCTCGCAGTCCAGCTGAAAGAACCACCGCTTATAAACACAAGACCTGTCTGGTAAACACTGGAAAGGACGCAGAAGCCATTCCTCCTCCTGTCAGTTCAGGTACACGTGTCAAACTAAAATACTAGAGGGGAAAAGGAATTGATCTGCAAGTCCAGCTCTGCCAAACGCACGGGGCTGTCCAGCCGCTGTTTCCAGGGAGCATGGATATCTGCCATACCAGAGACCCTTTCTTCTCCTCCTTTCCAGCTCTGCTTTTTCTTACCCAAGGGAGCGTTGGCCACGTTTCCAAAGTACAAGAATCTCTGAGGTCTAACCACCATGGATCCAAGCCTCTGGGGATGATAGAGTTGGTGGTTTTTTTTTAAAATCCTCTTGAGAAACAGATGCTTTGGCTCATCTTCATTATACCTAGCCTGATTTATTTTAATTGCTCTGGGTATCCGGAATACTATGATTGCATAATCTCATGCACATGCCTTTAGAAGGAAGCCTTGGCTGCAACACCGGGAAGGCAATGTTAAATACGGAAAAAGTACTATGCAAAGTCTCATTTATTTTGGAAATCACTGGAAAGAGTTCTGCTGAAAATTCACAGCAAAACATATGCCACATTTGAATAATGACTTTGAGAGGTGCTTTACCTAGCTTTGCAATAAAAGGAGCTCTCAAAATTGCAGTCCGTCAGAAAGCTCTCGCTCCCAACCCCTGAATTTCGGTGAAATCAGAGGACAGTTAGGTCCATGGTGGCAGCCCCAGGGTTGGCTGCTGAGGGCGAGGCGAGGGCTGGCTGCCTGGCACTGCGCACCTGGGGGATCACTTCTATCTCATACGAAAATAGCCAGAAAACAGTAACCTAACCGAAAACCTGTTTGGAGCAGGGACAATGGGAACCACAGGCTCAGGACAGCGAGAAAGGAGGTGGCCTGCTGAGATATGCCCTTCTTGCGTGTAGAAATACAGGACTTCATCTCAATAAAACAAAGCAGGAATAAGAGGACTGCAGAGAAATACCTGAATATCATCCACTTGTCCTATCTGATGCAGTGCACAAAGATGCCAAATATTGTCAGCTTGGGAAAAAAGGTCTGCAGAAACCTTCTTCCAGTTAAGAAAAAAACCCAACTATTTAAGGTACTTCATAATTGGACCTAGAATAAGGATTTATTCTGAAGTCATGTCAATACGTTATCTGTTATTAAGACACTGCTTTTCTGGAGAGGGATCCGTATCTTACCAAAAGTTTATTCTTTCTCTGTATTGTTTAAAATTATCTCATTGAACAAATTAATACCTGCCTTAAATACTGTCCCTGAAGCCAGTGGGGATACTCTGTGAAAGAATTTGACCAAGAACTGAAACACCACCCCCCCCCAAACCCTTTGGCTTATCGACATGCTTTCCTGTCTTCTAGGGAAAAGAAAAGCCAGGAATTTTATACATAACGTACACTGTATTAATTATTTAAAAACATGCAACTGAGGTTTTGTTTTGCAGGAAACACACACAGTCTGTCATCACCAGCCTTAGTGTCCACACAGAGAAATGTGTGTGCGTAGCCTGTGCCTCTGGATGCGCAACAGATACCTGCACAGTGCTGGGCTAACAAGTCCAATAAACTTCTCAGATGAAGGAGGAGACCCATAATCACATCTTCTGATCCTGAAATGAGCACTTTTCACTTGATTTCACTTGGTATCATTTGTCTGGGACCGAACCGGATTCGTGTACATTTGGCAATACCCATTTGCCATGCCAGACCCCCGGAGCGCCATCCACGCTACCGTACCTGGCTGGCAGCTCTTTGCAAATGGGTTGCATGAGGGGCTCTGAACAGGCAGCAGTGCCACAATTTACAGGCTACACCTTTAAATGCCCACAAATTTACTTTGGGTTCGCAGACGATAATGAGATTCATGTTTGGGAGAAGGACCCCACAGAGACAATCAGGAATATTAATGTTATCACAGAAGTTTATTAGTGCCTGCATATTGAGAAATGGGTAAGGAAACCCTCTGGGTTTTGTTGCACTATCAGCAATTATCATGCAAGAAGATTTCTCTTCCTGGTCCTCCCTCTGATAGGGTTCGGAAAAAAAGTCTCCGGGATTGATCTTTGGGAAGTGTTTGGTTTTTAAAGCAGTGCGGATGTTTCCTCCATTGATTTCTGCAAGCCTTCATTTCTCAAACAAGAGCTGAGGGCTTTCCCTGTCCGTAATTCTCCAAAGCGTTGCCATTTCTAGCCCAATGAACCCGTGTGCCTCATGCTTGCAAAATTCCTACCTGCATCTGCCATCACACAGAATTAAAATAACCCTTCTGATGTGGGTCTGCACGTCTGCTATGTTCACATCTTTCAAGACAAGCTACAGCCCTTTGCCTCACTCCCCTCTTTCTCCTTGTGCTCCTGTCTGCCGGTGGAGGGGTATCACCAGGATTTACGATGGAAGTACTGTGGTGCTGTTGTTTATTCGGACGCCAAGAAGTCGTCAGTGATCGGCTTCATGAGGAACAAGCCACCAAGATGAGAGCACAGGTTCTGGAAACCTGCCCCTGACAGGCCAGAAACCCTTCCCGACCCTTCTCCTCTTTCTCTTTTAATGGGGTAAGGGCTATAAAAACTTATGCCTGTTATCTAGGCTGGGATCTAGCGCCCTGATCAGTCTTTTCTGAAAGGTTTACATTCTTTTAAGCTCTTTATACATTAAAGAAGGGAAAAAAATAAAAAGGAAAGGAAGAAGCCCGCAGTCGGGCGGGTGGATCGGAGAGGAACCACTCAGCACAGTTCAGGGCTGCTGCCCGAGGAGGTGGCAGCGCTGCCGAAATCAGTGGGCTGGTGGGCAGGAGCGCTCGGAGAGAGGGATGTGCTCGGGAGGAGATCCGTTTCTCCTGAAAGCTTCATTAAGGCTCCTCTGTCTAGGAGGTACGGTTAAGAATAAACCAGACTTCTCGAGAGTGCTTCAGCACGAACCTGCCCACGCTGGGTTCCAGACGAGCTGCAGTACACATGCGAAATTTCAACCATATTTACATTTGGAAACAAAATACAGAACAGGCACTTGCTCCAATAGCCGCGTGGACTTGGATAAGGCCCCGCAGCCACCAGCTGCAGGCTGGGCAGGCGTGCCCTGCTGCTGCCATTCCGGAGGCAGAGGTAAAGAGGGCTGGCTCGTTTTTCCCAGGCAGCCCAAGCCAGGCACCGCTGGCCCCTGGCTGGGAGATGTACCTACAGCCCACTGAAGCACCCTCAGCCCAACAGCACCTTCGCTGATGGACGTGGTACCCCTTTAGCATCCCCCCGACAGAGATGTACCGACACACCTTCCAAACTGCAGACAAGGCCTTAAATCGGTCTTGGTAAAACTCCTGCCACTCGGTCTGCTTTGAGAAGTGAGGCATTTGCTCACGGAGGAGCTCCGGGCTGTTACATTTAATTAAGGATTCTGCTGAAAGTTCTGCTTAAAATCACAAAGATTGCTGCTTAGAAAAGCGTAGGTGATTCCCCCAGAGGCCTGGCCAGCATTCCTGCTCCTATTGTACAACATTATTGATTAATCAAAACTAATGCTCCCAGCTGTTGCCTGATGGATAATGTCTTTGGTGTTTGCCTGCATATAATTATTTACTACTTTATCGATGTTATTTATTTCTTCATTAAGTATTGTTGGCTGTTTAATTACGTGAAACACAACTGCAAGTGTTGCTGCTAAAAGCCATGGGAAGGGCTGCCCAGAGCTGAAATCTTTCGACCATGAAACTCTAAAAATAGATCTAAAGATAGAAATATTTTAGCCAGTGTTTTGAGTGGCGACCATCAAACCACAAATGCGTTACGTGTCATCTGAAGGCTGATGCCAGAGCACCACATTCAGATAGAACTGCAATGCTGATTTGATTGCACACGGCAAAGGACTTTTGCAGACTTATATATTTTATTAGATCTCCAAAACACATAAGAAAGGTCCCTATCTTATTCTTGGTAGCTGAACATTCGAAATAAATCAAAGGGAAACTGTGATTTCCCAAAGCTTACGGTCAGGAGTGCCTAACCAAGCTCCTTTCAAAAACCACTTCCTGTGCCAAGATCTGAGGACCTCCCAGGCCAGATGCTGGCCCTGTCCAGTGCCCCACTGGGAAACTGGGGAGTCCCTCCAAGAGCTCCCTCCAGGCTCTCCCTTCTGCCCCTCCGGCTCTCTGTGAGTGACGCAGACCCAAGGGCCCCTGTGCCCACCCTGCCCCAGAACCCCACTGCCCTTGCCCTGCTCAGAAGCACCAGGCGCAGCTGCTGCAACAGGTCTATGCCTGACCTCACTGAATTAGGGAGCTGACATCCAATCCTTGGATCCATGTGGGATGAGAAGGGATGTGCTGAGGCTTGCTTAGCTTGTGATGTAAGACCAGCCTTAACAGAACCACTTTTCCTTGCCAAGACCAAGCCATGGGGGTTTGGGGGCAAAAATCAGCATCTTAAATTCTATCCGGTAACCAAGATACAGTAAGGACAAACAAGATTTAAGACATGTTGTGGCTCTCAGCAATCTCTAGGTACTTAGGGTTTTAAAAAAACTAGCTAGGTACATGACTACAAATATGGTATTAGAGAACTTGGAAGGACCGTCTTAGTCTTCAAAAAAAACAGAGGATGCACAAACCCCGCTGTAGCTCACAAATCATTAATGCACCTATAACAGATCAGAAATAGCCTCTGTATCTCCTTGCTTATAAAATAAAAATCCCTGCTCTGATATCCTTTCCAAACAGCCCTCATCAGGCCCTTTCCCCAGGGCAGGAGAAAAATAGCTCTGGCAGTCCTTGCTTGGCCATCAGTGTATTTGTTATTCGGTAGCTACCAGCCTGAATGTTTCTGTGCAGCTCCCTATAGATCTCTTGCCTACTTCCGAGGTAGTGCATTAAAATTAGTGAGGAGGTCTCAGCTACTGCTTTATGAAAAGTACACGAGATGAGCGGTTGCCAAACCTCTAAGTTCCCTATGGCCTCTGTCCTAGGGCAGCAGCCTCTGCTTTTTCTATAGGAGCCCAGAGGAGCACCAGATGAACGCCTGGCACCGTCAGGTCACCTGCATCTCTTCTAACGAGTCTCAAGCCCAGAGCATGAGCAGAAGTTGACTGTGGGGCCCAAGTGTTGCCCATGCTCTCGATACACAGCGTACGCTCATCTCTTTTTTTAACTACAACATGTCAGGGAAAACCTGAGAGAAATAGTGAACAGAGAGGAAGGATAAAAAAAAAAGAAAAATGATGGCTCTAGGGAATTTGGTCCCTATTTCCCTTTTTGTTTCCTCCCCAACCTCCATATTTTCATGCATTTCCTCAGCCTAGAGCCAGTTCTTCCTCCACCTGTTTTTTTGAAGTGTCGCAATCTTTCCTGTATCCCTCGTGCCCACATTGTGTGGGTACCATGGGCGCCTTTCCAGCAGGGATGCGCAGCACTATGGGGAGCGCAGCTAGGATTTTCAAAGGAAGCTAAGGAAATCTTTACAGAGAACTTGGTGGGTGAGAATTTGGCACTTGGCACTCTTCTGCTCTTTTGAAAGTCCCACCCTACAGGAACAATCTAAACAAATGTATGCCCCAATGCTGATAAATCCGTTTGGAAAGATATCAAAGAAAAGCTTGCTGGGTTTGGAGACCTTTGAAGAAAGGGAAATATCCTGCCAACCTGACGCTGAGATCTATCTTGTTCCACCATGTGGTCCAAATCATCAGAGTCCTCCACGGCTCCCCTTCCTCCTCGGGGCGTGGAGGTCAGCACTGCCTCACTGAAGAAAGGAGTTTGGCGGCCGAGAGGACAGCATAATTTGAGGAAAATTCAAATGAGAAATTACTTAACAATGGAAGTTGTTACTGTGTCTAAAAATATCTCAGTGAGTCAGATTACTGAAAACAGCAAAGCTATGGAGCAAAACCATAGTCTCTTCTCAGCAGTCAACTGGCTTCATTCACTAGCCTGGCATCTCTTTCCCCTTATGTTTTTAATATCATAAGAGTGGGGTTTTTTTAAGTCTACAGTAAGTTAATGTTTAATGGATTGCCCTGTACAGTTCTTGGTGTTTACATGTTCTCCAACTAACCAAATTTGTAGAGCAAATTAAAAGTCTGTAAGACCAGGACAAGTGGATTACAGATATTCGTTGCTCAGAAACTATCGCTTCGTTCAGTCCCACATGCCCCCCAAATAAACAGTTCCAATTATGTTTTCACCTTCCCCAGCAATATTAACATCTCTCGCCGTTGCTGGCCAAGGCTACAGCTCCTTAGTCTGCAACTGTTACGGCTTTGTGCACATATGCTTCCTGTGAATGTGCAACCTTGCACAGTGCCGCAGTCCCACTGTTTGCAGGGTAACCTATTAAACCGGGCTGGCTCAGGACCAGGCACACTAGAGAAACGTGGGAGAAGGAAAGGTGGAGACTACAGTGTTGTCGATGCCTTTTTTATACTAATGAGACGGGTGGGTGTGGCCCCTTTCTTCCACCGACTGAAATATAAATAGCCAGTGAGCGTTTTCCACTCCCCGATGAGCAAATCGATAAGCTGCCGAGTGAGCCGTTCCCAACACCATGCCATAGGCCACTTGCTTGGTTTCTCCAGTTCTCGCGCGCGAGTGACTTTGCCCCGTCGGTCTAAAGGTCCCGAGACCCCTCCCTCCCTCCTTCGGCCCTGGCCCAGGGGGGACGCTGGGCTCTGGCCCCATGCCCGCCCCACAGGCAGCTGTGGGGGAAGCCGCCAAACCCCTCAAACCCCCGCGACACCGACGGGAGAGCAGGGCTGCCCGGAGACACCGCCTTCCCCACGCACACGCTGTAAATCTGAATATTACTCACGCCGCGTGATGTTTTGGGTTCGTTTTCCGCGTTGCCGAGGTCTCCCCGTCGATGCGACCCGAGGCAGCCGATGTCCCCGTGAGGGCCTGGGGGACCTGGGCAGCACTGAGCCCGCTGTCCTTCTGCGGGAAGGGGTGAGCAAATCCCTCCATCCCACCCTGCGCAGGGCAGCCGGAAAGCCAGTGGCCGTAGTAACTTGGCACAGGGGGACCTAAGGAAACAAAGTGAATTTTTTAGGCTAGAAATCAACAGAAAAAGGAAATGGGGTTGTGTCGTCGGTGGTGCAAATGCCACCGGTGCTGGTGGGCCGAGGATCGGGCCCAGGCTGCACCCCTGTGCTTTTCCAGGGTCACGAGGATATAAAATTCTGTTTTTCAAACGATGGTTTGTTTCTGGCCGACTTGTTTGGCTTGAACTGTTACGCATCTTCTTCTGTCCGGCTTATTTTTATTCTCCTGTATTAGTACACAGACCTAAGGAAGAACAGAACATTACCAACATCGCGTCTCGTTTCTGCCCCTCCATCAGCTGAACAGTGTGAAGTCCTCCAAACCCATTGCGATCCCCCCGCAACATCTGGCTCCTCTCAGACCATTCGCCTGTTCTTCGCACTGCAAATGCACCCAGGGGAGGGAAAGGCCCGAGCAATGCCCCCCGTGCAGGTCTGACAACCCACCACCGGGGCAGGTAGGGATGAACCACGGATGGCATTGGGTGTTTTGGTCCAAAAAACTCTTCACATGCATGTTTGGGTCAGTTTTTGTCATTTCATGTCAATGGTGGGCTGTGACATTCCTGTGTTATTTTTTTTCCCTCCCTGCTATTTGAAGAACGAGATTTTATCTTCCCTTCCCACCCCCTCCCTTCACTCCGTTCCTATTTCACTAAAACCTGCCTTTCGGGTCAGCGTGCTGGTAAAAGATTAATTTTACTCTGCAAGAAACACTGAGCAGAGTATTTCAGCTTGGACATATGAGAGGCCTGTTATAATATTGCAGTTTTTCTAAATTAAATATTAGGAAAAATTAAACCCAATTGTGGTTCGTATTCCTATGGAAAATATTTCTGTTCAAAACAGTCCTTCCATGCTAAATGACTTAAGTAACTGAAAACACAATAAATATGCAGCAAGTTAAAAACCCAGATTATTCAGGTTTTAAGGCTTATAACTAAAAGTGGTTTAATGTTTCATGCCTAATAATAGATTACTCCTATCACATTTCTAACCTTTATTTCTACCAGCTTTGAAGTCCAGCCATATAAAGGCTGTTTGTAGAACCACACGAAAGTTAAAGCAAATATTACTCAGAGTGATTCATATGAACAAGAATTTGCAATGAAGGCAGAGGGGGTTTTGTGTCTGTATCAAAGGAAATGAAATGTTTGCAATATTTTCCAGTTGATAAATGCATTAAAACATTTTAGTTGTGTAGTATGAACATTGCTGACATAAACAGACTTTGACCTGAAACAGACTGTATTAAGCTCTGTGGGGGAAGCAGCATTAAAAGAAGTAAAAATAAAATAAAAAATAGAAATTCCTAGATTTCAAAATCTGCCACAAGGTCACTGCATTTCTTAATTAGCTGAATACATTAAGAGAAGGCTAGAATACAGATTCTGTAGAGAGAGCAAATGTATGTCTAATCCTCCATTCTTTGCTTACAGATTACCCTTTCAGAAAGAGTAACCTTATTTTCTTTTTAAATATCTATTTACCTTTTTGAGCTTTGCATAGCAAAGCAAGGTTTTCTTTTTCTTTTCTCTCCAGTGTTGCAAAAGAAATTAATTTGTTGCTGGTTGCTATGCATTGGCAGGATTTCTGCATAAAGAATGTAAGCCATCTATCTTTGTATTCGAGATACAGTTAATCTGGCAGTTAAAATACTTTGGAAACATTTTGATGACTTATCTGGAAAAGTAGCTTTGCATTTTCAAAGAAAACTCAGAACTGTATTGCAAGGGGAAGATAAAAGATATATGAAGTGTTTGTTCCAAGCGATACTATTCATTTAAAGATCAGAATGTAACCCCACCCAAGCAATTATTGTGGAAAAACAAGACAAAAATCCTTATACAGCTTTCTGACACAGTCTTTATTTGGGAAACAAAATAACTATATTACAGTTATAGTCTAATGGATTGCAAGCTGTTTTATTAGAGTCAGCTGAATCCTGTTTAGCATAAAAAAGAACTCTGTTTGCTATCAAGAACACATTTACATTAATATGACTTTGACAAAGTAAAATAAAATCGCATTAAGATGATGTAAGTAGATAAGACAATGAAATCTCTGTGAGATAGTTTTGGCACACCAATTAGAGTCAAGTCCCTACAGGAAAGAAACATATTTTTACACCAAGTATCCATGTGTTTTTAAGTTGTAGAGTGGCCAAAATTAATTCCACACTTAAAATATTTCCAGCAAGGGAAAAGAGGATTATTATTATTATTATTATTATTATTATTATTATTATTATTATTATTATTCCCTTGAAAGGTAAAATTTCTGATAAACTACATTTTTATTTGCAATAATACAAACAAGTTTTGTTCTCTGCACTAGCCTGTAATCATCCTGATTATTGCAAGGGACTTTCCAATATAGAGCAGCTGAAAACAAGGTTTTAGATTACATGGTAATTTAGGAATGCATGAAAAGCCAAGCAGTCACCATAATAGAGCACTGCATAAACTTCATGGCTTTTACAGCAAAACATAACATATGTTTTGTGATTCATTCAAATGATTTTTCAGTTTTTTTGGTCAAAAATATGTCGAGCTGTAGTATACGTCCTATATTTAGGGAACCTTACTCTCAAAAAACGACGACACCACCACCCCGACTTTGATGTCTCTCTTTTTAGTTTGGTCATTAAAAGAACGGCAGTGATGGATGGTGATAATGCTGTGGATTTTATGAGTAATCAGGCCTTGGCAGCCACAATATTTCTTTTGTAGTGAAACTTTAATATTCCTTTGGCCCTGCGTAAACTTCTGCTCTTGGAACGGCGTTACACAAGCTACTCGCTAAGCATTACAAAAACGGTCCTTCACCCCAAAGTTAGCGCTTTAATTTAACGCCTGACAGGGTGAAGCTTCCCCCCCAAAACCCACGCAGCTCCTCTCTAACAGCCCTCCCGTGTCCGCGGCACTCCCACGTTCGCAGGCAGCCGGTGCCAGACCCCGCGGGAGGGGAATTAATTGTCTTTGGCTTCGTGGCCAAACCCTGAGCACCGGGCAGGGCACCCGGGCACCCCGCTCTCCTCTCCCCCCTTCCACATGTTTTTAGTGAATTTTGCTGCAACAAACACCAGGTGTCTCCACTTAGCTGGGCTACAGCTTAAAAAAAGGGGCCTGCCACCGAAAAAAAAAAAACAGGGGGGGGGGGGGGGGTGGAAATTAGGGTTGTTCTTTCCATTGCTCCTAATCTGCCTGTTGCAAGGCTGTGTGTGCGAGGAAGAGAATGTATGTATGCGCAGATATTCTCGTACCGGGGTCATATTTTATTTTGTCACTTGATACGCCTCTGTCAGGCAAGGCAGGACTTTCCAGAGTTTGAAATAATCCAAATTCAATCACTTTAAAGCTGCTACAATATGCAAGTCTTGGCAGCCGTTTTAAATTAATGGAACATCAGATGTGCTCTGATCCTCTCAATTTCCTTGGGCAAGGGAAATTCTGCTGTGGTGGTAGCAGGAGGGGAAATACAGGGCTATCAGTAAAATAAATGTCAGCTTTTGTCTGCTGATAAAAAAATGCATACAGCAAAAAAAGACACGATATTTATTGCTCCATAATTAAAATGTATTTCTGTATGCAGTAAGGATTATCTTAGTGGTTTGGACAAGCAAACACTGTGCAGTCTGAGCAACACAAACAGACATTAAATTAAGCCCAAATATAGAATTGCTTTCTATTTGGGGTTTTACAAATACAGCTAAATATTTTGTTTGGGTGTAGATATTTATTTTTTGCGCCTGCTGGCATGCTTATCAATAAAAATATTAGAACACCAGCCTTGAAAGCCCAGTTCCAGGGCACGGATGGGTTTTGGGCAAGAACTGGGGGGAAGGGGTGGGGTAAAAAAAATTCATAGCAAGATGCCAGCCCATGCAAATGCACTTGGTTTGGGGTTTACTTAGAAAGCGTAAACATTCATTGGGTTTGTCAAAAGGTTTGGAGACTTGAGAACCTTTTGATCAAACCTGGGCTGTGTTTTGAGGAAACCTGCACTGGAATATGGTTTTCAAGATGCAATTCAGTAGCTTTGCTTTTGAAATACAAACAAGCCCCAAAATTCAAATCAAGGCTCTGAACCTTTGCACAAGCTTTTATGGTCTGCATGGGTTTTGCTGATGTGTAGGACTTAGCACCCAGGGCTATGTCCCGGCTGCAAGGGCCCATGTTTTGTAAAGTCTTTTTCCTGAAACAAAAATACAATACAATCTGTCAGAGTTAAATTGAGGACAAAGTATTTCTTTAATTCTGATTTCTCAGTTATTTGCTTTATATGAGGAGAGCCTGGCTTCTTCTGTGCTAACTGGGACTCAACGTTGCCAGACAGTATGTTTTAAGTTATTTTTAAAAATGCTGGGTTTTGAAGGCTCTTAAATCCTTTGATGTAAATGAAAATAAAATCATAGTCTGGAACCTAACAGAGACTTTTAATCTTGATCTTAAAAGCATGAATCATACTACAGCATAGAGTAAAACTATTTTCTGCCCTCT
The DNA here is from genome assembly GCA_026212715.1 of Elanus axillaris. Classification (NCBI taxonomy): domain Eukaryota; kingdom Metazoa; phylum Chordata; class Aves; order Accipitriformes; family Accipitridae; genus Elanus; species Elanus axillaris. Next base: position 8,592,297 of record JANZLQ010000100.1, read on the forward strand.
GCACTCACCTTCTCTACACATACTGGTATTTGATATTTACAGGTGGCAATTAGAGATCTCAGGTAGTCCCAGTGCCTCATGCCAACCTCTGTACACAGTTACTGCCTCACGGTGTATGGCTGAGATTTCTACAGCCTTGCTCGTTTTCTTACATGTGACATTTCAAGCAAGCCTGATTAAAACAAAGCAAAATGTCTCAAATTCCATGTGTGTAACATTATGGCAACAAAACTTAGACTGATTACTGTCTTGGAGTAGGAAAACTAGTGGCAAGGTAGGGGTGTTGCAATAAAGTTTCAGAAGAAAATTCTCCCATAGCCATCCTGGAAAACCCAGCTATCATTTTCTGCCAGAGCTGGGGCAGAGCCCAAGCCCAGCCCCAGCTCAGAGAGAAAGCCTGACGGACTGGCTGCTCCCCTGGGTCTCAGAAGTGCAGCCAGTGCATGGATGCCAGGTTTCCAATACTGGATGAAGAATGACTGGCTGAAATACATTTTTTAAATCAGATTTTCATACTGTAAAATTGTGACTTGATGCTAAAAGGACAGCATCCCCTCCCAAACCTGCCACAGAGGCATCCCTTCCCTTTGCCTGCCTGGAGCAGGGGTTAGCGGCTTCCAGGATGCTCACTCGGGATGGGGACTCAGCAGGGGCAGTAGGTACCAAACCCCATTGCCTCTTTCAGTAGTCCCCAAATGAAGAAAACAGTGAACTCGACTGAGGATGCTCTCCTCAGCCCAGAGTGCTCCCCCAAGATCCTCTGCCAAATCAACTGCCTGGCCGCAGCAAGGGTGCAGCGTGGCTGATGGTAGCCAGATATGTTGGGTCCTTTATCCCAATGGTCATCCCAAGAGCTGCTGGGAAGCTGTACGCAGCCTGTGAGTGCCCCTGTCTGTGAGCAGACACATGCTGTGGTGGGGAGAGGTACTGGGCCCTTGAGGAGTGCCATGGTTGTTGTCAGGTGGCTTTTATTCTCCAGGATCCTGCCATGGTTTTTATCCCAGAAGAAGAGGCTGTGATCAGCAAGAAATGAATTCCAGTATTTGTTTACAAGTCACTCAGTCTCCTCCTGGCGAGTCCGAAGGTGACTCAGGATGCTTTCCACAGTTACACCTGCCACCAAACCATGACAGAAGAAACGATCAAGATGGAAGTTCATCCTACCTATAAGAACCAGGTGTTGGATCCCCATATCTGAATCCTTCTGGATTTAAAACTCTCCATTACCTCCACTAGAGTTTTAAGGCAAATAATTTCAAGATTTGTCCCTGAATAAGAAGTACCAAATGAATATAACAGCGTGGTGGAGTTTCCATTTACTGCACACAACAGTTAAGATATTCAGACTTATGGTTCCCACTGCAATTGTAATTCACTTTCCTTGCTCATACATAATGTTTTTATCTACTCTGAATGGGGTTATCTTTAGTTCCTTAACAAGCCCATATAATTCAGCTGTCACTGTTTCCATAAGAACAATACCTTGGAATTTCCTGCCTTTAATTTGGACTAACTCCTGTCTATAGCATCGCATTAACAATGTTTCCAACATGTGTGGTGATGCTGAAATCAACCATTACATAGACGTTACATATATATTTATAGCGTTCAAGTACCATTTGTAGAGGTAACATCTCAAAGTAATGTAAGGATCTCATCTTGATAAATCCTACAGCCCCAGCTGGGCTGACTCATCTCTGTTTCAGGCTTTGCAGCTGGGCTGTTTGCTGTGAAGGAAATTGTCCTGCCTAAGCAGGTGGAGACAACGGATAGGAACCTGCCTCAAGTCCTTTCCCTGCCTTTCCTGCTATGAGGACTTTTCCTCTTGCCAGGCCACAGGAAGATGGTGGTCCTCAGGACAGAAACGCCTCTCGGCACTCGCAGCAGCGTCCTACCTGCCGCAGAAGTGCAGTAGGGGAGCTCACCCAGACGCTCCAATGAACCAAGCTGTGCCCAGCCCCTGAGGAGAGATTGCTATTGCTGTCTCTGTTTTGTAAGGAAATGAGGCAGGACATTTAGCAGTTCAGACCTGAGGCTTCCCAATTAGCCATTCAGTAGCGTGTTGACAGATGGTTGTTTCTATATTTGCCTCCCTTACTCCAGGCCAATTCATTCAGTGCACTCCTTTTAATTACACAGAACCATGTGCCCAAAACCTTGTCCACTTCTTCCTGAGTGTATCTGTTGGTCTAACAGGAGGTGTTACCTTTCCCTACAACACCACTTTTGAGTTCCACCGTTTGTTTTGCAGCATCGAAGAAGACCTGTGGTTTGACTGCGCTTGTACTTGGCAGTTTCCCTTGAGCTTCAGGAGACGAACAGCTCTTCATAGCAGAGCAAATATTCTCTCTCCCTCGCCCCAGAGTCCCCCCCTACATACCTGCAAGCCAAGCTGGCAAGGAGGGGCATCAGGACACAGCAACAGACGAGAATGATGCAGCACAAGGCAATCTGTATCAGCATAAATTCAAACAAGGCAGCATCACATAAAGACCTGATAAACCTCCCTTTCTAGGTTTACTCCCTCAAAAGCACAAGTCCTCAATTCAATATACAGTAGGGCCAAAAATGCATGCGTAGGCTAAGCAGCCCAAGAGTGCCATGTCATCCCTCTTCCCCTGACTCCATATCCTCTTCTCATCCCAAAAGTTTTCTAAAACCTTGACTGTATTTTCAAACTAAGAATGTCCTAATTTGCAGAATAAAGAGAACTGGGGATGAAAAACGAGACAGACAAAAGGCGGGGGTGTATGACCTCCAGCATAGGTCTGGGTGACCAAACTGCAAGCTGCCCTCTGCCAAAAAAGCAAAAATGCCAGGAGCCTGGCTGAGCAGCTCAGGGCTACCTGAGCAGACCTGGCACCACACATATCGTTTTAAAACCACTTGTTCTTTCCAGAAGGATCTCAACCTGGAACCCACCATTGTTATGTTGATTACAGGGAATGGCTCTCACCCATTTTTCTCTCATTCACTTGTCAATGGCCCTGCGGAGAAATGGCATTGATAATAAGTAGCAAAAGACATGCTCTATGTTTACAGGCCTGGCTATCATGAAGACCATCAGGTGGTACAAATTACTTCACCTTAGTCATGTTGATTTTTACCAGCTGGAATCTGGCCCAGGTTTCATCTTGTTCATGAAGGAAATAAACCATATAGTATCATGGCTGAGTTGACAATGCAGGTAGACCACAATTTCCATAAAATGTGGCTGGAGGGAGGGTAAGGCTATTTGCATTGACCAGATGGCACAAGCACAGTTTACCAAGCGTGGAAAAAATACCCAGCCACAGAGAGGCTGCTGCTGGCTTGGTTGGGGCTCTGGCACCAAATCTGTGCACGAACCCAAGCTTTCTAAAGAGTCAGCGAGAAGATGCGAAAGCCCATCCAAGGCTGAGCAGGCAGTGCCAGTGACACAGTAGATGCATATGTTTCTAAGAATACTGAGGGGCAGCCTGGCGCTCTGGCAAGTGCTGGAAGCTGCACTGCACATGAACAGGCAGCCATCACCATCATTAGGGTTTTGCTGTTTTGGCACCTTTTCCTAATTCACTTAATTTCTATTTATACCATTCTGTTTCTGGTTTGAGCCTTTATCAGATGCTGATGTGTTTTGAGCAGAGCCAAACTTTGGAAGGAGGCTTTGGGAAAAAATCATTTAAGGGGGTCTTAAAAATGTCAGAGTGCTGGGAAGGGCCGTTCCCAAATGAGGGGTGGTCACCGTAACTGTGAAAAGGCAATTGGGCCAGTTTTCCCCAGGGCCTTGGCCAGTGCTCTCCTGCCTGGGGGAGCAGGGCCCTGAGGGTCAGTGGAACGTACTGGAGAGTCTGTGAAGGCTAACAGGGAAAAAAACTCACTGTGTTGACAGCAGTTTTCCACACCTGGGTCTGAACCTCCATTGGAAAATGGAGGTAGAAGTCTGCAAATCAGGAGAGGTTGAAAACCACAGCGTAAGCATGTCCCAGCTTTGTCTCTGGGGTAGCTACTAATTGTGTCCAACTGATGAGTACTTCTGAAATAAATTGCTTAGTTATCGTGATCATACTGCAAAGCATAGGCAGAGGATAGGGGGTGACACTTTCTTTCCTTTGCCTCCATCTGTGACCCAGTGACAAGCTTGTCATGGCTTGGCTGGAGGACATATGTAGCTCCTGAGAAACAGTTTCTAGGGAAAAGCTATACATGCCGTGTCTGAACAGTGCTGATCGACAGTTTCGGTGTTTAAAACTCCAAGAGCTCAAATACAAGTAGCAGATGAGAAGAACACAGCTGTTGATGTTGACATGTTGCTGGCCTTATGGAATGATGATAAACAGCTGGAAATGCACATGATGTACTGAGGAAGAGGGTTGGAGCAAAGAATTTCAGGCTTGCTGGAAGATCACAAATGAAAAGGCAATCAACTGAGGACACTGAATTCTTCCTTTGCAAATCATTTATAGATTTTTTTACTGCTTCATACCACAATGGGCTTCAGTCCCCTGGCTTCGGGAAGATGCACGTGGCAAGGCTGCAGGCCTCCAGGCTGGCCAGGCCCGCAGAGGTGTCCTCAGAACCTCCCAATACAGCAAAAACATTTAAGGTGGTGGGTTAATGTCTTCAGGCAGAAGAAGAGAAAAGAGAAACCCTGTTTCTCTGTTTGCAGATGACTGAGGAGAAGATGTAGAATGGGTTCACAGTAGAAAATCTCCCTTCTTGGAGGAGACTTTTTTCTTTTTTATTTCATGAGTATTACACCATTAGTGAGTCCTCTGTGCAGAGCAGTCCCAGGCTTCAGAGCACACCACTCTCTACACATCTCCAAGGCCAGGTGTGGCACTGACAGCTGTAGGACTTCTCTTCAAGCCATTGCCCAGGGGAGCAGCTACTGAAGCATCGAAAGCCCTGTCTAGAACTACCTTAAAACTGGGGAGCTTATCTCTGTATTTCAATGGTGTCTAGTGGTGTATTCTGCCAAAAGCTTTAACTGTTGCTGCTTTGAAGAAAGCCTTTGTTCAATACAACTGCCTACTTCACGATGACATCATCCAAGACTGTGGAAAAAAAGCACAGCCTGGAGTAGTCAGGCATGTGATGATGTATAAATAGCACTGACAGAACAATATTATAAACTCTATTGGTACAGCTGAGATAAAAATAGCAAGTTGCTGATTCATCTAAGATATCGGCTAGAGGGATGGCATGAGGCTACAATAAACCTTCTCAGCTAAAAGCATATTACTTCACCATGAATCAGCTGCTCAGATCTTTCATTCTTTTCAGAAAAGCACCTGTCTCCTCCTGCTTTGGTCCTCCATTACTGAACACATAAAATATAGGGCCTGATTTTATTTCTGCTTCTCTTACACTGAAATATGTTGCAGTCAGAGAGTTCTCTAAGGCTTTATATACAAGTAGGAAAAGCAGAAGCATTCCTAAAACTGTTTGCCAAGAGCTTGGTAACAGCAAGGTTTATGTTATTGTTCACAGCTATGTTTCTACTTTGCCTGCCTCTAGAAAAACAAACAAGGGACCATTATTTCAATAAACCTGGAAATAACGGAACCATACTTCCAGCATCTCTGAATCTGTAATGACCAGGTCATTTTATGGCTTTCAATAAGATATATGCAAAGTCAAGTACTCATCCACATACTATGTGCTTTTCAAATGGACGAACTGAAACCTGACACACCAAGCCTAGAAATACAGGAATTAAAGGAGAAAAAGAAGCCAAGAGATGGGTGACTTGCTCCTTGGAACACATCAACAGTGCTTACTTGTGCTTTTTTCTCACATGGCCCACAGTTTATGCCTGTGTTTGATTTAACTTTTTTAGTATCTGGACTGTAACATCAGCCACGTTGATGCTATGCCCCCTCTTCACAGGAAGACCCCAGAGGGCTACAGTACCAAAAACTAGTGCTAGAGCTGCAAATTCGGGGGCAGCTGCTCCTGGGAAGCAGAATCGCACCCTGCAGCCTGTCTGATCTCAGAGCACGCGTCACAGTAACAACAAGCTGCTCCATGTAGGATGCTAACTGGCCACAGCCACAGATAAACAGGCAGCTCCAGGAATCCCCCTCTTGTGGCAAATTCTCACCCACAATGTGGCCACTGGATTTTTAGACACAATTAAAAGAGGTCTTAAATGCTTAACTTTCAGGTTTTTAACACTACAGCCATATGGCTAAAAGAAGCACAGATAATAAATGGTAACTTGTAAACAGGAAGATTAGGAGGTTTTGCTCCTTTCATGTTGGGCAAGCTCCTCTGTAATCAGTGTAACACTGCTCGGTGCCTTGGTTTGGGCTAATGAGGAAAGCCAGGGCACTCACAGCCAGCTCCTTCACCTCCTGCATGACTGTCTCTTCCCCACAGTGCCTTCTATTGCTTGTGCATCACCTTGTGATCATTGCATAATGATGACAAAATCTCTAGCAGTGCAGAAGACAGGTCACCCTCTACCTGCAAACACCTTCCTGCTGGATCTCTGTGGACAGTGGGTGACAGAAACGAACTCCAATAAATGCAATTGCTTTGCAATTTATCACCCATGATTCCACTTACCAGTAACCTATTAAGTTTCTGTGTGCCAGCAACTTATGTTCACATTCTGTTCCTCAAGAGCACAATCTTACGCTGTGATCATCATCCACATAAGCGTCAACTACGTGGACATACCAGCCCCATTAGAGCAGCTTGCTTTGTACAAGTAGTACTCTTTATGTACTGACTGCATCTTGGTTTGCATCAAAGCTAATTTGCTTGTTCAGAACCATTAAAATGAGCAAGACTTATACAATTACAGAACTTTATATTAATTTTTAAAACTTGCAGATGTTGCAATCTGTACATGTGGGAATAGCGCCAAATGTTATGGTGACAGAAAAAAGTTATATTGGCTGGGTTTTAAAAGTAAGGAAGTAGGAAAAAGAAAAATCTCACCCTACCTCTAGCAAGGCATTACATGAATCTGGTTTTGCACACATCTTTTAGTTAGCAGCTTTGCATTTCTGATAATGAGCTAACCAGCTAATATTTTTATGAGCAGAAAACCAATAAAATAGTGTGTGTGGGGGTGACAACAAAAAGCTCTTACTTCTTTTTCATGTATTTTTATATTCACTAAATCCTTCTTGCTATGCCCAGAGAAAACCTTTGCTGCACATGAGCTTCAGAGAGCAATGCCAGCACTGATCCTACAAATCTGCTGTTGTGTCAACATCCTCCTCTGGGGTGAGCAGCACTGGAAAGAGCGCCCTTTGGGATGCCACTGTGCCACTGTGCAGCGTCTCAATGAATTTGCAGCTCTAGTGCTAGAGGTGCTCAGCCAAAAGGCTGAGGTTGCTGGTCAATCAACATGCTGAGGTGCTTTGCAGAGAGCATTTCAGTGATGCTCAATGACCTACTGTCCCGGTTTCAGCTGGGATAGAGTTAAGTGTCTTCCTAGTAGCTGGTACAGTGCTGTGTTTTGAGTTCAGTATG
>JANZLQ010000100.1:8599866-8615542 GCA_026212715.1 Elanus axillaris
ACTGTTGTCATTTTATTACTGTTGTTATCATTATAATTACTTTCAACATTTCTGTTCTATTAAACTGTTCTTATCTCAACCCACATTTTTACTTTTTTTTTTTCCCCGATTTTCTCCCGCATCCCACTTGGGGGGGGGAAAGGGGGGAGCGGCTACGTGGTGTTAGTTGCTCGCTGGCATTAAACCACGACATCTACGTAACACATATTTTATATTATCAGCATCCCCTTTGTATTCGAATTGCATGTCAGTACTGGTAGAACCTACTGATGCTAAGACCAGCTTCAGCTTTGAAGCTCAGCACAATAACGAAATAACCTGCTATTTGTTTATGTTAGGAATAGAATCTACCAGCAACTGTGATTTGATCATGGCCTTAACAGGAAGGCTAGCCAAAGGAAACCTTCCTGATAAATAGGAGACAAAGGAAGTGGATGGGTTGTCTGTGGATTTTCTAAATCTAGTCCAAGAAGCTGATGGTTATGCTTAAAGTGTCAAATTATTTTGGACCTCAGCTTTCCAAAAGATTGCTTGGAGATCAAAGAGAGATTGTAGCATTCGCTTCTTTCTAGGATAAAGGTTTTTGAGAGATGGAGCAGAGCCAAACACTGCAATTGCTGTTTTCCTGAATCCATCAGAAGCAGCCAAGGAGCAAGGGTGGATGCACTGCCCCAGCATGGCAGGCTCTCCTGGTTGCTGTCTTCCCTGGGCATCTCTCCCTGCTTCTCGTCCTGCCCTTCCTCTATTCATTCTGCCACATGGTCAGCCATATGTAATATCCTCTGCCTTGGGGCCGGGAGAATGGGCACCCTTGTATTGCACCATGAACCCATGTGGGAGATGGCAGCTGCATGTGCATGATCACCAGATAGGTTCTTGAATTGAGAGATATAAATATATAACATACCAATGCCACTACAACTATAAGCATGCTACATGGGAACAGATCAAGTGTACCTTTTGCATGTAATCAGTCCTTATGCAGTAGTGTTGTATTTCTGAGGCAGAAAAAAGCTGGTTTATGGAGCACACCTAAGCAGACAATTTCAACTTTTGGCATCTCTTCACCAATATCTCCATCACTGGCAAACGTGTGAATGTCATGGTGGCTCACCGCAGCCCGGCCCGATGGATTTTACAACAGAGCATTCTGATAACACCGTAGACTTACATGTGAGTAAGGCTTCTAATATAGCAGCACAATTTATTCCCATTTCCAGTTTAATGGAGCCTTTCTGAGCAATTTTCACAGCATTGTGCAAGGTTGGTTTTGTGGGTTTTTTTTTCCTGCTGTACAAAAGAGAAAAGCTCCTAATGTGTTCCTGAAATGCCTTGTGAAGTTAATGTGACTTATTCTCTATCGTCAAGAGAATGATACTGGAATGAATGAAAGTCAATATTTTTCTCAAAGTTTCTTAATATTCAGTCCTCATACAGCGTAAGGGAGTAAACTCTCAATTACACAAAGGCAAATACAGAGAAATCCATCAAAGTCAATAGAGTTATTCTGGACACCTGAGTAATTTGTCCCTTGGTATGATTCAGTCTCCAAAATCCACTCTGAATATCCATAACGACTGTTTGCTATTCGCTTACATTTTAAGCTCTGTTATAATTCTAATTTTTTCCATGTTTCACAAATAGCTGGAGTCAGTTTCTTTCAGATGATGCTGTTTCCCCAGCTTGGCTTCCCTGTGAATAACCTCCATCATCACTATGCTACTTTTGCTTGAATGTTTCTTTTTTAACAATAAACATCTATCCCAGATGCCTTATTTTCAGCTTCATTAAATGTTTTACTAGTTCATCTTGAGTCATGTCAATATTTACCTTGGACATGGTTCTGTATCCTTTAGTTTCTAATACCAGAATTCTCCAGACAAGCTTATTGTTCCTGGCTTGACTTCTCCAAGTCACAGCTTAAATTTTTCTTTGACGTACTAAATAAGATGCAAATTCACCCAACTATTTGCTTTGCTGCGTGCTGCCAGCTATGCCTGTTCCAAACATCTCTGAACTGATTTACTTCAATTTCTGTGTACACAAAGGCACCAAACCTGTACCCAGTTACTCTGAGGTAATAATTTCAAAGCCATTTAATAACAGCAATTAGCAGAAGAGAAAGCAGAAATCAGGTATCAATTTTTCGGGCATTTCTACTGACCTTTTTCATCCTAGAGAAAGGGTGTCAGGACCCATGAGGGGTTGCCAGCCCCTGCACCTTTGTGTTGGTCCTCACTGTGCAAACCCAGATGCTATTCCAAGAGATGGGACTGTGTTTCTTCACTCCAGCTCTCTCCCCTGCTCCTGCCCAGCAGGACTGACTTATGCTGAGCTGTGCGCAGCACAAAGGTTATCGTGCTGCTGCTTGTACTCACCTGTGTAGTGAGCAGGTCAGAAGAAACCTCGTAAAAGAGTGAGCAGCAGCAGGATGCCATGTTCACCAGATAGGAGGGCAGCAGCAGTGTGGAAGTAAGTTCTCCAATAATATCAGTAACATAGGTAATGGTAGTAACTAAGGGAGAGGAGAGGTGGTGTTGAAGGTCATATTGGAGCACTACAGAGCCAAGGAGGACATAAAAGGCAAGTGGAACAGGCTCTGCCCCTTCAGTAGCTGGCATAAGAGTAGCTTTGGCAAGAGGTTAGCAACAACCGGTGTATGGCAACAACAAGATATGTAAAGGAAAGCAGCCGTGGGCATGGGGAGGAGTAGCGCAAGCATCAGGGGGATGATTTTTTCAGGGAGGTAATGGACAGCCAGTCTGTCTGTGTGGGACCCCAGTACAAGGGATACCTGAAATAGCTCAGTGTGCTCATCCCATAGCACTCTTGAGCTGTCACCCACAGAGCCACCTGCATCCAGGCTGCTCCTTACTGCTGTAAGTATGCTTGCTTGAGAGAAGTTTTTCTAAATATGTATGGGGAACAAAAGTTTGAGAAGTGGAATTTTCGTGATAATTTTCTCAATGTTTACACTGAGTTTCCTTCAGGTCCTTTTTCAAAGCAGTAGCACAAAAAAGGTAGGGTGTGGTTTGATATATGTATATTTTATATTCATGTACTGCACTGGAATAAAACATTTTGAATTTTATATTGGATATAAAAAAGCAAAGGTGTCAAGCTGGGAAAGTGCTTTGAAAATAACAAAGGACTTTATGTGGGATTGTTTGAGGTCATTTTATCTGTTGTTCCTGACACTATTTAAATACCTCCTTTCAGTCTGAAATGCCTTTAGTTGTCATTCACTGAAATCAGTGGTGACTAGCAGGGCAGCTGGGCATGCACCACGAGGGGATACATGGAGAAAGAAGCACTCAGATTTTCAGAGATCTCCAAAGCAAATGTTATACCCGTGCCATCAACCCATGTTTGTCAAGAGGTGTCAACATGGCCTAAAGAAGCAGTGAGCCATGTTCTCGTGAGAGGGGAGACAATTTCACGTGATGCTGACTTCCCTGAACAAGATACTCCTAGGAGCAGGTCAAGGAGATGGCTTTAGATCTCAACCCAGGTGTGCAACAATTTTAAGCAGAAATCCAGGGTATTAAGCTGAGTTCACAGTGCAACAATTTAAGTGATTGCCATGCATGCAGATACACAGGGCTAGTTTTGAAATACCTTGCTTGGGTGCTTTAGCAATAGCAGCACAAGTAAATAATTTCTCTAGTTAGCCCACGTGCCACTGTTAACATCCCAGGAAGAGTACATCCACATGGTGTAATGAAGTTAATAGTTCTGTGCACCCTAGACCACGTTATAGCTTACAGACTGTTCCCCTGTACTTTGACCCAAAAGGGCTGTACTGCCAAGAGGACAACTGAGGTTTTATTTGTTTTTGAAAGAACTTGCTCACTTCTAAAGCGGTGGTGGTCAGTTTCATCTTCTAGTCTAAGCCAGAATCAGAAAAAGAGATGAGTTTGAAACTGGGATATTCAAATTCCCTTCTCTGCCCTGTGTCTCCTTGCACATGTACTCCAGTGAAAAAAAGCAGCTTGGTAAGGGAAAGGAGATGAGACAGGATGAGGGACCATTGTCTCCTGCAAACACATGCAGCCGGAAGATAAAAGGGAATGGTTGAATACTAGATTAAATGCAAGTTTCATGTAAATGATCACGTACAGAGACCTAATAAATGATTCTGTGCAATGCATTGTCAGAGATTTTTCTCTGCCATTTTTGTTTTGCATGTGTATTTAGTAGCTTTTTCCCCTTGGAGGATAATGTTCAGGTTTAAAAATTTATATTAATCTGTCACTACATTCATCTGTCACTCTGTGAAAGGGCTTCTTTTTTTAACAAAGTGTCTTTTTTTCTTTTTAATGTGTTGCCATATCAGAATGGAGTATTTAGGATATGCCCTTTCAACAGCAGTACTGCACAGGATGGGATGACATGTAGGAAGGCTGCTTTTTATATAGTATGATATCTTTTGACCCAAACAACTAATCAGAGTTTTAGAGGTTTTATATTTACCCTGGCTGGGGACTGGCAAGGGTCTTCACTGCAAATCTCTCTGCTCCCAAGTACAGTCATTTCCACAGCAAAGGAGGGCTCAACCAGAGACAGAGGCTTTGCTGACAGATCCCCAACACATTTTGCAGGCAAGAGTGCTGGCCCCAGAGCTCTCAGGGTGGGTTTGATTTTTTTTGTTGTTTTGGTTTGGTTTTTTGGTTGGGTTTTTACCCCCCCATTGGGTCAGGGGTGCTACTCTAAAGAAATTACTACTTGCTCCCTTCAGAGCAAAGGTCTTTGACAGCCTCTGCTGGGTACCATCAGAAGTCCTCCTCTCCCCTGCTCTCCACCCCACCTTCCAGCTAGAGGTTACTCAGCTGGTTACCTGTGAGCTGCACATTACCCATCCTCACTTCTTTGTCTGGTGCGGTTGTGAAAAACCCCGTGAGGTTCAGCCTGTGTGTTGACTGAGACGTAGCAATCAGCACTGTCCTTCCACGTCTGCTTGGAATATGGACAGGAAGGGGACAATATAGGAAGGCACTGGGGAAAAAAAAAAAAAGAAAAAAGATTGCAGAGGATGTCCATCATATCCTCACATTTCTTGTTGTTGCTGTCCTCGATAGCCACCTGGGCTAACTGCTTGCCCAGGGTCTCACTCAAGTCTGTACATCTGAGCCCCTGTGGCCACAGAGGACACCTTTCTCTCGCTCTGTGCTGTCTCAATGCTTCTTATTCTGAGCTTGCTCTACCTTGTGACCTACCCAAAAATGGCATCAGATTACTGTGCCACGATCAGTGTGTTCACTTCCTCTCATTCACTCTTTGTCTATGTACCTTCAATTATATTTTTTTTCCCATCAAAATACCTGGAAGAATTCCAATAACTTTTCCTGCTGCTAAATACGAGCATTTTATTTGCTAACATCCACTTGAATTTGATCTTGAACAGCACAATGGCTTTACACATAATATTTCACATAGGGCGCATAATTTCAGTGCCAATTGCAAGACAGAGACATGCTAGTCCCACCTGTTTGAGTTCGGTTTTCTCCTCACCTCTGGGAATTTCCATTTCGCTTCTCTTTATTCCCACCAGCCATCCTGCATCTGGCCATATGATTGCTTTCCTCCTAGGACAGAGGGGACAGTCCTTCAGCCTGCAGGTCATACCTAGATCATTTTTAATCACTAGGCAGCTTCGCTGATAGCAGTCTCATTTCTTCTTTCACAAAAAGGGAAAAACCTTCCATGAAAAGACAAAGGGTGTGAGGATGCTTCTGAATTAGTCACCAAAAAAAGATCCAAGGCTCAATTCTTATTATCAGTCTCCAGTGGAAACACAGAGTGACTCCAGTAAAATCAGTGGAGCCACGATAGCGTAGCCGAGATCCAGATCTAGATAGAGGTTTTGGAATATGCTGCTCTGAGGGTTTTTTTTATTATAGACATCTCATCTCCTGCTTTATGGGTTATTTTGAAGGTTTACTGTATCTGAGAAAGTAGAGCAGGAGTTCAGATTATGAACTTTGATTGCTCATGGTTTATTCAATATTTTTAATAAAGTTTGAAAAGGTTCCCTTCCATCAAAGAATGTCCCCTTTGATTAATCAATTGAATTTGATATTTTATCCATGGAGAATACAAAGCAGTATACGCCTTTGCCAGTTGTTTACAGGCAGCTTTGCGCACAACAGGGCAATTATTTTCTAAGTAAAAGAGCTGTGATCAGAAATGTTAATAAACCAGTTAATAGTGTAACATATTTTTCTTCCTTTAAAAAAAACACACAATAAGGACATATCAAGCCATTTTTAATATAATCTGCATACTTTCCAAATAACATATTCAGGGAAACAGAGTTGTCTTAAATGGCCTTCTTCACATTTACATCTGTAACAGCTGCAGTAGCAGCTCTGTCGGGCTTGATTTTATTCAGTGTTGCAGGATCAACATAAAATCTAGGCTGAAAATTAAAGGGAATAAATGTCCCCCTGACAGTCAAGAGAATGATTTTGGTCCAAGAGTATTTCTGGCCTCAACTCACTTTCAAAAGCAGCTTTGTCATTTGTGCCTGGCCTAGTCCCAGTAAGCGCTATTATGATTTGTTACATTTTCTATAGAACCAGGAGACCATTTATTAGCCCCTTGGTATTGTATTCAGCTTCAATTATGTAATAGTTATTATTCTGCTGAATATCCGAAGCTTTGTAAGAAAGTTTTAGTTCTGGAAAGAAATGTACAAGGTTCTCAAATGATTTCGAGGAAGATCAAACTCCCTCTTTTTTGCTAGTTGAAAGAGGAAAGGTCCCTTCTTGATATAAATCATGAATAATTTGAATAGAGTTTTTTCTAAAGAAAACCTCCTTTTTCTTTGAAAGCCATTGATAGCTTGGGATTCAAGCAGAAAAGAATAAAAGAAGAAATAATAGTTTCTTCCTAGAAGAGAATGTGACAGGTATGCTTCCAAATTAGCAAGATTTTAATTTAATTATAACTGAGGAGTGTGAGTGCATGTGTGCTTTGCCTGCTTATAAGTGAGGAAAGACGGTCTCTTCCATACGTAGTGTGGAAGAGGAGGGGGCAGGTCCTCCGCCAGTGTAAGCCTTGCTAAGGCCCCTGGATGCTGTTTTTGCAGCTGATGTAAGAAGTCGAAGATGCGCCCCACAGTCCTGTTTGCTTGTTTAGCTGCCCTTCATGGTTCAACAATGCAAACTCTTAATACTTAATCAAATCCCAGTGGCCTTCCGCTTCCAACCGGTCTGAGCCATCTGCATCTCCCAGACTTGTCAACAAATTAACTGCCACAAAATAACTAGTTAACTAGTTATTCATCCTTTCTATCACCCCTTAGTGTTTGTTTAACAAACAAAACCCAACAAAACAAAAACTCCAAACCATAGATTTTAAAAAGCACTGACATCAAAATAAAAACTGATCGGCTCCAAGCAATTCTGCCCTTCACAAGCCATTTTACATGACTGAAGGCTTCAGCTTCCAGTTCTCAGAGGCTTCTCCAGTTCTCAGTCACTCAGTCTGAATTTTTCCCTGCTCTCTGTCAACAGCCAGACACTACAGTTCCTGTAACCACCAGCCACCAGGTAAAAGTCAGTCTAGCTGTTGCCTCTGATTTTTATTTTTTTTAAACTAATAACAAATATACCACACACACAATGGATATACAACCTATACACTCAACAGCTGCTCTGCCTCAGAGTAGCAAACCCAATTACTCCTAGGCATTCTCAGGAAATAGAAAAGCAACACTCCCAAGGCTGACAGATTTCTGAAATGACCTTTCTTTAATGTATGCTCAGTTTAACTGGTATTTTAGTAAAATTACTCTAGCTTTATGCCAGCTGAAGAGAAAGTAGAAAGTACATCAACGAGTTTTTTCTTGGATAGACTTTAGTATCTCAAAAATTCACAACCGATGGAAATTTGCTGCCAAGGTTGCACCCCTATTACAGAGAGCCAATTCAAAGAAACACCACTGCTACAACTCAGTGTGACTACAGCCGTTGTTGCATAGCAAGCATATGTATGCTTGAATGTATGTTTTGCCCTCTGTGAGGGCAAGTAAGAATAAAGCAGGTAATAACACATTTTGACCACAACCATGTCATCCTCTGGTTATTTTTTGCAGTATAAATGAGTGGCATATGGGTCAGATGCATTTGCATCTCATTCACTATTCCACTCAGAGCAGCATTTAAGCATCCTTATTTTTCCACAATAAGAGGAAAGAAGTTGGATACCCAGTTTATCTTAAAAAAGGGGAAGTAAAATGCATTTGCAGGTTGCACATTTATCGGATCAAGTGAAACAAGGCATCAAGCCAGAATCTGATTTTGTTTGCCAGTATGTAAACGATGAGCAAGTCTGGTAGGGTCAACAGAGCAGCAGCAGAGTCACATAAATCACAGCACACTGCTCTTCGGAAAGATTTCTCCATGGCTAAATATACTATTCCAGTTGCTTCAAGACAAGCTCTGCATCAAGCTCTAATAAATGCTGGCAGTGATGCTGAGCTCTGAGCAGTCATAAAGCCAAAAGGATGAACAGGAATTAACAAGTGGCCTTAAAAACTTACTGAGCAGAATGGAAGTTTTGTTCACACAAGAACTGAAGAATCAGAACTTTGGTAATGAAAATCATGACCCATTTTTTCCGTCACCCACATTTAGCTACCTTTCAAATGGGTCTGGGGAAAAAAAAAAGTAGAAAAGGAAACAGAATTTTCTTCAGGACCAAAGTACAGAAAATACCACTAAACTCAATAGACTAAGTTTGTACAAGTTACCACTCAACCTTGCGACAACATGGAGTTTGTTTCACTATAATTTTAAACAGGCATGTCCCAATAAATGATGTCTTGCTCCTCCCTGGGGAATGCATTAAATGAACCTACTGTTATCAGTGAACAGGAACAGCCACACTGACAGAAGCCAATCTAACATCCCATCCCCGTGATCCAGCAAAATGGTAACTCCAATAAATACCCTTTATATCTCCATCTGATACACACAGTGCTGAATGTGGAAAAATGAGATCTTCATAGACCATAAAAAAGATGCCCTATGGCCTTTTTTCAGTGGGGTCATAATTTAGTGCTATTACAACAATAGTTTTAGGTAACTAAAATTGCTTATCAAATGTAGGTTTGCATTCTCTATCAACAAAGTACTGAATTAGAAGAGATTTCATAATTCCTTATGAATTTCTCTCCTACCTAGTCTTTCCACTGGAAGCCTGATTAAATGAGTATTATTTCTTCTTAAGTGGTTTTACAGGTCGTTTATCTTAGATTTATGAGTATCAACCTACTTTAGAAGGTATTAGATAGCTTTAACGTTTGACACGTATTCTCTAAATCATTTACAGTGCTCTCCATTTGCACTAGACGATCAGTAATCTTCTCAATATTAGGTTTTATTGACAATGCACCATATAGAGTCCTTATTATATGGTAATGATTTAAGATAGGTGCAAGATTGGGAATTAATAAATCCAAAAGCTCATTTTTGATTGTTGACACAGAGCTGAGGAATAATGTGCATCCATCTAAATCACTCTGCCTCTCAATGACATAACACACATACATGTTTAACCTGTTAGAAGCACAGTGCAGAGATGTGCAAACAGATCCTAATACCTGCGCTGAGCCTGACGGACTCACGCTTAAAGCTCTGTCTTTACTCAGAGAAAACCACCAGTGGATGCAAGGCTCCCCCATCGTGTGGAAGTACCTGAACCTGCCTTATGCCGTGGGGTGGGTGCAGGTAATGATGCAGCCAGGGGAGCAGGGGGCTCAGCCTGGGTCTCCTGGTTCCTGAGCACTGGTTCATGCCTAGCTCCAGCCGACTCATTGCTGGCTGCTGCTGCTGCTGCTATCCAAGCCTGAGAGCCTCAAGCAGCCCAAGCATGTCTCTGTTATACTTGAGTCACGCCAAGGTAAATATGCCTATTGAGATCAAGAAGCATTTTGCCTGAGTAGGGAGTTAGTAAGACTGAGATTAAGGGCTTAAAAATCAGCCCCATAATTTATATATGGAAGACAATATAGAAAGCTGTCATATATAACAAAGACATACCTTCATGTAGCCCTACACAATAATAATTTCACAGAAATATTGGCATGGATAGTAATTGAATTCAGTTGAATAATTGATTTGACTACTTCAACAGAAGATCAGCCCCCATATCTATATTACTCACAGAAAATTGGAGTAGAAGAACAAAAAAATTAAAGTGAGAGTCTTTGGTTGCAAATTAACATCTCTCCACTCAGTTCTACAGAATTAAAGTCTCATGTGCAACCCTGTAATACAAAGGTATGTCTTTGAAATGCAGTCAAGAGATCTCTATCAGTCCTGCTTTTACAGTACGTCATTGGAAATGGTTTCTGGGGCACTGGAGCTGCATGAACTGGCAATTTGTTAAGCTGAAATGTGACATTTCAAAAAAAAGGCTGGAATGATCTCGGAGCAAAACCACCACAAATTCTGAATCCTGCTTTTATCCCAACAGCCACCTGGCAAGAAAACTCCAGTGAAAAATTTGTGTTAGTGGCAAAATTGCCCTGTGACAATTACACATGACTGTAATTGTGAATAGCAGGGAAGTACAGTAAAGAGGTGGCTTTCTCTTACCTTGCTCATTCAGAAAAACAACCCCAAAATCCTTACTCAGGCTAGAGGCTTGGCAGGCTCACTCAGCTGTCAACAAATGACTTAGTAGCAGAGGAACTGGTGCTACTAAACATTGAGAACTCCAAACTCCAATCAAAATAAAACACCTTTTTCAAAGCAACACAGTATGCATTGCTGTTGCCTTGTCTTACTTTGGTAAGACCAGGCACAGATTTGCTGGGGGAAAGGAGGAGCAAAAAAAAAAAAAAAAAACCAAAAAAAAAACTTCCCAAATTACGACTCCCCAGCACTGTATGCACACTTCTGGTCTTCAGGGAGTGCCTGCAGACCCCTAACCTAATAATGCATCGGCAGGCAATTTACTAATGCACAGTGAAATGGCAGAAATATCACAAGTTCCATTTCTCTTATTAGTGGAGCTAACTGCATTCTGCAATGTGCGATCTACATTTTTGTAAGCTTGTTTCATTTGCTCAGTTCCTAAATCAGCAAAATTTAGCAATCTTCAACATCTCTCTGTGATGAGTGAAATTTCTTTTACTACTGTGAGGAAGGGAGGAGGTCAAGAAGGCTTGGGAAAATTTGTTAGTATGATCTGTAATATGAATTTGGCAGAAAAGAAATTGAGAACATTTCTTTGGAAAACAATCAAAGGGCAAAGTTTTCCTCTTGGAGCTGCATGGTAATTCATGACTTATATGCTCCGAAGAGACTTGCTACTCTGATGATTAGGATAGCAAAATATTCACTGTTTGCCTGACAGACCAAAGATGGTCATTTTTCCTCCCTTTGTCAGTATCCTTCTGTTCAGGAAGGGCCACATATGTGTTGCTTGACACACAGATAAAGATTAAATTATGCATCTCTGCTCAGGAAGATTATAATCTAAGTTAGATATGGCACAAAATGAAATGACAAAAAGTAACAGGGTAGGTGGCAGAAATTTTAGCTCAGCCTTGCAGAGAATGACACATGCTTTCTCCTACCTGAATCTCAGCTGCTCCTGTTGTACATGAAAAGTCAGCATCTTTGTGGTTAATGACTTACACCACCTAAACACACAGGCAAGTGACCAGTAAAACTGAGGATCTTGAGAGCCTCTGAGATGAGGAATCCTGAGCCTCCTGTATCCATTCCAGCTGGGGTTAATCAGCAACACAACATTAAACTGTGGAACTTATTGCCATCGAATAGTATGGTGGCCAAGAGTACAACTGAGTTCAAAAAATGACTAGACAAATTAATGGAGAAGATGTCTTTTGATTTCAAACCACTCTTGGGTCTGGGTGCATACTTTGGCTCCACAGGTTTCTAAAGCACTGATCAATGGAAGGGTATGTATGGCTTTATGTGGTGGATCACTCTCAGGGTGCCCCGTTCCTATACTCTTCCCTAAGCATGTCCCGTAGCCAAGGCCAAAGGAAGAACCCTGGGACACTTGGATCCTGCTCTGTCCAGGCATGACATTTTGTAAACTATAATCAATACAATCATAAAAATAGACTGTTAAGACAAGAACATTGTCTTGGCCAGAGTTTAAAAGATATAAGATTCAAATTTTAAGAAAATGTTGTCCAAGATATCTTCAGAAAGGGTTAAAAAGAGCTAAATGAAAACTTTGAAATATTCATCTAGAACAACCTCAGTGAAGGGAGACAAAATCCTGAGGCCTTTTTTGCATTCACTGGAGGAACTGGCTCTTCTAGAAGGTGCTTCAGAGCACCCTGCAGAGGCTCCCACCGTGAATCACCATCTGCATCAGCATCCCAAACTGATAGAGTTCCAGTAGCCTTTTTCCAGGAAGGGAGAAGTACCATACTCATTTTAGGTGAATAACTTTCATGGACCATTCTTCTTCGCAGCCTCTAAACAATATCCTTCTGTCAGGCCACAGATCTCCCCTTTTGCTCCCCCTACCCCGCCTGGCTGGGGTGCTTATAGCAACTCACCTTTTCCTTTTTTGTTCTGTGAATCAGCTGCATAAACATGCAAAACGCATACAGCAGGCCTAGGCAACATTGTGAGCACAGAATTCTGCACGAACACAAACCTCAAGCTTAATACAGTCTTTGTTGCGTCACTGACAGCACAGGCTTTAAAGCAGTCTACTATGTAAAAAGCCAGGTTGTTTCTACCCTGGAAATATTTTACATCCTGTTCTTTCTGCAGTGTTACTAATTCCAAGTTCTGTTTAATGCTCTGCATCTGAATGGGACTCTCAATTACATGAGTCACTGCAACTATCCTTTGATTTTTTTTAATTTTTTTTTTTTTTGTCACGTACATGTAATTTGAATCCACAACTGCTGGAGCCTGAAGCTTGCTCTGCACACTGGAAGTGCCACAACAAAATAGGCTGAAAAGTTAAATTCAGTTTTGAGTTGCTCGTGGCCAACAACGCTGTCCGCATGTTTTGTCACTGCTGTCGCTTCCTTGTGAACTGTGGCAGACAAGTGGAGGTGATTTTGCCTTGAACACCACCCCTCCCTAGGCTGCCAGCATACAGAACTATGCGGTTGCACGTTGTGGCAGGGGTGGGTATAACACCATCCTAAGATTTGGGAGAAGGGAGAGAAAAGAGGGTGAATTGTCCAGTTACCTGCAGTATCTCTCACTGCTGGATGACATGCCATACTGGCTGGTGCTGAGAAGAGTACAAACATCCCTTTCACACCCCAGAAAATACATATGTGTTAGCTATGAATTCTTTACCAGCCTTGCTATGTATGTAACCCATGTTAAAGTTCACCTGTCACATCCACACTCCACCATAAATAGGTGCGAGCTGCAGATGAGAGGGTACAGCTCATGTTAGCATCCTTTCTTCTGAGCAGCTCTCTTCTACACACTCCTGGGTTAGTGCAGGATCAAACCTATGTGCTCTGGGGGCTTTTCAGATAAGTGCAATATGTACATCTGGATGAATGCATTTTGGTGGTCAACTGAATCATGTGCTGAAGAGTCTGATTTAAATGGACCAATGCTGATTTTGCACACATTTTGTGGTCAGGTTGGCAGTGTAAGTTATTGAAGAAAATGTCTTTTTCTCACTTGTGAAAAGCTGCATTTGAAGCCTACGCACAGTGGCTTTTCTGGGAAAGCAAATTTTCTAGGAATGCCAGTTACAATTTTAGGAAGGAAACAATGTGGTAATTTTCAAATTCAAATCAAGTTTTGGTGCAGAAGAAGAGAAGCAAGGCTTGAGAAGAAAAGGTCATGGCAAAACACTACAAAACAGGTAAAAACCTGTTTTCCCTTTTCTCTCCTTTCCCATCTTTTTCAAGCCATCTTCTTACTAGAAAAGCTGCTTTCCATCTCTTCTAAACTTCCATCACTCTGTCAGTATAATGCAGGAAAGCACTGCCTGAAAATAGAGCTTTTCTTTTCCTAGAGGATAATTACTAGCTGTTCACTGTCTCATTATAAAATCCTAGTGAGGACCAGGATTTTACCATGAAGATGCTAAAAAGCATCAACATTTTACCTCATATAGGAAAAACTATACTGTTTCATCTGTCCTCTGTCCCCTGGAAAACCATCACTTCTCTGGCAGAGAAGGTAGAACATAACACCTCTTTCCTTCCTTTCTACAAGATCTGTCTGATTTAAATTGAAAGCTCTGTAGGGTGGGAACCTGTTAGGAACTATGTTAAGCATGCGTATTGTTGTAAAGAACTATGTTACATTAACAAAATGCAACCAAAAAAAAGAAAAGAAAAAAAAAATCAAAGATTGCTATTCCAAAGCCTCAACTATAGGTCCCAGGAATGACAGTATAATTATTTTTAGAGATGACTATAGCAGTAAGTCAACATGACATGAGAGACCTGAGAAACAGCAAGCCTTATTTAAACCAATGGAAAAGCCAGGAATGCAGAATGGAGACTGTTCTTAATGCACCATATTGCATCTGAACATTTTGTTCCTACCCATCTATCCAAAGCATGACGTTTTGCATTTCATATTAACATTCTGAAGACATTAAAGGATTCTTCAATTTGATGTTCATATGCTGTGTCAGAACACGCACTCTGACTGCTTAGGGAGATGTTATGTCTACCTTTTACTCATCTTCCCTCCTTCAGCCTCCTAACCAACCCTCCCTCCCACTCCCCCCAAATCCCTGGGCTATTTTTATTGGTAGCATTCTTTAGTTCGCCAGCAAGATAGTTACCAATACGGTTTGTGGGATTTGAACTTCAGTTTGGAATTCTGCACTACCTCAGCTGTTATGCATATGTACTAAGACCGAATGCTAACAAATCATTGCAGTAATAGCTGATGTTCATATACAATTTCTCATCTTCAAAGCAGTTTAAAATTTCCCAGAGGTTCTACAAAATCTGGGAGAGGGAGGAAGCGATTTGGGCAAAAGCCTTTGTTTAGCATTGGTCTTAAGATAAATCATAGCTGGGGCCTTTCTGCTTAGCACTATAGCAGGAATGTTGTCATCTTCAGATTTAATTCTGAAGTGCTCAATGACACTCAATGGCCGGTAACACATTTTCACTAAAAAGTATTTGAAATACTCTTTTCTTTTTTTCATACGGACAGCTCTCTTCAGAAATTCTGTTCTCACCTTCGAGCTCAGAACCAGGGAAACTTGCGACATGAGCATAATGTGCTGGGAGATGAATTTGTGTATCAAAACAAAGGGCATTGTGATTTCCCACAGTTGCAATACCAGAAAGTTGTACTTCAAAGCCATAAAAGACCAAAGGGCGTAACCAGGAATTGTAACAGTTTCAAAAGATTTTTCTAGGGGCAAAAACTAATGAGGCTTCGTGAGTTCCTTCAGCGTTCGAAGCGCAGCAGCTGGCTTTTAAGAGCAGGAAGAAACCTCTCGCTAGTTTGCCGGCCGGCGCTAGCAAAGGGCGAGCGACAACACTCCTCAGGGAACCGTCGGGGACCCGACATCTCCCGCCGTTGTCCCGGGGGAACGCGTTTTCCCTCAGCGCCGGACAGGCCCGGCCCCACCTCCCCGGGGCCTCGGCGCCGGCTCCAGGCCGCCGGCACGCGCCCGGACTGCGGCGCGTGCGGACAGCGCCCCCTGCTGGCGGCGCCCGCCCCCC
>JANZLQ010000100.1:8615642-8663364 GCA_026212715.1 Elanus axillaris
GCCCCCCCCCCCCGCCACCGGCCGGGTGCTGACCGGGCCGCGTCGGGCGGGCAAACGGCTTTCGTCACCAGCGTGAAAAAACGGGAAAGAAAACGGAAATTTTCACAGTTGGTGGGAAGCAAAGAGGGACTCGTAACGAATAAAACGCTCCCTGCCGCAGATATTCCACCAAAGGTGTGAGCCCAGTCGGGCGGCGCGCCCGAGCGCGGGGCTTGTATTGAACCGGCTTTCCAGGGCAGAGGGCTCCGGCCACAGCAACTGGTACCGGCTCCGGTGCCGAAACACGGACGTAAAAACGGTTCTTCTGACGTCGTTTAGTCGGGTAGATTCCTTTTGAACCATTTCCACCGCGTCTGGCAAGATATTCGCAGGGGAATTCCAGAAAAATTGCCACTGAAATCAAAAGGAACTCTTCTTGGGAATACTGGAGAAGCGCAAACTCTTCCTTTACGCGGTTTCAATACGGTGGAAATAAAGAGGTGTTAGATGTTAAGTCTGTTTTAAAGCTTAGGAAGCAATTTAAAATGAAATAACATACGTATTATTAATGCATAACTACAGTGCAAAGTGTGTAATTACATGTTAATTAAATTCTCTCCTCATTATATATCTGCAGTGCCTCGAAATGATGTTTTCTCTCTATGTGTTCTCCTTCTAGCAAAATTCACTGAAAAAAACCCACAGGTGTAAAGCAGAATCTGTTAAATATTTCACAACTGGAAAAAGGAAAGAGAATGAAACTACAGCGATTTTTTTTAAAAAAATAGGATTTCTACTGAGAAATAAACTGAACTTCAACATGTTTCAATTACTTCTGTTTATAATCTGCTATTTAAGCCTAAACTAAATAACAGCACTGGCAGAACACAGTAAATTTGAGGAACTGGGATGAACTATTTCTAGGTAAATGTTAACAGAACCATTTTCCTTTATACAAAAAATAATTATGTTCAGGCAGGGAGCCAGTCTTCTGTGCACGCCATCCCCTACTGTCCAATTTCTGTAAAATTCAACATCACCTTTCTTATCTGGCTACTTAGGACTTCTTAGGCTTTCTGTCCTCAAAGCATAAGCTTCTTCTTGTATTTGCAGCTTTTCATTTATCTCTCCCTGTAAAGAAAATCAGAAGAAAAAAGTGGTTGTGATGGGGCTATCTTAGGCTGCACATTGTCTTTGTGGTTTTAACACACTGTAGTCCAGTAAGACGTTATCCTACATACCTTCCTGTTTTGCAGACATAACAGTGTTTCAGCCTGTGCTTAGGTGATAACACTTTATCATATTACTGCGCACAATTCCAGTGTACGTATGGTATGACTGCCATGAACAGGAAGTGATCCGGGACAGCCATTTCTCATGTAACCTTGTCTTGGGAGATAGGCTAATTTGCTCATATTCTGAAACAGCCTTTACCAATAAACACCAAATCAGAAAAATTGCTTTGGGATTTGGTTGTTGCCACTGTTTTCCTTTGCTGCAGATGTTTGTTCTCTAGTGTAATGCATTTTATTGAAACATTGCTGGAATCAGAAAGCATTACTGAAAATGAACAATAAAAAACCATATTTCTGTGATGTTGCTTGTCTTTCTTAATTACAAACACAATTATGAATGTGTATCTCATTCTGGAAACCCAGACTGTTGTAGACATTGAGTGCAAATTTACAGTGTAACATTTGTGGGGAAGGTACAAAGGTTGTGACATATTTTAGTGAAATCTTTGGCAGTGATAATGCATAGCAATCTTTAATTCTATAGCATTTGGAAATGTGGCATCACTGGAAAAAAAGGTCACAAATACTGGGGTTTTATGGGTAATTTATGTATATTTCTCACTATCAGCATTCATCACTGCAAAAATACATGAGAAATGGAAGGAGCACAATGATAGTCTTTCCAAGAGTTGCAAAGGTTTGTTCAAACAACTGGAACAGGCTCAAAGGTCCTTCTCAGACTCCACACAAACTGTTCCAAAACTTATAGTTACATTTTTAATGGAGTTCATGTAATTTTGGTAAATTGAATGCATTTGGCCCAGAAAAGCTTGCAGTAACTTGCCATTTTAGGAACTTTTTGTCTTGCCAGTCCTAGAAATCCCTACCAGTGCTATATTGCAACCTATCAATGGATAGCCACAGCTAAAATGTTTTCAGAGTTTGCAGTAGCTCAAACTAGCATCAGCTCAGATTAGCATCAAAAAGCTGGAATTTCTATCTCAACTTATATTTGGAGACGGCCTTTACCATATTCAAACCAGCCTCAAATATCCACAAATATGCCCCCATCCTTTTACATTATATGCATACTTAGTTGCTTTGCTGTGGAACACTGATCCTGTAGGCTAATCCTCTCCCAGCCACCCCAGCTGCCTTTTCTTCTCCAGTTTTTACATCCCTCTGTCTCTGATTCTACCTTCAGTGAAAATCAGCTGCCACTATACTTCACGATGGCTGCTGTTGTGATCACCAAGTGTCAGCACTGTGATTTCAGACTAAAAGTTATTTTCTAGACTCAGCTAGAGCAACAGCTGCCTTATGTTCCCTGGACAGATAATGCAGATTGTGAAATCACAGTTCACACGTAACAAAACGGTATGTCTGATCATGTATCAGGTAAAAATCTAATGATAAGATTACCTCAGAGGTCAAGAAACTGAGAAACCAGGTGAAAAAGATGCATTGCTGGAAGACTTTTAGAAACTAAATGGAAATTATCATCTGTGTATATAACCAGAGTTGCAAAAGTAGAAGAAGAAGAAAAAAAAAGGCATTTTTCTCATCTGTGCAGTTTTTGCGAAGAAAAAATGCTCTTAGCACCAATGCTAATGAAATCAAGGTCAAGTGAAAAACAGGCATTTCATTTTTTCTGTAGGTAGGGATAAGAATAAGACAATAGAGACCAGGTTCTCTCCTGTTTCTGAATACATATTGAAATAGAATATGAAATCAAATAGGTAGATCTAATGATGGCATCATTATTCTAATTTATATTCCTCATTCATACATAATCCATGTAAAGCAATTTATCAATATAAAACTATTTTCAGATAATATATTTAACAAACTGCTGCTTGGTCAACAGTGTCCAACGTGCTGTATCTAAAGTTTAAAGTGCCTAATGCCACCTGGTTGCTGCAAATAAGACCAAATTCCACCAGTTCCTTGGTGGAACTGAGTTCCGGCTGGTTTGCTTTCAATAATTGCATATGCTTGAAGGAGCAGTTTGCAAAATAACAATGATTTACTCTGCTGGCTTTCCACATGTTTCAATTTACAGACCTCCCTGTAGAGAAGCAGATCACCCTACAACAAATTTAAGTCCACTGACAATAGCTTCCTTCCCTTTCATGGACCCCATAAGCAAGACCTCATGGACTCCTCAGAGTCTGCAGACCATGTACTGAAACCTGATCTGTTCCATTAAGGCAGCTCTCATACAGTTATGCACCTACCAAATGAAGTCTAGAATTGGCATAAATGTGTTATTTCTTAAATGGATTGAAGGATGTGTAATATAGATGCATCTAACAATTTATATTAAGCATACACTGCATAAGCTCCATCAGACCAGCCGATCCTGAAAAGGAATTCTACCAATGACATCACTGAGAGCAGGATTTGGCCTATGTTTCTTAACACATAGTAATGCTGAAGATATATGTTGTTATATTACTGAGTATTTTTTATCTATCACATGTAAGCTGACTAAACTAGGAGTTATTTATAGAGGCTAATTCACATTTTCACAGCATATGGATGTGCTTTTTGCCAGCTTTAGCATGAATACAGTTTATATTCATTAAGGCTGAGCTAGATAATTAACCATAGAACAGCTTTGTAGTAATAGTACCTCAAGGTTGCCAATAATTTCATTTGGGATTTCACCCACTGTGGACTTCTGATCTTCAGCAGTGACACCAGCCACAGCACCTGCCTCGAAGGTCTCTGCCTCTGGACAGGGCTCTTCCAGGTAACCCTCTGGATCAGACCCCTAGCAGCAACCAACCACAAGAAATGTGTGAGTGAGTACATCCTCCTGTTCTCTACAAGACCGAACAGCATAAGCTCAAAGACATGCGACAACACATGAAGCCTGCTTTTGAGACCTCCTGCTCTGACAGAGACCGTCAGTCTCTCTTTCAGTGCCCAGGCCAGGCAGATCCTGAGGTTGTGAAGTTGCATGGGGTAAGAGCCCAGAGGTGCTGACTCAAATGAATGTCCTCTGCTGACTGATTAATGCATTAAAAGTAATTTCTTAGAAGAGATTCCATGCTATATTCTGGAGAATAAACGTCATTAGTGACTGGGCTCCAGTAGGAATGAATGAGGTAGGAGAATCATAAAAAAAACAGCTTTAAAAAATAATTAAAAAAAAAAGGAACAAAACTATACCTTAGATTCCATCTCTGCAGCTGTTGGTGATATTATGAATGATGAATTGATATCCAAAGGTATGCCTTCTTCCAGCAGAGCAGGAAAGGGGGGAACTGCAGGTTGGGCAAGTTCAGTCACATACTGGTAGTATTAAAAAAAAAAGCAAAAAGCAAAAGGAAAAAAGCAAAAAGAAAAGCAAAAAGAAAAAGCAAAAAGAAAAAGCAAAAAGAAAAAGCAAAAAGAAGAAAAAAGTAATTCAGGTTTAACTATTACTCAGAGGTTTATTGCAGAATTTTTTAAATGAAAATGAAATGGCTGGCAAACAACAAAACCCAATACCTTTCTTGTTACTATCCAGGTGCTCAGAACTGGAAAGCATACTGAAAATGATTATAGATCAGCTTTAATTTCTAGCTGCATCTCAAGGGGCCCTCTTTATAATACTTGGAAAGAACAGATGATTTTCATAATTTCATAACACTACAGCTTCTTACTCATGTGGATAATTAAGTTTGGAAAACACAGAGCTTAGGTAACACCAGTCTTCCCAATGCAAATTTGTCACTTCTGAAGAGGGATCTTGTTGCATTTTGGAATTAAAGGGCCAGCTGACCACTAGGGTATTCTATCAAAGGAGTCAGCTGGAGTACACCTGTAGTGACACTGCATCAAATAAGGCCCTAAGAAAAATATTTTAATATGTGACTGCAATTTAAGAGCCGTTAATGGTCCAAGTTTTGCTGCTTCATCAACTTGCTCCTCTTTCTCCTTCCTGTGAACATGGGAACGTCACTGGGATTCTGCTGGCCTGTGAACTGCAGCTCCAGGAATGCTCTGACAAGGAAATGGCTTGTCCCCCAGCCCAGGAGCAGGTGGACACAACACTGAGTCTGTGCTCGGGCTCTTGCGAGTGGTGCAGAAGGTGGCCCTGCGTCCCCTAAAGGGGCAATGTTTTGTGTCGTTTTTTTTAAAAAAAATGCATGACAGAGAACATATAGGCCAAATATGGTGACAAAAGGCATTTTTGAACAAGCGAGGAATGGGGTATAATACTAAAATGGTACAATTGGGGCCTACAATGGGAAGTGCCCACTGAGAATACCAGGCAGATGTTCCAGATCTGAGTCAGCTATTACAAACATGGTTTTGTTTGGATGGTGTAAGTCAACCACATTAATTGACATCAGGGTAACTGCAGCTCCCATAAATTAATTTCCTCATACCTTTAAAATCATGGCTAGGTTGGTATTTGGTTTATTTAGTTACTTGCTACAGTTAAACATGCTGAAAATATTAAAGGTTCTATACAATTGAAAACAGTGATAGCAAAAATTTTAAATAAATGGTGAGACGTAGCCATTGCACTTTATTGCATTAAAAATCTCTTTTGTATTCCTGAAAGCTTTTCAGAAGTTATGTTTGGACTCTGTCATTATCTTCAAGATTACCTGTCACGTGTGAGCTCACTAAAAAAGGTAGACAGTATTAGCTCATGTTTGTAAGAACCCAAAAGGCTGACAGAAAGATTTCCAGAATTTAAGTGAGGAGAAAACCAGATTTTAGAGAAGCATTTTCCGGTATCACTTTTGACTCAAATTTTACAGCACTCTGCTAGTGCCTACAGACTCACAAAAGGAATAGCCAGAAAGTTTAGGTTTTGCAGCAAAATGAAAAAGCCTTAAGCTGAGCTAAATGTTATTCTTTCTAAAATAAAAAGAAGCTTTGTTTTCAAATTCTGATTTTTTTTTTAAACTAGAGCTCTTTTGATTTAGCAAATATTACAATTTTTTCTGATTTTTTGCCTTATATTTCCTCATTTTAAAATATTAACTGAATTGGATGAGAATTCACAATTACTTTCTGGTTGCTTAAAATAACATTTTTTGGTTGGTTAGTTAACTATTCACTCAAAATATTTTCTTTATTTAGATAAAATCATTATTGTATTTATTCCCTTCATTCCAAATTTGAAAAAATGAAATAATGTAAAAAAACTAGACTGGGTTTTTAAAATCCATTCCGGGCTGATCAAATACATTTTTGTAGCATGGATAAGATTTTCAGAGGTTCTGTTTTAGAATAATATTTTTACTTCACTGCATCCTTTTAAAGAGAGCCATTCTTTACTCATCTGTTCTGTGTCTAATAATAACCCTTGGATCATTAAGAAATAACTAAATTACAGCAGAACTAGTCTCTTTAATGAGCCATAATAGCCTCAACATTCAGCCAAAAGTTTTTTTTTAAAAGACTGTGAAACTTCAATGTAGAATATGAAGTATTTTGTTTAGTAATAATAAGTTTATGAGCAGTGCTACAGTTTACAGCCAAAATATAGTGACCTAAAAATGCCATTCTGCATTGCTCCTTCCTATACATTGTGTCCTTAACAAGTCCAGGGGAAAATTAGGACGAATGAATTGTGGTGAGAGCCCAAAGCCAACAAATGTATTTAAATGAATCCTTGTGATGCAATACTTTCCTTTAAAAAACACAATTAAGTCTTTGTATTTCCTTTGAACAAAACCTCATGTTTAATAGCACCAATGGCTCTGTAGTAAAATCTATTTAAAAACAGAGAAGGAGACACAGTAAGTTTTATACAGTTACAGTGGCTTTAAAAAACATTGCTAGTTTCTGAAGTCTGAGTAAATTTATGGTGAATTACTTCCACTGACCTACATTAAAAAATTCATCCTCCTTTTTTTAATTCTTAAACATTTGTCATTATGTGAGCATTATTCACTATGACAAAGATGTATTACTCAAAGTGTCCTCTTGAATCAATATAACTACTGAAATGTGAGAAACAGTTTGGCAAGATAATAATGCCTTAAAATTAATTGGCAATATTTTCCTGCACATTGCGGTCCAATGGGTTCATGAGAATTCAAACATAAAGAAATCGTAGGGCAGTTGCACAAATGTAGGGGGCATATCGGTGTCAACTGCAGATAAAAGGATGCTCCGAAAGAGACTGGAGGGAGCAGAAGTTAAATGCAATATTCTTACTAATTCCTAGGTGCGGTGGCATGCCAAAAGGCCACTTGAAGCTGGACAAGTTAGAGCAGGCTAGAAGCTGCTCTAACATTTAGCAGAGGTTAATGTGGGAAATATCATTCAGCATCACCTTTATTTTCCCGCCCCAGTTGCATCAAGCCTTGGCGTAATCACAGCTGAGGACTGTAGCTGGTGTTCAAACATTGCTCTCAATGTACAGCCCCATGCCACAATCTTTCTTTGGAATTCTTTCTAGTAAAAATGTGCATAAAGAGAGGTAAAAACAAAAAGCGTCATGTTGTTCTGTACATAAACCCACATACTTTTCTTGTTGTTGAGAGCTAGCAAATTGCCTTTTTATAAACGTAGGCAGAGCAAAGACAATAAAACAGTATACAGGAAAATTTCTAAAACAGAATAATGGCAGGAAAGAAGATTGGTAAAGCATTCTAATAAATGAGTTCCACAGATGTGGTAGTTATTATAAAATTAGCTTTGCATAACTTACCAATATACCATTACATTTTCCCCCAGATGTTATCTGTTACTTAAATTAATTTTGCTTAAGTTACTATTATTGCAGATTTTATCCACACTGTATTTTATTATTTAAGTTTCTGTGGCATAAAACAAGTCCTGGCTGATAGCATTACTTTTAATAATATATGTAAGAGGTTTTAGTATTATACAAATGGCTGCTGGGTATATCTTAATAGTCATAGCACAGAATGGTCTGCTCTCAAAATATTATGTAGATTAAAACCAGCTATTTACTTACACTCTAATTCAAGTCATTGGAAACGTTTGCAGTATTTATGGATGTGGTATGAAGGGAAACAATCTACTCTGGGAATAAATATCAGAGTTTGGAAATCAGCAATGCTAAGGTCAAGGTCAGTTTGGATTTACTAACATACTTGCTGAAAATTAGAATTTATAGTTTATGCTTACTTATTTCATAAATGAGAAAAGAGACTGAGGCAGTGGTGTATTTGCCTCTTTGATACAAGGCTTTTGTACCATAGAAACATTTTAAAACCACCTTTTCAGCTTAATATTATCTGAAATTCTGTATTCCTCTCCACGGAGTCTTAACATAAATTCTCTAGAGCTAATCTTACCACACATAGGAAAATAATTATTTATAAGGCTTGGAAAAAACAGCCCATGTTCAGGATGGACCAATTCTAAAGCCTTGTAACATCTTTCAAAGCCTTTCAATGGCCTTTCAATGGATACAGATTTGATTTTGTATGAATGATAGATGCATTTAAACCAGGGTGTTCTTTGTGTGTTATTCTCTACATTCATATCATCTGTGTAGTTTCTAATTGTATGCCATAGGACCTTATGCTACCAAAGACCTGCACAGACTTCTGTCATATATATGTGAGATTTGCTATGAAACAAAAGATTTTGTACAAGATTTACATTAGTTTGCCATTCATGCTAAGCAGACCCAGCCGCACACCTACAAACGTGCTGAATTTCAGTTGCTGGAATAAAAGGCATTTACAAGATATGGTTTGTTAGCTGCCTGTATTTCATGTGGTTGAATTTGACTGAATAACTAATGGACAGAGATGCACTGTTTCACACTGACTCAATCCAGCCTGCCTTCCCACCTCTCCCCCCCCCCTCTGCCCCCCGCTTTTAACCTGCCAGCATATGCAAACACAACAAATCCACCCTACCTGCCTTCAGAGGCATTGCCCGCCAGCATTCCCACAGGAGGTTTCTGGGAGGCTGCTGATAGCTCTACAAATACATTTGCCATCCTATTTTGCAGCAATGCTATACACAAGGTCCAAAGGACCGAAGGATATTATGAAGCACTCAATCCAGATATATGATCTGTGCAGCGTGACTAAGATGGCAGAGCTTCCTTCTGAATGCCTTCACTGTACACATTTGTATTAATATTTAAAGTAGAATTAAGATCAATGAGGGACTAAACTTGGCCTCTGAAGTATGCTCCCCAGTTACTAATGATGCACATGGAAATTCTGTGTGCATGTTCCTGGGCAGGAGTTTTCAAACCACTATTTCTTAAATGAGATGAAAGTTCAGTAAGTCAGAGGTATACTTTATGCTCTTTTTCCTGCATTTCAGAATTCAAGTTAATACGTTTTAAAAAGAGTTTTCCATGTTTCTGAGCTGAGATGTGAATCAACTTTGTTAACAATACTTCAGTAATTAATCTAGTCCAAAATAGCTATCTGAAGCAATTTGGTGCCTACATTGACAAAACAGGATCTACTCCTCCCCCCAGGAAGCTGTAAATCAGTCAGTGACATCTGGCCTCAAGGACATCAGAGTCATCTGAAATGTGGTAATTTATATTAATGAACATAAATATTAATTTTTAAATAAAAAGAATTTGCTACTGCCATTATGTTTACATATAGAATATTATTTATAGCTTGTGTTCCTCCTTTCCTACTTTTTGCCCATAAATTATTGTAAGGAAACACACTGTCACAGTTATAAATATTTTTCCTTGGAGTTAAAGCTTTTACATATCCTCTTACTGTTTGCAGTAACTATATGAGGGCAACAACCAGGATTTTCTTGCTACTCCAGGAACTGCTGCCAATTTTAATGCTTGACTGAGTAGAAAAGGGTGCTTCTACAAAAACAACCAAAGCCTTCCTCTCTAGAGATACCTTAATGCAGAACGCCCTTAATACCTAGATTCTGAAAGAATATCCTGACACACCAGAAAAAAAAAAAAAAACCCACACCGATTTTACGGGGCTGCAGTCATCTACTTCTGCTTTTACCGAGTTTCCAGTTATTACCACCAATTCACAAATTATTTAGAGACAAAATAAGAGACGTCAAAAAAAAAATATCTCCAGTTGGCTTTCATGCTGAGGACACATCACTAAATGATTCACCTTGGAATGGTCACTCTAAATTCACATTGTGTTTAGCATTGCCAAATCTCCTAGAGTTACAGGATTACAAGAGAATGTCAGCTTTCATTTAAAAATAAAGTCAGTGTCTAGCCCTTATGGTTGCAGAGGAAAGATTGAGAACATGAATCTTGAAAGCTCAAAAACTAAACTGCAAGCAAAAGACCCCAAACAATAATTATTTTTAAGCAACTCTCATGATTTTGGGGATCTGTCTCACCATTTTAAATGCTTGAGGTTAGCAAAACCCTTTTAAAAACAATGCATACAGATTTTAAGGATGGGCGGAGGATTTTTTTTCAATACCTGAAAGTGCAACTCTTGCACATCAGGACTTTTCAAAGTGCCAACCCCATCTTTCCACTTCAAGGGCACCCATCAAACAAACAGAGAGCTGGCAGCTCCTATTCTGGCTATGCAGTTATAGTCAACAGGGATCTAAAGCCATTAAAAAAAAAACCAACCCAAAACACAAGAACCTTTCCCACAGTAACCATCTAGCTGGATCTACAAATATTAAAATAAATTAAGGCTTTTTTTTATTACTCCTGTGATCACATTAGAAAACCATAAAAGTAGGTTCTGTTGAACCCAATGCACAGGCAGTCTGGTATTTTGGTGGCATACACCTTATCAGGCCAGAGCTTTACATTTCCTTGTACCTCTCTTTTTCCAAATCATTTAATCAGGAAAGATCTGATATGAATGCTGAAAACATTAAGATAAAAATGTGAAAGCATACTTGGCCAGGTGCATTTTGGTACCTCTTTCTGGGAGGAGGCTTCATATGTTTTATAAAGACATGCTGCAGCCTTACACTTCCAGAAAATCAATTTGCATGCGAGCATGTGCCTTTGGCAACAAAATGGCCTATAAGAATAAAATCGCTTAGGGGGATGGTATTCATCACACCTGTTTTAGGGGCTTTGTCAACTCCCTAAACCCCTCCTTGCAGTAAGCACAAAGAAGACTGCATCTCTTGAGAGACAGTCAGAGCAACCAAGATAAATTAAGAAACTAACGGTTGTTTAATATCCCTGTCCTGGGCCACAGCAGGCACAGCCTGTTACCTCTCCCATTGACTACACAGGGAACCTGGGAAAGCTGTGTGCCTCACTCACGCTCCCCAGTTTGCCTGGTGCTGGGAAATGTGAAATATTCCCTTTTTTATTCAAAGGACCACTGTAAAAACTCAGCGGGGATTAACAGCACCGCATGTTCCACCTGCAGCCCTGAGCATGTATGGTAAAAGTCAGGCAGCTGTTGGCACTATCCTGGGCTGTTTTTTCCAAGTGTTACATCCGAGATGCAGCAACATCTCACCGACTATTCCCCTTTCACAGGGCTTTAGGTCAGTCCTAAGACTGCCCCAAAAATGCTCATGTAGACATGCCTATCTCTAGCGTGCAGGTCTATCTCTGGCCCATTTCATGCTGTGTACACAGCAGTTAGAGCAGGGCATGTGTCTTGGGAGCTGCGTGATACCCCACCAGATCTCTCTTAGTTCAGTGAGTACAGTCTTGAGGCTTTATTTAAACATGAGTACAATGTACATGAAAGAAAGGCACCAAGAAGATTCCCCAAAAAACTAGGAAAACTTTAAAAGAAACTGTTGAACAAAAAGGGTTCAAGAAGTGATTGGGAGCTCCTGCGGAGAAAGTCCGACAGCAGGAAAATAATCTTCTGCTGTTGATACAGTAATGTGTAATCACTGCCTCAGGTTGGACAGAGGTCCCGCCTCCTGCCTTTGTCTACCACCACTCTTGAACAGCCTTCCCTTCTTATCCATTTTCTCCGAAACCGGCATTTTCTCTATGCAAGACCGGTCACAGACAAGCCCTTTGCACAAGTGCCCCATACTCTGTATGTTCCCACACCACCAAATGACAAAGGAACAAGCTCTCTCTAAACGTCGCTCAGTCATCAGGTGCATTAGATAGGCATAGGCTTGTCTATATTGATTCACCCCTAGCTGATGCTGCAGAAAAAAAGCTGCTCTAACATTTAAAAGGTTGCATTAAAAAAACGCAACAAACAACAACCTAAAGAATATTGATTCTGAGCTAACAGGGGAAAAAAATTGCTCACACAATTTAAAAGCTACAATATAGATTTTTTTAAATATGCTACATTAGAAAACTTTTCAGGATCTACAGTCACATAAAAATGGGGAGCTTCTGTTCTTTGTTATTAGACCTAAAACATAAAGTCTTTGCCTGAGTGTGTAAGTTTCTGTTAAAACAACAATTTGTCCTGTGGACTGTAAATTCAATTACTGTTTTTATTGGAATCACATTTAGCTTTGGAAACAATCATGCAGAAAAACAACCAGTAACTTAGACATCTTAAAAACATCTCAAAACAGGCATGGCTCTGAGAACAAATCAGTTATGGTAATTCTTCCACTGTGAACTGCAATGTTTTTAAAATCCATTTCCATATTTTTAATTAACACCTTGTTAAAAAAAAAAATCTTACTGTAGGTCATTTTAATCACAAATAGGAAAACAAATTTATTTTATCAGAAAATTAACTCAACACCATTTTAGGGAGTTATTTTTCATGTTTTTATCATTAAAATTAAGTTATTAATATACATTTCCCAATTTAGGAATCCAGAAGTAAGCCAATTTTTCTCTCAAATTTCAGAGTTACAGTTTTCAGTCACCTCTCTGTGAAACTAGTCTATTTTAACACCAGAATATTTGATCAGTACACATAAAACCCCACATAAGTCTAAGAAATCAGTACTTCTTTACAACTGTATTTCTGTATAATTTGAATCTGCAGTATTCTAACCATAGCCTTAGTTAGTCAAAAGAAACCACCACTTCCTTATATGACACTTGAATTTCATACCCCATTGTAAGCAGGCTCTCCTTATTGCAGTACATGTTCATAAATCTGTTTATACTGGATCTCAGCTTGAATGCTGGGGTTAGTTTTAACTCTATCTTATCATGCTGTCACTCACATTAAATAAAATGCAGTTGTGGATAGGGGCAGGGTTAGTCTGGTGAAGGCAAGAGTTAAACAAAGCTTTGTTTCAGCATAGCTTGGCTTGGTGAGTGACTTGAAATCTAGTAAGCTTCCTCTTGGTAAACTGCCAAATCCAACCACACCTTGGATGATGTGAAGTTGTTTTTGAGAAGGTAACATCTCCTTACAGATTATCTCCTCCCACTTCGACTTGGAATGTTTCTGAGAAGAGTCATTTCCATTTCTGTTGGGGCATGAAATGGTTTCTGGTGAAAAAGCACATAAATCTCATTCTGCTTTGACTTGTTAGGAAGCTCATGACAAATCATATAATCCAATGTGGATATTTCAAAATTTGTTTTAAAAAAGCATGAGAAGAAACAAGCATTTCTACTGAATAATTTCTCCCCAAATAAAAAACTCCAACAAACCAACACTCACTTAACTCCTTATCCCTTGTAACCTCTAAGTTAACTTTATCTTTTAGAAAATTACTGCACACACAAGTAACAAAACCAACAAAAATATGTTCAAAGAAGGTTTCTACAATCATACAGAATTTTAAGACAAGTCAGAATCGAGAGTAAACTTTGAAGTGAAAATCTTGAGTTGGCTATAGATTAAGTGAACATGAAGGGTACTGGGTTTAATTGTACGTTATAGGCTTTCCTCTCCTCTCCTTGTGTTCTGTCTTTTTTATAAACTCTGTTCTACAAGAATAGGCAAACACAATGTGATCATAAAGTTTGCACACAGTTTACTTGATGAGATAAAGACAATGTGTCAACTTTTGATGGAAAAAAATGAAGCGATGATGTCAAAGGGATTTATCTATTCATTCCTTTTAGAACTACCTTTTTCCTGGCGGTTTTCCTAAATAGCAACATCCTAAGTACCTAGAGGGAGCAAACACCAAACAGCGGCACCTTCTCTTAACAATGTACAGCTATACCCAGAAACATGACATTGTCTACTCTGAAGCACCTGTCTTTCGATCCAGCCCTCAGAAGAGAACACCTATCAGGAACATCAGATGTGTCTGGATTGCCAAGCAGAGAGGTTGAGGAGAGGATAGAAAAATCACTAATGATGAGAAAGCTCAGCTGGCAACAGAGAGATAAGAGGGATAGATGGAGACACAGGAATTAAATTGGTCCTGTGGAAGAAAAGACTTACTCAGCAGTTCAGGTAAAAGTGTGGGTCAAGGTGCAGAGGAAGAGAGCAGGAGTGGTGGGAAGTAACTAACAACAGAGTCGACTGTCTCACACACAGAGGAGTGGCAGTGGGGCTCAACAGATCCTTCTTCACCGCTCCGGCAGCAAAGTGCAATGCTGAACTGTACACTTATTTCTCTCATCTCAGACTCCCCTTTGGCCCCAACTGCCAAGCATGCCAGACTGCATGAAGCAGCTGAATGTCTAGTGTGGCTCCAGCAGTATCTCTTTTCACCAAACCAAGATTTTAACTTCCTTTTCAAATAGATTCATAACCCGAAGACTGTATTGAAGATAGCACTCCAAAGGCTTCTGGAGGTGGGCCCTATTCACTTCCACATCTATGTCAGGCTATTTCCCTCTGATAATCCCTTGCTCCATCTAGACAAAATGTCACATATTCTAGGTCCTCCTGTCATACAGTTCTTCATTTTGATTTTAACATTTGGCAGCATGTGAAGCAACTCTCACCACTGCTGCTGGGTTGTGTTTTTATGTGGGCCAGAAATATTCACCCATGCACCTAAACACAGTCTTTCTCCAGCCGATGCAATCCATATAGACACACGCACAGACACATATATATATGTAACTGCTAATTGTTGTCGAAGCCTAGAAGGATGAAAAAATCCAAAACAAAAAATGGCTTTTAAAGAAGGACTCGATACCAAGAGCTGAATAGAGAAAAGACCCTACTAGAGACCCTAAACAGAAAAGACCTTACCAAACATAATAGACAAATTTTCAGTATAGTTCCTCTGCATACACTATCTTCACATTTACAGGACCAACTGGTTTAAGTGCTCTTTGCAGGTGTTCATTGTATCATGTATACACCCTAATAAATCATACTGGATGCACAGCTCCATGTGGGAGAAATAGAGCTGACAGGAGATACCTTTGAAAAACTTGGCCCCAAAACCAGAGACAGGTTATTTCTCCATGACAACGAGTAACTTAACAGACATAGTTGTCTCTCAATGGTAAATTAGTCTCAAAGGAACATCCTCCCTCAGAGAAAGATCTTAAGGTGCTCTTATAATACAAGCAATAGCCAATTTGAGCACATTAACTGGATTTCTTTACAGCCCTAAAATTATTA
The DNA here is from genome assembly GCA_026212715.1 of Elanus axillaris. Taxonomy (NCBI): domain Eukaryota; kingdom Metazoa; phylum Chordata; class Aves; order Accipitriformes; family Accipitridae; genus Elanus; species Elanus axillaris. The sequence continues at coordinate 8,631,229 of JANZLQ010000100.1, forward strand.
AAACTGTGAACTTTAAATAATTACATTTCAACCAGTGTTTTACTAGTTCTCTCCCTACCTTCTCTGATTTTAATTTTCTCACTTGTCAGCATGTCTTGGCAGTGAGAACAAGAAAGACCTCAAACCTTTGCTGATTGCTTTCCACACAATCTGATTTCTATAAATTAGGAGTTGCTGATGGGAAAGCAGACAGCGGTACTCTTTGATCAAGATACACAACTTGATCTCTTTTATCATTTTTAAAAAAACAATAATATTACAACAAAAAAAAATCATCATACAAGCATTTCGATCAAAGTGTGTCACTGTCTGCTTCCCAGTCAACATACTGCCAGTAAATTGGCAAGGTGCCTGGAAAGAGCCGACAGCAGCTGGTGGGTTTGATTACCATCTGTATATCCACTAATGTATGAAATATAATGTCTCCATCTAGTGGGCAACTGCATTTAACAGGAAACCTCAAAATGGGTTGGAGCCTACTTCCGTGGATGGCAGAAGGAACTTCGCTAGACTCCCCATCGGCACAATTGGGCTCTAAAGCTGTCTCACATTGGAAAGCTCCCTAAAACAAGAAAGGCTTTGAAGCTACACCAGTGGTTTCATCCCTGTGCTGGCACTTGCCCTTGAAATCATGTTTTCTCCAGAAGCATTCATGGAATATCTATTTCTGTGCTCTCCCAACAAACCAGCTCTTTCTAATGCTCTGCAGCACCCTGGATGTCTTAATGGCCAAAATCTGAAGATGTGGAACAGAGAGAAGGAAAAGGAAGGTGAAAGCAAGGATGCCATTAATGTCCAGAGCTCCTGGAATAGACAGACAATAAAGAATGAGATCAATATGCCAAGACAATGTCTTCCTTTAAGAAAGAAACGACAGCATATTAAAGCATTACTCCCCCTGACTACTTGAAGACAGGACATGCAAAATACTATGTTAACTTTGTCATGTGCTTTCAGAAAACATCCTTGACTGAATAGCAACAGGGGTAACACGAGATACACAAGTCTGTTTTTCAGGAAAGTGCCACAGAAACAGTCCTTGGGACACAGATTTTAGAATCCATGTGGCCACACAAAGGAGAAACTGTGGCACAAGCCAGTGCTGTGACAGCTCTCTCTCAACAGACACAGGGCTAGAACGAATAGTTAATAAAAGACAAATTATACCACTTTCATTATACCACCCTCCCTTTCATCGATTACCATCCTTTTTGACAACAACTTCGCTAGCAATGTACTGACTGGACATACATTATGCACAGCTGTCTAGTGTGAAAACTGCATCCTAATGTACAGCAAAATGAAATGAAAAACAACAACGAGAAGATCATACTATTGATTTTTTTCCATCCACATATGGACTAGACCTAAATTCCCTTAGCCTGAGAAATCTGTTGAGATAACTCTGCAACACAGCATGATTACGTTTCATTTAATGACTTCTCTAGATGCACGATAGGTCCTAGAATAGCTCTTCTTTTTCTGAATATCTTTTAATAAAGTTGTTTCAAATGCATTTTGATTTGACACACCAAAACTGGTTACAGGAAAGCATTTTCTACTTTTATCATATACTCCATTGCATTAGAAGTAAGTTTATTAACTCTATAAATAATTCATTCAAAGGAACTTCAGTTTAACACCACCTAATAGACACGATCACTTAAGGTAGCATGCTGGCAAATTTCAGCTTTAAATCAGAAGCTGATCTGTCTTCATATTAAAGAAAATCAACTTACCAGAAGAAAGCATCATTTTTAAGAAACTCAGGCATGAGCGCTTAAAAATGAAGTCAATACATGCCAACAAATTCTGTGCTAATTTATTATATTGCTTGTTTGTGCAGGAAGGGGATGAGATTTGTTTCAATCTAATCTAATTCCCTTTATTTCAACAGAAACTACAAGAATTAGAAATGAATGTTGTTCCCTCAACAATTTGCAGTGATAGAATCTTTATTTTTCAGGTCAGCACTCTCCGTTTTTGATTGCTCAATGGGAGTGCCACAATGGCTAAAAAAAGAAGGCTCTGAAACATTAGGAAATAGAAACTGCTGACTACCTGGTGAAGGAATAATGATTTATAATATATGAATAGGGGCAATAATTGGATAGCAGGCTGTACTCAAAAAAGTCTTAATTCACAGATCTGACATCAGAAAGTCATAATCCATCGATCTAGCATCAGAATGATGGATTATGACTTTTTAAGAACATGTAGACATGTCAGCTTCATAAGCATTCCGGGAATTGTAGTCCAAATTGTTTTACTGAGGTCATTTGAACAATTTCAGCTTTTTCCAATAAAGCTGATGCACTAACATTTTGAAACGTAAAAGTTCCATTGGATCTAATTTTTTTCTTTCAAACCCTAAAAATCCTCCAACGAAATATTGCAGTTGCCATAACTTGTGATTGAAGAATTATTTTTTTTTAATTACTTCAACTCTGTGTCATTTTCTTACAGAGATGACAACAATTTTAAATCCTAATTGATTTTTATGTCAAAAAAGTTCTGTATTCAAATTTAGGGGTGAAAAAAACAAAGTGCAAAGTGAGGGATTCATTACCATGTTTTCTTTCAGGAAGAGCACTGACATATACTGTGTATGTTTCCCCCTGGACTACTGCAAAAATTTCTTATTTTTGACCTCTGACAACTTCCTTTTTTTGACCCTGATTAGGTTTTAAACTGTCACTGCCAAAAATAAAGTTAAGATGTGAATTTAGATGGAATCTTTTAGGAAAAGAAATAATACTCTTGCAAGTGTGAATACCTAGAGGTTGAAATGCATTTTTATAGAGAAGCTTTTGACATATTAACTCAAAAAGACATCTAAGCCTCTTCAATGAAATACTTGGAACTTCACTGTCCTCATAAAAACAAACATGGGCTACGGTTATTGAATGAAAAATTCAGGAAAGTTCAGAGATCCTTTCATGGAGCTTCACATATTTTCAAGTAAACCACAATTTCATTCATTCCTATTACGAAGTCTTCTAGTGGCATTTCCTCATTACAATTAAGTGAAACCACCTATAAATTAACAACTGCTACATTAGACTAATTCAATGGCTCAGGCAGGTAAGAGTTCTTCAAAAAATGCTTTCTGCTCTAGACAAGTGTTGAGAAAAAAAAAGAAAATCCCACATTAAATGTAAGATACAACTAAATATTTTCAATCTATACACATATTAAAACCATAAAAAAACAGTGACTAAAACTTCTTCCAAAGGTATAAAACCTTTAAGTATACAAGTAACAAGGGCTAAAGGGCAAAAGAAACAAACCAAACGAAGCTGGTGTTGCATATCTCTATATGTTTCCCCGCAAACTCCTTTGTATCTCCCCTTGTCTAGAAGGCTGAGTTTCTCCTTCTCTGGTCTTTCTCACCTTATAGCCCTTCTTACTTGTGAAATGTTTTTAAGAGCGTTTATTAATAAAGTAACTACTTATGTGAAAGTTGGGTTTTTTTCCTTTTGTACATTTTCATAACTAAAGCCATTATGGAAAGGAGGAGGAGTCATAGGGCTCTTTTACAATGGTTGAAATAATTTATTTCACTAAACCCCATGTACACTGAGCAAAGGCATCCTGGGTCCAGTCTCAGCCCAGATTTCAAAACAAAGAATGACAACAAGACCAAAGGAAGAGAAAAGGCAGCTGTGGAACAGTACCCTTTAAAATCTCAGTGGTTCATAGAACAAAAGGGAGAAATAATACACTTCTTACAATAGTAGACAGAACCAATTTACTTCATTTTGACAACTAAATATGAAATGGCTAATAAAAATCACTGCCATGTTACACACACTCCTTCCTCTAAACACACCTAATCTTCTTAAGAGGTCTCACATAAAGGGATCACATCACTGAAAAGCAACTACTCAAAAAAAGCCTTAAACAACAATAACACTGCACAACTGATCAAAAGAGAGAGTACCTCATTCGATTAACTTTACTGGGGAATTAACGTTGGCAGGCTGTAATTACTCACTTGGAAGGCAGTCATGAGGACACCATGGCTAATAGTTTTCCGCTTGTGATTTATACGCTTGAGGTAATGACAAGTGGTCAGGCTATCAGTTTTGCAGCTTCCTTCAAAGAGCCTGTTGTGCAGTGCCCTACGAGCATCAAACCAGGTTCACTATTACTTCATCATCAAACCATCTTCTACCTGAATTTTCCTTGGATCCCTTCCACCCTGGTATTTACCCAGCTCAACTCAATTAAGTTTATGACATCAAATGAGACCAAGTAGGGTGGCTACAACCTTCCTAACTTTTCCAGACTGAAGAACAAATACAGCCCTTAGGGCTGCATGCAGGGGAAGAGAGGAGCCTGGTATATTTGATGTCTCCCAATTCCGCCTCTTTTTTGGACATATGCGTTATTCCTACTTCTTTTCTTGTTATTAAACTGGTTGTATCCTTTCCTTGTCTCCACTGACACCACTAACTCATTTCATGTATATTATGAAGCAGCAGTAGATGTTAACTTTCTGTTTTTAATGATGTGTGCATGAACCGATGACCTTGAAGTGAAAGGCTCTGTAGGTCTTTAGCATTCCCTCAATACTCCAGGCCCCTTTATTCATCTCGTTTACAAGCAAAACCTGTGTGCAAAAGGAACGCTTACTCACAATTACTATTATGATCATTCTGCTGTGGCAGTACATTGCACTGAAAAAGTATGAATTATAAAGTGCATGGGTTAGTAAAATTTAAATCAAGAAAAAGTTTAATATTAAGCCATTTCATCTTTTTCCAAAGTTTGGCAAATTTATTACAAAGCATGGAAATTGCACTTCAAGCCCTAAGGCTTGCAGTGTTGGAGCCTGCCTGATTAATATAATGAAAAGAATAGCATAACTCAAAATTTATTAAATATTAAATATATGTGGCCTTATTGTTTACTTCCAACTGATACCATGATTTCTAGCTAAAAATTTGCACTGCTTAATACCTGACAAGTTGCTAAAGCACATCCCCTTTCTCCTGCTGTGCATATGATTAAAAGAGCAGAGGTTAAACACAGCAATAAAAAAATTGGGGAATTCTGGTTTTGGTCACAGTGGTGCTTAGTTCTCCCTTCACATTTTTACAATGAGCAGGTGCTGCTGAAGAGGTGCAAAGTCTCATGGCAGGAGGGCATCAAGCTGGAGAAGGATAGGAAAATGCTTCCTTGGACAGAATCTTCCTCCCTTCCACAGTCACTAAGTGTCTCGTATTGCTTTTTTCTCTCTTAGCCAAGACCCAGCTTGCAGGAGGAGCCAATCTTATATGAATAAGATTACTAGACATACATAGCTTGTGAGGCTTGATCCAGAGTAATGTTCAATGGGTGCAAAGCTGCCAAATTTATGTGGCATAAAAATACTCTCTTACACAGTGCTTGCAAGACACTTACAAGTGCATGGCCAGCAAATGCTGGCTAGCGCACTGAGGGATCCCCGAGGCCTAAGAGGCATGTTTTATGGGACAGAAACCTAATTTTCTTTACTCAGAAATGACAGTAAAAATGTTTACTTTTTCTGCAAACGTTACCTGCTTATCTCCATTTTCTCCTGCAACAATTCCGCATTTTCCTTCAGCCAGTGTACTGATCTGCAGCCCCTCCCAGTACATGAGGTGGAAAGTAAATGAAAAAATTAAAACAAGTTGGCAAATGTACCTATATATACATATTTCATGTTAGCACAGTTATGCTTTAGAAATTATGGCAACAGCAATAGAATTCTGCTGCTATGATCATGGATAATCAAAGCGAGTGAAAAAAAAGCCAGTGCTGAAATATTTTCAAAGGTATGAAAGTCTTTACTGTTGTGTAATTTAAATTTACTTGCCATTACTTGAAATTTCCTTTCGTCTGTGTGATGAGAATTTAAATGCTCCCCAAATATATTAACAAATATAATTCCTGCTATATTGCAGAAATACTGCAGCAACCTTCTCTTAATGTTGAAAACTAACTAGGCTTCTTAATTTACTACAGAAAATACAAAGTAAAATTAGTTAAAATGTTTTGAATATGAAGTCTTATTTGGGAATGATCCACAAGATGAACTAATTCAGCAGTTTCTACTCTATTTACACATACTCACACAAAGCTATTGCAGTATTTTATACAACTGTAAATATGGGATGTTTGCATTTTTGCAAGAATATTTTTGAATTTAATAGCTTTCAGTTTGAGGCCCAATTTTGCTACCATTACATACCGTGGTAATGTACTGTGTCTATTTTAGATACAATCCTAGTAGATTCCCTAAAATTACTTGGGGTACAGTGGATTGAGGATACCTGAATTGGATTGTAAAACGCAACTGCACACTCAAAATTTATACCTGAGAGCAGTAAAAAAGCACAGACATTAAAAGCATGGGTTATCCCATGATGAATTTGTTCAAAAGTCTCCACCTCAACAATTTCTTCAATTTTCAAATTCAAAATGCCATTGATGAGTAGCAATTACTGTTCTTTGAAGATAGTGCTCAATGGAATATAAGTGTCACACTAAAGTTTTTATGCAGCCCAAGTAAATTGTGTCTTAACAGGGAACTAGTTTACAGAATCAATCTGACCCCCAGGTAAAAATGAAGCTGCAATACCCCACTGCACCACTACTGTTTATTGTAGCATTGGGTGAGTTTAATGTACTCTTCATGAGATCCTTTATTTATTTCCTCCTGCCATACTGATCTTATTGGACTTGACACACAGAATCCTGTAAGTGGCACAAATCTATAAAAACGGCCTTTTATACAACTGAATTCCACAGAGCAGGGTTTAGTTTGTTAACAGTCATGCTACCTTTTCCTCACTCTTCATCCACTCTTCCCCAATTGATTTGGCAGAAAGAGAAAAAGGAAAATAAAACTAAAAAATCAAATTCTATATTTCTGTATAGGCTGGAGTTATTGACACCTATCTGACTAAGCAATTAAGTTTGCTTCTAAAATTTGTAGTACATTAATAGATAAGTGCTAAGGAAGAACGCAGGTTGCCTTTTTAATTGTATTTATTCACTACGAAGTGGAACAAGAACAATTCACATTATAGTCTGCAAAGTGGTAAATGTATTAAAATGGCAATCGAGCACTGAAAAACTTTAGTGTCTAATTCCCAGAGCAACCCACAGTCCCCTGTTTAATATACCACGTCCCGTTGGCTGTTTAATGTACAGTCTTTAAACTTCCCTGTTTCCTAAATAAGCTCCCTTACCACAGACTTCCTCATTTTATTCTAATGCATATGGTTTGCTGCTTATTAGTTTGTGTAATGTTCCCGCTACTATGAAAGAAAAAAAAAAATCCACAAGACAAGTTCTTATTTTATCTTGCACTTGTCAAATATTAAGATTCTCCTAGTCTGTCAGACTTCTAAGCTTGTCTAATGCTGTCATTTGTATCCAAAATTAATAAGTCTATCCATGCTGTACGATTTTTCAGTTACTCTGATTCTGATTACACACAATAATTTGTAATTTAAATTCACAAAAAATGTGCCAATGTAGCAATGTGTTTGCATTGTCAGTTTTAAAGGTTTGGCCTTTATGACTCTGATATCAAAGCCACGTTCTTTCCGCTCATTACAAAGTTCCAGTAATGCTTGGACTGACCAATTACTTCTGGTAATTTGATTATGTACCCTCTTTCTTTTATTATTTACCCATTAAGCTGAGGATTGATGAGAACAAAGAGAGATGATCAAATACACTGCAATAAAAACAGTACAAATAACAAGAGTAGGAACTGAAGTCAAACACGCAGTAGTTAGGAAACACAGAGATAAGACTGAAATCCTGTCTTTAACTTTTCCTATTGTGTTTTGCTGTGCCAGGGTTGCAAAGAAAAGGATATTGTTTTTACATTCAGTAATTCAGAGAGCTATATTTACAAGTGGACCAAGGAGGGAGGGATAAAAGATAAAATCTCTGTCATAGCAAAATGTGTAATGTTTGGCTCCTTACTTCCACCCCGACAATTTCTTGATTTCTCACACAAAGTGTGATTATTAAACAGAAATGAATGGTTCAGTACTGAGTTACATACCAGCATGCATGCACCTATCAATAGACTCAAAAGGTCATTCTCAAAATGGACAGAAACGTAATGGCGTTTTTAGAAATCCCACCGGGGGGCACCACAATGCACCACTAGTAGGACTTAAAAAAAAAAAAAAGAAGAAAAAAGAAGAAAAGAAAAGAAAAGAAAAGAAAAACTCAGCAACCCAGCCTCTAGCCCTCAATCTCTTTTAATTTAGGCCTGCAGGGACAACAGTAATGCTAAAAATTGAAAACAGTCTCCTGCAACAAGCCCAAGTGAGGGTAAAACCTTTAAATACTTCATTTGAAATATGATCATTACAGGTAATTTAACATTTCTCCAAATGTAAATCTTAAACTACCTCTTAACTCCTGAAGAATACAAAAAGCTGACAAAGTAACTTCCTTAGAACAAAAGAAAATCATAAAGAGTCCTAAATGTATAACAGACAGAGCTGAAAATGATAAATGGGTGTAATGAATACAAAATGAATGCTAAGAAAAACTCTGAGAGAATATTAGGTAGATATTCAAGTAGAATAAGCTCTAAGGAACATCCCTATCACTCCTCTGGTTTATTAAATAGGAGTACTACACACGTTGGCAATGGTTGCAATGTATTGCAAGTCTATTCACAATACACAACATTCAGTGAATCTGAAGGTATAGACCTGAATTCCAGCCTGTTAGTGCCTGAAACTTGCCCACAGCCTTGATCAATCCAAAATTCAAGACTTCTCAAGCATGGGATGTTTTCACAACACTGAGACCATATTTGGATGGCCTTGCTATAAATGAAGCACACAACATTCCTCTTTATCACTTAGAATCTATGCCATTTCCTTAGACTGTATTCACAAGCCAAATTTGATATGCACAGTCAAAATAAACTACAGAGCGACTGCACAGAAGATATCATTCCTTATGTAGCGTTATTTGAATAGAACAGAGACAACAAAACTTTTACCAAGCACATGAATTCTAACACTAAGAAAATAGTAATACATGTATTAGCCTGTAATTCATGCAAAATGTTCTCTGCTGTGAGAGCAGTAACAGTATTTCCTGCAAAATGTTTTTACAATATTGTTGGATTCTTGTAGAGCCAACCAAAAAGATAAGGAGGACCACTCATCATAAGAAGTGGAGAGCACAATGTTAATGTATTTCAGCTGAAAACATCCATGTTTGTTTGGGTTTTATCCTGGACACAGCACCATCTGCAATGTAACTGCAAAACCTATGCAGGTTCTGGCATAGGCTTTGCAATCTGAGACAAAGACAAAATTTGAGGGTGAAATCAGTCTGGGGGGAAAAAAAAATAATCAAATAAAGTTCATACAAATACTCACCACCACCTTGGTGTCCTAGGGTCAGCCAAAGATTCTGCCCACTCTTACAAATAAGAAAAAGAAAATATTGGATATAAACAATTAAGTATTCCTCCTCAGCTGTTTTAAGTTGGTCAAGAGGAGACTCAGGATGACTTCATCACCAAATTTTCAACAGTGCAATGGGAAGCCAAACCATAAAATACTTCAGATAGTAGTCTTAATCATGAAACACTCTAAAAGACTCCAGCTGCCATCTTTTCAAGCCCACCCTGAGGAGATACCATATAGTCTACCTATTTGATATTGTTTTTCTGAGTGCAATAGCTGGAAACACATACTGAAGTCTTAGCTTCTATAAGCAACACAGTGGGTTTGAGGGAGACTCACAAAGTGCGAGGTTAGTTAAGGCTGATAAATGAAAGTTACAGATAGGAACCTATTTCCCAAAACAGAAGAACAAGAGATAGTCAAGCTCAGAGGGCTGGAGCTGGTGGGAGCTGGCCATCAGCCCACACTGAAGGGGACCGGAAGGACAAAATTTCAACCTCTGCTCTGTTGCTAGCAACCTGTAAATGACTCCTGCTTCAGGATCAAATGGTGAAAGAAATAGTACAGGAACTTGGTCATGCTCCCTTTCTCCCCTATCTGCATAGCTGCACATGGGCTACCTCGGCTTGTTCTCTTTAGGTGCTCACTAGGTACAGGAAAGGAGGACATGAAGAGCTCACTAAGCCCAGCTATATGGCTCTCCTTCCAGTACCATTTGGCAGCTTCTTCCCACATTTCTGGTGCCTCATAATACCATTGCAGTGTATTCAGACTCTTATGAAAGAATCAAGCATTATGCTTTGGATAAAGTCCATCCCTTTGCCAAATATTTTCCCCATTTAAGGCCTAATAAAAACATTTTGAATGATTACACTAAACCTAAATGGTGTCGACGTCTTTCAAAAGTCTAGCAAAATACAAAGAACAAATAATACAAACACTGAAGAAAATAGTTGGTTTGTTAATATACTGTTTACACAGCTGGCATTTTAGGAATTTTATCCATCTGTATATTTAGTAAGCAAGGCAAATTAATGTGAAGAATTGCCATTTCCTAAGTGACACTCCCCTGCCCCAGTAATATTAAAAGAATGCTCCAATGCTGCCCCTCAATCTGTCTTTCTCTGCTCCATTCCAGTAGACATGCACGCCTCCCCCGTAGCCATGAACCATGAAGTAACTGGAGAGGATTCTTCACAGACAGATGTAATTTATAACAAAGACAGGAAAAGGCAACCCTAACCCAGAGCTTGCTGCCCTTCCTATAAAGTTCACCTCCTTACCAAGAAAAAGCAAAGAATAATTTGTTTGGTTTCTGTACTTAACTCATTTTTCTTTTATTGTGAAAAGTTTCCATTGTCCTTTTATGTTTTGATTATTGAGTAAGTTTAAAGACTTGCCAAATAGCCCTAGATTGTTAACAGACCACCACTATTTAACTTCGAATGCTTTAACAAAATAAAGGCACAGTTCACATTAATATTCTATGCCCTCATTTTATTTATTATCTTTTCTTTGAAATTTAAACAATTTTCTTAGCTAAGGTTTATTAAATGTAAGCCTAAGTAGCAATATAAGTTACCTCACATACCAACCAGACATCCTATAAAACTCAGCTTTCTAATTAGTAACACTGCATTTTGCTGAGCTTAGCATATTTATAGGAAATCAAAATGTTTTATGAATTAAATATTCAAATACATCAGATTCAATGTTCAGTAAAAACACTTTATGATGTATCTTATGACAAGTCATAAAATGCAAGGTAATATTAGAAACCATACAAACTTTCTGGTGCATTTTAAAAAGGGACTTTAAAGGATTGCAAAACTTGTCTGTTATCTAGACTTTGAATACATTTGTCCACATAACACCAACTAAAAGGATAAAAATTTATAAAAATGTATATTGATTATAAACCATCACAGTAAAGAAATGCCATGCTGTTTATATATATGAATAAGGTCAACATGTTATTCATAACATAAGGCCACAAGATGTATGAATTCGATACGTAAGTTTTCACCCATGGGGATACATTCCCATGAAATATCACATCACTTGTCCATTCCACAGATACTTTTATGAATACAATTTAATTTTCAAGATGATGAAAAGCTGCAGATAAAGGCAGGGGCTACAAAAAGAGTTATCCACTGTAGTATAACTTCATGGATTTCTGCCTGCCAATTAACAAAAATTATGATGGAAATTGTGGAAATAGGGCAGTTGCTCTGGTAAACCAGTCTGCAGTAAGTCACACTGGACCAGCACGTACCCAAATGTTATCTGCTGGCAAACAATTTAAAAAAAAAAAAAGCTAAATTTGAACAAGAAAAACATAAATGAAACACAGTACCTTCTTGAATAACTCCTTGATCCATGCCATGTTACATGGAACAGTTTAACACTGAAAATAGTATAGTTCTGCAGCAGCCATAATGCATTGGGTTAATTCAGATAAAATGTGTCCTCTTTCTTTTTCGCAGATTCCTTACAAATGTTGTTCTTTGAACTACCTAAAAAATTAGGACAGAGTTTGCTCAAATTACTTTCTACCAACATGCCAGCAGCAGCCTACCTGGTTCTCACCAGCTTACATATAAAGCTCTTATGACAGTTTGCCATGTTGGCTGACCTAACAGCCTGCTTTCTAGATTCCTGGCTCCCCAACAACATGTCTTATGGACAGCTGAGGGCACATCACAGACCCCAGAATTATGTGGACCTTGCTCCAGCAGAGCCAACTACGCTGTATGGCACCAGAATGGAGCTTGGGCTCTGAAACTGTCTTCAAGAGCACTGCTTTGCTGTGAGGGAGTGTAAACAGAGACATCTAAGAATAGCAATTGTGTTAGAAGTGTTTATTTTTTGTTTTAAACTCGAATTAAATCAAACTGCAAAAATCTCAGAATCTTCTATGAAACAAAATTACTGATCTTTGCTCAGTTCCAATTATTTGTTTTATGCTGGTCAAGTAAAACAAAAAGAACTCCCAAAGGGCATCAACAGAGTAAGCTATTCAGGAATGCTATTCATACCCTAATAGTCCACCTTCAGGTACTTTGCTTAACTTTACCACTTTAAAATTTCCCCAAGCCAATACATCTCTGCCAATCTCACCGTCTTTCATTAAAATTTACATATTGATTGATAAATATTTTTAAACTTGTGCTATAGTCTTCTGATATAGCACTTAGTCATTTGGATCTTAAAACTTTCTGATAAACAGCAGAAACATGTTGTCATTAATATACTGTCTGTCCTTCCAGTCAAAGCCTACATTTCCTATCTGACCTGCATTCTGGCAAATAAATAAGCCATTACTGCTGTTGTTAGAACTATTTATGTTTACATGCACATATGCATACAGAAATCAAGCTAATTTCTAAATAAATACATTAAAAAGTGAGAGAGCACATCTGTGTGTGTATTAATTCCTGCAGTTCCAGAAATGTTTTACTGAAAACAACTCAAGTTTTTGTCCTCTCTCTTTCTCTTATTTAACATCATACAGTCAAAAAATGTGTTGCTTTGTCAATGGTACAACTGAAATAAAAAGTTATGATGAGCTTCAAAATTTTTTTTGCTCTAGTGACTTTAGCTTTTCATCTTCCAGAGTGCTGAGCAATGAGACCCCTGTCACTTCTCAGTTTAACTCTGTGTATGTGAATAGGTCCATTGAAATAAAAGTTCCCAAGTGCTTTAAAAAAGAGGCACTTGTTTAAATGCTGGCTGGGTCAGAACCATAGTGCTTAGCATAGTGAAGGAATAGCCTATGTCAGCTATTTGGCATTTTTCCTGCCTGAATTTTTACATTCATGATTTCACACGTTACTGAATTAAAAAGCAGGTTTGGTTTGGTTTGGTTTGTATTTGATGTTTCCTAAAAAACTAATTTAAAAAACATTTTGTCAATCGCTCTCTAAAGCAAGATTTGTAAAAGTACTCAGCACTGGCTTATGAATTCCACTAACTCTCTGGAGCTCTCACTGGCTTTCAGGCCAGCACAGTTCAGCTACCAAAACTCAGGAATGTTAAAATTGCTGTAGAAGACCATCAGCATCTGACCTACATGGAAACATAACTGTTAAAGGTCAGTATATCTCCACTACTGGCAACTGAGTATACCAAAGACAATCTCTGAAAAACAAGGGTGGTTTCTACTGTGCAAGATATGCTTAAAATATTTCAAGTAATACTGCATACAATTCCAACAGACTTCACTTTTCATTCAGACTAATCACAAGTCCTTCAAGATCTCTCTGGTTATAGCTATAGCAAGCTTCAAGATCAAAGGACCGAGTATCAGTGATTTTTGTCACAAAATCCACTGGCTCTCCAGCTGCTTACTTCAGTAGTCCCGTTTTTGGGTACTATACTCTTCTGTAACGGGCATCAAAAATTTCCCCTCAGACATCAACAGAACAAGTACCAGTTTGCTAGTTTTAAATATTCATAATCATAAAATAATGAACCTACTCCTGAAGCTGTAGTTTTGATCTTCATAGCAGTAAAGGCTTGAGTAACATGTTTAGAAGGAAAAAAAAAAAAAGACATGGAAATTAAAGAAAAATAGGATATAACACAACATCAGTTTATCAAAGATATACAATGCCAGACTAATTTCATAGTTTGTTTAATAAGATAACTAATTTTCTAGACAAAAGAAATGAGAGAGACATGATCAATTCATGAGAGGGCAGGAATATCATACAGATGGGACTGAATGACCTTGAAGACTATTCACTCTTGTATTCAATGACAAATTGTGAGGTGACATTGTAGGGACATAATTTTTTTTAAAATGTACTGTGCACTGGGAGTACCTCAGCTGGAAAATACAGTAATAAAGGAGAACCAGAAAAGCAGACCTATGAAGAGACAGCCACATGATACACATATAAAATGTGATTCTAGGACCTATCATGTAGGCTATTCCCAGTAGAGAAGAAGAAAACACTATTGATATTGTACAAGGCCTTGCTTTTATCTCAGCAACAATATTATGTCAGTTTGGTCACTTATGTTCAAACAAAACCGATTTAAAGTGAAACAATTATAGAAAGAGGCCAACAGGTTGACTAGAGGCTTGTACCTATGTAAGAATGCATGTATCAAAAGCCTACCTTAAAAGCAAAGATTGGAGAAGGCTGGCTTTTCTAGTTTCACTAAATGAAGGCTGACAATAAGATTGCTGTCCCTTTATACAATAGAAAAATAAACACTGGGGATGGAACAAGAACTAAAGGTCAATACTGGCACAAATTGGCACAAGGACAAATGCACATAAGCTTGTCATGGAGTTTTATAACCATTACAGAAACCAGGCACCAGGGCAGCTTTCTAACTGGAAGAGCAAAGATAAAAAAGTTAACTTTTTAAGCTGGAGTCTGACAAGTTTCTGAAGAGGATTATAGATGTTTTGCTACAAGAAAGTGGCACTAGAGCTGACAATTGAAGAGGTCCCTTCCAGTCCTATGCTCTTATTTCCTTCAAAGGAGTCTTGATACCTTTGCCATGGTGATATTTACAAAACAAAGCTAGAGAAAATCAACTCAGTGGTTTTTAAGCATTACAAATATCTGAAACCTCCAAGCTTTGAAGAGCATGCACTCCATTAACTGTGGAATGAGCCTCTCTAGTGTGAACTGATATGCTTATGGAAATGTTCTGGTTTCATACATCTTTAAAATGCAGTTCTCAAGAAATCATTGAGCAAATTTTTTAAACAATGATTGATTAACCAATCTAAATATGCAACACCTAATAAGGATTACATATCAAAGTCAAGTCCCAGACTTCAAGTCTTTTGCCATCAGAAAAAAAGCCTTATTAGCTTTCAAATAGTATATTCTTCCTATCCACCCCCTTAAATCCAAACACAGAAGGGATTTTGTTCAAACTTTCAAAAAAAAAAAAAACCCAACCCACAATTGGATAAAGACCAGACGTAGTCCAAAAGCTTAATGTTTCAGAAAGTAAGGAGTACATGGAAAGAAGGCATTAATGGAAACTGTTTTGGAACTCTAAGTACAGAGGATGATATCTAGTGACTGCTATAGTACTGAATCTGCACTGCCATTAAACTTAATCTTCAATATTTTTATTGCAACCTGACCCACTATGACATCTCTAAAGAAAATTACATTGTATGCTACTATTTCAAGAAGTCAAACTTAGCTAGTCATCTGGGCCATAAAATAGCAGATTACTCCATCAGGCTGGCTAAAGCAACTAGGAATAAAAACTAGATTTACCAACCACATTATTTTTATTAGGAAATGTTTCAAAGTAGACATAATCCCCAAAGACCTTAGCCTCATTCCATCCAAAAATACACAACAGAGAGCAGCAACAACATGAACTGCAGTATGAGGTACAATTTGTAAATGTGAGAAAAAAAAATACAAGATGTGCTGTAATATATCATCCTATCAAAGCAAAACAAACTAACTGAACATAGAAATAGAAAAGAATAAAAACTTCTACACAATTCATGTATTAACAATTTAAACCTTTGTTTATGATCTGACGTGTTAATAGGAATTGCTCCATTGAATCCCTGCACTTCAAGATTTAGCCTGCACTCCTTTTGCTTTCTTTGAAATTGCAGGCTAATATAGGTGTACTAAATCACAGCTAGAGAGTAAAACCTCTAGAACAGGCAAAAGGAAAAAACAGTATCTTTAACAACAATACTCCTGAAGAACTCTGGTGTGTTAGCACTACATGCATTTTATCTTGGATCATAGCCACAGAACAGCTAAAGCACTTCTTCTGTAAACATTCTAAATGTGGGGAACTGCTCATAATTCTAACAGGAAAACAACGAATTTAGATGGCAATCTTAATACTTCTCAGTAATTCCTTGTACTGTCATGTTTTCTAACAGGTAGTCATGCATACATAATATATAGGTCTTTGTAGATCTGGAATGAAGGAGAAGTAAGGCATTTGATAGCTGGAAAGGCAAAGTTTTAAATTTTAAATACTGCCAAAGTAGGTTAGATGTATGATGTGTGTTTTATCATCTAACCAAGCATTCATGTCTCTCAGTTTTAACCTTTTTTTCCTAGGCAATATGATCACCTCAGGCAGTTTGGTTTAAAGGCTTTAGCCAATGTAAAAATATATTTAAATTAGCTAGGCATTTGTTGTTTTTATTTTAAAGACTTAAATACTGTATTTTACAAAGGTCGTTCTATTATGCTAGCTGCATCAAGCACAGAATATTAATCAGACTGTGAAGCTCCACTAATTACGTGCCACATTTAAGTAACTTAAATTTTGTTAAGTGGCATGGCCACAGATATTGTATGCATAATCTAATGGAGTTTTGAGTCATTTCCCTTTTCTTGTCTGATTTTATTCTACACAGGAAATGACAGGGTCATTTGGAAATAACTGCAGTGAGAGATCAAAAAGGAAACCTGATTGAGAATACTGTGTAATTGCCTGTGCTAGAGAAAAAATAAAATCCAATGAGTTTACAATCCATCGCTATAAGATTTCTCTGGAAAACACATACTGTGGTTTCTCTAAAAGGATATCCATTACAACACTAAGCACTGCTTTTATTTGTTGTAGCTGCATCTCATTTTAAAAAGTCTTCTCATTAGGCTACCGGACTTCTATTCAGTAGGTAATACTTTTGGCACACGTGGAGCACAAATTTACTCACTGAGCTAAAGCAAGCCATTGCAGTCAAAGCAAATAATTTCAGTTGAAGCAAGTCATTTCACTGACTTGTCTCAAAGTCTTCACTTGCAAAAGGAGATAATACCGTAATTAATCCCTTGGAACACCATGGTTCTTGCTATTTGGGCAAATCTAGCCATTACAATTTACAGTTCCCCCTTGCAAAAGAACAGACTTTTATTGCTGGAGCTAAAAGAAGACTTTTTAGACATTAGCAGCACTCAGCTTAGAGTAAGGATCACATCCAGCTGTGGGCCACGTTGTGTCTATGTGGGTGGTTTTTTTTTTTGGTTGGTTGGTTGGTTGGTTTTGGTAAGACATCAAACTACCTAGCAAGACAGCAGTCAGCCTTTCAGCATGCAGACTTCCCAGCCGGTCTCCGGCCTCCTGTTCCCTGAGCAGATGCACTGCAGAGCACATGACTCCAGGCATGCTCCTGCCATAGCCATACACACCAAACCACATCAGCCCCACTACCTTGTCAGGGTTTGAGGTGTTCATCTAAGGGACTGCAAACATTGAAGCTAGTGCTCTCCTTTTTGAATAAGCATTTCTAAATATAACAAAGTTGTAGCAAAAGAACTTAAAGACTATCTTAGGTTCACCTCATCACATTTTAACACATAAAGCAAGTGCAAATAATGCTATAAATTTGTACGTGTAGCTTCAATGCCTTAAACTGTTACTTAAGAACAATGTATCGCCCTACCAAAATGAACTATACAGGAATATAATAAATATTGATTTTCTCAGGCGTTGCAGTGCTGTTGGACAAATTAAAGACTCTCGGCCATGGAACTCAGAATACAAAACAGATGGATTAAACTGAACTGGTGCAGAGGTAAGAAATGGCCATAAAAGAGTTATGGCTGAAAATTGTCATGAAGGTTTTTGTGACAGTTATAATTACAGATTGCACTTGTTCCTTTGATGGATCGTCACCAAAGTAATTCACAGAAACACATTTCTGCCATTCCCTAGGGGAGGTGGTACCTTCAGCAGAGGTTGTACTCCACAGCAGACAGACACTGTGGAGCAACCACTCTTCCGTGGCTGGGACAACGTACGCAGATCTCAGCCATCCAGAATTGGGTTTTAAGAAAACACAAAGACATTTCTTTTAAGCTCGTCTACAACTGGTAAGATACATTACCCAGATTTACACAAGAAATTGCTTAATCAAAGCCTCATTAAAAATAATTTTGCCAATTTTAAAGTGCTAACCAGCCATTGATCTGATTAGCCAATAAAAAAACCAACCCTAACACAGTAATGCTGAAGCCCTGCTCTACTTATGTAATGAAGGTTTTGTCACGGATTTCATAATAGTTGAAACTTTAACCCACCTTAGAAATGATGAGAATAATTTCCAGATATTTGCATCCATGTCAAGAAAAGTCCTTCTTTTTTATAATATGGCTAGTTAAAAGCAACATGGAAAGAAATTATCCCACATCATTTACAGAGTCAGGCCACCAGCTTAAAGTGTAAAGAAAATTCTCCAGTGCATGAATTTTAACTACACTGTGTACTGATAAGCTAAAATATAAGTGGATCAAAAAAAATCCACTACTGTGCCTCTCTGAGCAACCAGCTGTCTCCTAATATAAATTATAAATGTAAATCCTTTGCAATGTATTGTAACATATATCCTCAAAATGCACAGCGAGACTAAAGGAAGGTTTATTTGATGAATTGAATCTGTCTATTTGATTAAAGGCCACATCCTGCATCAATGCATTTTCCCATGTATTTTTTCACATATAAGTTAGAATACATGACAAAGTTTACAGTCAAGCCAATTCACTATTATTAACTAAATGCTTTCAAACTGCTGAATTTCTAGCTAGCTTGTTTCTTTACAGTCAGTATAATTAACTGTTGGTGGCTACAGCAGAAACAAAACTCTGTACGTACACATGCATACATAAATATGAGGTCTGTGGTCATACTAGGTCTGTGGTCATACTAGGCTTAGTACACAACCTTCGCTGATTTTGATTGCTGATTTTAAAATAGAGTAAGATTCATGCATTGCTAATTCAAATTACATGCCTCAATTTATAAATACATTCACAAAAGTGTTCCTGATTTAACACAACTAACATCTTAACCAAGCAATGCACTTACACTTTTTTGAAATCCAAAATTTATTTTGAACAGGAGGATCAAAACATCTAACTTGTATTCTTTAATCAGCCATTTTGTGTTAGTAATACAGTAATGTTGACATGAAGTTGCTTTGAGCAATATAAAACATATGCCACAGTGCATTCATTAAGTAATTCTGCATAATGATTTCCATCTATATAAATGACTTACCTCATTACTTATCACAAGTTCTTCTCTAGGACTGTGGAAGAGGTATTCATACGTTTTATAGTGTTTAAATAAGCTGGAAAACAAGAGAATATAGTACAATTACAGCTGTAAATCTTTGGAAAGGTAACTATTCAAAAATCTGTTAATCTAAGAGTTACTCTCCAGCATGGTAATACTCCAAGTTTTAAAAAGAAACAGTTGTTTAATTTCAGGTACAATGTGCAGAATATTTAATTTACAGGATTTAGTATCAGATAGCCATAGAAAATGCAGTATGATACTTAATAATACATCCACTTTGTCCTTATGAAATTGAACCCTGAGAAGATAAAGCTCTACCCTGAAAAAAGTAATTCCTGAAACACTTATCACCAGGATACTTATGCCTTTAATATCAGCAGTGGTGGAGAAGAAGGAAACAAAGCCAAATCAGCTTTTCAGATTCTGGGATGGGCTGCCAGTCCAGGGAGCAAGTTTGATCTTGGAACACCAAAACAATAAAGAATTGAAGCATTTATTCTCTCAAGGTCATGTTTCAAAATCAGTGTATTATTTCCTTAAAGAAAAAATAAAAAGCTAGATTGGCACACTGGAGTTTTGTGTATTACAACAAAAGTAACTTTAAGCAGACTTTCGCAATGGCCTAAAATATTTATCTTCCTTAAAACATATATAGCTTTCCTTTTCACATGTTTTAAATAATTTTCCTTGTTCCCTTCCCTAATGATCAATGATATGGCATTTGTTTAATCAAAGGTTTGGTTTGTCACAGTCCATCTGTTACAATTACTTGTTCTCTTAAAATCATGATACAGAACTTCTGGCTTCTGTCATGTCATTTTGACATCTGATTTAGAACACAGCTCTGTAATTTCATAGCAAGTCCAGGCTGAAGAACAATTCCAGGAGTTTATCATACTCCTGCCTGAGGTACCCATGAAAGGTACAGCAATATTTGGAGGGAACATCTGTAACTGGTTCCTATGCTTTCCGGCTAAGGACAGGACACAGGTACTTTTCTTAAGAGACCCATCAACTGGGAGGGCAACGCCTCTTTGCTTGGCACTTGCAAGGCCACATCTGGAATACTGAGGCCTGCTGCGAGGAGGCCTTTGGACTAGATGGCCTCCAGAAGCCCCTTCCAACCGCAATGTTTCTATGGGTCTATGAAAGTGACTACTACACCCAACGTACGCAATTACCTAGCTAATGCTAAAGACACTGCTAGTAGCTGCAGGATTTCATGCTGGTGCTATGAAAGCGTGCTTACAACACCAGTGCCTGGCCACACGACCCAACACAGGCTGCTCTCCGAGACGCAGTGCTCCCCAAGGCTCTCAGAGAGCCAGCCCCCGCAGGTGCCACCCCAGCTGGCTGGCTGCCCCACCGCGCTCAGGCTTCTCTCCCACCTGGCTGCCTTGCATCCTGGCAGGAGGGCTTGACCAGCCAGCTGCATGCAAAGCGAGGCGGGATATAGGTGTCTGAAATACAATCCCGGCTCTGGGAGGTAACAGGGAAGCCAGCTGCGGGAGTCGATACTTGGTACGCACTGTGTTAGCCTACCATCCTTCCCTGAATCACCACCGATACTCACATGCTGCCACAGGCCACTGCCACAGTATGAGAGGTTCCAGGAAATACTACAGGCCAGAGATGACTTGCTCTAATTTCAGCAGTGCCGAAGTGCTGATTAATGTACAGCAGTGGTTATTCCAGCCCATGAAAGCAGCTTGGAATTAGGAGAATAAAATGGTGGCATGGCCTGCCTCTCTTACAAGGCAACAGTACATCTTCCAGCAGTTAGTCAAATGCATCTGTGATGCTTTCAAATACATTTTTACCAGAATGGGTGCAGACATTTTTGCACATATGTGCAGATGCATTTCCTAATTTGGTGAGAAGTATTATGGCAGCCCTACTGAACATTTGGCTCTTTAAGTGCCATATAAATGTTTTATTCTACTGTTACATTTAATTCATTCATTCAATTACCATTAGTTAAAAAACAAATTTGTTTACCAACTTGCATAAGAAATTTGGCTACCATAAACTACAAGTTGCCTTCCTCCCAACCCAAAACACATAGGCAATTAAGTTGTTACAAGATTTGCCATTTCATTTGCAGTACATTTTTACTGCAGTACTTCACCAAACAATTCCTGCCATGTTTTAGTGAAGATATAGGAATTACGTTTAAGCAGACTTCTAGACTAAACCTGGAAATGACTCACACCAATTTATGAAAATATATATGTGTCGCCTCACATACACACCTACTATTTGGTAAAATTCTAACAGGGGCTATTTGAAAAAGACAAAAAATATTTTATGAACATCACAGACACACAAGAAATAAGATATGTATCTTTCAAACTGCACTGGCAGAAATTAACATCTCAAACTTTCTTATTTTATTTATTCCAGCGATTTGGAAATGAACCAGATTTACAGTGCCTGAAAAACAGTTCTTCCCCTTCCCCTCTAAATGTGTTACAATATTCTTTATGGATTGTGTTACAGGTACAGATAATTTATAATATTCCCAAAAATATAAGTCATTACTTTTGGCATTTCTGAATTTTATTTATTTATTTATTTAAAAACAAAACTCTGTTCAGCCTGGCACCCTTAATCCTGTAACAAGGAAAGAATTCCTCCATTTAATGCTCTTTAAATCAACTCACATAAATTATACATCAGTATTTATTTTGAAACAGTGCAGTTTTCTTTCTTCCATCAAGCATTATATAAAATGCTTTTTTTGTTTGTATCTGTTGTAAATAATTAAAAAACTCCATACCAACATTTTTAGCAATTACACAAAAATAATTTTACTCATGCAAGTCAGATTGTTAAGAATAGACCCTCATATGATGTCATATAAGAATCTGAGGGTGATTAACAATGACATATTTCCCTAGCTCCACTGCTTCCTGAAAGAAAATGTCAAGAGCTATGTTGATGTGTATTTGCCCAAGGAGACAAGATAAAAAGATGATAACTGTCACCTTCCACCAAATCTGAAGGTGTCATTATAGTTGCTGCACAGTTTGTGCCAATGTGGTTAAGCATTTGTCCCCATTTCCATTATAAATCCCACGGGTTTATAGCTCATCTGTAAGAATGTGATCTGAACTAAAACATGTCGTACTATCTTGAGTAGAAAAAAAAGCTACAGGCCTATCATTTAAAATTAAACAAAAGAAGTGAAGAACAAGAAAAAATGTTCAAGTAATGCATTAATTTGAATTGTAATAAAATTCAGTCAACCTATTCCTGAGTTCATAAAGTTCAAAATACACCCACATAAGTGTGCTGATTCAGTTCTTATTTAGAAAAAAATATTCAAATGACTGAAATAATGGATTATATAAGCTGGACACATATGACACATTCCAGTGTATGTGTATATATCCGTGACCTTACAACAGCACATACTTGTAATAAATTGAGCACTTTGAACACATAACCACATATTTGGTGGCCAAAATACCATACTGCTGCAAAAGTCTTTTGGCTTGATTGTATTCCCGCCCAGTTAATACTTCAGTGGTAGTAGGATGGAGCACCTAATCTCTCGGATGGAATTCTTGCGCCTGTGAAGGAATTACTTCATGAACAAGATATCTCTCAATGGGTAATTTACACGAGAGCTATAGACATGCTATTTGGAAAGAACATTCGTTCCAAATAAATATACAAAAGGCACAGACAGGAAGGGAGAAGTAAAAGAAGTTGAGTGAGACATCTTAAATGCCAAGTTTCCTTTTAGTTTAGGGCTAGTACTTGGCAGGACATTGGTTTGCCTTGACTACAGAAATGTGAGCTTTAAAGAGATGTTCTCATTTCATATGGGAAGAACCTGAAGTTTTTTATATTTTCCACGAAAAAGGAATGAAAGAAAAAAATCAGAGACCAGGAGAGAGAGACAAACTTTATAGCCCAATTGTAAGAGAAATTGCCTGTGGTGGGTTTAAATCCCCGGTCTGAATCTGAGTACCCTAAACTGGAAAGCTATCAGCCATCCTAGTATTTTTGTCTGTCTTCAAGAGGAAATACTTTTCTGCATCCAGGAAACCATTCTAAAAACACCTCTTTGTCGTGTTAAACTTTTCCTAGCAAAAGAACAGTAAGAAAATTCCCAACAGTTCTATGTATGGATCAGTCATGACCTTACTCACTTCTTATGCCCATCTGCCACAAAATCTCTTCCTCTAACCACCATTCAGGTTAGAAAACAGGCCAAAGGGCTACAGATGTAGTACAGTGTATGAGAATATATTACAATAGCACCCTTTCTATTTTCCATCTCCTTTCCCTCAACATTCATGGATGATACAACAGCCTGAGAACCATTTTGTCCATCTTGTATGGGAAACAGTGGTACATGAGTATAGCCACTGTCTAAACTATAGCATTTCAATGGAGGAAGGTCTGTATTCATTACTGTATAGTTGAGACTTTACATGGGGAGGTGTGATTGGCTGCTATCAGACCCTTAATTTTTTTCTCAGATAAATAACTGAATTACTGCTGTTTGTATTTCTTTCTGTGTCTCTGTTTAAAAGCTGAGACCTGTCATGAAACATTCTCATGTAGATACTGATCTTTTGCTAACTTTGAAATGCAACATTTTTGTGACTCATTGTATGACCATAGCCTTAATTCTGTAAAGTACATAACTTTAAACCACTTAAGAAGTCCATTACAGCTGTCAAGGCCAGAGAAATACTTATAGACAAGACCTAGGATTTTGTTCATCTGGAATCTAAAAGTAGAATGTTTTAAAAGCAAACCAAGAATATCCTCTATACACCACTCTCTCCTTTTCCTTTTATCATCCAAAGCAAAACCCAGAACTAAGCTTTTGAGCATAATCTTACATTTTGATAAACTTCCAGTCTATTTTTATTTCCTGGGATCTGACATCTGAGGCCAGATCTTTATTGCTACTTGCATATTCTCTCTTCTTTTTAATGTTTTAAAGTTTGGTGTATGCAGTATGTTGGCACAGTATGAACATATCCAATTAAATAATTGTAACTTATTTTATCAGCCAATGTCCCACCACATTAAATTATTCAAATAAGAAATAATGAATCCTATAGAAATAAATACCTGATATTCAAGTAATCAATGATTGCTTTGGCTTGCTCAATGCTGAAGAAATTCAAGTCACCACTTCTTTCTGAATCAGTTTCTCCTATTCCAGCCATTGCTCTTCCAAGTTCTTTTAAATTATCTCCTAAGGTCATATGTTTGTCTGCAAAGTAATCCGAAAGAACAAAAACTAAGTATAAACACGACAGGGTGGGTTGGGTTTTTTTGGCCCATTTTAATTATAACACTGAAGTTATAAGCCATGTAGAAACTTAAAAAGCAACAGCAGTTAAACATCTTTGTCTGTTGCCATTATTCTTATCAATAAAATGTGTGTTAAAATTCCAGTACAAAATCACCGATCTACATTCCTAATGTAAAGATCGCAATAATGGGTGTTTAAGGTACTACAGCTTTGCCTCATACTTATGCAGAGATAACCACAGGCAGAATAGGCTGTAATTTTGAGATGCGTAGTATGTTTATTTTTAAAATAAATTTACTACTGTTTATGTATTGTAAAAGATTGTTCTTCTGACCATGCCCCTTGCAACGTAAACCATTAATACAGGAACAGATATTAAAAAGGGTAACCAATTTAATAATTTTTTTTTAAAGTGCTTACAGTTATAATTGATTAAACATGAATTATGCATAATACTCTGCATCTACCATCAAACCTGGAGACATTTTTGCACCCCTCCAAATAGATTATTACTTTACATTTTTACCCCAGAAATCAAAACTAAAGGCCAAAACAGCTTTGAATTAGAATTTAAATTCTTTTCGTTAACTGTCTTGACAAAGAGGGAAATCTGAAATATATCAGTGTTTGCTGAACCTTTAAAAAGAAAGGATTCATCTTTCTGATTTGTGTACAGTGTGTGCCATCACTAGAACCATGGTGGAGTTTAAAAAAAGTTTTAAACACAATTTACTTGGTCTTTTCAAGTCTAAAAAATCTATAGTAGAAAATGGGGAAATATCCACCAGTGGTGAAATAGATTTATTTTCGTTATTGTTTTAATTCTCTACTGATCTGCTCCTTGGTTCTTTGTATAGGAAACAAAAAATTTAGAAGATTCTCGTCTTTATAGTTTTGCCCTTTAGTGATACAGCAATCAAAACGCTGAAAATTTCACCTCAGTTTTCAGTAACAGAGGCAGCACTATATAAATAACCGTAACAGAAGAAACAAGAAAGAAATACAGAGACTATGTAGGAAACAGAAGCCATGGGAAATGAGAAGGAGTAATAGAACCAGAAATAGCACAGTTAGTAGGGAAGTGAAGCCACACAACAAGATAATGAGAAGTCACAACACCCAGGCCCAGCCCTGTTGCCAGCTACTCCAAATTTTCTCTTTCTTCTGCACACCTGATTTTCAGCCCCAACTACCTCTCTCAGGAAGGCTCTCACTGTACTTCTGTGAGGTAAGCAGCACTTTACCCTCAATGTACAGAAGATGAATCAAATCACGTAAGTAATTTATTCTGGCTCCCCAACAACCAAAGCCTCCAGTTTCCAAATCTCAGTTTTCCTCTCTCTTTTACCAGCCTTAAATGAGTTTCCACTACTCTCCTTCTCTAAATCCATTCTTCCTGCTCCATGCTATTCTTGCTATTATGGTCAAATCAGCTTAATTCTGCAGGTTGCTTGGGTCCAGTGTAGGGAAAGGAAAGCAAATGGTCATTAATACAGAAGACATTAGCATTTTGCTCTTAGTTGAAATATTTGGTCTTGGAACTTGCACCAGCTGAGAACAGTAATTACAAGGAAATTCATCTCACCCCTGGGCTAGAGCTTACTTTATAAAATGGATTATTTGGGGAACTTAGCTGTGAAGAAAATGTAAGAAGTCTCCTGTAAGCATTTACAAACTGCATTTTCTTTCCCTAAAAGCCATGTGTCTTAGCCAAATCCGAATGGATTTTCACAGGACAGTAAAAAGCAAATTCACAACACTTGCTTGCCAAACCTTATGTCCTTATTTCAAAGCACAGGGGTATTAGAGCTGTTAAAAAAAAAAGGCACAAAATAATACTTTTTTTTTTTTTTCCACAGCCTCTGTCTGCAAGCCCATTGAACTGTTTTAGTTGTAATTTTACATATAAAAACTAATCAGAGGCAGACACTGCCATGGAAAATTTCAGTGTAAAGAGTTAAAGTTTGCCAAAGCTTTATGCAACTAAGATCACATTCCTGAAAAACGTCAGACAGCTTTAATAATCAGCTGTGCTACCAGCCTGTCTAGTATACACGCATTACATACAGTCTCATAAAACTAATTTCTGACAGGTTTCCATTCTTCTCCATTGTTATATTAATATAGTTAGCATATGTTAAGATACTTTCTCATTGGAGACAGGAAGGACAACTGGAATTTCAATGACCATAAAGCACGTACATATTCTGTCAAAATTCCAAGTCAGAAAGGCCCTTGAATTAAATTACAATGAAAGACTATAATAACTAATATGAGTTTGATTTTAAATATTCATCTTCTCCTTTGAATGGAACGGCTGAGTCCTTTCGCTCTTCCTCTGGGATGGACTTTTCTCAACATAATCACCTTCAAAGTGAATGTTAAGTAAGCATTGTGGTCTCTGAAAAACGGGTTTTAGAGGATGCTGCTACCATTTTTTCTGGCTATTTCGTTCCCACAAGACCCAAGCTACAAGCTTTGTTGCAGATTTTCTCATAGCTACAGGAGCTACAGTCCTTTCATTGTCATTTTTCATCTTCGGCAGTGATGCCAGTTTACTTCCCTCACCAGTCTTTAGTTAACTAATACATTTTGTGCCAGAAGTGCAGCATTTGCCATACAGAAACCTGCCTGAGAGTTGACCTCCAAGGATAAAAAAAATGTAATTCACCTGCTGTAATGCTACAGGATGTACTGAATATCTCAAACAGCAGAGAAATGTGCCCAAGGCTACAGTGAGTCAGTCACTGAGACAGCTGGAATTGGAGTTTAGGAGATCCTTGTGCTCACTCTACTGTAATTATTATTTATTTTACCAAAGCAAAGACGAGGTCTCTTCAGGACCCGGCCCTTTTGTACCACATACTGTACAAACAAAGAATGAGGGATAGTCTGCTAAAAAGACTACAGTTCTCTAACAAAAGTTTAATATATACCAATAAGAATTATTTTCAGGTACAAAGTATACCATGCCAATGTTCAAGAGGAAAATAAATCATTTTACAATTACTTGTAATTAAATATCACTTTATTAAAATGACTGGAAAACATTCTTGCCTTCCTCTTCAGATATTTATTTTACAGTTTTTAATTATACTTACCACTGAGGTTCTCCAACAGGAAATTTAATAGATCCATGAATCCTGAGAGCTGTATAAGACTGAAGTTCATTTCTTTAGCCCACCAAAACCCCGCAGTATAATAATCTAGCAAAATAGCTTCTTTCAAAGATGTCTTTAATTGTTTAAAATTCAGAAATTCTTCCAGCTTTCTAGAAGAAATTGCAGAGCAAAATAATGAAATTTAAAAAAAAAATACACATTTCAGTTTAACTTAAGTCTGCTTGTAATTATATCTATAATATTTATTATTACAATATTTTATATATATTTACATATCTTCCTCCAACCTAACTACACCAATTTCTAGATATGAACGTTTATGATCAGAGGCTATATCAACTGAAAAAAGTGAACAAACACCTACAGGTTTCAACAGACATTACTTAAATGTTAAGATATGATTAATGAAATCACAAAAATAAGAGCATTACAAAAACCAAAGAGAAATACACTGAAAAACCCAGAGAAAAATCAGTGTTCAGGAAGGGATTTGTAGGATGAAAAGGCACGATTAGTCTCCACTTTCCACTACCACTCTTTCACTCTGAGATAGTTTTACAGTACTTAAAAGATCTTGCTTCCCTTTCAAGATTATATTTCATGTAGCCTCTGAAGAAAAATTATATTTGAAAATTAATGTAAATAGTATAATATAAAATTACTGAAAGTACTTAAAATATTTAGAAGTTTAAATTCCACCTTCATAATGGTCAAGACACTTAAGAAGAGCCTCATCCTATTTTACTGGCACACTGTGGAAATTTTTCCACTTACTTTAACTTGAAAAATTAATGAAAAAATACACTCCCTTGTAGGAGACCATCCTGTTGCTGACACATTTATGCCTACTCTATCCAAACATAGAATTAGTTATGTCTTTTATAATAATTGTGTGCATTTTTCCACATGCAGAGAAGGGAACAGAGCTAGGACTTCAGTCTGTGGTTCTTCCAGTATAACTTCAGCCACGTCTCAGATAGTTAAGTTTTACATTAAAGCAATCCTTGGCTTCTTAACTATACCTAACAATACAGGTGCCAGTTGTGATCACAGTTTCTAGTCCCCTGTAAAGGAGCAGAGTCTCTCCCCCCCTTCCCACTTCTCATTCCTTCCTAAGAAGGGCATCAATCTCAGACCTACTGATAGGCAGCCATTAGTTTTTCAGGGTTTTCACTAAGCCAGCAGAGATAGACTGTCAAATAAGTGGAGTTTCTTCTTTAATTAAAGCCTCAATAGCTAACAAAGTAAAGCATATAATCCAATCAGTTTTGTTTAAAACATGTATTCCTTTGTTCTGCATGACAAATTTGTACGGCTGCACACATGCAAGTTGGTTAAAAACACTTAACTGTGTACTGAAATAGAAGTGGAACATGGCCAGCTGAACTTTCCAAGGTTTGAAACAGTCCATATCCTCTCTTTCTGAAGCTTCTGCCAACTCTGTGTTTTCATAATCAGAGCTTCTCAGGGATTTATATTTTCTCTGATGCTGCTAACAATGCCAGTACTCATCTTTTCAATATTCTGTAAGGCATGTCACTGACAACAATATCTATAAATGATTGGGAAATGGTGGGGCATTTAGATTTCCTAGTTACACTGACTGCTATTTCTTCTTTCAGAGAAGGTTCTCGAGTCCTACGGAGACAGACAGCAGTATAAAATTCCATGATAGATGGGAATGCAGGACACCAAAATTCTCATACTGAATCAGATCTATTCTGATTTTCTAACCCTAGCTGTGGCCTTCAAACTGCTCTTGTGTATAGACATGATGCACTATGGTAAACTAACAAGATTTCCATGCTGCTGCTAAACTGCTTAGAGTGCATAAAATACCCTGTAACTATCCTCTTTCCAGTCAGATGCAGTATATACTTTATGTTCCACTTGTACAGCGTGTATATATATAAAAAAATACATGTGATCAGCTGAGGCTAAGAAGAAATGTACAATCTTCCAAAGCATTTCTTTTTAATCTTAATGAGAAAGTTTCACAATAAGTTGCATCATTAAGCACATTTTAGTCTACAGTTAGTTGTATGCTTCAGTCTCCTCTAAAATAAGAGGCCTATTGTGCAAGAGAAAACTGTAAATGAAAGATTTTTTTTATATAAAATTTGATAGGAAAAAATTTTCTTTCCAGTTTTCTTAAAAAAAAAAAAAAAATATATATCTATATATATATATATATACCAGAATGAACTTTTTTTCCCTCAGAACAGTGACAAATAGGAGGAACAAAATATATTTCAGGAATAATATTTTAATCTTTATTAAATGGTTTATGTATTCAGAAGGATGAAGTTGGATTTTTTATTCCACTCCCCTCCCTGCCCCCAAACTAGTCCAGTGGTCAGCCCTTTGGCTTTCAATTCTCTAAGAATTTGCTAGTCGACACAAAAGCTCCTAAATAATTTGGGCACT
Source organism: Elanus axillaris (assembly GCA_026212715.1). NCBI lineage: Eukaryota > Metazoa > Chordata > Aves > Accipitriformes > Accipitridae > Elanus > Elanus axillaris. The sequence goes on from JANZLQ010000100.1 coordinate 8,661,534, forward strand.
TCTGAAAAATCCCATCCTTAAAATATAAGTCTAGAGTCTCAGGTTGAACTCTTGGCCTCCTAAATTTAGCTGCTATTAAGCAGTAATAACAAGGGACAGTGTTGCTACAGGAATGACAAGATGAGCTTACATCAGAAGTCTCTGGCTGTCTCCTATTTCCCCAGTGCACCATAATGGCTAACTACTAATACCTTCTTAAGCTTTCCATCCTTTTCTGAATTTTTAAAACCTTTCTGATTTTTCAATAACTCATGTTACAGTACAGAATCTTAAATGTTTTAGCAAAAAAGTTACCTAGTGTCACTTACAAAAAAAGCTCAGCATTGGCCTGTTTTTATTTACATCTTACAATAATATTAATTACGCTGTAAATGAAAGAGTAAGTAAAAAACTGTATCAATGTGAAATAATAGTGTGTGGGGGAAATAGTAAAAAAAAAAATCAAGAGATATAGGAAATACAGTAAACAAAGTGGATCTGAGATCAACAGTATTTCTTCCTATCTTTCATGAATCATATCAAATATTAGTGATTTAACTGAACAATTAAAGGCTAATGATGTAACCATCACAAAAGAAATCTAACAAATAGTCTATAATTTTTATTTCATTATTGTATTGGTTCTAGCATTGTTATCATTGCCACTTACTTTTGAACTCCATCTACATTTTGTTCTGACAAAGCAGTAATTTGGGAAAGAGAAAGAAACGTCCGATTAATAACCTTCTTTCCAACTATGGCATCCTGATCTTGGTCTTCTTCCTATAGACACATATATACCAATATAATTTTAAAAGGTTTATTTTATTATGTCAGTAACTTATCTAAATAACATTTTTATTTTGAGAGAGTATGCAAGGGATAAATTCAACAAATGCCAAAAATGTAACACAGCTATAATTATATGGCAGTAACACAGTACCCTAACACATTTTCACTAGAGAAAAGCTAGGCAGATACATGGAAAATAGTATTTTTATCTTAAATTCATGTGGGAACACAGTGACATATCATGTGCAGCACAAGATTAAATTAACTTGCAAGTAAGAACAATAGAAATGTAAAGGTGCAAAAAAAATCCATGAATCTAGATTTGACCAACATGATAATATATTGCACAGTAATTAAATTTTAAAATCAGTTTCTGCTTAAGATATTATGAGTATACATACACATTACTGTGCTATTTGCTTTTCACCCTGTACTTGATTACATTTTCAAATTTACTGTCTACACTGACTCCTTCCCTAACCAAAAAGTCCAAGATGTTTGTTGCAACACAGCGATACACGTACAAGGATCTGATACTGCTGTTTCAGGGGAAGGTCAGTATATTTCTAATACAGAAAGCAGTTCTTTATAGGAAATACAAGGAGGTACATGTTATAGGGGATAACAAACTGAGCATGAATCAACAATGCAACTGTCTTACAAAAAATAGGACCATTTGATGATATTTTATTTAGTGTGTGTCACTGATCAAAAACATTCGACCTGAGACTTCAGTAAGACATCTATGAAATAAATAAAACAGTAGAAGAAAAACCTGCTTTATAACAAAATATGTAGGTGACAAAGTGAGGTGTTAAAGCACATTATAAAATGTGAGATGAGGCAGACTTTTTACAGGGGAACATGGCAGGGGAACAAGGGACAGTGGTCATAGAATAGAATAGAATATTTCAGTTGGAAGGGATCTACAATATATTAGCACAGGACAGCATAGGTAAAAATATTTTACTATGAATCATAGAATCTTGTCATAGAACGGTTTGGGTTGGAAGGGACCTTAAAGATCATCTCGTTACAACCCCCCCCCCCCCCCCCCCCG
>JANZLQ010000100.1:8674183-8687964 GCA_026212715.1 Elanus axillaris
CGGCGCCTTTCGAGGAGCTGGTGAACCGCGGCGCCGGCGAGGCGGCGTGCTGCGGGGGCGGTACCCCGCCGCCTTCGTGCCCCCTCTTTTTATAATTTATTTTAAACGTCTTCGCTAAGGTAAAAACGGTGAGGTATTAAAAACACAGCGTGGGTATATGTACCTATGTAACCTTCGTCCCCGAGAGAGTTTAAGGGAGAGTCGCCTGCCCCCAGTGGGGCAATTCCTCTGCCGAAAACCAGTAGAGGCCTCGGCTGGCCAGTGTCTGCCTCGCCTCACCTCACCTCACCTCACCCTCCTTCCGCACCTCCCGCCACGCCCGCCACTGTTCAGTCGGTTACGGACCTTCGTTTTTAAGCATATGGCTATGTCTCGGCACGTTCGTGGTGGTAGGGCTCTCCTAATATTTGGTTGTTGAGAGAAAGGTGTATGGTTTCCCTTCAAAGAGCACTGAGGGGGGTGGAAGCAACCTCGCACCTTGCTTCCAGCAACATCACGGTTGTGTTTCTCACCTTCTATTGCTTTAGGTAGCCTGAGCGCTCTAGAGGATTTCACAAATCCACATAATTTTCCATAACATTTGCTTTTTTTCCTTGTCTCTGGCCTGCTTTTTTTTTTTTTTTTTCCATTGCGGTTTTTGACTTGGTTGACAGAGGTGTGATTTCTGACAAGCAACACATCTTGTGCAGCACGTCAAGAGAAATCTAAGAATACAAGTTATTCCTCCCAAGAATGTATGAAGTGTTGTGTCAGCTCAGAATTTCTCCCTCAAGCCTGTCTATATAGTTGTAGCTACTAGGAGATAATTTTCTTGTGGTTGAACTGCTTTGTTGTCTTAGATGGCCAAGAAGTTACTGTGATTGTCGTGGAAGCGATTAACCACTTTCAGCCAGCGTAATGGTTGTATCTGTTGGCACAAAGCTACTCTAGTGATTGTCGGTACAAAAGCCTAACGTTTCTGTTTCCTTAAGCAAATAAATCCTCTTCTGTGTGAGATGTATTATTACATTTTCTAAATGCTTTATGAAAAATATATGCATCTTTCACAGTATTCTCTCTTAGTGTTCTCTGTAAATATTCTGGCAGTTGGAACAGCGTAACACTGGGGTAATGCAGTCAGATCATAGTAAAAGGATACAAGGTATACTGTATGGGAAACGACAGGCTGTCAAAAATATATTGTACATCCATTTGAAATGTACCACTGAAATTTTTGTCATTTTTACTTCATGGCTTTATAAAAGGAATCTTTAGAGGAATTCAGTGAACATTTTTTTTCACTTACTTTCTGTTCCTTATGTACTGAAGTTTGTTTTACACATGATAGCTTACCTTTGTGATATTTTCTACTGTCCTTTATGATTTATTTTTATTGTAAACTCCGTGGAATTGTGTGCTTTTACAAATTCAAATATATAGTTTCCAGTTTTGGCTGAAGCTAGCTTTGCATGGTCTATATGTAAACTGTAGGGAACACCCTATTCTGCCACTATTTTTGTTGTATTTCTTCTTAGATCTTGAGACAAATAATTTTGATTTAAATTGATTAATTTTATAATTGTTCTGACTTGTAATTACTTTCAGCAGAAACTATATTAGAAAAACCTGAATCCTGATCTTAGCAAGTCTTGCCACTGCTTTATTTTTAACGTTTTTTTCCAATAAGTAGTCTGCAGCTGTGAAAACATCAGTAAGGTTTAATGTCATAATACATTTGATCATCCATGAATCTTGACGTTTGTACTGTGTGAAATTTTTGAAACATGTTTTGTTATTAAAAGGACAATATCAGTATCTGTTCTTTATAATGGTCCTCTGAAAGCTTTCCTTCTATATAGGTTTTATCTTTTGCATTTGACATATCTGCATGTTTCTCTTTTGAATGTAGTTGAAATTAGCATTACTGTTTTTATTTCCTCATTTGTTTGACAACAAAAGTATTATGACTAAAAATAGCAACTACTGGTTTTAACTTCCCATTGTGGGAGCGGACAAGTGGGGCCTTTTAAAAACAAACAGGAACACTGAATGCATTTCAGTTTCTGCCTTAACTATTTATGTAGACAGCTTCAAGATTTTTCTGCTTCTGCTGAGGTATTTGACAGCTTGATAACAAAATGCGTATAATAATACAAATAACAGCCTGTGTTGCTGGTGTGGTTGGGTTTTTTTCATTCCCATTTTGATTAAAGTTGTAACTGATATGTAACACTCTTTCAGGGTACATCTGTACTGCTGTCAGCAGTATCGCTGAGACAGAGGTAGCTGAGCTAGCTTTAAATGAACTAGCTCAGATGCTGGAAACTAGCTGTGACAGCAGAGCTTAGTCCAGTCTAATTTCCCCACTGGGGTGCAGACAGGAGCATCTTGGGTTCCTTATGCTTTAGGTATTTGCTATAGTTTTAAAAGAGCTGGTAAGCTAGTCCTTGTCAATATATTTTTTGAAAGTAATGATTTTGCAAAGTATGGTGTTGTCTCATTAAACAAATGCAAATAATAACATCTTCAGCCACTGCAGAGGGCTCATCCCAAAGGACAAGCTTATTTTCCTTCAGGAACACTGGTGCTAAATTCTATTGCTGTGTTTCAAGGTTTTGCCACTCTGGAAAGGCCATCACCAAAACTGCAGGTAGTAGGGCATTTTTTCTAAGCAGGGATAACTCACTTGGGGTTTGGGTTTTTGAGAGAGAGTTCTTCTCTACCTTCCCAAACACAGAGGTTTTTTGCAATTTGTTATTTAACTATAACACTCTTCTGCTGATATTTTCTGCTTCATGGTGGCTTGTGAACATTGGCCGAGGGACTCAAGGAAGATCTTATTCTTTTGTTTTAGAATATCTGATTTGGTATTTTGATTTAATGCTGTTGACAAGGGGTGCCCAAAGCATTTGGAGTAATGTATTGAACAGCTAGAAATGTTATACATTCAGAACAGCTAAAAATTCTTTGAAGGAAAATGAAACAGTAACAAATAATTCTCTAGTAGTGGTCTGTTTTTAAGTAGGTTAAGTTTACTGCTGGGAATGTGTGTTGGTAGGATTGGTTTGGGTTTGGTGTTTTTCTTTCCTAACACATGAGGATAGTGTTACCAGAATTAACTCACCTTGAATTACCTCAGTCAGTCACTACAGTTAACAGTAAAATGAATGGTAAATTCTTTGACATCAGTGAACAGGAATATAAAATAACTTCTCTTTGAATTTTCAGTGGTGGTTACAGCAGCAATCAAAGGACAAAACAGTATTCAATCAAAATAATTGCAAGCTTTTAGTCATGTCTGTGTGGAGGTTCTGCCCAAACAGAAACTTTCACAAATAAGGGATTGTTCAAATGATTGATGGACTCTTACTACTTTTTTTAAATAACAGAAACACTGATAATTTTAAAAATTAATTTTCTAAGTTACGTACTTTCTCTCCCACAGTTCCTCATCAGTCATTTAGAACAGTATTTCTTATTATCTGATACCTGTGCTTGTTGTAGTGGACAGTGGTGCCACAAATCCATCCTTATCATGAGCAGTAACAGAGTAATGCATTGGTGGGGGTGTTGCTCCTGGGAATATTGTTACAGATGCTAGGTGGTGAAATGTTGAAATGGGAAGCGTTCACCTTGCCATGTAACCTGTCAGATTTTGATGTGCAGATTACAGAGCCTATCTGCAAATACTGAGTTACAACAGCTTGAATATCTTAAGTTGAAACTGCAAACTTTAGTTAAAGAATATATTTCTAATGGTAGAGGACCTTTACACATGTTGAAAGAGATTATAGGTGACTGAGTGCAAGGCACCTGGAGTTATTTTTAAATTAATTTTTGTAATCTTATATATTGCTATAATACAACACTATGACCTCAGCAAATTTTCCCACAGGTCCTTCTTGCTGTTTGTAATTCAGAGAATGAGATGAGCCTTAGCATCAGCATGTTAAGTGTGCTGGGCCTGTTGATATCATGTAGGTTAGAAAGCTTCATACTGTAGTAAGGCAGGTACATATTGGAGGCAGGAGAAAATTCCTTTTTGGACAAGCTTTTTCTGACATGGTGGAGGTTGCCTGATACCTTTCAAGAAGCAGTGAAGAATTAGTTTGGATAAGATTCTTGGGATTTCAGGTAAAAAGTTGCTTTCCAGAATGTTCAACTTTTTGCCTACTAATATGTTCCTTACAGCACGAGATATAAGCAAGGGAGGGGAAAAAAAAAGAATTTTGATGCACCTCTATTTGCAGGGCTACTGCTGTGATCTTGAATGGTGGAGGAGTGTTGTGCAGGTAGTTGAGAGTGTTATGGGAGGGTTGTTGTTTGTACTCACACCTGACCTGTAGCCACAGAGGAGAAGCTGGAAGATACCTTGAAAAGAACAAACCCGCTATGCCTTGAACTTTCTTATGCTTTTCTTTCTGATACAGTGCTAAATTCCTCATGCTATACTGATAAAATCCATCTGGGGCAATACCTTTGAAATGTTAACACTTTGCCTTATTAAGAAGTATGGACAGTAAGGGTGTTAACTGACTGGTAATACGCCATTTATATAATGGTGCAAAAATACATAGTAACATAATCCTATGTATTGAACATCCTAAGAGAAAGAGATGAACAGGTATTAATTCAGTTTCCAAAACATCACTATCAGTTATTCTTTTAATTCAGTTCTCACTACTTCTCAAGAATCTCTTGTTCAACAGGTTTCTAACACTACTTGTTGCTTTAGGAAAGCTTTCATATTTTTTCTATTTATTAAAAAATCTCTTTCAATGATTGTATAATATTAGCATGTTGAGCTATTAATTCTTTTTTTTTTTCCCTAGCTAGGGCATGCATCTTCAATTATATCAACATTACTGACTGTAGGAGTACTTCTTTTTATTCTGCATGAAATATTGCTAATAAAACAAAAGCAAACTGATGTCGTGGTCCTATGTGAAGGAAGCCTTCTTTTACTTCGTTCCTGTTGTTCTGATGACACATTGTATTTGAGACTAACTTTTTTACAGTTGGGAACAGTAATTTTTCATATTAAAGTACATGTGAAAGTACTGTAGTACTTAATTAGAGGAAAAAACCTAGTATGTCCACTAAGTGTTCTTTGTTGCTCTCAGTCTTGTTTCATCATCCTTGAATGTTGTAATTCAGCTAGTCCGAGTTTTAAGTATATCATGCAGTTTGGCAGCAGCAGGGGGAGTACTGTAGCTTTATTTAGGGACTCTCCTTGACCAAAGAGAGAGTTAGTTGATTGTCAGCTCAGAACAATGCTGTTCAGGCTCAAAAATCAGCTCATGTTAGGAAATCTTCCATTTCTCTCTCTCTAGGTGAGCTAGTCTGCAAGCTTTGCCTTGCTGTATGTCTGTAAAGCCCAAGTTCCACAGATGTAGAAGTGTACCTGCTATGAGTAAATTATGATCAGGTTTTTGTGTCCTGGTGTAGAAGCAGGTCAGGCCAATTACACTCTCAGTCATGAGCCTGGAAGAGATCTTTGGGATGTGAGCTGGTTCAGCTTCCTGCTCAGAGCTCGGTCAGCACTGAATGCAGAACAGGACTTTGTCCAGCTCAGTCTTGAAAACCTGCAAGGATGGAGATTCTTGCACCTTTCTCGGTAACCTATTCTAATGCTTGATTACCACTGTATCCTGGGCTGCATCAAATGACACCTGACCAGCAGGTCAAGGGAGGTGATTCCCCCCACTCTACTCCACTCTCATGAGACCCCACCTGGAGTACTGCGTTCAGCTCTGGGGCCCCCAACATAAGGAGGACATGGACCTGACCTGTTGGAGCGAGTCCAGAGGAGGACCACAAAGATGGTCAGAGGGCTGGAGCATCTCTCCTATGAGGACAGGCTGAGAGGGTTGGGGTTGTTCAGCCTGGAGAAGAGAAGGCTCTGGGGAGACCTTAGAGCAGCCTTCCAGTACCTAAAGGGGGCCTACAGGAAAGGCAGAGAGGGACTTTTTACAAGGGCATGTAGTGACAGGACAAGGGGTAATGGCTTTACACTGCAAGAGGGTAGATTGAGGTTAGATGTAAGGCAGGAGTTCTTCACTGTGAGGGTGGTGAGGCACTGGAACAGGTTGCCCAGAGAGGTGGTGGATGCCCCCTCCCTGGAAGCGTTCAAGGCCAGGTTGGATGGGGCTTTGAGCAACCTGGTCTAGTGGAAGGTGTCCCTGCCCATGGTGGGGGGGGATTGTAACAAGATGATCTTTAAGGTCCCTTCCAACCCAAACCATTCTGTGATTCTATAAAGTTAAATTTAGCAAATCATAAATTTTCAATTATTCAAAACAATACGCATACAGAGAAAGGAAAGAAGTAAAACAGGTACTCTATCAATGATTCCATTATCCTCTCCCCAGAAAGAGAAGTTGCTCAATGGAGGATAAAAGCAAATATTAGATTGATTCTATTCTCGATCTTAGCAAAAAGAATGCTGTATCTAGTGCCAAGAAACTGAATTGAGGTTCATAGAAATCCTAAAAAATTACATAGAAAAGACTAAAAAGGACATGTAGTCCATCTCCAGGGGACCCATACTTCTTCTTGCCAACAAGAACTTCAGGAAGAAATATGAATTTATTTAACCCAGTAGTTCAGGACAGTCCCTTACTACGTATTACATTGAAGAAGCAATGTAAATGTGCATGTAATATTGCAGTATGCTATTAGTATGAACTAAGAGAGCTTAGGATTTTCTGCCCTCTAAGTACCTTTCAGTTCAAGAATCTAAACTATGAGACCTGATGCATAAAGTGAAGCAATATAGATAATTTAGAGTGCAGTTATTTCAGACTACCTACCCCCAAGGTCACCAATTGCTAATACAAAACAAAAACTCTGTGGATCTAAGGGACTTCTCACAGTCAGCATTCAGTCCAGAACAATCCACTAGGAATTACCAGATTGAAAGCAAGAGACAAAAAGAACTGCACTGACCATTAAGTGACTCTCAGCCCCTCGGGACAGGAATTGACTTTCTAAGTCTTATACAGCCATGAGTACACTGGTGACAATGAACAAACAAATAATTTAACATAAGCTTAATGTAGGTCTTCGGGTTTATTGAGAGCACATAGGAAAGCAACGTTTCACTGACTGAGAGCGATATTCTTCAGGGGGACAAGCTGTTCAGTACAGAACATGCCAATTAACGTAGCAAGGAAATTACCAGAAGAAATAACCCAAATTAAACAACAAAATACGTTATAATTGCAAACAGAGATAAAAGTTGTTAAATACAATTTTACATATATTTATATAATATATATTATATATTAAACATATATATACAAGCATTGTTTTTATATCATACATATGTATATATTCTTTCTTCAGACTACCTTTTGAGCTCAGATTCCCGTCTCCTCTATGTCTTTTCTAAAGATATAAACTACCATTAATCTTGACAGGTTTGTATGAACTGGAGTATTAAACTCCATGCAAAAGACGAGACATTCGTCTTCTAGGCAAACTGTCTTCAAATTTCATTTTGATAGTCAAAACTTGACTTTTCAGTTTGAACTGTTGTTTCATTCTGTTGGCAGACCAAAGAAGACAGAAAGGCACAACTGTGTAAAGTAAAAGCCTGAAACTATTATTACATCTTAATAACATAGCAAAGCCTGTGAAAAAATATAAATTCACCAATTCCATCGTCCTTGCCCTTTTGCCCCCAAATGGGAACATCATTTCTTTCAGAGATTTCATATCTTTGTTGTGAAGCTCTATTGATTTTTTGCCACCTTCTCCATATGATGTTAACCAGCTTTTAGAATAACATATAACAATTTAGGGCAGTAAGTGAAAAAATACATCCAGCTGAAATTATGGGAGGATTTTCAATAGAGAGACTGTAATTACGCAAGACACAAGTTGGCTCATATACTGGAACTTATGAAACCATCTTTTGAAAAAATAAATGCCATGTGACTTTTATGCCAGCCTGGATCTGTGTGCAACTTTAAGCTTGTCACTATTTCTAGTTTAAATTGACTGTATTTTTTGTTTGTACATTTGTGAACAGTTTGCTTGTTGGACTACACAAACAGCTTCCAAGGTATCTTGCTATTTCTTTACTTATTTAATATGGACTGGCAAGCCTGAATTACTGGGACATAACATAATGTTTAAGTGATGTCTTGGAGCAAGATCGCAACTATAGCAGCAATACACTCACCATACTGGCTCTCCAGGTATCTCCACTTTACAGAGTAAGGTCTATTCAAGAGAGAGAAATTTGTCACTGTGCAGTCCAGCAAAAAAATCCTAAGTGTCCCTGCCACTGGGACCAAGTAATAAAATTGGCGTAGATGGCACGTGTCTTCTCCTTGTGCTCTTAGAGTCACAGAGTACAAATCCCAATGAGTGGATGAGCACACTCAGGAAGAATGTGTCCATGTAGTCTCCTTAAATATCTAAGCGTAAAGGTTATTCTGTGATCACTAGGCAATATGGTTAAAATTACTATGAAGCTGTTTGTTATTGCCCTTCTCCTTTTCTTCCCTGACTCACTTGAGGTTATGGACTCATCTTGGCAGAGTACATTAAAATAAAAGGGTATATAACTCAGTAATCAGTCCTGGGAGCACTTTCCTTCCTGGATTCTGAGTTTGAAATATCTGCTGTGCAAGCAGAGGTTTATAGAGAGCTGCAAGGAGGAGTTAATGTCCATATTCACTCCAAAAAGATTATGTAGTTGCATGTAAAAAATGAATTTGCAGAGCTCTAGAGAGCTTAAGTATATTACTCCTAGTAAAAATAAAACTCATTGAGCAGAGGACCTGAGGCCAGCACATATATTTGTGCTAAGAATATCACTTTAACTGCACACCAGCTCTGCCTGTGATGTCATAAGTAACATTCACAGATTTCTTCTAGAACAGGGGTCAAATGCTTCCATGATATTTATTAAAGTAATTTATTGATTTAGTTTAGGCAGAAACAAAACTTAGCCTCTTGGACAGTGAAAGACTAATTAGTCTAACCCATTCTTGAGTTCTTCAGTATCTTGGAACTCAAAATTCAAAGGAAGACAAAGATGGGGCACAGCTCACATCAGCCACACTTTCCCTCAGCTTGAGCACCAAGACATACTCTGTTGATATTTGTGACTGTTGAGTTATGAAGAACAATGGCATATTTTTGGTCCACAGGGAACAGTTACCCACCAGCTTATCCTAGGAAATTTCAAAGCAGAATGAAAACCTTGGTGCACTGTTTGACAATGTTCCTTGAACATGAGCTTATGCTTTTCTCATTTAACTGAAGAGAAATTTGAAGGAAAATGATAGAAGTTAATGGAGTTTCATTATTGCAAACCAGTGTAAAGGAATCATCCTCCTTGTTTTAACATCTGTCTTCCTCTTCCTTGCAAACGAAACATGAGATTCTGCTCAAGTTTTAATGCTGTTTGGCATCTGTGTGTGTATTGCCAGGGACATTCAGAACAATTTACGTTAACAGCAAATATTATTTTTACTCTTAAAGAAGGGAACATACCCTTATTGATATTCAGCGAGTGGTGCATTGTTACAGCCAAGATATAATTTACTCACTTGTCTGACCGGATTACATTACTCCATGCGTTTTGTAGTTTCATCTGTGAAAAATCGAACTTTGGTTCTTCTGTTGTCATTTCCCATAATTCTTTAAAAACAATCTGTGGCAAAAGGAGAAAAAATAGCTCCAATAAAAACTGCTTCTGGGGATGACATGTGAAAGGACATTATTTAGAGTTTAATGAATTAGAGTAAGAAGTTTGTCATATTCTTTACATGAGCTCTGAGTCAGACTTTGTATACAAGTATTTCTTCCATTTGTGTACTTTGTAAAGGCCACGACTTCCTTTGTTCCCTGGGAACCCTGCAGTGAAAGTATTTTTCTTCAGTAGCACACGGCTTTGTTAGGCTGCATAAGTAATATTTCCAGTTGTTCTCCTCAACCTTTTGGGTTGCTCAGAACCAGCAATGCACCCACCCGTTGTCATCCCTAGTCAGGGCTCCCTTAACTCAGCATTGCAGCCACCTGGGCACGACAGCGCCTCATCAATTTACAGCAAAATCCAGAGGAGTTCAGCCTACACGAGGCTGGTAGGGCTGAGCCATTACTTACTTATAAATGTAGCAATTAGAACTTGAATGCAGTAAAAATGGGAAGTCCCAGAAATGGAGGATTGGAAATGCTCTTTCAACTGTGATTTCTTCCTCCTTACTGCTTCTGATGTAAATTTGGAAACTCCCTTTGATGAAAAGAAGATCAAGCTCCAAAACCAGATTTAGCTTCAAAAGATGATTATAGGCCTTTCTGCACCAAACTGACTTAAAGTTTCATCTCCTGGGACTATCAAGCACAATCTAATTTTTCTCCTGCCTCTTGCTTTTACACTATCACACAGGTCACGCGTTACTTTTTGGTAACTAGCTTTTCCATGTTACCCAAGCCAACAAAGACATTACTCTTGATAAATGACTGTTTAAATTTTAACTGCCTCTGCCGTGTTTTAAAGTATAAACTGTAACTAGATGTTTTATATACATGTAAGAGAAATATTTTTTCTCATAGCCATAGTGAAAAGTTATTTTGTTGAATATATAGAGAAATTGAATGCAATCCAAATAAAGCATTTTTTCAAGTTGAACTCAGCCATGTAAATTTTTGATACCAAATGAGAAATAAAAATCAGAGGCTGCAAGTAGGGAATTATAATGGAAACTATTTTTCCAGTCTTACCTACACCTTTTGCTGCTATTCATGAATCCCATTATCATTCATGTAATAATGGTAATCATAATTATTTCTGTATCAGTACAAAAAAAAATCCTCTGTATGATTTCATCGGATGTTAATAAAATATAAATCATTACACTAAGTTGATAATATTTGTCTGGTTAGGGAAAAAATGGACTCAATCTTCTTTCTCCCCACCCTATATAATTAAAAAAAAAATCAGAAATAAATTTTCAGCCAAGCATTCATCAGAGTACGTATTGTTAACAGGTGTTGTGTATTTCATTTCCCATGCACACAGTGTTGGAATGTAAAACTGTAATACTGCTCCTAGGAACAAGTAGCATAATTAAAATTCTTTGCGAGTTTGATTTCCTGGGATTTTCTTCCTTTAAAATAACTACATTGTAAACAAGAGCCAATTTCTTAGATTTGATCTATGGGTTGTACAGCTTATACTTCAGGTTCAAAATGGTGATTTAGACAATAATGCATAACAGCTGAATAGTTATTTATAATAGCGCAGCACCTGCGGCAGACTGTCAGCTGAAAAAGCAAATCTAAATGCTTTCAAATTCTCTTGTGTATTATAATAGGAGTAGCAGAGGCCACTATAGATACAATAGTTAGGCATGTAACGTAACTTTTGTTTCTGATTGCTTGCCATTTTCTCAATTTTATTCCTTTAAATTTGAAAATGTTCATACTTAGTGTCAGTCCATATGCATTTTTAGAAGTTCAGGCACAATTTAGCTTTTTGTTAATTACGGGGGGGGTGTCAATGAAATTAAATATTAAATAGAACATCAAACACTTTCCTCATAATTTCAAGATTTCCCACGTTTCCTGGACTTTTGTACATGCATAATTAACACAACTTTGGGTGTTTTTTTATCATCTTGATTAATACTGCTGAGCTCTCTGGAAAAATTGGATCTGAAATTTTAAAACTATAAAGACACTTTTCTCACCTCAGTATGTAGCAGGATTTTCCTATGACCCTTTTAGCAGCAGCTCCCATTTGAAAATTCTGAAATTGTGCATATGCACAGTTTCCTTTTATATTTGGTTCCCTCCTGGATTCAAAAGAGCATTGATCATTTGTGTGATGATGTGATAATTCCACAGTGATCTGAAACACATGTTAGGAAGAAATGTAACAGCTTGTTGCAGCAGGTCCAGGACCATAGACAAACCATCAGTGTGCTGATGTAACCTCCATGCACAACACGAAGTCTGTTTAGATGCACAGTCCACCAAGCAACGTTCAGATTTCCACCAGAAGGAACAACTGGTATGTGAATGTGCAAGGACCATTCCCAACATGCAAGCACTCTAAACCCATGAGAATTTTCAAGGCAAGACAGAGTTTTATCTTCTCTCATCTATTAAATACCTACAAAAGTACCTATTTACCTTCTGAGTGGTATGAGACATAAGATTGGTAATGTGCTTTGAGATCTTCATTTGCAAGGTGACAGGCAGTAAGTATTAAGTACAATTCTATCAGGAGGAGCAAAGTCATATTAGCATAACACTAAAAACATAAGCAGCAGTAGAAACTGTCTCCAGATGAAAGGAAAAATAGTTTTCAAGCAGCTAATTGCTTTAGAATAACAAATAGAAAAAGAAAAGGAAGAAATGACTAGCCTTTCATAAAGATAGCTGTAATGGAGGCTAGAAGCAATCCACTTGCTCTAGGGTGATGGGATGATGTCATTGCCAATTAGCAGGAGCACTTTGTTTTATAACATCCATCTATTCTATGTATGACCTATTTTAGTGTACAGCTACAAAATCATCTTTGGAGTGCTTCCACTGGAGCCAAGGGAGTTACTCCAGGAATTAGCTTGGCCAGTGGAGTAGTTCATACACGATAGAAATATGTACAGAAACTTAGTCGGAAAAGAGTAATAGAAAGAGATTTTTCTTGCCATAAATCTTCTTGGCTTTGTGCTAATGTTATTTATGCACTCAGGGTAGGGAGGACATTGTATAACGTATGCATATTGTGTAATACGGGATAGTGGCTTTGTAATGTAAACTGTCCATTAGTAATGCAAAGTAACTTATTTTCATCTGCTAGATCATTACTGCAAATTTTTCTCCTGGGTTTTGACATATTATAAATCTTGATGAAGTCAACATTTGTTCTCTTTATCCTTTACTTCCATTTGATCCACTTTACTTCAAATGCCTATAAACACACTGTAAGACCACTGAGCTTTATGCAACTTCAGCAGAACGATGTTTCCACTCCTAGGAAGCAGCTGATACCCCACATCTCCACCCACCAGTCTAGCTGGGAGAAACTCAGACGCTGCCCTGAGCATCCCTCACTCCACAGTGCCCGTACCACCACAAGACACAAACTTCTTAATTGGGTTGAAGCACAGCTTGAGAAAGCCCCACTAAGCAGGGAGCCAGGGAACAAAGTGTAACGGCTCCTCCAGCGTGCCCCTCCCCAGCAGCAACCAGCATCCCTCTCAAGTGGTGTACGCGCTTCTCAAGTGCATGGGCAGCAATACATGATAAAGCAGCTTTTGGCTGTTTGGAGGATAGCTGACTTGGGGTCTGACTCACATACTGTTCAGCCTCCCATCCTCCAGTTGCGTGAGCACTTCTTGGCATTGCTTTTCTAAATGTAACAGTAAAAGATTGCTAGCAGTACAGCCGGCCCCTTGCCAGCTGATGACACCAAACCAAATGTGGCTGCTTCTACCAACTCCCAGAACTGATGACTCAAACAAGTTGCCATATGGTAAGTTTGTAGATACAGGTTCACCTAGTTTTATTTTATATGGTCGCAGTATTTATTTGCCAGTAAAGGTGAAATTGAGGTGGGTTGACCCTGGCTGGATGCCAGGTGCCCACCAAAGCCCTTCTATCACTTCCCCCTCCTCAGCTGGGCAGGGGAGAGAAAATATAACAAAGGGCTTGTGGGTCAAGATAAGGACAGGAGAGACCACTTACCAATTACCATCACGGGGCAAAACAGACTCAGCTTGGGGAAAATTAACTCAATTTATTACCAATCA
The DNA here is from genome assembly GCA_026212715.1 of Elanus axillaris. Taxonomy (NCBI): domain Eukaryota; kingdom Metazoa; phylum Chordata; class Aves; order Accipitriformes; family Accipitridae; genus Elanus; species Elanus axillaris. Next base: position 8,687,938 of record JANZLQ010000100.1, read on the forward strand.
ACCAGAGCAGGGTAATGAGAAATAAAA